>OV281090.1:11273927-12477855 GCA_923060345.2 Erebia aethiops | reverse complement strand
GCTTTGTCTCCTTTTATTTCAGTGAGTTACAACCTTTTAACATATATATATATTTAAGTTACTGAGATGTGTTTTTTGTAGTTATCTCTCAGAGTTTCAGGCTTAAAGTCCCTTAGTCAAGATTTGAAAAAACGAGAGTCACTCCTTCCAGTAAATGATTGAGCCATTGTCATAAAACCCCGATCTAATGCTGCAATCAAGACAATCCCTATAAAACTCCTGAGTTCTGAGTGGATAAAGCTTTGAAAACAATATAAAGAAACAGAAAGTAGCAGCTGCGCTGGGAAAAGTTTCGTGAGACGGTTGCTGCACTTCGCAAGTTCTTTTTATTCATCTCGCTGTTCACGAGAGGATCGTTTCCAATGAGGGTCCTTTTAATTGGCCTGAACTAAACTATGTAAACAGGACGCCGATTCAAGTCCATTCTAATCTTAATTTGGTTGATTTAACCCTTTGCTGAAGTCATACGCAATAACAGTACTGAAACATGCCTTGCGTCTTTCGGAACGTATACGTGATGTATTGATCATAACTTTAAAAAAAATTTAGTATAGTTACCGTGATTAAGGCCCTGTGTAGCGTAAAAGGGGGATTTTAAAAGCAGTTTATCCATCAAACGGTGACATAATGTCAAGCATAAAACTAATTTGCTGTCTTCAAGACCTCTAGGCAGCCATTGACGCATCTCAAAACACAATTTAAAAAAATCTCTGCATTGAAATTTATTTTAAACATAGCTCTTAGTTTACCTTTTAAAGCAATTTTTCTCCTTATTGAAATTAATAATTTTCTCTAGAAATATAAGATAAAATTTACATTTCTAAATCAAATACATTTTCGGATTAATTTGTATTGAACCTTAAATATTTATTTTTTACAAATGATTTCTTGCATTTTTTGCGACATGCGCTTGCTTGATTTTACCCCCGCGCGCCTATATTTTAATGTCGTGAGCTGTTTGAAATAGAACATAAGATATCGTTGACTTTTCAACTCAAAAAATAACCCAGTTACAAAAAGGTGGTAAGTATACTCTTTTCTACAGAACATAAAACAAAATGTAACAGAAAGAGGGTTGCAATAAAAAGTTCGTCTTAATCCAACAGCTGTCAACACTATTGGTCTGAGTATGTTCACAGAGCTCGTTGTTTAACATAGAGCCTACTTTTTTCAACCGCTGCATTACGCGTTTCATCTAGAAAATCTTCACTATGTTATCAGATTGTTTGTTAGTAATTTCAGTGGAATGGGTCTGTCTTCGAAAAGAAAATCACTATCATCGTTGTTACTGTTTGCAATTCTTTTTATAGATTCAATACTTTTCACAATTTTTACAGACATTTCGCGAGCATGTCAGTATTGACCTTTAACATATTCACCTTCTACAGAATAGGTAGGTAAAGCCCAACCGTATCCCGTGCAAAGCTGAGGCAATTCAGCTACTCTATATAAAGTTCTTGGTATATGATTTGAATGGCAATTTGATGAATTGGATATACTCGTAGATCGCATGCTGTGGCAGCGAAACATTAGCGCTGCGAATCGATCCGATCTCTGTTGCCGAACAAAGAGGGATGAAATTTTAATCGGTCGCGTTGTCTACCATCGCAGAAGTTGGCCGGCGGGTCGGCGCCAGCATTCGCTGTATTGTAATGAGTGAGGCGGGATACTGTGCCTGTACTGTACTATGAATTATGATGTAATACTAAACCAGGAACATTCATAACGCAACAATGTGACCCGACGACGAAATGTTCATGCGCTTTACCGATTTTGACAAAATTATACGGAGTGATACTCGTAGCTTACCTATATCCCAAAAAGTCGAACTTTGGCTACTTCTCAAACCGGAAAATCAAAGATTTCATCAATATCTTGCCAAAAAATCCAGGAAGTAACGGTATAATCTTGTAGGTATTAAGGTCGTCGAGAGTCGCAGACCCAGGCGCTGACCCAGGACTTGTAAGACATGAACATATTTTTTGGCGCCAGTACAAATTGTACACGCTTACGCGAGATTTCAGTGTTGCTGTGCGGTATCTACGCACGTTGTGTTTGTTACAGGCTCGCGATAAGAGATGAACAAGTTCAGTAGTTCAGTTCAAGAGTATGAACAAAATCGACTTTTTAGCACTTAAACTAACAAGTTAGATTTTAGTTGTACTTAACTAATAAAAGTGGGTTAGTATAAAACTCGCTTTTATTTTGGGTAAGTAACTTATCCAAAGTTAATAATAATAATAATAATGTCCTCCCGACCGAATTTCGGTCACGGCGGCCTATCTCCATAGAAATTAGCCATCTACGCGGGAGATATTATAGTGCACAAGTGTGTGCGCATACACAGGTTCACTCTCTGTTCCTTTACTCTCATAGCCCGATGGCACGGAAAATCCGACACGACCGGAGAGAGATCAGGCGCAGGACCGACGGCTTAACGTGTTCTCCGAGGCACGGGGGTGTAACACCGGCAATTTCCTAACTCCGGGCTAGTACTGAGAATTTCTTTTTCAGAAAAACCCAATACTTGCTATGGCCCGACCCGGGACTCGAACCCGGGACCTCGTCGGCCGCAGTCGAACATGCTAACCACTAGACCAACGAGGCAGTTAAACGAGTTAGTTTAGGTATCCAAAGTTAAAGCGAGTTATCGAACAGTCTCTACCACTTTGGCTTTAATGCAGTTGCTTTCTATTAATAGACTATTTTCACGCTGGGATGGAAGATTTTCTCTAGTCTAGCTAATCAGCTCGTAATTTGAAAGCCTCACCTAGCACACAGAAATTCAGCGGAGGAATCGATTTTCGCTGAAAGCCAGGTAACCCATCACTAGCTACGACTGAATAAAACATACGCCGGAGTTTTGGCGGATCGCAGGTGACCCCCCACTGTGAATTTAGAGCTGATCAATTTTCAACTCCATATCGCTAGATTTACGATTGATTTTAGAACGACCGTACCGGATTTTCACACCCGAAATGATACAACAGCCTATAGGTCGATTGAATTTTTGTTATTTCTCTAGGGCTCCGAAATCCTCTGTAAAAGATTTGAACGTGCTCGGCATTTAAAAGGTCTTTAGAAATCACTATATTTGCTTCAATTTCACTTTGATTGTATTCTGTATATGTCGCATGTGGGGTAGGTATACTGCTGGCATTTTACTCATAAGGCGACGGTCCCGATGGACCGACCGTTTTGAACCGTGATTTCAGAGTCCTGCTTTCACTATGATCAATCAAGGACTATGTTTATATATATAACAGTTGCTTATGATCCTTCCCATAATGTCAACTGCTGCTTGTACACTATAGTGTGCATACTGTCTGTAGCAGTGTAGAGATAATTCTGAACTCAGACCCCTAGATACTATCTAGACAGTTGCCAGTAGGATTGGCGCCTTAGTCGACGAAGTAGTCCTGAAAGATAAATTTATTTCTATATAGAGATTTCATAATTCTATCTTTTGACTGGAAATATTATAAAGTAAACTTATGGATGCTTTTGGTTCAATGAATAACTTTTTAGCTTTTGGTGCGTAGGGTTTGGTTCTTGATGCATACCTATGAGCATAGAAACGCAAATCATACGCGCTAAGGGCTACCTACGCTACTACGTATTAGCTACGTACGCAACGAAAGTACGTAGTGCCCTGTTATTTCATCTGTGCGCACCAAACTATCCGGCATGCTATATTCCAATTATTATTTATTGTTAATGTTGTTACAAGTAGGACCCAATATGTAGTAGGACTAACCCATATATGGACCTTTGTTGTTCGTTAAGTAAATTCATTCATTTTAATTCACTCATTCCAAAAATTTTGAATTCTGAATTCGTGGGTAAGTCGCATGTTTGCGATGACTTATAACATGAGGAATTACTACCTCTAGTACTTCAATACCAATTCCTTGAAGAGAAATTAAGTACTAAAAATTATATGCTTACCTCTAAGTGTATCTACAAAATCTTTAAAAAAAATTTAGTAAATCGTTGTCGAGAGTGCTTCAAGAGTTCCTCGTAGAGCGCCGGCGACCGGTGGCAATCTCGTTAAAATCTACGACGAAACTCTGCAATGGCGTTCCCCTGCCGTCTGCCATAGATAGTTATGCGAGATTCAACTTATCAGTGAAATCTTTCCGAAGTTTTCACTTATCCTTCTTTATTCACGCTCCGCGTGCTATAAGTTTATGTAATAACTTTTACTTTCTAAACAAATCTAAAAGTATTAAAGGGAAGTAAGCAAATAAACTATTTCAAACTAATTAATTGAAAAAAAAAATTTGGGCAACATTCGCGTCGTCTTTAATAGCGATTTCGGATAGGCGTCCACTGCTGAACATATTATGTCTCGTGTTTTCGTCATACTATTCTCTATTCCTACTTAAATTTTAAAATAAGTGTAAGTATATAAAAATATAATATATTGAACAAATAAGTTACGTCTACTCCCAAAAAAGGCCAGATTGCAGTAGTTCAAGAGCCAAGCACCCATAGCTGTCCACAGGAGGTATCGTTAAGGATATAGTGTCTTGACTCTTGAGTCCTTATCGCCTACGCTACGAGTAATGACGTCTTCGATGGCAAGCTAATGGCCTCCGCGGGACCACTTAGATACGCAAATGAGCATTGAAAAGCTATCGAGATTACACACATAACCGACCGTACTGAAAGTGTTCGCAATGGCTTCATATTGCTACTCTAGAGGTTAGTTAGTAATTTCAGAATATTTTACTTATATTTGAGTGTTATTTTCACAAGATTTCATTTAACTTGCAATGTTTGTACGTTTGTTTAAATCAAATCAGATTTTTAATATCGATTGTACATTTGAATATTAAGGTTCTCTAAATATTTTCTTTTAACATTAAGTAGTAAAGTACCATAAAGTACAATTTCTTTGAAGTTATAAAAAGTGTGCGGATGTTCATCATAACATCTTTTGCCAATCACCTCGCCAGATATCCGACTGTGACTGACATATTTACCACAAAATTTCAATATCTACGCAAATCACCACCATTTCAAATTCAGAGTGCAGTTACGTGTAATTATGAATAATTATTGCAAATATCATGCCTTAAATAAGTTTTCCTCTTACTTATCTTATCAGCAGCTGTGGCCAGTTGTTAGTAAAAACATCCATCCATTCAAGTGATCCGTTTTATCTAGGGGATTTAAATAGACCCTCATCTGGTCTCAACAAAACAGTTGACATATTGAAATATGTAAGACCAAACAGACTAGTTGTACATAACCAGTTGTATACTATGCCATATCAATAGATACAAACTTTGTGACTTTTGCACCCTTTGCACTAAAGTTGTTGTTGTTGGTAAAGATGGATGGATGTAGGTGTTAATCCAGAGACAGAGATATTTCTCTGTCTCTGGATTAACACCTACACAATTCAAAGACAGGCACTAATAATTAATGTAAACTTTACGGACCTTCGAAATAAGTACTTACATATCTTGAATGAACTAACGTACATAAATATAATACATATGTATAACAAAGTATATACTTTCAAAAAAAAGAGTCAATGCTGGCACAGTTGGTAAGACTGAGATAAGACTAGAGATGAGACGAGAGCGCTGCAATTAAGCTTAAATTAACAAAACTTTCTCAGAGTCCTTAAATATCGCATGGGAAAACTTTCTAATTGGCTATAAGCACGATGTATGCTTGTTACTAGACGCCGCTGTTATTATATTGACTGACAGCGTAAACAGTTCTGTGAACGAGCGGGTGAATTGCGAAATTATGCCACGATTATTGCAACATCGATGTAATTGTGATGAAATTTGAGCTGATATTTGCACGTCGTTGCACTGAGACCCGATTGGGATTTTATTACCGAACTGAGCGCAGCATTAGTCTAGAGCGCAGTATAATAGCTCCGTGATGGAGTTGGTGATTTAAGAACTTGTCAAACAAAAAGATTTGAGTTTGAACTAAGCATCCCTTTGTCTTGCGAGCGTATACAAGGGGAAATCGTTGTCATTAAAAAAATCTATACGTATTATCATTATTCCATTTTATATTTTATCTGTTTACAAGTGGTCAGACCACAAAGCTCACCACTGCGCCAGTCTTTCCAGCCTTGTCTTTTTTTTTAATCAACTACAAGCTAGCCCTTGACTGCGATCTCATCTGATGGTAAGTGATGATGCAGTCTAAGATGGTAGCGGGCTAACCTGTTAGGGGCATGGCAGTTTTATTAAACCCACACCCCTTCGGTTTCTACACGGCATCGTACCGGAACGCTAAATCGCTTGGCGGCACGTCTTTGCCGGTAGGGTGATTACTAGCCACGGCCGAAGCCTCCCACCAGGCCAGACCAGGGAAAATTCAGAAATTATAAATTCCCAAATTAACCCTGCCGGGGATCGAACCCAGGACCTCCGCACGTTAAGGTAACAGCGCTACACACTTCGCCACGGAGGTCGTCAAATCTTTTTGTCTTTTATAAAAATCACCACTAACCTTATTCCGTAAAAGCTGCATCAATCGTTGTTACAGTTTCTATTATTGAGATTGGCTGGATTTATGGTATTCTTGCTGCGACAATGAAGTTTGTCTAAGAGTGATAGAGTGTTAGCCAATCAGAGGTGATTACGATTGTTACACTTTAGCAATTAGCCCCCTGCCCCCCGATTGTGTAAGGAAATCATAATCGTAATCGTTTATCAAACGGATAATTCGACCAGAGGTGGAATCATGTAAGGATTGCCGATCCAATCGTTAAAGTACGGCCTCAAAGTAAAATAAACCATATCAGCATTGAATTAGAGCTCAATTTCGTGTATCCATTCTCATACGTTTAAGGTAGCGTACGTACCTAAACGTATGAGAATGGATATGTCACCGTAAGATTGTAAAAACCGTTAGATTGTAATCTAACTAGCGATATTGTAAACTGTCGACAGATTACAATTTAATGCATTATTTTTCGGTAGATTGTAATCTGTTAGGTATATTAACCTGATAAAACCTAAGTGATTGTTTACTGATTACACTACCTGATTGTTTATGTCGAACCCTAACCTAACCTACATTATAGAAACGAGAAAACGTAAATTCAATGAATATTTCGAAAATTGAACGGTTCACAATCTGTCGACAGTTTACAATATCGCTAGTTACATTACAATCTAACGGTGACACATACACGAAATTACATTACCTAAGTACTTGTTTAATAAAATATGAGAGGATAAAATCTAGTTAGTAGAAAATGGACATACGAGAATGAACTGAAGAACCGTGACGTCCAGATCGTTTGTCACGCATAATGTTCAGGCATAAAATGTTATACTACTTTAGAATAGCGGCAATCCGAGCGGTCGTTACTGTCCACCCCTTAAATAAGGATCGTTTTGTGTTTTTATTGAATGCCTCAACGATATTCCACTGGTAATGTATGTTTCACAGGCACATGTTATGTATTTAATCACATCGAATTTACCACGTTGCTGATTACAAACGAAAATCAGTTAGCGGCCAGCAAACTGTCGAATGCTATTATGTAAAATGCCTTAGAAATGTATATATGTACATACTAGTGAATGCCCGCGACTTCGTCCGCGTGGTTTGAGGTTTTTCGGTTCCCGCGGGAACTCTTTAATTTTCCGGGATAAAAAGTAGTCTATGTGTTATTCCAGACTATATTCATTCAGATCCGTTCAGCCGTTGGGGCGTAATTGAGTAACAAACATCCATCAATACATCCAAACTTTCGCATTTATAATATTTATTTGATAAGTAATATGCCTACAAGTTAAATGACGATTTAGACCCATTTTGCAAAATGTCGAGTGAATTGTAGTTAAACTTAGATTTATATTTTTAGCCTTGCTAATTTCTACAACATTCCTGCGACGTAACCAGTTATACTACATAGTCTGACTCTAACAGGAGTTACTGTGAGTGTTCGCAAGCAGTACAAAGAACTTCGTTTTCGTTAATGCAAGCTGTTGTTGTCGGAAATGGTTGCCCGCCCCAGGTACTTACTTCCAATATTTACACGAAATTTTTTCTTTTATCGCTGTTGATATTTTGTTATTTCGTTTCAATATGCCATTTGCAAGTAATGTTGTATACCTATAAGTATAGCTGATTCGAAAAATTACGAAGTTGCGGATTTTGAAACGTAAACAACATGCAAGTTAATTGATAAAAACCTTTTAGAAACGGATAACTAAGCTCAAATGATCATGTTTTGAAAACAGTAACAACTAAGTTTCTTGCCGGCTCTTTTTTTTAATTTTTCTTTCTGACCAAGTGGTTGAGTCGAAACGTAGAATAAGTGACATAAGATGGTACAAGTTCTATCACGTGAAAAATTTAATTTTAAATTTATTAAGTAAATTTTATAATAAGATCCTACCAATAGAACTAAAACCAAAACGCCTAAGTTCTTAATACTTAAAAGTTGTTTAAATAGAAGCTATTACAGATAGTTTGTACGACCTTGACTGTGAAAGTTGCCTAAATGCACGCAGCACTTCTGTTCCACGCGTGCTATTCTTTTATAAAAATAAAATCTAGCTTTAACGAATGGTGCATATCAATAATTATAGAAGTCGGTTAAAAATTCTAAATTCTACATAAAGTCCCACAAAGTTATCTGACCCGGTGACAGGGTTCTCACATTTAGACATAATAAAAATTACTTACAAAATTAAAAACTTAAAACAGTCATAAAAATTAGTTCCAATTTTTGCCACCGCGGCCAGATACTCGTAAGTTGGTGGGAATGATAAGAGACTTGTCATATCCGCAATATTTAATTTGTCATGACATCCTCTAGTCTATTAGATACATCCGGCATTCTGAGGCGAAGACCACGTCATCTACAAAACCAGTGAACCATACATAGATTGCTAAACTCATAAAACCTGAATTAACTACGGTAAAAGCCGACACTATGGCGCCCGCCCAGCTGTAAATGAACTTCGCATTATTAATAACTAACAATGAAATAAATGTTATTGTTTGTCATAAACTTTGTTTTATGGCGGGAGACGGAAATGCCTCAGCTTTTCAACCGACTTAAAAAAAGAAGGTCCTCAATATAAACAGCACTTTATATTTTAGTATAATATAGTAGTTAGGTAGTATAGTTAGTACCTACTCACGTATTAATTAAGTAATAAAACTTATTTTAATTCGGTATGCAAATTACTAAGACTACTATCATAATAGAAGGCAAAAGTTTAGTGAAATATTTTCCCTGCGAACTATCCGTTTCCCGCAGGCGTACATATTTAGCAATTCTACAAGTTACAATTCTCCAAACATAAATTCAATGTAGATTGTAGAGTCTTCGTAATAATATAAACTTTATATTACGATTGAATTTTGAAACAGTTTAATATGCATAGTGCAACGTGCAGAGGTTGGTTAAATTATTACAGTTTTATCGTTAATAGTATTCGATAATATTTCCATATTATTACTCTGTTGTAGGGAGGCACATAAATGCGTTATGATAGTTATTTATCGTTCATGCATTATTTCATTAAGTAGTGGATTCGACTCGTTAGTTCGGAGCGCACGTTTGTCTGTACACGCTGTGAATGAACGATGGCTAGCGACGCAGCGAGGCTGCCGCCTTATTTGTATGTAGCTCAGGTCCCAGCCGATGCAGAGGGCGGATCCAAGACGTTCGCCGCAATTTTTCAACGCTTCGGCGCCGTGTTTGTGGATCCGCAGTGCAGCCACTTCCATTTCTCCCCACGCCGCACCTGCTCTCGCGCCGCACTACTTCAACTTTAATCCCCGATCAGCCATCGCACGACCGCGCAGCGACGCGACGCTATATTTCAATTAATTCGGCCATCGATTTTCGACGTTGAACTGCACATCGCTTAGCTCATAGCCCCGGCTGCTCGCTGCCACGCGAAGCCGCAGCGGCCGGCACGGATCAGAACCGATTTTTTTAGTTGACGTCACTCGTAAATCTATCGACGCTAAAACTCGCAACTATTCATTGACACTATCTTTTTGTTCCTGTGCTACTGCTACTATTAAATTGTCGTGCATCGATAAGAATTGTTTTTGTTAAAATATGTTAGCGGTTGTTTTAGCATTGTTTTAAACTGTGTTAAATTTTTTGCTCCTATAAGTAATTAAAACAGATGATTTTGAAAAAGGAACAACACTCACACATCATTGGCACCTAATATCAGATTTACAAATGTGCAGTGTTCACATTCAACTGAGTCTGCACGCTAATATAACTGTTATAAATTCTTTCGCCTTACGAGACAGCCCTGTATAGAATTTATCGTTTCATTTCTTATTCTTATTGCGAGCGCCGCTAGGGCGGGCGCACGTGTCCTCGGTGCTGAATCGACTCAACCCTGCCGCAACTGAATGAACTTAATTTGATTCCGATTGTATTTAGCTCCGCCCACTTTCCCACCTAATGACCAAAAAGAACAGCCGAGTAATCGGTTCGATCGACGGAGGTACTACCACAACGAATTTCCAGTTTAAATTAACGAACTCTAGTTGTTCTCGCTAGCTATTTAGTGCACGTGAATTTTTTTTGAACACTTATTTGAACACTAATTTCTACTTATTTTTTCTGATGAATTTAGCACAAAGGTTAGACTTATGTTTGAATTTTACAGTTAGCCAATAGCCATATTATTGTGAATTGTCGTACCTATGAGCCTATTAGTATTTAATACGTCCAGACGACGCGATACAAATACGATCCTAACGCAAACAATACGCGCGTCAGATGCAGCCTTTGAACAGGCTTTTGAACTGAAAACGTGCAGACTTTGCTATGCGCGATGTCTACCTATGTATAAAATACGTCTTGTGCTTAGGCTTTATATTTTATTACTAGGAGACTATATCCAACATCTTTTATTTATATGGTCCTTGTTAGATGCGGAGGTAAGAGTATCGACTCAACCTCGTTATTTGTTTTGATGATCGTGATTCGTAATCCAGAATCCAGAGAAATGTTTGCAACATTTCTCGTTCAATATTGTGTAATTATCTTCAATGATTTTTTTTTTACACCGGACCGAAAAAATCTATATTTTAAAAACTAATGGAATAGTGTCACTTTTCATTAAAAATCGTTTTAGCTCGCAAAACCGGCTTTAGCTATTCATGATCCAATGTTTTCGGCGCAACCATGGACCAATGGCGGCAGTATATTACAAAAAAAAACTTTAAAAGGGGCTCGTAAATTCGATTGGACAAGGTTGACAGCGCGGTACTGTTTGCAAAAACCGCAAGCAACTTTACGCAGTGATGTTACATAGTAGAGACAACCGGCACCGCGGAGACACAAAGTAATTAGATGGCTGTTGTACGTGGTTGTACTTGTTCGCCGCTTTTCCACTGAGCAGTCGCCTCACTTGTTTAATTGCGGCCCGAACCGTAACGGACAGCGGGCCGTTTTTGAGCGACCCCAATGAGACGAACCTCGCATCCTTTAATGGCCCTCCGCTCCCGCCCACCCTAAACAAACCCTTTTACTTCTATTAGATGTGTGCATACCGTCACCAAGTCGGCGACTTTGTTCAATTAGTTTTTGTTGACTCGCTTAACCTACTTCGTAGAGACATTATTACAAGCCAATGTAGTCAGTGACGCAAAAAACCATTTCAATTCTACCTATAGATAGGTACATACGTTGCACGATTATTGTAAGCTCCTTTCTTAGCGTTTGTCTAAATCTCTAGAGCTTTCTTTGTGCCAAAAGTGTTGACATTGAGTGCTTTCATTGATATGTAAATATTTTGAGAGAATGTTTTTTTGAATTCGAAATGTTTTGATCAGAATCCCATAATATAATTAGATCCTTATAATAAAATTCATTTAAGTACTAATATTATAAAAATTGCGAAAGTGTCGGTCAGTCTTTTTAGTCAGCTATGTTTTCACAACCCATCTGATCAACCGATTTTGACGAAATTGAGAACAGAGATATTATAGTCACATCCCGGGGATGGACATTGGCTACATTTTATCCCGGAAAATGAAAGAGTTTCCACAGGTTAAAAAAACCTAAACTACGCGAATGAAGTCGCGGGCATTATCTTGTAATTAACTATATAATTGACCCGCCGCGACTTTTATCGGGTGAAATTTTTGAAAATCCTTTCGTAGGTATATGCCGAGGTAATATTTGTGCGTACTTTATTCCCTCAATCGGGCAATCATCTTAAATCCATTGTTATGTAGATGTGAATCCACATCACCCGACCAACTTGTGTTATGTTAGCGTTTATTTCAAAACGCTAAATTCGTGTGCACAACATTAACGGCACTCGTAGTGAGCACACAAAAGTTCGCCTTCTCCAATCTATCTCGGTTACGCCCGCATTCGGCACCGCGTAAATAATTCACGCTCCCGAAACGAGTTGCCCGGATCGGATGCCGCATGTAATTCCACATTTTCGCACCGACAGCCTTCCGAGCACGCGTTTAAGTTTTGCCGGGAACACATGCCTATTCACGGTTAATTCTCCGAATTCAATTTTACAAGCCATTCATTTAGTGAAATTTCCGCAAATACTTTATTTAATTGGCAACATTTAGTTTTACGTTGTAAGAACATTGGTTTACTTATTCATTAAAACTTCCCTGCGTTACTTATTAGAGCATCGGCTTTTTTGTCAGAATAGACAAAATCATATTCTCTGAGTTGAAAGACGTACATTCAGTTACAGTGACTATAATTATAACTAAACCCAGATAATATCTAACGCTTTTTGGTATCTACGGGGAAATATCGAAATGTCAACGTAACAAAAAGTCGGTACTAATCGACCAACAGCTTTGCCACTAGATTGCTGGTCTCAATGGACCAGCCATTGAGATTTCTTAGTAGAAGAGAGAGAAGACATTGTTAGATTTTATGAAACTGTTTGACTGTTCGGGAACCAAAAAAATATCTTTGTACAAACGTCAATATCTATTAAACGGAGGGGCCGTAAAAGTTAACACATAAATCGACATATTACTTGACAGACTATCGCGTCTATGATATTAACTTATAGTAGTAGCACAGAATAAGTAATAAGTACGTTGGTAGTAGTTCATTCATTCTGGGAATTATAATCGTTAACTATACTAACATTTCACATTATGAGCACAGTTTAGGATACAGACATTACTATTAAATCACTTCTGACGTGCTTAATTACTCTATGTCATTTACTTAACCAAAGCAGTCCAATAGGCGAATTGCGGTAGGTAAGAACTCTACTCGAGCACCCTCGCAACGTCATGCTATATCCATTTGTCTTCATCTCCATATTTGCCATTACCGTCGGGAAGGCAGTAAACAATCATTAGCTTTAGTAATGTTATCAAAATTAGAACATTGCAGGCAATGATTGGATGAACGAACTTTTCATTGCCTCAGTTAATAAGGAGTTTACGGGTACGGTCTGTCAGGAATAAATAAATAGGTATATCCATAGAAGAAATCACGTTTTCAAGATCAAGAAATTCGTTGCTCCGTGGTAAGGACATTATCGTAATATGGGTAGTGATTTTTGAAAACCTACCGAAATTTTTCATAGTTAATCACATTCTAAATAATTTATAAGTAATAACATCACTAAATAACAAACTCATCCTGTTTACTGGGCATCGCCCTTGTTGCACTTAGCAGCTTTCAGTCGAGGTGTCAAACGTTACTTTCCTCAGTCTTTTCTTGCTTGTCATCGCCGACACGCGCTCTCTTTTCATTATGTTTTTTTCATCCGAAAAATAAATCGTGACGCAGTGAAATTCACGTAAAGGAGGATTGGCGCGGGCGAAAGAGGCGTCAGTCAAATATTTTTCCAAGGTAACTCGTTCGAAGTCCCATAACAAAGAGGTGAGGTGCAGTTTCGAAACAATCAAATTAATTTTCCCCGTTGTTGTTTAATTAGCGCCGACTCTTGGATGGCTGGGTGGGCGGCCGGTGTTTATCATCGAAAACAATCGCAACCATCCCTGCCCCTCCCCCCTGCCCAGTACCCAGGCCCGCGAGCCGCGAAACCTATTATTTATCGGAGTCAAGACTTTAAACCACAATTACTTTAATTTGTCACTGAGCGCGACGTTATTATTGTTAAAATATATCGTCTTACCTAATTCAGCTTCGACAACAACTAATAAGATTGAGTTATGCTTAAATCAAATATGTCTTATTTTAAAGATTACTCTACGCTTTAAGATCGATAGCTTGGGAAAATAGTTTATATCCTACATATACTTAATAATGTATTTAGTTTCATTATTATTTTTCTAATGTGCAATATCTCTTGTTTCAGGTAACACCACGTTCACTATTGAAAGTAGTTCACAAAATATCAACATGACTGTTAACATCAGGTAGATAGTTTCAAACTCGCTACCTATGTAAATAACACCTTTTAGTTCACTAAAAAATATATGAAACAGAATACTTTGTGTGAAGCCGTACGAAGATAATCTGAAGCCATGTCTAATTAAATTGTAGCTGTAGGTGGCCGATGGCACAGGGCATTCCCTGGCCAGCTGCCTACCTGTGCGGTCTTTTCAAATCGTGTGTTTTAAATTCCATAAAAATGAATTAATTTTGACTTTGAGTTCTGGAATCTACCAGTCAGGGTAAGTTCGAAAGTGCTGCACAGCTAATAATTCAGCTAATCAAAGTTTATTTTATTGCAATACACAAAAGTTAATGTGCTTTAACACGATTAAGCTAATTAGATTCTGTTATAAAGTTCGTAGTTATTAGTTCCCAAGTACTTAGGGCACTGCAAGTTTCTTTAAAGTAAAAAGTAATCACTTCTTGCATTTCGAAGTTTGCTACATTTCACAGTAATAGCCCAGACATTAATGTGTAATAAGAAAAGTTTTCACCTCAGTTTGTTCGGAGCCTCGGTCTGCGGCGGCATCTAATCTAATTATTATCCAGTGCGCTCTTCAAAAAAATACCAAGTGTGGTGTGAGAGCAGTAACTTCACCTCATACATTTCCTCTTAAGAAATTTAAAAATCTCCGCCGGGCAGAGGTTGTTCGCTTAGTTTAAAAAAATATTAGCTTATTAAGTTCAAAAGTTGTACAAGCTCTTACGTTTTATATCGCTGTCGTAAAGGCGAAAAGTAATATACTGTATACATGACCGCATTTTGTCCCTTTATTCTGGGACCTTGTCCGCCCGCTACTAATTCACTACGACGCTTGTAAGTGCTCACCCTTATAATAAGGGGAAATAACATTTCTCCCCAGACGATAATTGCGTTTCTTCATTTTCATTATATCGCACCTTATATGCCGAGTTATAGACGTAATATTACATATTCTTAAGGCGCCCTAAACGAAGGGATTACCGCTGGTTTCCGGCTCGCGTCGACCCGACCTGGAACTTTGACCTCAAGGCTGTCCGTATTCTGTTCCCTTCATTTTGTTAACCTGTTTTACTTTCGATACCTGAGTAGGCAGTGGGTACGTCATTATTAATATCATCTTGTGTCATATTAATTTAGTACTGTGCTGCTAGAATAATATTCCATATGAGAGAGTTAAATTCCGTCAATAATAATGTAAAGTGTGCCTGCTTTACTCGCATTGGAAGCCAACAATTGATACTGAAATTTGCATTCAGCAGATTTCATACGTTCTGTGAATCAATGTTACTTTTTACAAATACCGAGGAGAATGCAGTCAGTCAGCTTTCATAGCCTGGCAAAATTGATATTCAATGATAAATATAGCTATGTTACACGTTCAATCCGCGTCGTTCAGGAAAATATCCAGTCTATTGGATATGGTGCTTTATCACGTCAATTTTGCATAATGTATAATATCTCTCGGTGCGCGAGCGTGTAAAGTAAGTGAACATATTGCCAGTTTATTTCGTCGGCAGACTAAACGGCTCAGCTCTGAGGCTCGTATTTGTAACGCGGCGGGTTATTAATAGCCGCGATATCAGGTAGCCCGCGGCAGAACACGATATTTGGGAAATCCGGATTTGCATAGGATAATGGGAGCGTGGCGGTGCAATTCGCATTTGGTGGTCGCGACCGGTTACCGGCTCACGGTGCAGCGAGCGATGGACGGAACCCAGCTGCTACTGACCAACTTGTGAACCAGCTATGGGTTTGGTTCTCTTTAGTGCGTACTTTGTACCGTTGTTGATAAACGGCTGAAACTCTATACTCCGAATACTTTATTAACTATTCTTTAGACCAATTCTTCCCAAATATTATTTCGGTTTTATATGTAAATTTTATATTTACTATAAGATAAGGGAAATAAATAATGCCTACTCGTTTTTTAGGTAGATAGGTTTGTTGTAGAATCGTTGTTATAATAGAAAGTGAAATTGTCTCTCGTGTAAGACAGTCGGTATCATTAATTAAATATAGTATATTATGATCAGTTATGAAGATAATGACTGACATCATGAGCGTCTTCATAGAGTTGTCGTTGTTGTCGTCTCAACTAGCAGAAGTCCAGTGCTGAATTTCCTCTGGACGAAGAGGAGTTCCTCTTGAAATCGTCCTCCAATTTTTTTTTTTAATCCACTACAAACTAGCACTTGACTGCGATCTCACGTGTTGGTAAGTGATGATGTAGTCTAAGATGGTAGCGGGCTAACCTGTTAGGGGCATGGCAGTTATATTAAACCCATACCCCTTTGGTTTCTACACGGCGTCGTACCGGAACGCTAAATCGCTTGACGGCACGTCTTTGCCAGTAGGGTGGTAACTAGCCACGGCCGAAGCCTCCCACCAGGCCAGACCAGGGAAAATTCAGAAATTATAAATTCCCAAATTGACCCTGCCGGGGATCGAACCCGGGACCTCCGCACTTTAAGGCAACAGCGCTACACACTGCGCCACGGAGGTCGTCAATTTAGTATCTTCGAACTGTTAAAACAGCCACGGGATTTAGCACAGATCACGGAATTCCGTGATCTGTGGGATTTAGGATATACGTTGACATCGCACGATCTGTTTTTCAGAACCTAATCTAATCTAACCGCGCCGATGTCGATTGTATTGGTTATATTCATTTAATAACTACGCAATATATCGCCGGCTCTTGACTATTGTATTAGCCCACAATATAGGAACATTAATTACTTCCTCATAAAACAACGTACGCGTCGATGCTAATTAGTATGAGGAAACTATGAAGTAATAATATTATTATGCTATATTTACTATTATTTCACTGGCGATTACTATTCATGACGTGATATAGGTAATTACATAAAAGGTAGAGCCTTCATAAACCTTTACATGTGAATTAAGTACTGTAAAAATAATATATTTAGTCACTTAAAATTTAAATGTTTAAGTAGATAGCGTGTTATTATTATAAAAAAGATGTTTCCAATTTTATATTTTCAACTGATTATCGACATTCACATTGATCTATTATTTATCGACCACGTAAATCAAATTATAGCCCTAATGGGCTATCGAACGATATTAAACCAAGTGTTTTTTCTTGGCTAATTACTGTTTATTATTAAATATCGGGTTACGAAAATAAAAAGCCAGATCAGATTTAAAATCTATCTTTGTAAATCTATGACGCACGAAAAGTTTTTGTTTATTAGGTATGCACTGATATCAACATAATTTTTTCTCTCAGGTATTTTACACTTGTCTGCGATTAGGGCACATCGCGTTTTTTTTTTCGCACAGGCAGTCACGTTTTCAGTCCAAAAAACAAATTGCATGTTTATCGAAACAAAACGCGTGCGCGCATTAAAACTGCGCGCGCAGTTGTGGAGTTAATAGAAACGGGAATAGATAAACGCGTGTCAACATACGTATGAATCGATTCAAACGCGTCGTGATTGAAAAGTGGCGCGTGTGGTTCGCAGTATTCCAATCGCGTTTTCAGCGTGTCTTTTTCCCGTGGAAAATACGCCACGTGCATAGGCCGGCTCTAACGCATACTTTGACGACCTCCGTGGCACAGTGTTGAGCGCTGTTATCTCAGCGTGCGGAGGTCCCGGGTTCGATCCCCGGTCGGGTCAATTTGGGAATTTATCATTTCTGAATTTTCCCTTTTCTGGCCTGGCGGGAGGCTTCGGCCGTGGCTCTACCACCCTACCTGCAAAGACGTGCCGCCAAGCTATTTAGCGTTCCGGTACGATGCTGTGTAGAAACCGAATAGGGGTATGGGTTTAATATAACTGCCGTACCCCTAAAAGGTTAGCCCGCTACCATACTTAGACTTCATCATTACTTAACATCAGGTGAGATCGCAGTCAAGGGCTAACTTGTAGTGGAGTATAAAAATACTTGTAAGTAGGTAGATACAGAGGTGCATCCTAAAATTGCTGTATTATTATCATATTATTTTTATGTTCGTCTGGCTGAGAACTGTTCCGTCTAGAAACAATCGCATCGGTAGGTTTTCCTCCTCACAAAGGATATTAATGCATGACTCAGAAATGCAAATCGCTTATCAGATCTATTTATTGCGGTGGAATTCATTTACATACCTACCTACCTACCGTTGACAGGAGTCATTCATTAATCTAATCTATTTTAATCTTGAAGGTGGATCCTCTGGCTCGTTATTTATACTTTTTTGTCGATGTAGGTGGTTATATTTACGCACTAACCCGTAATGTTTGCTGCTGTTTGTACCAAGTCCAAGTTATGGTAGTTTGCCTCATGTAAGTTGTATTTCTGAGAGTATAAGAGACGTGAGTTGAGACCGCTCAAGATTAAAGAAGAAAAAGGTTGTTTGGCTTCACGCTTCACTCTACTCAGCTGGTATCGTCCTTTAATTTTAAATGGCTGATTCAATTCTGCTAATCATTGTGTGGACACTACTTTACTAAACACTAAAAGAAATTTGCACCGGCCAAGGCTAAATAAGTAAGTTCGCCATAGAAAAACGATATTTAAATATTACGGCAATGGTGGTAGTAATTGCTAGAGAGTAGCATGGGTTTATGGGGCGGCGGGGGTGAGAGGCGCGGTCCGTCGCGTGCCTGATGTATGCGCCGCCGCCGCGTCGCCAGACCCGCCGGCGCCGCGACGCCGACCTACAATGCAGATATCGTGCACCGCAACCCTAGCGCCTTAGCCTTCCACGCGAATCTAGACTCCCAATCCCCCAAACGCGATGCCAAAACCCCAGTTTTATGGCACTAGGAAATCGTTAATCAAGACTCAAGACGCGCTTGCGTCGAGGCGTAGAAAGAAGATTTGTATCTTAATTTTCACGCAAATGCGTATCTTTGTGTATCGGTAAAACATTGATGCACTTGGGTAGTTAAGCCTATTTCTATTGTGACGAATAAAACAAAAAATAATAATCAAATAAATATTATAAATGCCAAAGTTTGGATGTATGGATGTTTGTTACTCAATCACGCCCCAACGGCTGAACGGATCTGGATGAAATTTGGCACAAAGATAGATTATAGTCTGGAATAACACAGGCTACTGCTTATCCCGAAAAATAACCGGACCGAAAAACCTCGATCCACGCGGACGTAGTCGCGGGCGTCAGCTTGTATGTAATCGGTATGTAGAGCATATAATGCGCGTTCGTAAAGTCAAAATCTATTATCAACTTAACTAGTTATCCATTTGCACTTAGAAGTATATTTATATTTTCCTCATTAAGAATAAAAAGTAAATGTTAATTAGTGTTCCTTCCGCCAGCCCCCTAAATGAATATGCTCGTAAAAATAAATAATCGAAGAAATCGTTATGACGGAGTTGAGTACGGACTTGCGGAGTGTTTATTCTACACACTCATCGACTCCGACCTTTGATTGATGCGTAGCGTAATGATGCGGGAAACTATTTCCTTTACATTTCCTCCACTCAATAAAATATCGAATATGCTTATATTTATGTGTTGGCGTCAGTTTATTCGGGGCTTTGTCAATGCGGTCCGTAGTGCCGACTACACTTGAAAGACCGTCATTTGTCAAGATTACGGCTGTTTGGGGTTTGAGATATATGAAAAGCAGTTATTGTTTAGAATATTTTCCTTTTTATAAGAACCCCGTTTTCCGGGACCCAAAACTTCACGGTTCACCCACATAAAGCTACCTCATCATATTTATCAAGCTTAATTTCACGACACCGCGAAAACATTCTTAGCATAATAGGATGTGTTATTGGCGATGCCAAAGCTGCTTTAGGAGGGAGAAATCTAAAGAATTTTCTGCGCCTGTGAGTATGTTTTGTTACTTTTGGGTTCACGAAATTTAATGAAGTATGAAACTTAAACCGAGCACGCCTTTATTTGATTGATGCTGGTTTCCTGGGTACTTGGAAGGGCACTAAGGGCTCAACGCGTGATGGCAAATTGGCCTCGTGTCATAGCATCAAGATTCAAGACCGGGGGTCGCAGCAGTTTTCTGAAACTAATAACCGGCGTCATCACGCCATCATCGAGAGTTAAATTTTTATTCCGTTTATCTTATAGACCACTAAAAAACTTTTTAGAGAAATTTCCACTCAGTGATTTGCGTCATCTGGTGTCAAAAATCTCTGAATATTTTTGCTTTCGTAAGTACTACGCACAATTAGCACGTAGCAGACGTGAGTGACGGAACGGCGCCGAGTGGCAATTACGATATTTCATCCTCAATAAAAGTGCACTTAGATGCTGCGACCACCCGCTGACTGGAGAAAGCTCCCTCTGTATGGCTAATACAAACATATATAAACATTTAAATGACGGCCGGGCGAGCGACCTCTGACCGCTACGTCTCATCGTTGAAGTTGCAAGTTAGATAAGCAAATTGAAATAATATTTTCAACATACAGTCAGTTAGACTTTCTACATTTTATACCTACAAGAGTTTTATGTAAACCTGCAAGATTTATGATGGTCTATTATTATCAGTCAATAAACAGCTACCTAGACAGATAACAAGGCGTATTAAATTTACAATCCCTGAAAATATAAACTATTAAACGTTTATCTAGCCTTAGGGGCTTATAGGGGGTCGAATCGGGATCGCAAACGTTTGTCGTACAAAAATCCGAATTTGCGCGCGGACTTTTTGCTAATATTTGGCTGGTGCATAATGCGAACTGTTGTACCTGAGTACCCTACCTGATAAGTATAAAATGTAGTTAAAAGAAAATCTGAAAAGGTTACGAACAGAAAAAAATAACGGCCCGAAATGTCTCCGTTGTAACAAAGATTTCAGTGTTTACCTCATCAATATGTCTGAATGGCGAATAATGGCAGTCGTATAGCGTGAGAGCAAAACATTTTGGTGCTATTAATCTGGCAGCGTGCTATATGGAGCGCTGGAGGCGGCACATTTATTTTATGTGCCGGCAATGTTACATACGCCATAAAAGTCGTTAGGACGGCGTAACGTCTCGCCAGCGTCTTGCTTGCTGTAATTACGGACACCTATAGCTATAGTTCCTGTCGCCGCCTGTGCCCTCCGCCCTTCATAGGGTTGCCCAAAAGTATGAGCTTCTAAAAGGCACTAAGTACTGGAACTTTTAATTTAAAATAAATACCCAACTTACTGTAATCGAATGTTGAACAGGTTCATAATACATAATAATTATTATGATTTTTCATCCCATTGGCTGTTCTAGCAAGTGGTAACAGACGATCGAGACTATCTTCATTACAGCATAGTAGCATATGTTATCTTCCTAAAGTGACGTATTATTTTTGGAGTACTTAAATAAATGCAAAGAAATATTACATACGAAGAGAAATAAATCCTTTCTTTTCATATTTATCCTCTATTACATAGAGTCATAGAACAATCACACTAATAGGCCTAATACACTGCACTTTTCACAGGGACCCTTGCATTTGAATCAGTGTAGTGTAATAAGATTTAGGGAGAGAGGGTCCCTGATTTGGTCCTTATTGCTGTGTAATAAGAGACGCTCTATATAGCGGCCACGCCCACCCTTACCACAGGGCCCTGTGAAAAGTGCCGTGTAAAAGGCCTATAAACCGTCCCGTATCGATTTATTCAGCTTATTTGCTCCATGCTTGACCAAATTACTTAATTCGGAATAGTTTTCGGCCATGTTCGTGTGGATCGCCCACGTTTTCTATGACCTTGGTGGTTCCGTTCTAAAGTTTGTCTAGTCTGTCTCATGGATTGACGTCGACCCAGCGTGTAGTTACTCGATCTAATTCCGGTCGCTGAAGGTCAACATTTTAAGTAATAATATGTCTACGTTAGATACCTATGACATCAGAATGTCTGATAATGTGTTATTTATGTTAAATATTACAACTTAGTCTTTGTCAGGGACTGCATGTTATCAATTATATAATACCAGGTACATAGTAGTAGGTAATATACATAAGTAAAAACAATTTCGCTGCCAAGATTTCGATTCTCTTGAACTCGAGAGGCGGCGAGGCGAAAAATATTTTCGTTACAATTTACAACAATCTGCGAACAGTTACTAGATAGGTTTATGCATAAACATTAAACCATTTGCATTCGATTTAAACCTTTTACACACATGAATGTAGCAAAGTACAGAAAGCCTGCTCCAGCCTTGTTTCTTGAAACTATAACTACGTAGGTAATGCTACTTTTTATTTAGTTTGAAGGTAAGTACTTACTTAATTAATCCAAATTAAGATTTTTTGAGTCTGTACCGTCTTGTGGAGAGAATCGGACTATTTTGATTTCGACAGATTTTTTTAAGTGAAAACTTCTTTAGGCGCGTTGAACACTTTTTGGTAGGCGGTAAAAATGTAGATTCGCGTGACCGACATGCTCGCGAATATATAAATATACTCCATTCGAAATTAAACTTTAATGCCTTAGTATTAAGGTTTATATTTTAATAATTTAAATATTTTTTTAAATAAGAAAAAAAAATTAAATGTTCGTTTTCACTTCTCCTATGACTGCCAATTTTTAAGTGATTTTTGGAGTTCGATGTGCAAAAGCTTTACTGCAGAATGTTTCCGTTAAAATTGTGTAGGCAAGTCCTCTTCACTCCTTTATATTATTATAGGCCGAGCATTTGTGTCATGATCTGAAGACGTCCGGCCCGCAAATCCACCCCTTTCAAGAATGATCTTCAGAGCGAAAATTGGGCTTTGTAAGTTTCCAAAGAAAGCAAGTTTTCTTCAAATAATACAAGTGGGAATGAGTGTTCTCTCTGTTTGTTTGGGTACTATTACCAGTCTCATAGGTTCTGTTCTAGGATTTATTTTCATACTTTTTATTTTCACGTAAAGCGAAATAATTTCTTATGATATGTGCTTTCATCATATTGTACGCCTAACCCTAGAGCGTCCCAAGTCCCACTCCGACCCCCACATTAACCTAACACGAAGCAATAACATTCTCAGTTCTCACACCTTCTAATGTACTAACTTGTACACAGCGCTCTATATTAGGTGCTATAAATTCACATTATGCGCTTTGACTTAGCGAACAATAGGTACGATATAGTTGAGAGTAAATCATTTAAATGCTAAAGGATCTAGTTAGAGTCTGTTACTTGCGGTGTCTTCCTTGCGTTCGAGCGTTTACAGAATGTCGCTACTATCAACATTACATTGAAACATTACAGGTAATTTTCACTTGAAAGAATAGTTACGGTAATCAATTATGATGACACGAATATGTGACAACTGACATTCCTTCAATACTGCAGAATTACCCATTAGGGGTAATGGATCGGAAGGAGTGGCTTAATACTTAGTGGGCTTACAGTGTCAATATCATCACATGAAATTGGAGTACTAAGAAAAATAAAGCGTGATAAAAATTTATCTGCTCTGCAATATTCTATGATAATAGAAAACTTATTCACCTCCGATAATATGTATGACATCTGTATGGTCCCATACAGTGGCGTGCACGGGTTTTGAAGGTGGGGTAGACATTAATTGGTCAGAATACCTGTTCACTAATTGTTTTGGTGAAAAATGAACATTGACGTATTTTCATCTGGGTAAGCAGTGCTTTTATGCCTCTATAAACTGCAAGCCACTGGTCCCATATGGATGTCACACATGTCATGGTCTACGTTTGATCCTGCAGGGCGATTGTCTAAAACTGTCAGCTACAGTGTAAGGATCGCAATCACGTCTGATTGGTTTACACTCTTCCACTAGGTATTGGCCAAAATCCATTGACGCAACAGAAATACCATAAATTCAGCCAATCAAAACAATTGAGACTAACAATGATTGATGCAGGTTTTACACAATCGCCCTACTGGTTACATTTTGGTCCCTATTTCTACATAACGCGACCGATCAATGAGCCCAAACATGATAAGTACAATCAACTCAGAGTTGTCTGGTCAAGGTTACTATGTTTTTGCTTTCCAACATAATCATAAGGCGTCAAACTTATATAACTCCCCTCTTTTTGCGTGGGACTTAAAAAAAAGAACTCATTTGTTTAAAGAACAAACAAAGTATAAAGTTTTGTCTGCCACTGTAAATCAGCGTTAATAACTCGGGGTGTACAAAGAAAATTGATTTATGCGAACATGTTTACTAAGTTCTCGGATTTTAGTGAGTGGAATACGATGTAGCGTGGGAACTGTGCCGGGTGCAGCGCAGACTTAAAGTCTATCTATCTAACTGGGATTCGTTTATTCTGCACTGCGAACGTAATAAGTTTCTGTGCACTTACAAAAGTCACTTTAGCTACAATTGGAGCTGACCGATTTTTTTACAAAGGAAATATAAAATACAATAGAGACAAACTCGTCAGTTTTCTACAAAACTGGAACTGGCCTCAAATACAGAATAGGGTTGGATATGAATTCTTAATGTCGTTAAACGTGTTACTAAATATGCGTTTATTGCGAGTGTTTTGACGACCTCCGTGGCGCAGTGTGTAGCGCTGTTGCCTTAACGTGCGGAGGTCCTGGGTTCGATCCCCGGCAGGGTCAGTTTGGGAATTTATAATTTCTGAATTTTCCCTGGTCTGGCCTGGTGGGAGGCTTCGGCCGTGGCTAGTTACCACCCTACCGGCAAAGACGTGCCGCCAAGCGATTTAGCGTTCCGGTACGATGCCGTGTAGAAACCGAAGGGGTATGGGTTTAATATAACTGCCATGCCCCTTACAGGTTAGCCCGCTACCATCTTAGACTGCATCATCACTTACCATCAGGTGAGATCGTAGTCAAGGGCTAGCTTGTAGTGGATAAAAAAAAAAAGTGTGACAGCGATTATCGGCGTAAGTGAGAACTTCCACCCGAAAATGCTCCAAAGAAATTTTACTCTCCGACTACCTCGAACGTTCATATTCTTCAGAGAGGAATCATGAAGAAACTGTAGCTAGGATAGTAATTTTTCTAGGTAGAGCGTATGTCAGTTAGCTGTGTAGAGCAGAGCCCGGAAGCTGCCGCTGCCTCTGGGGTCGGGAGCGGGCGCAGATGGAAATTTATCACGCCCGCCGGAGCTGAGACTACAAGTTCGCGCATTAAACGAGTCCGGGACATTAGCCGCTTGCAAGATGCCGCCCGAGATCATAATTAAGTGCCGCCCAATTTATCGGTCCGACCCGCACCCGAAAACTCGCCTTAAACTTCCCTTATCGTACCTACTAAAAGCTCTTTATTTTGTAGTTAGTCCGCCTCGCAATTATCGCCTTTTATCTTCGCCTGTACGACATAATAGATCGCTAGCCGAGAACCGACACGACATTCAAAGTATGAATAAATTTTGCATAAAACTTGGGATTTATTTATATTCCCGGCCGCCCCGTTTATATTGTTTAAAACTAAGACCGGCCCGGAGCAATTCTTAACATAATAGCTTAGTATCTTGACCACTAACCAAATGAAATACCGTTGCGGAAGTGACCCAGAAATCTTTGTTAAGATAGATAGGATAGTATTGTTGTTTAAACTAAAGCAGATAACCGGTACGAGACGAAAAAAATATTGTTTAATAGGTCACAGTTGAATAATGAAGCGAGTCTGTCACTCGAGTGAGTGATTCAAGTACCTAAGCGAGTGAATCGAAGTGTGTCAAGCGAGGCATGCCGTCACCGTCGCCGTGCGCGGCTGCTAAGACTAATTACTGCTGCAGCTCGGGTAAAATGGTTAGCTAGTGCTCTCCCAACCGACGTAGCTGCGCTAGCATTTTCTCGCTGCAACGCTGTTGCACTAAGCCAACTCATTATTTTCGCTATATTGCACACGTTTGCAGCTGCCTAATAAAGTCGGGCCAATAAATGGCGTAATAAACCACTAGGTAATAAGCTTCATAGAAAGTGTTAATATCGTCAGTAACAAAACAAATAAGGTGAAATTTCGCTTCAAGTTTTTCTTTAGTTTCTGCTTTCACATTATCATTATATCCAACGGTTCTTATTTAAAAAAATATACACGAATCTTAATACACGAGAAACTTATATATTGTTAACTCATAATGTAATAGTGACCTAAAGCTTTTTCCAGCCCGGGAAAGCCTTAGTAAAACAGGCAATTTAAGCAAGCCTATAAGTAACAAGATTCATTAAGGCAGTTACAAAGTAGCGCGGGCGTTCTTAAAGCGAATGGCCCTCGAGCTCACAGCGTTCATAATGGGCGTACGAGCCGGCCGAGGCGCCGCGCACGCTTTAATGAAACACCTGGAGAGGTCGGCCACGGTCGGCCCTGCTTCCGTTGCATTAATCTCGCACCCCGTACTCGCGGCCTTCCCGCCACAACTTTATTACCATTCACGTTGACCCGACACTCGATACCGGTACATTTAATTGATCAACTTTAGGTTAACTTTTAGTTAGCCAGCCCACGACTACGTCCGCATGGTCTTTCTTTGGTGCTTAAGAATTCCCTTGGAAACAGTTTTCCTGGCATACAATATAGATCCTAGATCCCTCCTGGTGAAGTTCTAAACTTGCATGCAATATTACCGGCAAAATCCGTTCAGCCATTTCGATTGTTACAATGTATGTCCGCGAGCTTAATATAAGGAAGTAATTTTGTAATCACAAACAAGCTCTTTAAGTTAATAGAAAAGAAGAAAGTATGTAATTGGCTGGCTGGCTTATCAGTGCACAACTCAAACCAGTGCAGTGGCTCAAGAAGCGTAGCATTATATGAATGACAGTTTTCTCTGTCACGTAGACCCTGTAAGTAGAAAGAAATTTCAGAAAATACTCGCTAGTGCAGCTGGGGCTGGCTGGTGCAACTAGATTATTCCTAAGGAATTATAGACAGAGTGAACTGTGTTATAGATATTCTACTTCTATATTTTTGACCCCAATACAACTGATTCTATTCGGGTCAAAAATATAGAAGTAGTATACTATTTTTGAGCCTGAGCTCAAACATATTATTACACACAAAATGAGCTTTGTGGTTCGCTGTAGCATTTTGTGAAAGCAGAAACCGAGGCTTTGTTTTAGGGCAATTTTCAAACGTATCGTATATCACGACATTCGCGTTTAAAAGTGGGCAACTAATATTAAAGCCGGGATAAACAACGGCTGACCGCTCGCGGGCGGCATCGGCAAAAGTGGCCGAGATAACTCCGCGCACGAATGCATATTTTAACGTTAAGCTACGGCACCGCGATGCAAACTTGTTTGGAACTTCAGCAGTGTGAATAATTCTTGATTTAAGATTTTCTGAAAGAAGTGGCTTTTTCGCTTTACTAGTTTTGCTGCCCGTAAATATTTGAGAACTATGTAATTGGAGAACTTGGTTCGTTTTGTTAGAGCTACGAGAATTGCGCTCTAGGCAGCTGTAGCTACGTGACTTGTGGGCGACACAAACGTAGAGCTACTGCCAGTGGTGCTTGGCGCCGCCCAGCGGTGAATATAAAAAGTATCGCGAGCACGAGGCGTAAACACGCGCCCCTCTCGCGTGACGGCTCATTAGACACTCCCCTGCGCCTCAATAAATCATTTTAAATTCAAATTCTACTTCTTTAAGAATCGGCTTTGCTTACCTAATTCCCTTCCCAGTCGCAGAATTTTGCAAATTAGATTTCACCTTTCCCCTTTTCTGATTTAAAAATTATTTGTGGCATCCGGATTCGGAACTTAGTTCCTAATGGTATTTTACCTGTCTATTTGGCTCCAGTTGCACTCCTCTTTTTGCTTGTTTTAATCTCAATTTAAACAGTAAACATTAAATATTTAGTTTTCCTTCCTATTTTTCCATCCATTTCCAGTACATTTTATAGACCTATTAAATATAAATGTTGAAATGGGCTGGGCACGTGTCCACTCGCCATAGATACTGGCGCACACAAGCACACATCAGTCCACATGGAGGACACCTCTACACAGGTACAACTTGGCACGCTGCGCCGGTCATTTCTATTCCCGTCCCTGTTCGACATCATGAATATTTTTGGCACCCACTTTGGTTACAAAGTGGGCTTAGGATCTGCCTTGAGCATGTCATTCATCTAATCGTAAGCTCATTGTTTTCTCTCTGTGTCGAATAGCAGTGGCGCGTGTCGGGTCAGCCAATAGAAATGTAGCAGGAGTAGACGAGTGCGCGTACGCCCGTGCGGTACTCATTCTAAGCGGACGGCATGTCGCCAATTCGTCAATTACGATCGATGATACGGTAGCTTTGCATGCGTTACATACCAACGTTTTTTATACTGAGCACGATACAAGTATGTATGTAACATGAACAGATGATAGAAACTTGGTAAATAGGAAAAGTCAGACTCCATAAAAAACGAGAAAAGAAACCTCCTCCTCTAGAAAATTAAATACTTTCTTTCAAAATATTCTCAAAGGGATGTGAAGTTTGCCAATTCGCACTTTGTCAGCGTGTTGGACATGGCCATTCTGAGAGGTGACTCGTGCAGCGGATAGCCTAGTTAAAGCTAGAGCCGTGCTTCACGGCAGTGTTGGAATCGGGCTCCCATAAAATTATTGTCTATGGAAATTAAAATTATACTATTTACCAAAAATTATACTACGTTTTGTTTTTGTGTTAACTACGTTTGCTGTGGCGGGAAATTTAAGCTTTGAACGGTTTTATCGGTTTCGAAGCTATGCTGCAATAATAATTTTGAATTGTTTATTTACAATAAATAAAATAATAATAGGGACTTAGCTTTGACTGTAGAGGGCAGCACTTGAAACCGCCCCCTATTGGCAATTTTTTTTGTCATATTATTTAGTAAAAATATATAAACAATGTGTACTGTTTTGAAAACAAAAAACGGCTACGGGTTCTTGCCCTTCTAACCCTGTCATTACTTCTCGTTTTCATTTGATGTAGCCATTCGGAAAAAAGTCCGTGCATTAGGGGTAAATGTTAAATAAATAATTGGGTATTAAAAATATGGTATTTTCGCGTACAATCCAAGCATTACGATACTATATACTACGCAACATAAAATTATGGTACAAATAGTATAATTATACTACGGAATCCAACACTGCTTCACGGTCACCTATCTTCTTCTATCACGGTCTTATGGTTATTAAATAATATCAGTTATCGCCGGCGGGCGCTCGGGTTGAGCGGGGGTGTATGCAGCGCGAAGGAGTCTGCTACCCGGTAACGAAGGTGCCGGGGCGTGCCGACTGCCTGACTGCAGCGACTGCAATGCACTACACTGCACTCGAGGGCCGTTCGTTATACGCGTTACAGCTTTAAAGAGCACTCAGCCGCTTTACCCGGCTCCACGAGACAAAAACGCCTTCGTTCATTTTTCAATGATGTCATTTTGCCACAGCGCAGTGGTACATTTTCCGAGAGAGCGTATTTATTTGAGCTCGGCTCGGAAAATAATAATTAGTGCACGCAATATCGTTATACATTTTTATGGTTTAAAATATTAGGTATTATTGCAATTGTTAAACTCGTTTTTAGGGTTCCGTAATTCATAACGATAAAAAAGAATTACTTTCTTGTCCGTTTGTCTGTCAGTATGGCAAACCCTTTTTCTCAGAAATGGCTTGAGATACCAACTTTTCAAGTTGAAATTTATACAGAATAGGACTAACGTTTTTTAGCAAAATAAAAATAGTCATCATATAAGTGAGATAAGTACACTCCAGTCTTCAATTCAAGTCTGAACTTTTCGTAGTCAATTGTTGTCTAATATTGGGAACGATGGGATGTAGATGACTCTCGTCGAAACCCTCAGTATTGCAAGAGAGCATTGTGTCGTAAAGGATACGGCGAGGGCGGTATTCTCGGTTTTCTGCTCAAATATCACAAAAATGTTATTAGTTTTGGATGGTTATTGCCCGCCCGCCCTGGAGACCACTAACCCTTCCCCGCCCTTGGGCGCGGGCGATTTAATACATTAAATGTGTGTCTCATAGAATCTCAAATTTAATTTGTTCATTGACTAATTAAGGCGCAAACTTTCTTATAAAAGGATTGATCATTATTATTTTCGATAATCTAAGTAAATAAAAGGAAAAGGTGACTGATTGATTGACTGACGGACTGACTGACTGATCTATCAACGCACAGCTCAAACCACTGCACGGTTCGAGTTGAATTTGGCACAGAGATAGCTTTTATGATGTAGGCATACGCTAAGAAATGATTTTTGAAAATTCAACCCTAGGTTATAAATAAACTTTTGAAATTTGTTTGAAAATCGAAATCAACGTGAGCGAAGCTGCGGGCAAAAGCATAAACTAGTGATCAATAACAATGATATTATTACATTGTAATATTATGCTTTTGTTTTACAAGTCCAAATAAATAAAGCTGAATGTAAAAATGAAAGGCATTTTCGCATTGACGTAGTCTTTTGATACAAAAACATTCAGAAAACTGCAGACTTTTCACTACCAAAATAATACCGAAACGCCCCAGTGACCAACTAAAATAAAAAAGGTACCTACGAGTCCGTACGTAAATGTCAAACTTTGTAACAAAGCGACCTCAATCCGCACGAAGCAACTAATTGTTGAATCCGTCCTTGCCAATAAACGGTACTAGAAGTTTGATAGACCAAACCGAGTTATCATAGTTAAGATAGAAACGTGATCACCCATTCAAGTTTCACAAACGGCTTGCTAGGAATCGAAACTCGGCGCGCGTAACAGGAAATAATAACTTTATCCCCGGCTAAACTGCGAGAGGACCGTCCAACTAACATTATGCCTGCCAGTAACAAGTTAATCTAAATGCAGCCGACTGCTTCCAGCTAGTTGTTGCACGCATCGCTGAAGTTTCATAACTCAGAATATTTAGTATGTCCCCTGCAAATTCTGTTTTTTTTTATTGTAATCTTTGTACCTAAATTAATTTAGGATAGAGTAAAATTTGTAATAGGTACTTCATGTTCATGTACAGCGAACGCACAACAGAAGAATAGAAATATTCGGATGAAGCGGTACCAATTCTCGCTGGCAGGCTCGCTGAGAAGAATACGAAAATTATATGACGTCATACTAAAAAAAGGAGGAGGTTCTCAATTCGGCGCGTATTTTTTTTTAATTATCATTTAATACAAGACAGAAAATGCAAGGCATTTCCACTAAACACCGCGCAGAAGATCTATTTCGAAGTAACGGACAAGAAATCCTATACATACTCTAAATCCGCGTGGATTAAAATTTGCTGAAAATCCTGCGGTAACGCTTTAATTTTCCGGGATAAATAGCTAACGACCTTCCCCGGGATGCAAGCTATTCCTGTACCAAATTTCTATAGAAATTAGTTGAACAGGTGAGCCCTGAATACGCAGACACGCTTTCGCATATTTTATACTGGTCGCATGGATATTATAACCAGATTTACATACTAAAACAAAAATGATTGATCTTATACAATTGAACCGTTCTTCTCCCATAAAGATTCCTTATAATCCTAAGGCGTTGTAACGGCAAAGTATTTTCAGCCAGCGAATATTGTTATAATGAACCAAACAAAGATTACTTCGCTCCAAAGATATTATCACTCAGTAACTTCCTAACTGAATTGCTTTTGGTATTCAGTTGAAGTTTGTTTGTTTAAGTATTTTCTTGAAAACTGCGATAAGCTCTTTCTTTTTTTTTCTGAATAAAATATGGCGTGGGCTCGCCGCTCGGCGTTTAGAGATAAAACGTCGGCGGAGCTCTTCCTGTCACGTCGGGCGACAGTTAATTACGCGAATGTAAATAAATCATCATAGATACGTACGGTGGAAGGTTTACGATCGCGAAAGCAATTATCTCGCGCCTCATTGATGTCGAAAATGAGAAGAAACATCCTATTCACACTATAAACTTTCATAATATTACATAAACATTTTAAAAAATCATAACATAAAACCTAGCCTTGTTAATTTTAACCATTTCTATTTCGCTTCACTTTTGTACACTTGTTCAATTTATTGCTTCAACTTTTTAGCTCAGTACTTTTTTTTCTTCTCTTTATTGAGGAACTAAGTCACTCAGTGACTATGTCGCTCCGTAGATTAAAAATCACAAAGAATAGAACTTATCTAACTCTAAAATATTTTCGGACTAATTTATACAATAATTTTAATTTATCGCAGACAGGAAATGAAAGAAAGCTAATGCAATCACAAATACTTAAACTACTATTCAAAATATTACATAAACTTACTCTAAATGCTTCATTCCGAACACACTCCAGCAATACATGGTAGATCCATTGAACAAACTCTGATGGAAATACGCTCAATGACAACCTGACATCCCTACTCCATACCTACCTACTGATATTAGAAAATACGAACGTATGTCTGTCTGTTTGTTACTCTGTCTCACCTAAGCCGCTGAGCTGATTTCGACAAGATTTAGCAAGCAAAGTTTAGCCTCCATTCTGGGGGTCAGATAGGATATTTAAAGATCGGTCAGATATTGTCAGTATGTAAAGAATGTCCTCTTGAACAACTTGAACGTTGGTTATCATAAAATCTTCTGAATACGATACTCCGACTTGCGTTTCATCCATCTTTTGACTCGTGGATTAGGTCAAAAGATACTAAATTGATATGACGAGATATGATTAAATCTAACCGTTGTCCTTATGTGTTTCCAGGGACGGTGTAACCGAGAGAAACCCCCCTGCAAGTACTTCCATCCACCGCAGCACCTCAAAGACCAGTTGCTCATCAACGGAAGGAATCACCTAGCACTAAAGAACGCCTTAATGCAGCAAATGGGCCTGACGCCAGGCCAGGTGCTCCCTGGCCAAGTCCCAGCCGTGGTAAGACTCGCCCCTACTTCCCGCTAACACTGCATTAATGCTTCGAGCGATCGGCCTGTAACAAGTATGTGCGCTGGCCATGCACGCAATACGCAGCTTTCGGTGTACTTTGCTATGTACTCAGAGTAGCGAATATATTAATCGGTAAACTCCATTAGAGAATTCTTAATAGCATTACATTTAAGTTGTGCCTTCGAAATTAAAATGATAATGTTAAAGCAACTCACATGAGAGTGAGCTCTTGAATGTCTTGTGCACATTTAAAACGTCAAATTAGTTTAGTTTTCATGTACGTACGTACCAGTAGATACTCTTTCTCGGCTACCTAAATTTGTTGTTGGTAATAGTATTTTACTTTCTCCGAAATGGCACACTTGTTCTAGGAGTTTTGCGCTTCAATTTAAAGTTTATGTCGAGTTGCCTTTCGAGGAATACAACGTAGTAACGTAATCATTGACTGTTACATTTTTCGATGTATTATTATTTATAACAACAACAATACCTACAATATAAAAGTACTTCGAATAGGAAAAAGGTACAACTTAAAGCATCTTAAGCCGAAGGCCGGTCGCTCTTCACCGCTTGGCATGATTGTAATGTATAATAATTTTATTCGTTTTTTAAGTGGCATGTATATACTCCAAACTTACTCACATTATGTATGAACTGGGTAATGTAAAGCGGTAATGCAAATAAATCACTGAAATATTTTATTCCCTCACTATTCACACTATTGCTAACGTAACGGCCCGATCTCCTCGGGGTCTCTCCTCGCACTGCCGCGGGCCGCCTTTGTGTTCTCCTACCGGAGTTTTACTCGTAGTTGGTCCACGTGCAACGCGCTTTGTGTAGAGAAGTTGTCGGTCGTAGTGCGCGGAGCGACGTCGAGGGGCGGCCATGGGCGCGGACTGTCCCTCGCACGATGAGTAGCGTGTTTGTGTGGTTTTGTGTTGAGGTGGGCGGCGTGAGCGGAGCGGGAGCGGCTGCCGGCCACCTCGCTGCGCTGGATCCGATCAGTCTCGCCTTGCTCGCTCCGCAGGTAACCGCCGCCGACTGCGAGCCGCCGCCGGCCAGCCTCCCCGACCCTGGCACGCCCTGCACTCCACGCACCCCTCGCCTGGACCCGTCCGATCCCGCATCCACTAACAATTTACCCTACCTGAAACCCATCCAAAGGCCAGTGGAGGTAGCTTAATCGGTCAAAACACTAAGCTTATATTTTAACTCTTAATTTAATATACCTATTTACATAAGAATGCATGCAACTGCTTAAATTGGCTATTGGTTTTTTTTATGCATATCTAACTAATGCCTAGTACTTACTCGAACATCATTCAACGAGCTCCTGTGAAAATTTACGCTAGCATCGATTTCTTAGAGCTTTTCGCAAGAAGTAGTTTGTAATTTTTAATTACCTAGTACATGGAATTGAATAACTACTTAACATCATAACATTGGAAGGCTCGTCTACGTATGCACTACGTGAAGTAAAATTAGTGATGGCTTTGACAGGCGACGTCACCGTACCTGTCGGGCGTGCCCGGCGTGGGCTCGACGTACGCGCAGTACTACGCGCCGCAGCTGATGCCGGCGGTGCTGGGCCACGACCCGTCGGGCGCGGCCGGGTCGCCGCTGGGCGTCATGCAGCAGCCTGTGCTGCAGCAGAAGCTGCCGCGCACCGACCGTCTCGAGGTAGGAACGCCGACACGTTTTCCTTTTCTCTCTCTCATCGTGCCCCTCCCCGAGTAGCGCTTCCCGGTGTTGCCAGTTGCCACATCATGAAGGAGACCGACATTAACTTTTTAAAGCATTAATTAACGAGAAAATCTTTCGTCGACAACAGTTCAATTGATTGATATTGAATATTGATGATGGTGTCGGTCTCCTGAGCCAAGTACCGCCTAAAACTGTCCCCGTGTCTGTGGCGCGTGGCCGCACTGGCTCAGTATACGCGTGCGCTTTGCGAGCCTCACTCACTGTCCCGTTGTCCAGGTGAAGGGCCTACACTGTTGGTGCAATGTCGGCAACGTTGCCACGCGTACCCTTTAGTGTGTTATACACAAAATAATGCTCTAATATGGTGTACCTATACTCGTCATACCTTGTAATTGAACGCTGTCGCCTCCTTGCCTTGATCGAATACCACTACCTACAGTCGATTTGTGCCTACAATGTAGCAATAATAATTATTTGAATTTAAACCCTATACAAATTTAGTAAAAAGAAATTATAAAATGAAGAAATAATAAAAATGTTTTTCTCTATTCGGAAAAAAGTTAATTCGGTTTAATTAATTATTGATAGAAGATGCGACGGATGCGTTAGTAGCTTAATAAATTCGAAAAGAAATTGAAGTAGAAGCGGCGTCGGGTGAAGCTGACTCTTTTTGAAATTATTTACTACTTAGAGAAAAGATAAGTTTGGTATAGAATAACGAGGAGTAAAATGACTCATAAACGTTATTTTTACCGGCATTAAACCTGAATAAGTTGTAACGTGAAATAAGTAGGAAAGCCCGTATGATGGGATTAGGACGCGAGCGCGCGGTAGCCAGGGCAGTAGGTCGGGTCGGGTCGGGTCGGCTCGGGTCTCGGCGAGCAGGCTGGCGCGAGCGGCGACATGGCTGGTTCTGGTGGTGCAGGTGTGCCGGGAGTTCCAGCGCGGCGCGTGCAAGCGCGCGGAGTCCGAGTGTCGCTTCGCGCACCCGCCGCCGCCGGTGCTCGCGCACGACGACGGCTGCGTCACGGTGTGCATGGACGCCGTCAAGGGCCGCTGCGTCCGCGACCCCTGCCGCTATTTCCACCCTCCCCTGCACCTGCAGGCGCACCTTAAGGCGCAGGCGCGCGGCGCGGTACGCCACCAGGCTGCACGCTCTCGCCTCGCCTTCCGCTTGTCTGCTCGCGCGACGCCGCTTGTGTTCGCAGAGCTTGTTCTGTTCATTTCGCCGCGGTCGATCCGCGTCACGCTTCCGTCGCACTCACGCTTCACTTTTAATTTTTTTATCTATCGCATAATATCACTTATTGCCGAGCTTTAGGTGTATTCTGTGCATCTATTACATCGTTATTGTTTCTGTCCCGTCCTGCGACGCTTCGCTTCACGTAGACGGCCGCCGCAGCGCAGCAGCCGGCAGCGAGCGCGACTTCAGAGCCGGGCAAGAAACGTCCGGCGCCCGCCGAGCTCGAGTCGCCACCGGTACGGCGCCAGCTTTGCACGCTTGTCCCTCTCCCCGCCCCCCTCCCGCCCGCACGCTCCCGCGCCCCTCCGGCGACGCGGCGCGCCCGGCCACCCCCGCCGCGCGCGCCGCGCCGCGCCTCCGCCCGAGACCAGCCCGTCCGAGTCGAAACCCGCTCAACCGTCTGTTTCTCTTTTCAGATGGACATGAAAAGCGTCGGATCTTTCTATTACGATAACTTCGTAAGTATCCTCGGCGACGGACGGCGTAGCGTTTAGGCCGCGATCGCCCCTCGAACGACCTCTCTCACCCATGCGTTTTTTTTTTCCAGGCCTTCCCCGGGGTGGTGCCGTACAAGCGACCCGCCGCCGACAAAGCCGGCATGCCCGTATACCAGCCGGCGACGACGTACCAGCAGCTGATGCAGCTGCAGCAGCCGTTCGTGCCCGTGTCATGTGAGTACCCCGCGCCCGCCTCGTCCGCCCCGCCGGCCGCGGCGCAACCGGCGCCCAGCGCGGCGCCCGCGCCCGCGCCGCCGCCCACGCCCGCGCCGCCCGCGCTGCCGCCCGCGCCGCAGCCGTCGCCGCCCGCGCCCAGCGCCGACGCCGCCGCCGAAGCCGCCGCCATGGCCAAGGAGGTCGCGCACAAGAGCTATGCGGCCGCGCTGGCGCTGGCGCAGCACTCGGCCATGGCGCACGCGGCCGCCGCCTACTCGCAGCAGGCGTTCAAGGCGCGCGCCGCCGCCATGCCGGGCCTCATGCGCACGCCCTACCTCATGCACCGGCCCGGCTGGCCGCAGCCCATGCACATGCCCGCCTTCTACCAGCAGCCGTACATGTACGCCATGCCGCCGCCCACGCCGCCCGCGCAGGCCGCGGCGGCGGCGGCGGCGGCTGCCGCGGTCAACCCCTACAAAAAGATGAAGACGACCTAAGGGGCGGGCGGGTGGCCGCGGCCGGAGGGGCGCGGGGCGCGGGGTCTCCGCGTAGAGACTCGTACTGTGCGATGAGTGTGACCCCGGTCTGTCGGGGCGTTAGCGCTAGGCGTGTTGTCACATTTGTATTGTATTATTGTAAGGACGAAGCGAGCGGTTTCCGCCTCGCAGAAGTCTAGGTAGTTTTACGCTATATATCTATTCTATTATGTATCTTCTCACCATTTTATCTTATGCGTGTATATTTCTCGTACTACGATCCCGGTAATAATAACGCTTGACTGCATGACTGTACGTTTTTTATTACTCTTGTCGATCGTCGTGTATCGCATCGGCGCACTGAGAGTCGCTCGGTCCGTCGATCCTTTCCCGCTACGTACACGCTTACCCCGGAGGCGCTCCGCACGGTGCGCTTTGGCCTAGTGTCGCCAGCATAGCAGTATCGCGGCCCGGCTCGGCGGCAGCCTGCACCTAACACAGCCGCCTTCTAATTTTCGCATGGATAGAACCCACCACCCCTATGTACGTTTGGTTCATCAGGTATTTTACTCATTATTCTAGTGCTCCTCGTGTGTGCTAAGTGTGCCGGCGTGTTCGTCGTAGTGCGGAGTCGACGAGCGTCGTCCCGCATTTTCTTTGAGTCGCACTTCTTTTTATTTATTTTAACGCTTTCTGTTACATGCCTTCCGAATGACCGCTTCGGCTGTCGTCCGCATTACAATCTTTTGTCGCTTTTTGTTTCGGGACGGCAGGCTGTGCGCCGCCTAACGCTCCCTATGTGGAGTACACGGACGAGCGCGGACAGGTAACGAGTGCCGCGTGCCGCACGCTTCCTCCCCCACCCCCACCCCCCACGCAAGCACCACGCTTCCCGTACATCCCGAGCGGTTTGAGTTTGACGCTAACGCTAAGGCTATTCTGGTACATATCACCATTTCTCTAATGATTCTAGCAGCAGCTCCTCCCCGGCACTGTCTATTCTGATCACGGGCTCGAGTGTGTACTCTCTAACCAGATTCGCATATCGCCTCTGTCTCCTTTGCGCCTGCCTACCTTATTTGCCGACACTCGAATATGTTTCATGCAGCAATGGGGTGTTTGACTAGTGCTATATATTATAATAGTATTTGTTAGGTTAACGTATTCTTCTTCTGGTTAGGTTAGGTTAGGCTAAGAAGTAGATAATGATTGTAGAGATTCTTCAAAGTACCATAAATCTTGCAATATTAATATTTTAGTTTAAGTTTCAAGCTGCCATTGAATACAAAGCAAAAATGCTTGGTGTATTCCGTAGCTGAAAACCGAGAAATTGTTTCATAGACAAAAATGACAAAACGACAATTTACTTTAATTGTAGGTATGTCGTCGCACAACATGTTATTATAGTAAGACTTCGCACAAAAAGAAGCGCAACAGTAAGCTAAACTACTATAATTAAGGATGTAACAGAGAGGGTTAAATTACAGCGCATTGTTCCGCAGTCAAACACCCTATTCAGACAAAATATTATATTAACACAATGCTAAACATCGGACTAAGCTATTAAAAAGTTCACTTCACTAGACCTGCGAAATAATTACGATTCTATTACTACTGCCTATCTACATTCAACATCTTCTTCGAGCTTGCTTTAATGAGTGCGCTTCAGTAGTAATATACCTAACTAGTTATGCTTTAGGCGACATTCGGTAGGTTAAGCGCTTATAGGCCTATTTCACTGCACTTTTCAAAGGGCTCTGTGGAAAGGGTGGCCGCTAGTTATGGTGTTGCTTATTACACAGCAATAAGGACCAAATTAGGGACCCTTACTCTCTAAACCTTATTACACTACACTGATTCAGGTGTAAGGGTCCCTTGAAAAAGTGTAGTGTAATAGGCCCATTACTGAACAGCGAGCTATAATTTCGCCACTCCCACCTGGGCTTCCGTAACAGGTAAAGGTACGGCGCTTGTCGAGTCACAAAGGAAGCCGCAAATAGAACATCTTTACACTATTCCTGTCTCGCTTACAGCCGGTTGGATGTGTTTGTTCTTCGAAAGCCGCCTCTATAATAATGTTCTTGAGAATTGACGACGCAGACTGTCTGGACGTTCTGTGGCAATAATTTCCGGTATATGAAACTGATGGCATTGCTTATCTCGCAGATCATACAATGTATCGATGTCATCATTGCATCAATCATTTTAGTCATTGTGCTGTAACCGTATCGATTATTATATTGTAATGAACAGTTGATGCTACAACTTACTTGTTGACGATTTTTAGTTTTGTATAGTGAAACATACTCGCTTTCAAATGTGGAAGAAGTCACTCTACAGTATTGCCTTGCTTACACCCGGTAAGATATAATCAGCTTACTTTAATATCCTCTATTTAAGTGATTTCCTGTATGTTGCCTATACTGAGAACCCGCTTGACCGTCGCATGACATCAGCAATATTAACAGCAGCATAAGCGATATAAGGTTTCAAATTCGCAATATTAAGAAAAAAAACTCAGTCAGCGGTAATTTCAGTAAAGGTTAATTATATTAATAAAAAATAACGAAGCCGCTGAAATATTTCGGTCAATGAATAGATGTAAATTTTGCAACTTTCATCTTTTTAGATACGACCGCATTAAGTACTATAATATTTTGAGACTTCAAAATAAAATCTATTCCTTGGCGGAAGTTCATCTCCAGCAGTATCAACTATCAACCGCTAAAGGGGGTCTTTATTTTTCACTAATTTTAAGCTATAATGCTTTCTAAATAAATATTATTCTTAAGCGTAGTTGGTAGTTGAATTGATGGTGGTGAAACGAGAGAATTCAAAGTGTCGCCCATAATTATTTTGAACGTATAATAATATAATCAGTAGTTGGAAGACGCAGTTTTGTGATTAGTACGGGTCAATTAGCCACTTTGAGTTTTCTCGTACAATGCTTTAAAGTGCTTGGCCGATGCGGCTTCAGTTCGTCGCTTGAGATTTGTTGAAGCCTCTCTGATGCCTTACTTGAAGTACTCACAGTAGACGTAATTAATATACTTGGTTTTCTTTTGTTTGTCGTACAGTAACCGCACTCTAATGGTCATTATGTTGCAGTTTGTACTACCACTAACATGTCACGTCCAGAACTGTCATGTAAGCTAAAGGTATAAATTTAATTTTTCTTTTTACATATAACCATGCCTACCTACTGTTCCGATAGCATGAGCGACCCTCTACAGAGCTCGCGAAGGACTCACCACAGCCGACGCTGACACATATCGCAAACCCCACACAGCCTATTTAAGCTTTTTTTAGCGACCGTTGGTTTTTATGGGTACACTTTGGACGCTAAAATACCTATAGAACGCCCCCGCCCTGGTACCAGTTGTCTAGCATCATGCTTAAGCTTTTTTGTAAAATATAGTCACGCTTAAATAAGATTGGCTGCGCAATAATGATTATATTTCAAGCGTTCTGCATGCCATTTAGATATTATATATTCATACCTACTATGTGCATAGCGCAGCGTACTTTAACACCTCTGTGACGGCCGCGCAACCGTCCCTACTATAACCGACTGCCCGGGTCCCAATCGTTGCATTCTGTGTACAGTTGTTTTGTGTTAGCCTCCCTACACTGCAATATGAACGTGACACACTGTCAGCGCGCCCCTTGACCAAAGAATGCTTGGAAGGTACAATCATATTGTGCAACGAATCTTGTAAAGTTATTGTAATATTGAAGCAGCAACAAGATTTGATTTCGAGCAATGTCGCCTTCCGTGTGTCCTATTTTTGTTATTTCCGATATTTTCCGATTCCGTAGCGACTGAGAAATTACACACGCATCTGTCGGCAGTATGATAATATCTTACCCTTTCGTATGAATAGATAAACACCGGTACTTTCCTTGCTCTTTGATATTACAAAAACTATTTCAGCATTTTTTTTCAGACGGCTGTGCAATGAGGATACTTTTCAGTGTCAGATGTATGAATGTCCATAAAGTGATATAGAGTTAGAATTAACACTATTAACATGATACCTACCAATTCATAAACCGTCAGATTTATCACACATACAATTTACATGAAATTTCTTGTATTTTTTTACAAACAAAATATCTATTACCTTTTATTATAGTATTTCTTAATTTTGTATCGGAAGATATTATTTTTTGACTGTTTATGAAGTAGATAGATAGATTTTGTGATTCAAACACTTATGCTATTATAACTATTGTACAGTTATTGAAATATAAAGTCTTTATTTGAAAGCGAAGGAATCAATTAAATATTTTGTAAGGCGGTAGCCTGAAATTAATCGCAGGAAAACTATAGCTCATAAAATGGCGGTTAAAAAATTAAAAACAATATTTATGACTGTTACCAAATTAATTGGAGTAACTTAAAGCTGCACGTCACGATCGATTAATATCCGTTCCGTCCACAATATATGAGTGTAGAAATCTAGGAACCTAACTGTAGCACGACAAGTAACGTAGCATAACTGTTTGATCACATCAGAAATAATATTTTCGTGAACAAAATCTTATGAATTATTTTTACATATTTCAGTTACTGGACACCCTCCCGGTGTGCCAAGATTTTAATCGACAAGGATGTACGAGACCTACCTGCAGATTCGTTCATATTCGTGAAGGTATGGATGACTTCTTGATAAAAACATTTAATTTGGTCCCACTAAAAATTTAAATATTTGAACCTCTTATTGAAATAACAAAGTACTTATCTATTTTGATGAATAAATATTTAATAAAATAGAATTGAAATTCCACAGTTTAAGTACTCGACCTGCATGGAAAAATATTCCAAACTCCTACAAATATCCTTCTTTGTGCATGAACACAATATATTTTACGTGTAATATAGTCTGTATTTTATTGGATTAATAGGTAAAGCATTAGATTAGATTTTTAAATCAGTAGGTAGTTTTGTTATATCTAGTTATTTTGTTTTAGCGAGTACTGTTTTACGTACATAACATTTAGATGTAATTAGTACTTATTAGAAGATTTTAGACACTGTGTAAATTAAAAAAAATAATAAACATTTTCTATTCGAAGTAGCTTGTCGATAGACTCGTACATGTCGATAGAAGGAAAAATATTGTCAAAAACTTATATATTATGTAACTAAAGTATGGTAGTGTCTTGATTTTAAACACTTAATTCTGACTGTTAAATTGGCTTCTTAATAATGCTTAAAATTTTGATTTGAGTTCTGAAACCGCGCTTTGATAAGTTCATATCAAAATCCTATACATCTGCCAGGTCTTGGAGTAGGCAAATAGTATATTTTATTCAAAATTATGAAATGTTTATCTCCCTTAGAAAGTAAATACTAATAAAGTTCACCTTTACAAAAGAAGTGTCATACATTCTTGTCGCTTATTCTTGTTGTATATTGTGATGTTGTCGCATCTCATGGGAGCTGGTGCAGTAATGCGCGCGCGCGTGTTTCAGGGTGCGGGCTGCAGGTGGTGGGGTGCCGCGTGGTCGTGTGCCGCGACGCCGCCGCCGGCACGTGTCGCCGCGCCGCCTGCCGCTACTACCACATCCCCGTACAGCTGCCGCCCGCGCTGCGCCCCCCCTAACCTCCCCTCGCCCACGCCCCGCACCCCACCCCATCCGACACCCCTCGACCCCCCACCCCCACCCCGACCCCGACCGCGGCTCTGGCACACTCGGCAAGGCAGGTTCGTTCGGCTGGCACGGCCGCTCCCGCGGCGGAGGCGCTGCGCCCGCGCTTCCGCCGCGAGCTCGCGTTCTCACTTCGGGAAAGAGTGTGTACATATGTAGCGGGATATGATTCTCGGGCACGGTCATGCGATTGTGATATGAATAGTTTTCGACACGCCGGAGTCGTTTGAATGATTCACCGAGATCGTCGAGTTGTAGTTAGTGAGGTTTAAAATGTTTTATTACTATTGTATATTATTTTTTTAAGATACGATATGAGTTCCTGTAGAAATCGGCGCGCCGCGCCAGACTTTGTTGTATATAAGCGAGGTGACGTTAGGCGACGCTCACGCGGCCGCTAGGAGGCCGCTGTCGAACTTCCGACACCCCACTCCTACTGTGAGCATTTTTGTGAGAATTATGTTACTTTTTTATTACGTTATAAAATTATGTTTTTTTATAGATGACAAGTTTACACTAGATTAGGATAAGAGGAAAGATGATGAGACACCAATAGTGTAGCCGCTTCTCTCCGGCGTGGCGGCCGCTCGGTCGCCGTCTGCCGCTCCCCCTCACGTTAGATAGATCGCGACACTCGTAGAGTGATAGTGGACTAACATTTGAAACGATTAACGTTGACGGACAATATTGAAACGAAGAAAGCATACTTCCAAGCTATTTACCCAAATCGTAGGATAGAGAGTCGGCTTATATTCCGGATAGAGTTTGCTAGATATCATTATTTTCCCGATCGATCCCCGTCTACCGAAGCACAAAATAGCGACTGACGATCGAGTCCGATCGACCCTCAACATGTCCAAATCGAGAAATAGCTGCCCTGTATTGTTTTCGTCATTAACAGTATTAACTTATGATCAAATTAATCTCGTCGTATGTATGTAGAGGTGATATGCGGATAGAAAGATGCACGAGTGCGCCGCCGCGCCGCCCCCGCCCGCCGGAGCGCGCTCGCGTGCGTGCGTGCGTGCGGGCGACGCGACGGCGCGGCGGCGTCAACTCTCGAGGCATGAGAGCCTAATGCCTAATATTATTCCTAGTCCATATCCTTTTTGTTGATCAGTCATGCGATTAATGTTAGAATAAAAATATTAATAATTTGATTTATTCCTCCCATTTAGTGGATATTTTGATAATGATATATTAATAATGAAATATTTAAGATACATAATACATATTTGATTCTAAATCCTGATAATGTGACACTACGTCGGTAATTTAGTCGGAGGGATACTTGTGCCGTGATTATATTTTTAGGTATATATTATAAAATAATTCCTAGCGTCGGAATTAAAGAAGTGATTAATGTGTAAGTGCGTTATATTTATTGTCGTATATCGTAAGGGAATGCCATATCGATAAAAGATGACTGGCGGAGGAGTTAAACTCGTCGAGGTTGCGTTAGTTTGGTTGGTTGTTATGTCCGGTGGGCGGGCCAGCGCGCGTCCACGGACAGTACGCTTTTATCAATACGGCACTGTATGACTTCTAAATACATAAGTTTTATTTTTATTTTTGTTAAATTTTTCGTTTCATTGATTAAGTATAAATATTTGTTGCCTTTAATTTTTATAATCAAAATTTATGATCTGACGCATTTATTGTAAGACAAACGATTACTTTTATAATTAATTAGTGTGATAATAATAATTATTATGGTATCAAATTGCCGTTATAAATATTGTACATCGAAAGTATCCTTCCTCTTTAGAAGGGACTCTTCAGGCCCGAGGTTTCTAGTGGATTTATATTTTTCTTTTTGTTGTATTTTTAATGTTGCGTGTGTCTTACACATAATATATTTCATTTTTGTGATATTTTTAACTATAAAGTACTGTTATTGTAAATCCAAATGGAAAAATGAAGACCTAATTAAATATTCAAGAATTTATTTGTAAATCACAAAAAAAAAATGTAAAACTGTAAATATAATAAAAAAAAATTGAACTGCAACACAATAATTAACTATTGATTATAATTATATCTCTCATCAAGTACACTGTAAGCTCTTCAATACCTAATGGTATGTTATTATGTAGTAGGTACATCTACTAAAGGTAAACCGGTCCAGTGAACAAAGTATTGATAATATTGTGAACATTTTTTTATTCACAAGCATTCACAGAAAGTACATGACATTGTAATATTATTTATGAAATTACTATGTGATGTGATCTTCGGATCAATTTTGAGTACAGTATAGATAATAAACAACTGAATATGTCACTCGCTTTTTATTACCTTAAGCTATATATAACATAAAGTAACATGTACCATTCGATGCTATTTATTGGCGGCTGAGAATAATAATAATGTACTCACGACCGAATTTCGGCCACGGCGGCCTATCTCCAGAGACGTGGAGACGTCTGCGCGGGAGATATAAGTGCATAAGTATGTGCGCATACACAGGTGCAGACTCTCTGTTCCTTTACTCTCATAGCCCGATGGGACGGAAAGTCCGACACGACCGGAGAGAGATCAGGCGCAGGAGCGACGGCTTAACGTGCTCTCCGTGTCACGGAGTGAAACAACTTCCTAACTCCGGGCTAGTACTGAGAATTTCTATGGCTGAGAATAACGTAGATATTGTCACATCGCAATAACATAATATCTAAGTAATTCTCAGAGTCGTGCTTAGCTGCTTTCTGCAAAAAAAAAAAATCGAAGCAAGTGCACAGAAGTTACTGCACTCTTAATAAGATGGCTGCCAAAGGTATTGCAAACCAGCATATTATAAACAATTTCAGAACGTAGGTACGAAATCATCATAATATAACAGATGGTCAAGAAAATATAGTGTGCGGGGTGTCAAGCTAAATATTATTATGGACTATACTAGCTAGCCACACGAGACTCGATGTCATCCTCAAAATCGTAAGGTTGCTTGCAATCTGCAATCTTGCATGAAGGTGTTGGTACTCGGTTCAGTCTAAAATGGAAATTTAGCTAACCAGGAGAACATTTTAATGCTGATCCAGTTGTACACAATGTACCTAACTAAATACTAACCATAGTTTCGGCGGGGACCATTATGAATAAATAGCAACGTATTCAGCTCTATCAGTTAAAAGTTTGTGTACCTACATTACAGAAAAAGCCCCATTGATCCTCTGCCGATCGGTTCTTTCCACCAGAGATGGGCTACGTGGCTAAGCTTCGGATGTGTGTCAAGCCGACCAGAGCACTCCATTTTTCATAGCTTAAATCGCTAGACGCTAGATCAAGGGCTGGTGGTTTCTAAAAAAGCGCTCCTACTGGTGACACACATTCGTAGCTTAGCAACGTGGCACATCTCTGGTGGGAACTCTGACAAGGGACCCTAAAGGGCAGTTTTGACGAGCTCCGTAGTGTTGAGCGCTGTCGCGGGAGGTCCCGGGTTCGATCCCCGGAAGGGCCAATTTGAGAATTTATAATTTCTGAAATTTCTCTGGTCTGGTCGGAGGTTTCGGCCGTGGTTACATTTACCACCCTACCGGCAAAGACGTACCTACCGTAAAGCGATTAAGCGTTCCGGCACGACGCCGTATAGAAACTGATTAGGGGTAAGTATGGGGAATAGGTTAGCCCGCTACGATCTTAGCATCATCACTTACCAACAGGTGAGATCGCAGTCAAGGGCTAACAGCTGGTAGTGGAATAAAAATAATGATGCAACTTACATAATTTTTAAGATACGCTGCAACTACATACTCGCGTTGAGGCGTGGTTGGTCCCACGCCTATGGTAACTAGTTAGGAATGGTACAAAAGTTCATGCGCAACATGAATGTTTTCAGATTCTGAGTTGAACTAGGATTCGTTTAGAATTAGCACTGAGTATTTAGGTGTCAATAAGCGTCCGAAAGATGCTAGAATTAGATCAACGTTTTGAAGGCGTGCGAGGGAAGTGTTCGGACGACAGGACAAGGTTCTCACCGATTCAAATATCATTTAAATGCATTCAATCGCGCGCGCAACTATACCTATAAGATTTCTTCCCTTCCGTCCACGCTCCTAATTGCTCCATTATGAACTGCCACCGTTTTCCCTACTCAGTGACTGCTACTGTCCCATTCGAGTTCGACAGTTCTCTGTAGGTAGGTACCTACCTGTGCAAGTGCCGTTGAAATATAGAGCTGTCTGAAGTAGCGTGCATAAGTTGTTGCCAGATTGGATGTAGGTAATCTGCAGTTATTACCTATGCGACTGGGATTCTCAATACCTTTTTGGATCTGGGAAGGTTTCCAGTTTCCACCAAAGCGGAGAGTAGGGTAAATGTTTAGTAAATAGGCTTTCAGAATATAAATCGTTACTCCCACATCTCTCCGCTTGGCAAGTTGGCTTTGGTGGAAATTAATAATTATTCAAGCGTGGAGGAGAGCCGATTTTTTTATTATTCTGCGGGCAAGTTCAGCGGAGATTGGAGCGGTGTGCGGAGTGCAGTGGAAAGGTGATGTGTGTGTGTGGCAGCGTCCGCTCATAACTAAAACTCCGCTCAACTCCTTTGCCTCCACTCGATGACTGCATTGCCTCTCTTTACTGCATCTCCGCTCCGCATTGGTGGTAACTACGTCAGTATGACGTACGTAGCTATCCTAGCACTAGTTATGGATGGAAATTACCTGCACGCGACCGCACCGCTTTTCTCCGCCTAATATATCCTCTCTTCTCCGCTTTGGTGGGAACTCGCAAAGAACCTCGGCTCAAAAAATATCTGAGTAATCAGAATTATTAGAATAGAAAAAAGTAAGTATCTATCTATACTAATATTATAAAGGAGAAAGATTGGATGGATGGATGGATGGATGTTCGTTGCTCAATCACGTCTGAACGGATCTAGAGAGATACATTGTAGTCTGAAATAACACCTAACTACCTATGCCTATAAAATGTATTTAATAGAATATTAAAGAATTCCCACGGGAATCAATTAATATCCTCTATCCACGTGGACGAAGTCGCGGGCATCAGCTAGTCTAATCTATGGTCCCACGACCATTTTAATAATCTACACCCAAAAAATACATCATAAATCTGTGATCTGCGTAGGTCAGTATTTTTGACAGTGATGGGCAGTTGACTCGAGTAGTGGGCACAGCGGGTTTTGAAAATAACGCTGCAAACCGCACTATAAAAAGTCAAGACCTCCGCTAGGAGTATTATGTGTTCTGACTTCTGTGGTCAAGACTACTCGGAGTAAATGCGGTATCGAGTCGGCATCACTATTTCTTAGTGCCGTGCAGGGTGACTGGCTAAAAATTACAGCTATTACAGTGTAACGATCGCAATCACATCTGATTGGATAACACTCTTCCACTATTGGACAAAATCCACTGACGCAGCAAGAAACCATAAATTCAGCCAATCACAACAATTGATACTGTAACAATGATTGATGCAGTAGTTACGCAATCGCACTGCTGCAGATCAATGAGCATTGTCATGTCGAGGTTTCGAGTATCCTCCAAGTTACTTGTCTGCAAGGCGACCGCGTATCTTTTGCATCAATCATTGATACATCGCAATCACCTCTGATTGGATAAGACTCTTTCACTATTGGACAAAATCCACTGACGCAGTAAGAATACCATAAATTCAGCCAATCACAACAATTGATACTGTAACAATGATTGATGCAGATGATACGCGGTCGCCCTGCTGCTCATGTCGAGTGTCTGACAGTGTCGAGTTGACACTTGACAGCTTGATCACTTGTCAGGTGCTTGACAGTCGTAGACAGAGAAAGATGTTGAGTCAAAATCTTTCTCTGTCTACAACTGTCGACAACACTCAACATTGTTGTACGTAGGGGTGTCTACTTCGAAAAACATCGATGTTTTTTTCGATCCGATAAATCAGAACTTTACATCGATGTCTTTCGATGTATCGGGTGAAAACTTCGATATTTTGTACGCATCGAGTACTTTTTTAGGGTTTCGAACCCAAAGGGTAAAAACGGAACCCTATTACTAAGATTTCGCTTTCCGTCTTATACCAGGCTGTATCTCATTAAGTCATGAACCGTGATATTTAGACACATTTGCCGCTATAACAACAAATACTAAGAAATAGAATTCACAGGACACAGACCAGATATACTAATAATTATTATACACAATCCACTTCAATCTTATTACGTCCACAAAACCAAAAAATGTACTAAGCATAGTAAGCTCGCCGGCCGACACGACATAAACAGTTTTTTTTAAATTGTCACTGACTCGTGTGCAGTGCTGCCAACATATTTTTTTAGTACACGTTGGCCGCGACGGCATTATAATATTGTGAATTTTCAGTCCACTATTGAATAATACCTAAACTTTTCTTTTTTATGTAAACATATAGTAAAAAGATTTTAGGTAAAATTTAAGTCGTCAAACTTGAGGCTTTCTATCAAATTAATTGATTATAATCGATTCGATGTTTTTTGAAAAAACATCGATACATCGAGTATATCGAAAGCATTTCCAAACATCGGATCGATTTGATGTATCGCATTGTAAACATCGATGTTTTCAACGCATCGATGTTTACAATGCGACTACATTGTTGACAGTGCAGTGCTGGTGCAGTGTCAGTCTGGTGTCAGTTAGAGTATGGTTAGAGTTACTGTGGAGTTACTCAGTCCTTGCCTTGGAGTAAATGTATTCTGTCACTGTCACTCTGTGTGCAGTGTTCTAAGTTCGAGTCTGGTTCGAGTTGTGAGTTTTTTGAAGAAAGGTGTAAATTAGCATTAATTATTACATATTGGACATTATTTCCTTTGATACGTATTAAAGGACGCTCTACTGATACAAGACATGTGTTTTAAAGTGAAAAACAACTTCTTACTGTATGATCCAAAGGATTGAAACCGTATAATCGCCTAGGATTACAAAACTTGTTACGGTGAGCCATCGAACCTTATCGCAGTAATGTGCGAATCAATTCGTCTAGTCAAACTATCATAACAGTGCTCTTCGTTTCAGCATAGTTAAAGATGTTTGCAAGCCTAAAGAGTAAAATAAAAGAAGAAACCGGTAGCGACATTAGTAAGCTGACAAATAGTTGGCGTAGTGGTGCTTTTTTGGGAAGAATAACGCTAAGAGATGATTCCGTAAGTTTGCTATAAGTTTAATACTTCAGAATAAAGTGTCATCAGGACTGAATAATAGTCCTGATGATACTTTATTCTGATTAAAAGATCTGAATTAATGCTGATTCAAAACTGTGTTTCCAAATTCAAAGTCTGGGTCAGTATACTTTAATGTTTTAAAAATTGTGATAAATACAATAACAATTTCAAATTTGGAGATTCCCTTGTTTATTAATGCTCTATAGTGTATATTCACAAAAATATATTTAAATCTGTACCAAAGCGAGTCTATTTGTAACTTTTTCACAGATTAAATGGTGAACTGATCTTGATGAATTACTTAAATTAAATAATATTGAGTAGTTTTGACCATAAGAAAGTTGTTACATAATATTAATTAAAATACTAGAAAATGTTTCTTTGTGTACCTGTTGGCTTCATTTACAGTCTACAACAACAAGCCCATCAAGTTCTGGTGGACGAGGAGACACTACATCAGATTTAAGTTCTGCTTGTTTTGTTTATTTTAATACAGTTGAAATTATTGATATCCATACTTACACTAAGTGAGTGATCTGGTAACATATCATGAACTTATATCTGTAGAACCAAATGCCAATATTTGGTATAGAAATAGATTGTATTATGAAAACACATATATTATGCTTCTGTTCAAATTACAATTTTTTCATAAATTATTGTAGAGGGATTTTAAAAATCCTAGTTGGTTCAAGTTTTAAGTATTGACCAATAACTTAAAATAATGATTCCAAATACCATGTGAAAAAATAGCACCGTTTGGTACAACAACTGCATTTCATTACAAACTTCAATTTATCTGGTTAGTAAAAGCATTAAAAAACTAATAAATATATGTTGACCATTTCAAACTGTAGCTAGTTAAAATATTTAAAAATAAATTAGTGCACAAAGGAATGAACAAAAATTATCTCAAATGTAAATTTATCATAAATAACTTATACATGTATATTAATTACTAGCTGATGTCCGCAACTTCGTCCGTGTGGTTGGAGGGTTTTGGTTCCCGTTGCTCTTTGATTTTCCGGACTAAAAAGTACCCTAATTGAAGACTAATTATAGTCTTCAATAACACTTAGACATTATAGGCTTGAATAACACTTAACAGTAGTAGATTACTACTTCTGTGCCAAATTTCATCCAGATCCGTTCAGCAGTTCTGGGGTGATTGAATAACAAACATCCATCTAAACTTTCGCATTTATAATATTGGTATAGATAACAATGACAAAAGAACCTTATCTTCCTAATGTATTTCACCATTTATGATAATAAATTTATCTTAATGTTCAGTATAATTAGCATAATAAAGCCTTTATTTACTCAGATTTATACTGAGTTTATTACATTGAATTTAATTACTTATATAAGCAACCGTTGGTAGCCTTTATGGATCCCCAGGGTATATTTCATATTCTGACATACGCCCATAGTAAGCATAAAATAGATATTAAATACTAAATATACATTATGCTACATGGCTTTATGAACACACTAAGAAATTGTAATTTCAAAGTGGCATTAAATTTGATTTTGTTGACCACAAGGTCTGTGGTAAAAACCATTGTCTGGTTGAAATATTTTTTGTTTGTTTGTTTTAAATTCTTTATTGCACATACTTAAATTACAATGCACAAAGGCGAACTTAATACCTAGAGGTATTCTCTTCCAGTTAACCTTTGGTAGTGGAGACAGGGTAGAAATCACAGTGCGTACAATATAAAGAGAAAAGTTGGGGTAAGAAAAAACATATTAGGTAGTAGGTAATAAAAAAATATTCAATGAATAAAATCTTATTGTCTGTCCAAGGTTATTTATTCTTAAGTTATCTATCAAGTTCTAATTATTTTTCATATCATAGTTTAAAGAAAGGGGATATCTCAGGACTTGGAAAAAAATAACAATAATTAATGTACAAAAGTTACTGAACAGGCCCACTCTATTCCCTCTCCCATAGTCTAATAGTTATGATGGTAATCTGACACAACTTGAGAGGAGTAGGCAGGTGAGTAGGATCAACAGATTTACAAGTGAGAGTTCCTTCCAAGAAAAAAACTGGACAAGTGCAAGTCAGACTCGCCCACAAAGGGTTCCGTACCACTACACAATATACATTCTTTTACTAAATAATAACAAGAAAGATCATAATAATATAACAAGAGGTACAGTAAAATATTTAACTTATCTCATCAGTCTTATATTATCAGTCTTTCATATGACGCTAAACTGGTAGCACCTGACAAACAATTTTTCACCCTATGAGTATGGAAACCTAATTATCGATTTTCGGTTTTTTTTCTATGCTTGTGCTGTGAGACCTTGCTTCTTGCCAAATTTCATGATTTTAGGTCAATGGGAAGTACCCTTTAAGTTTTGATTTATTGCTGAGTGTATGCCGCATAAACGACTGTATCTTTTGATTGTGTTGACATAGAAGCTTGTTTTTTTGCACCTCCAAGGGACCTCAGACCTAAGTATTTGATACTTTATACCTCCACGCATTTCCGCAAAAAGGGTGGTTGATGGACAGACATCGAAGTGATCCTATAACAGTATTTTATTTCCTCTTGAAGTACAGAACCCTAAAAACCAGACAGTTAAGGATTTGGAAATGGCTTTCACTTGTGTTCCCTCAAACCTACGATATGGGGCTATTCAGGGGTGGATAAAAAAAATCCGTAAATGTCTGCAACACTGGATAAACAAATTCCTATTATGCCTACAAAACTTTGGCGTTTCCTCTGGTACTGCAAATGTTCATGGGCGGCGGTAATCACTTAGTGTCAGGTGCTCCTTTGCTTGCTATTCACATTAAAATAAAGTAAACCCTAATTTCTTTTAAGGCTTGACCTGGACCTGGGAGATCTCATGTCTGCAGCTGAAACTAGATACTATACTGGTCAACCATGCTTTAAAAAGCTAGCTCTTTGCCTTACATATAAATGTTTATTTGCAGTCAATATCTCCACAACTCCACACATACCTGTCGGAGCGCACTGCCGGCGAGGTGGACCAGGCGGCGCTCCAACAGCAATACGTCGATCAGCTAGAAGCCAAGCTAAAGGATAGGGATTTATACTGGGAACAGAAAATACAGGAGCTGAAATTGTCTTTGGCAGCTGTACAAGGTAAAAATCAATGGATAACTTACTAGGTAAGGAAGTATGGTCATGGTCTGCTTTCCGAACTGGTTGGTGGTAGAGTCAAAACAGGATGTATCATAAGAGTCACGTATGTCTTATAATTATTATGAAACAAACAAAATGAATATTGACCACAGGCAGCGGTTAAAATCATACCTAAACTCCCAGACATGAAGTGATATCTTTTATAAATTATCCTTAAATATTTTCCAAGCAAGTTTTCTGAACAAAATTAAAATTAATATCACCAAACCAGTCACCTAAACTGGTACACTTTTATGTATGAATTTTCTTGCTTGGCTGAACAAGACGCTGCCTCAGTTTAAAGTTACAGTAAGTGGGCTTACGTCTTGATGTAACATTATAATACCACAGCATATTATGTATGTATATTTTTGATGTATACGTTATCCTTACAGTGGATCAAAGCCATTACAACCACCAACTACACCTTCCTATCTACCTCCAATGCATGCTAATTTTGTACTAGAATTACTGAAAATTCTGCCAGCTCGGAGATACGCCCTAAAGAAAATAGTATTGATAGTGTCACCCCCTACAGAATCCATACTATACTAATATTATAAATGCGAAAGTGTTTCTGTCTGTCTGTCTGTCTGCTACGCTTTCAACTACTCAACCGATTTTGAAAAAATTGGTACAGAGACAGATTACATCCCGGGGAAGGACATAGCTACATATTTATCCAGTAAAATTTAAGAGTTCCCGAGGGTAATAAACCAACCCACGCGGACGAAGTCGCGGGCATCATCTAGTATAACATATAGCCTTTCGACATGACAGGAGAAGAGGCGCTCGCAGCTCAGGCAGTCGCGCGGACCGCTCAAGCGGAGGCCACGCAAGCGATCACGGCGCGTGATACGGCAGAAAAACAACTCGACGAGCTTAGAGCCAGGCTCGCCGTCGCTGAGAACGCGCAGGACAAACTCGATGCTCTTACTGTAAGTTTTATCGTCGTAGTAGCTGTCAACTCATAGATGTTCACTGCTGAACATAGGTCTCTTGTAAGGATTTCCACATGCCGCGTTTTTGTGGATGCATTAGTTACCTGCAACTCGCCTAATGTCGTCCATCCACTCATTGGAAGTTTTATTTCGTTTTAACTTAAATTCCTGTTATATTTACAACCCCTTATTGAGAAAACAATGCTAAAAGGCAAATATTGTAGTATAGATTAATTATCAATAGAAAGGTTGGAAAACCTCTTTCACTATAACTAATCTCAAGTCTCAAAACGAACGGATAAAGATTCCACATAAAAAAAAACAACATGATATCTACTCAAAATTCATGTGTCCTTAGAATTAACGGTTTGTTAAACCGACTTGTTCAATCCATTTTGAGCATAATAGTGTAACCGTTTCGTTGTTGTGCTAAGGAGGATAAGACAGGTTCCGATATATACGCGATACAATAATGAAACAAGTTCATTTAATTTCTCATTTTTATAATAAATTTATTTACAGGAGGAGGTAGAACACAGTCGTCGCGAGTGGGCGCGCGAACGCATAGAGTTGACCGCGGCCCTGAGCGCCGCAGATGCGCGCACGCGAGACCTGGCCGACCAGCTCGAACTGCTCAAGGCTGCGCTGCCCCCTGAAAACCCGCACCATCACATGATTGATGATGGTATTTTATACATTTTTTATTTTAGCCACCATTTGTCTGTTCCACCATACTAAATCTATACTAATATGCGAATAATATAATAATATGCTATATAATGCGAATGTTTGGATGGATAGATGTTTGTTACTCAATCACGCCAGAAGGCTGAACGTATCTTGTTGAAATTTTGCACAGAAATTTACTATACATAGTCTGGAATAACACATAGGCTACTTTTATCCCGGAAAATTTAAGAGTTCCCACAAAAACCGAAATCCTCAATCCACACGGATGAAGTCGCGGGAATTAGCTAGTTTAGTTTAAATGTTATTGACAACCTTTGTTCAGTGGCGTGCACAAGTTTTAAAGTCAGGGTAGGCATTCTTTGGTTAGGAAACAACTTACAGGCATTTCATAAGAAAAAAAATACATTGTGGTTTGAACAAAAAAACTAACAGTGCGTTTATGCCTCAATTTCAAGCACGCCACCGGCCGGCATTACTGTCTGAATTTTTAAGTATTTACTTAAACATGGATATCCCAAGTCAGTGATTAGTTTTGATTCAAACTGAGCAGTTTACCATGTTGAATCGACATTTATGTAGAAGTAAATGCCGAAGAAACCTCACTATGGCGCCTCATGGTTGCTGTTTAACTCGCTAGTCCGATGTCACCTCGTAAAGCCATCTTAGTAAACCTCCTAATAGGCCGTGAGTTATCACAGTGAAGTACTTCCGGCCATAGGGGTATGGGTTTAATATAACTGCCATACTTCGAACAGGTTAGCCCGCTACCATCTTAGACTGCATCATTACTTACCATCAGGTGAGATCGCAATCAAGGGCTAACCTGTAGTGGATAAAAATGAAAAATTAAATGTTGTTTCTTTAACATCATATCAAATTAAAAAAAACTCTTATTGAGTACCAATGAAGAGTGCTCAATATAATTATAATCTAACCAGACTATTTGATTAATAAGTACATATGTTTTCTTTAACTTAGCTTATAATTATTTTAAGTACTAAGAAATTGACAATAACGTAACTTAGTCTTTCTTGTTGCAAATAGACACTGTTCATGTGTTCGTTCAGGCAGCACTTCACTACACTATCACTTATCACTATGCACTAACTCAAAGGGGTTTGTCCTTTCTAGTTATCATTAAAATAATATTTTAAATATTTCAAAATGTACCATAGACAAGCGTGAAGTGAAGCCGACTGGGTGCGCGGAGTTTGACCGCGTGTGCCGCGAGAGGGCGGTTCTAACGCGACAACTGCAGGAGGCCAAGATGGCGCTTGCAGACGTCAAGACGTCTTGGAGCGGTCAAATCGCGATGTTAGAGACACAGGTGACCTTGACATTTATTTCATTTCTTGTTATTGCTCAATATTATTATTAACTAGATGATGCCCGCGACTTCGTCCTCGTGTATTAAGATCTTTTGATTCCCGTGGGAAGTTGGGAACTCTTTAATTTTCTGGGATAAATAGTAGCCTATGGCCCCAAGTAAGTTAAGGGGCTAAGTAGCCCCGGGATACAACCTGCGGATGTTGACTGTCTTTATTTTTGTTGTGTCATAAGAGGTTTGGTATTTTGTTTGTATTATTTATTTATCTATTTGAATAAATATTACTGGTATTTGTCAACTCTCCTGTAAATCCATTAATAGACCTTAAAAAGATAAATCCAATTTATTTAGGTTTATCAATAAAAAAAAAGTGTTTGCTTAAAGAAACACGCGTTTCATTGTAATGAAAAAACATTACACATGAATTGCGTATAAATAAACAGTGTTAACATTCTATTGAGGAAAATCAGAAATTCGAGTATCAATTAGGTAAGTATTGTTACTTTGAATGGTTTATCTAAGTATAACATGTACAGAATAAAACTTGATTTTTCTTCTCTATTACTTATCTCATAAAAATAGGGGGAAAAGATAGAATAATTAAACTCTTTGCTTGCCGGTAATGCATGCTTGCATGTTTAAATACGCATTACACGATATTTTCCTCATATTCTTCTCCATTTATTTTTTCAAAATAAGTTCTTAATATAAAAGAGAGTAAACTGAACGAGAAAGAGAGTGAAACATCCCTATCCTTTGTGGATTTAATATTTTTGAACCATTCAAAACAAGACACTATCAGAATTTTAAAATGCTCCAAGTATTCAATTCGCTTCATTTATATGTATTACGAGACATTAAACTAGACAGCTGTGCACGGTTTGGTGTCGTTTACTAACACTGGTCATTGTTCGTCAAATCAATTACGCGGTACGCCGTTTCATTCCTAATAGAAACACTACAAAAAAGGAGCATTTGAACTGTACCTCTGAGGTAACAAAAGATGAACGGTTCGTTTTTATTAACATAAATTATTACTGTTGTTATTTAAAAGTGATTGAGATATTTTCAAATCTGTTTACATGTCGTAAGTTTGTATCTGTAGGCAGTAAAATAATGTACTTACGTGTATCTTTAGATTAGTTGAGACTACTGGATTGTAGTGTTGAAATGTTTAGAACGGCTATTCCGAACAAAAAAGTGTTCTATGAAGCCGTAAAACTTAATAACATGACACTGGCTATTAAGCTCATAAGCAAAGCTCAATAATCGTGCGACATAATAGAATAAAAAAAATATTTAAATATATTTTTTAATTAAAAACATAATTAAAATATAAACCTTAATACTAAGGCATTAAAGTTTAATAACGAATGTAGTATATTTATATTTAAGACCTTTTGTCGCGAGCATGTCGGTGACGCGTATCCACAAGTTTACCCCCCACCAAAAAGTGCTCAACGTGGCTAAAGACGTTTTCACTTCAAAAATCGGTTCTCCATTCACTAATAAACAGTTTTAAAGACCGATTTTATTACTATTAAAATACTAAAAGCATATGTCTAATTTCCTTAGTGAATAGTAATTTAAAGAAATAATAATAAAATGTAATATTTGTACAGGTGGCGCGATTGTCGCGGCAAGCAGGTGAAGAGGGAACAGAGAGACGGAGAGTCGAGGCAGAGAAGAAGGAATTGCAGGAAAAACTATCCAGTATGGCAGCAGAGTTAGACAAAACTAAGCAGAATCTCGCCAACAGCGAAGCTAAGGTTTGTAATTTTTTAACTAATAATCTTTTTTTTAAAAATCTTTATTAAGATCTTTACCATGCACCACTTCGGAATACAGTACCTTTTGAAATTAGTTGACAAGAAACTCAGTGGTTACCCAATTTTAAAAGAAACATTTTATTACAATATCAACCCTATACATTGTTTAAATAATAACATTCGAGCAACAAATAATAACACTTGCCTGGTGGGAGGCTTCGGCCGTGGCTAGTTACCATCCTACCAGCAAAGACGTGCCGCCAAGCGAATTAGCGTTCCGGTACGATGCCGTGTAGAAACCGAATAGGGGTATGGATATAACTACCATGCCTCTAACAGCCCGTTACCATCTTAGACTGCATCATCACTTACCATCAGGTGAGATCGCAGTCAAGGGCTAACTTGTAGTAGATAAAAACGACACGCTTAATACAAAGTACTACTGCTTCCATGAAACTTTGTTTTGAGGAAAGTCAATCCATACTAATATTATAAATGCGAAAGTGTGTCTGTCTGTCTGCTTCGCTTTCACGGCCCATCTTTTCAACCGATTTTGATTAAATTTGGTACAGGGGTAGGTTGTATCCCGGGGCTACTTAGCCCCTTAACTTACTTGGGGCCATAGGCTACTTTTTATCCCAGAAAATTAAAGAGTTCCCAACTTCCCACGGGAATCAAAAGATCTTAATACACGAGGACGAAGTCGCGGGCATCATCTAGTTTATAATAATACATACAACATTTGTTGTTTATACCTAATATATTTTATAACACATTGTTTAAATTTATGCAATGGCAGGTCTAATATCTCTTTGGCATGGTTATGTTGTAAAAAAGCGTTCATGATCATGATTTCTCCACCTTGCGCTGACAATATGACGATTTTACTGGTTTGTGTTTATTGTGTATCACTGGCATGATTCGTAAACGTCCCTCAATAATAAATATTACTATTTAAGCTAACACTTAGATAGCTTTATTATTTGAGCAAATTGAAGATTTGGACACTATTTAGCACATATTTTATTTTCACATGTTTCCACTAGACTTTAAAACGCGTTAAGATCGTCGACATTTGTTTGCATACTGGAATGTCGCGTATTTTTATAATATTTAGATGTAACTACTAGCTGTAATACGACAGAGATTTCAAGGTTATGTATCAATGTGGTATTTTTATCCCATAGCTACAAGTAAGGAATATAGTTTCATATATTAATTTTGCGCCGGGTTCTTACATCCATATTTTTAGGGCGCGGGACAACCCCGTCGCGCCTCCACAGTGACGCAGTGATTTAAGAGTAGGTGCGATTTATAAATCCATTTAATTTCCGCGTGGCTTGTTGGGGCGTGGCTAATGGTGAAATGTATTAAAACTTAGTTCAAACAAAAGTTACAGTTCAAAAGTTTGTGTTATTCCACCTTCGTGCTTCGGAGAGTACCGCGCTGAGGAAACAGACACCTACAGCACACACACTTGTGCACTATAATATTTCCTGCGTAGTTAGTCTCCATTGAATTTGGCCATCGTGGTCATTTTCGGCCACACACTCGGGTCTTCTCCGTTGGCCCCGTGAGGGCCAAGCGGGGGGTACGGGCTTTGACTCCAGGCCTCCTTACCCGGGTGGGGCACATGTCTTTAAGTCTTGTCGGCTTGGGCCTGCTTTGGAGGCCACGGGCCCTTAGACCGGGTGTAATCTTTGTTCTTCGGTCCGCACTGCAGGTGATGTCATCACTGCCGCTTGTAGGACCCGTGTCGATACCATAGTGTGGTATTCTTTACGGGCGGGAGTAACATTAATATAGTATACTGGTCCACCACCAGGTGGCGCGGCTGAACGCGGAGGTGCTGGCGCAGGCGCGAGACCTCAAAGCTCTCCGCGCCTCGGAGGAGCGCTCCGCCGTGAGTGCCAGCCTCTACAGCATTTAGATGTCCGCACACTTTGTTACGCTGATAACCTCATTATATTCTGTCCAACCATTTATTTTACTTTTGACATAAACACGCCTATGAAGTTTCATAATTATTGACAGGCAACCGTCGACAAAAAAATGCAACACTCCATAGACGCATATCGGTTTTTGCAATAGTGAAGCGACGTGTCCTTTTATCCAATATTTCGTAACTCGTATATTCATTACTCATCTATTAATTACAAGTACGACTTTCCTTTTAAAAATAGGATAATAAATTTCACGGATCTGCAGTAAATACTATAGTGTACTGTTGTATGTAAATGTACGTATGTGTTAATATACTTAGTAATTTAAACACTGGGGTATATTTACACAACAATAAAAAAAATTGAGCAAAGATAAATATATCAATACGTCAAATCGATTAAAACTTCTTCATAAAAAAGTCGATCGTTATCAAAAATCAAATCAGCAACGCATTAGAACATCATTGAATCGAGCTGCCAAAAGTAAAATAAATGATTGGACAGAGAATAGACACCGTGCAAATCTAATCAATTTGGTTATTAATATCGATAAAATACTATCTGAAAATAACATAAGAAGCAAGACATCATCATACTGGATGCGTAGTAATTAGATTTTTTATGAATTTATGAAATATCACATACGCTCTGTAGACTCCGCTGTCTATGTTCGTGCGCGAGTCGGACTCCCACGTAGCCGGTTAATTAAATTTTATGTTGTGCAAATCATATTCTTATGCCATAGACTCATATGCAACCAAAAATCACCTAGTTATTATCAAATCTGTATGTATCAAAATAATATAAAGCATATTTCAAATTTATTAGATTTGCTTGGGTTTGATGCATTATTAGTTTCATTTTGGTAACTTGGAATGAATGTTGTACAATCTGAATTATGTTCTATATAATATATTTTAATTAATATAGTTCAAATTTTTATATGTAGGAGTGTTCAACACTTTTGTTTTGCTTCTTTCACTGATTCGTTATATTTTAAAGGTACTGATTCAAATAGCACCTCGTGCAATCTGGTAGCTACTAAGTATAGTATTGTATAATTTAGATAGTTATTTGGCATCTCGATTTTCGTCCACAAAAGCCTAAGTAGCATTATTGTAATGTTATGTTTTATTTTTCGAAGGTTCCTAAATTTATTTTAAAATTATTAAAATATTTGTGATATAAAATTGTTATTTAAATACATAATATTATACTATTGAAAAAGTACAATAATTTTGTGTAATTTTAGTAATAAGCGTAATTTTTTGTGTTCTCACAAGTATATAATATTAAGCTTCCTGCTTCTACACTTCATTGTTATTTCCATGATAAAATTAGCGCTCTTATCAGAAACGATATCTATGCCAGATAAATTATGAAAAATCACATGACAGTATTGGTATACATAGATAATAAGTATATATGATACCGGCGGTGAGAATACTTTGCTACGGCATTTTAACACATTTTTATATCATGTTTGTGATTTGATTTGAAACTATACATTCCACATAAGTTTTAAAACATTTTTAACATGTAAGTGATTTAGATAAATAATATGTTATAATTGTTATACATCATTGTCAGCTATAGATAAGCGTTAGATATATTTGCTTGCATTTATGTTGGAATAGTTATACATTTTATTTTTATCAGCAAAACACCATTTATTGACAAATAAAGTATAGTTTGTTTTAATTGTATATTTTTATTTTAACCTCCACTCGCATGGGTTTGGTTTTGCGTAGATTTGCTTACCATTTTTGAAGCTTTTTAGATACCAGTAATTTTTTGCCAATTCTTTTTCATAGCATTGCAATATCGTAGATTGTTTTATCTTATTTCGCATAGTTATAGTGTTTTAAATTGATTCACATCATTTAAGTATTTCCACCTTGGCACTGCAAAATGTTTTTTGTTTCGACACATCAATATTTAAACTGGTTTGCACAGGTGTTCGAAGGGGTTACGTCAAGCATTTTATGTGAAAGTAGAGAGTGAATTTAACCTGCACCACATTGATATTATCGCTAACCTACATATAATTTGTATTGAATATGAACTATTAACGATTACTAACTACTATTAGTGTACTCAGTATACAGTTTTGAGAAGTTTTGATATATTTTTAAAGTAATATTGTAAACAATTAAGTTAGGTACGTTACGTTTTCACACAGTGCCCGAAATTACATTATAATATGAAAGTGCTTTAAGCGTCTATTAGACGAGAGCTTATGCCACAGCCATTTTCGTCAATCATGATTGCTAACATCAGTCATCGCAGTAGACGGTACGCAACAGTGATTGTGGCAAAATTAACAACACAACCTACGTGTAATGAACGCTTAACATTGTAGTGTTTGACGCCATATTTTATTGGTACCTATGTGAAAGTACCATATGATATTTTTATTAAAAATTGGAATTAACTATTATATTTTGTCGTACAGGAAATGACGGCTGATTTTGAGAAACGCATCGAGGCCCTGACCGAAGAAAATAGAGAATTAGCGGAGGCTTTGGAAAATGAAAGGACTCTCGTGAAAATTCTCCGCGAAAAAGTGGACAAGTCTCATCGGTTGTACGACGAGCAGAAGGCTGAGGTGAACCAACTCAACTCCTTTATGACTGACATGCAACATGACTACATCGATATACAGAGGAAGTTTGACAAGTGAGTATAAATCTAGACCTATAATATCTAATATTATACTAATGGTTCACCTCGAACTTAGACCTCTCATCCTATGAGTTCAGATCTACTCTCTCTTTGCGTCGTATTCCTCATTGCTAAGGGTCGTGACCCCTTTCCATTAATCACATAATGGTAGGAGTTTTCTTGGGATAATAATGCAGTGGGTTCCCACGTCCTTCCGTATACGACTCGACTAGAGTATTAAACTCTTAAGGTTTTTGTAACGATTATTATCAGATGTTAGTGATAATAACCGGGACCGACGGCTTAACGTGCTCTCCGAGGCACGGAGGAAAAGAAAAGGCCAAATTTGAGCCCCCAAATTCGGTCACCCATCCAGTTACCGACTTGGGTCAACGTTGCTTAACAATTGCAATCAACTGATATGCGTTGTCACAACTAGACCACTCGTCCCTCCCTCAGACTTACTAATAGATGTCCATTAGTTGTACCTATGTTTTCACGCTCTTTGTATATTAGTTCAATTCCATTCTGCACGAAACAGGGCTACGATGATTGTAAATTGCCAATGTAGCGCCATCTATGAACACAATTGTAATGATTTTCCAAAGGATAAAATGTGTGTTAATTTCATTTCTGTTTGATAATTGACTGATAGTAGTATTTAACGTTTAACTACAGGATTTTCCTGAATTCGTACGTAGGTTACAGCTTTTTAAGTAAAGTCGTTTTTGAGATAGCACCAGTATGCGGTTCGCACTCTAGAACACATCAGAATCACACATCTTATTTTTTTTTAATAAATTTTAATATAATTTTTTTTTAATAAATTTTAAATATTAGTTTTCACTTCTATCGGCAGTTCCCATGACTGCCAATTTTATTTTTGATTGTTCATAGATACTAGCGACGCTGTCACCGGGTCATATAAGTTTGTCGGACTATAACACGTCGGAAACTTAGATTAAAATTTGCGTAATTTTAGGGAAAAACGCGAAAAGGACGAAGCGCTGCTGCGGAACGCACACATGTCTCAGAACGTCGAGATGAGCCAGTGTAATGTTCGCTACTTGGAGACTGAAATCGTTGATCTGAAAGCCAAAATCACTGAGTTGGAGGGGGTTATTGCGCAACACAAAGAGGTATGTTCTTAACGCCGCCTATTCATTAGGTATAATTGATATGATATGATAGAAATTTAGTATTATGTAAAAGATAAATTCGTGTTCAAAAAATTTAAAACTAAATCGGTTCAGAGATCGACGACCTCCGTGGCGCAGTGTGTAGCACTGTTGCCTTAACGTGCGGAGGTCCCGGGTTCGATTCCCGGCAGGGTCAATTTAGGAATTTATTATTTCTGAATTTTCCCTGGTCTGGCCTGGTGGGAGGCTTCGGCCGTGGCTAGTTACCACCCTACCGGCAAAGACGTGCTGCCAAGCGATTTAGCGTTCCGGTACGATGCCGTGTAGAAACCGAAGGGGTGTGGGTTTAATATAACTGCCATGCCCCTAACAGGTTAGCCTGCTACCATCTTAGACTGCATCATCACTTACCATCAGGTGTGATCGCAGTCAAGGGCTAGCTTGTAGTGGATAAAAAAAAAAAGAAAGAGATTTACCCATGAAACGGTAATGATGTAATTTTAGCTGTTACTTTCAGAATCAAGCCGAATGTATGATAATAAAAGAAAACGAGGCCGCTAGAACAAAAGAAATGGAGCAGCTGCAGAGAAGAATCGAATCCTTCGCCGAAACCGAGACTTCTCTAAGAAAATCCATACAAGACTTAGAAACTGAAATCTGTGATAAAAATAAGGTATGTAGGCAATTTCTTTGTCTTTGTCAAGAGCGTAACGCGCGTGAACTCTATCTCGCGGATTATACGCAACATTTGATCCGTTGTCCGAGGTGAGCGACGAAAGCGACGCGATACGACTTCATAGAAAATGAAAAACTTATCTACGCGACAACGTGCCCACATGAATGGTCAGTCACTGTTTTTTCCTGTCGCGTCGCATTACCGCGTTCGTCGTTCACCTAGGACAACGGGTATAGTCGATAACTACTGTTTGCGGCTGAGACCAGATAGAAGATTCAACATACGCGCCGAATTATGAACCTCCTCTTTCTTGGTAGTCGATTTTTTTTCTCTGGGAAGGTGGAAAATCCTCATTGGATACCTCAGGAGTTTTGGAGGAATGCCCGACTCCGTTGGGGATGAACCCAGCGGCCTTTGGAGTACGGACTTTAAACCTACCTCTTCTCCGCTCAATCTTTCAGGTAAAGCCTTTGCATTCCGTTTGACAGATGGCTGTCTTTAGGCGTTTTCTTGTCTCTGCCTTTCCCACTCGTCCTTTATTCTCTTTTTTACAATAGCACGCAATATTTCCGCGCATGCCTCCCAGTCCACTGGTAGTCGGTTAATAATAATCTGCTGGTTATACTAGGCCCTGATGGGTTACCAATATCAACGATAACTTATAATTTGTCCTCAAATTTTTTTGATATTTTCAGAAAATAAAAACATTAGACAACCGGATATCGGATATGAAGAAAACCTTGCAGCGCGAACTACAGAGCAGCAAATCGGACCTCAGCTCTGCCGAGGAACAAGATATAAGTAGACGGTAAGTAATCCTTGATAAATATTACTTAATATTTTTAAATTAAATATAGGAAAAAAAAACGCCGAGTTCCGCTTTGGTTCTTCACAGTAGAAAGGGAATTCCGAACCATCGATATGTATGTAGGTACTAGATGGGCCCGTTCATAGAAAAAAATTGGGCGTCCAACCTTTAGAGCACGCTCCTAACCTGTATAGCCCTGTCCTTGTCCCCGCCATAGCGCTGTCCTGCTTTTCAGACTAGATGGCGTTAGTGAAATAGGTCCACATTCTTTGTTTGACAGGGCTCGTCTATGTAAATTGAGATCGTTGTTCCGAACCTGTATTACATTCAATCGAAGAATCAAAAGCACAAAAGTTTATTCCAATAAAAATATTTTATTCTATTATCAAACTACCCATATTATAAATACGAATGTGTGTTTGTTGCTTTGAGAGAGTGAAAAACCTGAAGGGTGACAATTTTTTATCTCGAAAAATCAAAATTCCCAGGGTATCCCAGTTTTAAATAATTTGACTTGTAACCATAGACTCTAAACGCTATTTGTCATTTTTTTATGACTTTATTTAGTGCCAAGTTATAATTGTTAATATGAGTTGATAACACTGTTGATTGCTAATAAATTAAAAAAATTGCAGTCATAGGGACTGCTGATAGAAGTGAAAACTAAATCCATTCAATTTTACTTGTAAAAATATACACAGCACAGCTACAGATATACTGATATTACGCATGTCGGTGACGCGAACTCACAAGATTGCACCCATCCAAAAAGCGTTTAACGCGCACAGCACACGGTCAGGTATATACGATGTGTTATACATGTATGCGTATATATATGTATTCGTGTACACAGGTCGCTGCGCATGCGCCAGATATAATATGTTCTAATAGATATAGATATACAATTAACATTAGCATGTCGGTGACGCGAACCCATAAGATTTTCCCCTACCAAAAAGCGCTCAACGCGGCTAAAGAAGTTTTCACTTCAATAAAATAAAATAGACATTTTACTCATCTTTCCAGATATCTGAAACACGTGGTGCTACGTTTCCTCACAGCACGAGAGTTGGAAGCGCGACAGTTAACGCGCGCGCTCGCGGTACTGTTACGTCTGTCGGCTCACGAGGAGGCGTTGCTGCGAGCCGCTTTACCCGCTCGCAACGGCCTCACCGCCTGGTTCCCATCCCTCAACACTTGATCCGACGCCGCGTGTACATCAGTACGTAGCCATTAGTGATGTACCGGATAACCGTATCCGTATCCCCGGATATCCGAGGGAGAAGAAAGATCCGTATCCGTTACTTTTTTGACGGATCTTTTACCTTATTAATGCATTTACACAGATGAAATTCTATATAGGTGATTAGGTAGCAATGAAAAACTATTTCAGATTATTATTTATTTCTTAAAATCAAATATTTGGCACCGTTATATTGTAAACATTTATCATAGTGAGTTTCAAGGTCACGAGCACTGACTCCAATTGAGTAAGAAAGTTAAAATCCGTATCCGTATCCGCGGTTTTTGACACTTAAATAACCGTATTCGGATCCGTATCCGCAGATATACATTTTTAACGATCCGGCACATCACTAACGACGACATCGACCAGTTGTGACGCACTCAGATGTGATGCGTGTTAACCATATCAAGGGCCAGTTGCACAATAGACAGTTACCGTTATACTTGTATCATTAAACTTGCAAACCATCCTACCGGCAAAGACGTGCCGCCCAGCGATTTAGCGTTCCGGTACGATGCCGTGTAGAAACCAATTAGGGGTATGGGTATAATATTACTGCCATGCCCCTAACAGGTTAGCCCGCTATCATCTTAGCTGCATAATCACTTACCATTAGGTGAGATTGTAGTCAAGGGCTAACTTGTAGGAGATAAAAAAAACTTGCCCACTAGAAAAGCAAAGTGAGTGGCACAAGTTATCCTTACATCATTCGTTGGACTTCAATTAGAAACGCACAACTGTTCATCAATTATTCATTATTGATGCTGTGCCTTACATAATAATAATAATATGGCGTCGTTACGCGCGAGCACCGCGGGCGAGTGTCCAGTAACTCGTGACTCTAGTTGTTACACGTTTAATACTCTTGTAGCTAACCTAAGGTTATAAATAAAATTTTGATAAAAAGTATAACAGCCCGATTTTTGTTACCCGAAGTGTCTTTTGATGGTCAAATTAGACGTTAACCACAAACACGTGTGGTGCATCTGACCCTGAGTCAAGTTTTGGCATTTTGCTATTAAACACAAGCTTATAATGTGTTCACCTTAGTATTATGACATGTCATGATCTGACCATAATCTTTTCATCATAGGTCATGTCATGAAATATGAAGAAGGTATTTGACTTACTCATTCAGTATTGTTCATATTGTTGAAAGCTTTAAAAATACATTCGATAAACATTAGACAAGGTTCATAAAATGTGTCTTTTTTATTTGGACAAAATAATATCTCCTAAATTATAAAATGAGTATCATAATAATATTATGATATATTAGTTTCATCAATATTGGAATTGAAATATCCTAATAATTGTAATGAATAAAAAAACTTATATTATGTATATTAAAAGAACACCAGAAAGGAACAGATATAGTTATTATTTAGTTATATTCTTATCACGCTAAGTTAATAGTAATAAAAATAGTAGTTTACTCTTATTTTGGCACGTGCTCCTTACTGGATTATTACTTCGTGATATTATGTTATGTTAAAGTTAATAATTTAAAATATATTTTCTCTTTATTGTCTTTTTTTTCTTCTTTATTGATTTCTGTGATTGTTTTTTTTAGAACTTATTATTGAAAAGTACTAAGTCGGACAGCTGAAACTTTTAAAGTATAAACACACATTCCAACTTGTCTTAATTAAAAATAGTATTATTATTATAATAATCAAAATATATTGGCCCCTACTAATAAATAGATACACGGTACTTATAAATGGTTTATGTACGTCAAATGTTAAACAAGATGTATATTATGTCACCGTAAAATTGTAAAAACCGTTAGATTATAATCTTACTAGCGAGATTGTAAACTGCCAAAAGATTACAATTTAACGCATTATTTTTCGGTAGATTGTAATCTGTTAGGTATGCCTGCGGCCGGGCACTACCTGATTATTTATGTCGAACCCTAACCTAATATGCAAGAAAGAGACAAGAAAACGTAAATACAATGCATATTTCAAAAATTGACACTCATTTGAACATTGAACATTGAACGGTTCACAATGTATCGAGATAAAGAGTGTTACATTACAATCTATCGGTTTTTACAATTTTACGGTGACATAATATATAGGCCATAAGTGTATTTTTTATTAGTAAACGTCTAACGTACCTTCTTACTAATAAGCGATATTTAGCAAGGTGTGATGAACATAGGTTTATCTCTTTTCCTCTTATGATAATTAGTCACTCGAGAGAAAAGGATAGAATGCTGACTGTCATCCTAATAGCATCTGAATATGATAGTAGTTAAATACTGATTTCTCTCTTTCCATCATCAGTAATTTGACATTGGAAAGAAGAAGACAAAAGCATGGCTAAACATGCACTTACCAACGTTTATTAGTAGCTGTTGTCGTCAACGACCTCAATTTACATAGACGGGCCAGGGCCCGTTAGTTCTTCAACAAACATTCTTTGTTTGACAGGTCAAACAAAGAATGTGGACCTATTTTACTAACGCCATCTAGCCTGAAAAGCGAGTCAGCGCTATGGCGGGGACAAGGGCAGGCTTTTACAGATGTGGAGCGCGCTCTACAGGTCGAACGCCCAATTTTTTTTCTATTAAAGAGCCCATCGTTACCCACTCATGTACCTACCTACATATTATATATCGATGGTTGTAGTACATGCATGCTAACTACAGAAAAAGGAGATTGTATAGGTTTACTCAAAATTTTAGATTTTTTCTGTTGTAGCTATTATTTTTAGTAGATAGTATGGTGTTATTAATATTATATATAGACTTAACTAATGGAAGATATTTTATAATGTTGCCTTAATAGTTGCTAGTCAAAATTTAATATAAGTACAGATATTTTAGAATTCATGAGCATAGAAACAAGATCAGCAAAAAAATAATTGCGCTTTATTGAAAATAAAATACAATTATGCTAAGAAAGATTTTTAAGACCGGTCATATATTATTTTCGTGAAAACTTTGACACATACTAGTTAAAAAACCTATTACTGTCGCTGTGTTGCTGAAAATTGTACTTTATTGACAGAATAAAACAAAATTTTAATGACAAACAATACAATTACAGAAATATCAATTACTAGCTGATCCGGCGAACTTCGTACCGCCTTAGTATGCGAAATTAAATGTATATTTTTCAATATTTCTGAGAGATTTTCTTAATATTTTTTTCCGTAAGAACCTTCTCCTAATAATAACAAATAGGTACAACAAAAAAAGAATTAGTGAAATCGGTCCAGCCATTCACGCGTGATGCCGTGACCAAGGAATACGGGTTTCATTTTTATATATATAGATTTTGAAGACAACAGAACACTGCCTTTGTATCTTTATAAACAAGTTGTTGTGATCATAATTTAAGACTATGTAATATTCCTTATGGCGAACATAATATATCACAGCTCGCATTAATTCCCACAAAGCCACGTCAACTAGAACCAAAACATGTCGCAGTAAATTATAGTAAAACCAGCTGATGCCCGTGACTTCGTCCGCGTGGTCTAAGTTTTTTGATTCCCGCGGGAACTCGGCAGAAAAAGTAGCCTATGTCGCCGGGTCTTCAACTATACCCATGCCAAAAATCACGTCGATCCGTTGCACCGTTGCAGCGTGATTGAAGGAGAAACCAATAAACCAACAAACAAATACACTTTCGCATCTATAATATTGATATGATGATAATAAAAATAAATTCTAGCCTTGACGATGCCAAGAATACTTTCTTGGCATTCTTTGCTTTCGTTTTCGTTCTTACTTTCTTTTCGTTGTAAAATATAGGCGACAGCTATTCTGTTTGCGATACGGGTCCATACATAATAACAACGGTTTATTTTATGTCTAAAATATTACGATACGACAATCTGTAGATCCTTGTTACATTTGAAATTATTATACCATGCCGGCCCTGTGGCATGCCACTATGATGCTCTGGCAATAGGGATGATACCTATATCAAAAATAAATTATTTATAACTGACTAGTGGGCCCGGCAGACGTTGTCCTGCACTAACCCTAGAACCCGATTGCAGCGCCCCCTACCGAGTCCAATTGTGAATATAAACCATCCCTGGACCCACTAAAACCCGCACATTAAAATTTCATCTAAATCGGTCAAGCTGTTTCTGAGTTTTAGCGAGTCAAACGAACAGCAATTGATTTTTATATATACATATAGATTATTAAATAGAGGAACCTCCAAAAGACCTAAAATTCACATCCTCGTTTAGTTTTAAGTTTGATTACCATTTTAAGATATATGTAGATTCAAGAAAAAGTGCGTTGAAATTTGATGATGTCACAACTGTGAATTTCATACAACTTCCATACGAGCAGTGCGTTTTTAAGTTTGATAAAGAGTTGATTTGATTGAGTTGTCATCATCCCTATTGGCATACACGTAAATAAAAGGGCAAATGATTACTGATTACGATACGATTCAATAAGCTTATTACGACGCTAGGTTTTAGGATTTTACATTATAGTGTATTTTGCATCACAATAACTAAAGATACGATCTGAAAGTTGTAGTGCCGATTGTTACAAATATTTTAGATACCTACTGTATTCTATTGATTGTATAAAAGATCTTGTTTGTATATTGTTATGAATCTAGTCATAGCTTTCTCGAATTAATGCTAGGTAGTAAAATCAAAGTATTTTTTTTAAAGTCACTAGCATTGAATGTTGACTAGTTGTTATCACGGTACATTTTCTTTTTTGTAGAAATTAAAAAAAATTAATAACCGAATTAAAGAAGGGATAAGCTCATTTTGTCGAGTATTGTATCTATCTCTAAGGATCTTTCCACACTGCATCCGATCCGAAACGCGAGCAACCCTTCATACTAGGATTCGGATCGGATGCAGTGCGGAAATAGCCTAATAATTATCAATCCTATTTTTGATTATATACTATTTTTTTGTTTATGTAAAGAAAATGTAAGTACGTACCTATTGTTTTTGTTTATTAAAAATTATAATTTATTTCTCTTGTAAAACCTAATATTATTTAAGATCCTCAAGGTTTATTTTTAAAAAAATGTAAAATAAATTATGTATAAAATATAACTTGGTTTCATTTATTTACTTTGATTCTCAACGAAATTATTTAAAACTAGAAGATTCCGGCGACTTCGCCTGCGTGGTTTATTGATTCCCGCGGGAACTCTCATTTTCCGAGATAAAAAGTAGTCTATGTTGTTCCCCAGGATACATTCTACCCCTGTTCCAAACTTCATCAAAATCAGTTGAGCAGATGGGCCGTGACAGCGTGGCAGACGTTAAGTATTTAAAATTAATATGTAATGTAAAATTAATATGTACTCGAACTTGTAATAGTAGTTTGTAATATAAGAGCGGTAAGTAGGTTTTTCCATACGAGTTGACAGATGTCAGCCCGATGCTGCCACTTGCCAGGCGAAGGCTTGCTCTTCACGAGTATGTAGAAACCTTAACGCCCGTGTTAACAGTTTTTTCAATACCCCCTGTGAAGACACAGAAGAGGAAGGGAGGGATTGCATAGCGAAATGTGGAAGGGATGTGATATGAAAACAACTTCATACGCTTTGTAATTATTTATTTACAACTTACAATAATTTAATTTCAGAGCAATTGATACAGCCCATTCTCGCGGTCCTTGTGACAAAGACACGAAATATATTTGTATTAAAAACAATTTCAGTTACATACCAATATTTCGCAACTGCTGCGAGCCTAGAAACGTTCAAATAACTTAAAAAGACTAGAATGCGGAATGTAATCTACAGAATTTTTACTACATATGGTTAGCAAAAAGCTATTCAATTATATAATGTCTATATTTATATCTACTAGTGTGTCAACATTGCTTCTCTCGACAATAAAATCCAAGATTTGGTGTAGAAAACATTCGCAATCAATAGATACGTATACTTATTCGTAGATTAAGTACCTACATAGTACATAGAACAATAACGTTTCCCATGACTTCTTAAATGGTTGATTAACGTTATCTTTAACAGAAATTTCCTAATCTAAACCTTTGGTAACTAAGTATTTTCTAAACGTTCTTAGTAGATGTGAATTAAAGAAAATCTACGATATGACATACTAAATTGACTCGTGATTTGAATCAGTATAAATAAGTCACAATATACAGATAAATTATCCTACTTTTGAAATGAGAACAAGAGCCATTTCGAAATACCCTCAAAATACATTTAGGCCTCTGCATAGTTAGGTAGGTAGACAACAATCAATCAGCTTTACCCTTTACCTTTACAAACTATTAAATTTCAGTATTCCCATCACAGATGAAAGAAACTATTTAAATAATATCATATAAATTATACCTTGAAATCCCAATTATTATAGTTATAAAATAATTATTATGTCTCACCCATTTTATTTGACTATACTTAAGCTAAATTTCATACTTTTCTTTTCAATCTTACTGGTCTCGGACCACCTTATTAATTTTTTATTGTTTACTTCCCCTTACATAAAGCTTTCAAGTCAACATCACGTGTAAATAAATTTGAGTTTGTGAGCGTAATTCGTTCCCTTATGGTTAATTAGCTTGAATAATATAGGTGTTTACATTTGAAAAATAAAACCCAGTTTTAAAACTAGGGCCGTTGTTTGTGAAGGAAGGTGTATTTGAAGCAACCTACCTCTTTAAACTGAGCTGTCAAATTATTCTAAATCATCACAACAAACGCAAGAGAGATACAAAGGCATATCAATGAACGAGACACATTTTTCAGTAGGTACTGAAAATCCGAATGCAATGATGAAATCCAGCTGATGTCAGAAGGTCGGAATTGACGTCAGCTCTCGTTACAGTACGAAAACAACTTAATTCACATTTTAATACTGGTAGTTTCTCACTTCAGGTCATATTTGCAAGTTCAGGCTTCTATTGCAACGCTCAGGGTCGGCTCGGGCGTCGGATTGCCAAACAGAAATGTCAAAAGCCGAAATCGAACGCCAATTGGCTACTGGAGGAAAACTTTAGGATCTGCTTTACAAGCTATGACCTCTAAAGTGGCTAGACCCTCAGGCGATAGTACCAAACTCAGGCTCGGCTTATTACAACAGAAAATTTTGGTGCTAAATTGATTGTGTAAAAGTTCTATAGCTTATGGCGACCGTTGCATATATCGTTGAAGATCTGCGTGGTGAGTGGCGTGAAGTCTTCTCCCGATCTGAAGAACAGTGGGTCTTTGATCACGTCAGGGTCGAAACCTTCCTTCTGGTATTGCCGTTTCTTTAGTTTGAATGTACCTGTAATGAAAAACAAGTTTGAATTAGTTGGTGATTTGACTTATCCGATAGAGGGTATGGAGTGGCCGGCTCGAAGCCCGGGTTTCAATCCGATAGAACACTTATGGGATGAGCTGAAACGTCGGGTTCGAGCCCGGGTACCTGCTCCAACAAGGCTTCCAGAGAGAGAGGCTTGCGAATCGCAATTGAGGAATGGAATGCAATGCCTCAAGATCGTCAGGCTCATGAGATCGATGGATACGAGGATGCTGGCAGTTATCCGAGCAAGGGGATGGAATACAGAATACTGTCTCAAAAACTTTTTTGAAATTTTGTTTGTTTCTGGCTTTAAGTTTTGTTTTTCATTTTATGACCTACTAAAGATTAACACGACTGGAAAACGACTTCTTTGTAATATCCTTAATAAATACTTAGTAAATTGATTAATCCCAACGAGTTTCCATTCATTTTAATCATGAAACGCACTTTCTGTTGGTATAACTTTGATAGTTATAAGTTTTATACTTTTTGAGAAAATCGAATCAGATTTCCAAGGTAAGCGGGTGACCCGGTTTATTTGCTGTCCAGTGTAGATTGATTTTATTATTTAACACATTTGTACGGAAGCAGGTGATATGGCTCGACCGTAACAAAGGATGATCATCCGAGCGGGTGTTGTGCTCGGGGACCACTGGTCCGACCGTTCATCTTTGGAGGTCGTATATATAGCGTAATTCAGAGAACACTTCGTATTCGTGAGTTGGGCTCTTCGTGGTCGCGTGCATCGTACTAGTAATGCCATCTATTGGAATATGTGCGGACTGCGAAGACCGCCACATATTTATATGCAAAATTGTGTGCACTATTCGAGTAGGTGGGTATTTGTGTGTGTGTGTGTGTTGAGGAGGACACTCACTAGTGATCTCGATGTCGGGCATGAGCCGCAGGAACAGCGGCCGCGCGTAGGACGGCAGCGAGTGGTCGAGCGCGCGCGACAGCGCCCGCGCGTCCAGCGCGTCCGCAGGGACCGCCACCGCCGCCATGCCGGCGCGACCCTCCGTCTGCGGTATCTGCAATTTACACACATATTATCATACCTAGTAATATTAAAAATACGAAAGTGTGTTGGTTTGTCCTTCAATCACGCCGCAACGGTGCAACGGATCGACGTTTTTGGCATGGGTTATAGTAGAGGACCTGGAGAGTAACTTAGGTCACTTTTTATTCCGGAAAAATAAGGACTTCCCGCGAGAATCAAAAAATTTTAAACTTTAACGACGCAGACGAAGTCGCGGGCTTCTGCAGCGTGCAACTTGTCCAAATTCAGGTTTTTTAAAAATCCCGTGGGGACCCTTTTCGGGATGTATATTTGCAGCAAATTACCTCTAAATCGGTTAGGTATACTAATGAACCGTGAAGATGGCTGCAGGAAGACATACACATTATCGCATTTATTATATTAACCAACAGCCAAGTTACCAAATAAAACCGTTGCATTATCATACAATGGTTCTCTGGCAAAATGTCAACGAACCGATTCGCCAAGTAGGTCACAACTGTATGATAAAAGAATGTCATAACTTCATAAGCCCATAAATTGCCTTTACAAGCCGAAATCATCGCCATTTTATGGTTGCTCGAAAGAAGATTTGTTGTACGCCTACGCACTGCATCCGACAATCTCCTTTCCGCGGTTTCTCCCCTTTCTTTGAGCAAGTAAGCTATTACTGTAAATTAAGCCGGTTGGCACAATGCAGTTCCGATATGGCATCCGCCAACTCAGTCAATATCAAAAGTTCCTTTTTCCCCATTTACCACGTAGGTTCATTTATTGCGAATACATACGGAAACATTAGTGTCCATATTCCCGCACAAACAATTACAATTAGTTATTAAGCGAACTTACAAAGTGAAGTTCTATCATAATTATATGAGTCGTTTAATTCGTAGATATAATAAGAAGTGACGATGAAATGGCCAGTAGATAAACAGGTGGGGATGACTTGGTGGGAGAATTTTGTCTTTATACCAAAATAAATGGTCTCTAAAGCGTGCTATTGTTGCTAGTACGTTGAGAAACTACCTGTTTAATAAATTATATCTGAAGAATGAAGCGACGAAGTTTAGCTTATTAGTGAATAATTTAAAGCCGAATATACGAACTATATTTAAGCAGTAATTTGATATTTAATATTAATGCTGTATGTATTCCAATAAAGAGAAAAAATAAAAATATTCTCCCACTTCCACGTCTTGTAGGTGTCCAATCCAAGTGTGCTAGAATACCGAATTGCCGCTTGTGTGGACATCTTCATATTGACTATATAAATGGCGACTGACAGACACCACAACGAGACAAAAAATTGGCAATCATAGGGACTGTCGATAGAAGTGAAAAGTTTTTATTATTATTATTATTTTTTAGGGACTGCCGATAGAAGTGAAAAAGTTTTTTGTTTTTTTTTTTTAATTGAAATATAAACTACTAAGGCATTAAAGTTTAATTTCGAATGTATTATATTCTTAGTTCGCGAACATGTCGCTGTTCGCGAGCATGTCGGTCACGCGAGCATGTCGGTCACGGTCACGCGAATCCACAAGTTTACCATCTACCAAAAAGTGCTCAACGCAGCTAAAGAAGTTTTCACTTCAAAAACTTACGGAAACTCCGTAAACGACGACAGCCGGCTGGTCCAACGCTGCTCGGATGACGTCCTCCACCTCAGCAGTGGCCACGTTCTCCCCTTTCCATTTGTAGGTGTCGCCGGTGCGGTCTCGAAAGAACAGATAGCCCAGCTCGTCCGCGACCAGAATGTCGCCGCTCACGAACGCCGCGTCGCCTTTCCGGAACACGTCGCGGACTAGCTTCTTGTTGCTGTCGCTCTGTAAAATTCAAATAACACTTTTCCATACTTGCACTGGTCTGGTTAATGAATTTAAATTAAGTTAAAATAAGTCTGTCTTCATTAGCAGAGATAAAAAAAAAATGCGGTATCTCGCATCGTTCACACTTTGGTGAAGTTCTTGATGCCGTACATACTAGCAGTAAATTCTTGAAATTCTTCAGTTAATCTAGCACTCTCTTTCGTTCAATGGACGAACTACACACAGCTGCAATGCTGTGTCCTCTTCTATCGCATGAGATGGTTCGCTGGGACCCCTCTGCGCACTTAAATGTTTAAAAAAAAATTAATTGTTAATATATCATATTCTGGACTGAAATTTTTTTAGTCAACCCATTTGCAATATATTTTTTGACATATTCAATTTGATATAAATTTTCATCCATTAACCAGCTCGGTGAAGGTCATTTTATACTGGGATCCTTTACTATATTAGACATGTTCATACTGACGCAAGTAATCGCATCGCAATCAATCTGAATCTGAATATTGTGTATTCACACAACTCGTTCAAATGCCTCGTTGGTCTAGTGGTTAGCATGTTCGACTGCGGCTCACGAGGTCCCGGGTTCTAGTCCCGGGTCGGGCCATAATTAAGTGTTGGGTTTTTCTGACTATAAATTCTCAGTACTAGCCCGGAGTTGGGAAGGTGGCGGTGTTTCACCCCCGTGCCTCGGAGAGCACTTTGAGCCGTCGGTCCCGGTTATTATCACTAACATGATAATAAGCCCGCCAATGCGCATAGCAGCGTGGTGGGTCTAAGCTCTACTTTCCTCTCTCCTATGTGAGTGGAGGCCTGTGTCCAGCAGTGGGACGTTAATAATGGGATGTAGTGGTGGTATTCACACAAACCTTATCAACATATCCGTAGTACTCCCTGGCCGCGTTTCCCTGTGCGATCAGCCCGATGAACATACCCGGCTCGTCTGCAATACGAATGGTGAATTAACTGGCGACAAATCAACATAAAAACGCCTGTAGGTACCAAGCTTGAAGGCATGTGGGTATCTTACTATTTAGTTTAAAGAAGACCCCTAAACAGTAAACACACCTAATGTGTTGACGCAATTTGCTTCAATCAGAAAAATAAAGACCTTAAGATTTAAGTAAGACCACAAAAATAGATTTATTACCAATAAAGGTAGGTAGCAGAAGGTTCTCTCTTAGTTAATTGGTCTTGGTGGACCGACTTGCTTTATCAAGCTGTGGACAACCCTCGGGCTTCATCTCGTCTGTTAGCAGACGTTAACAGGTGACGTGACGTGTGTCTGTTAGGTACGTATAAAATAGCAGTTCTATGCTATTTATACATGAACTCTCATCTAAACCAAGTTTTTCATTCTTTGTACCTAGGTAATGAATTGTCGAGTCAACATCTGAAGATGCTCCGGTGTCGCAGTGAAACGTACGTTGAGAATAATTTGGAAGATTTGTGTGGTGTGGTGAATATCGCAAGCTACAATTGCAAGATACATACTGTACCACATAGATTTACTTACTGTGGCGGATTATAGCGAAAAAGTTCTACTTCTTTCATTCATTATCATACGCTTCCACATAACGCCTGCTTCTATCCGCCATGTAAATTATTTGGTTAAAGTTCCTAGTTTAGAGATTAGATATGTGTAGGTAGGTACATAGTTAGAGCATCAATGACCCATTACATTAAGTATGGATGTCCCAACTCCCGACTCCCAAATAGAGTGACTATGACGTCATAAAAGCAGGAAAACAATATCCGCCGCGTGGCCTAATTCAAATTATTCAAGGGTACGGTCCTTAGTTAGGAAATTAGTATAAAACTAACAGTAGAATGACTGTTTGTCATCCAAATTCCCCAATAAATCGATCTAGGATCGTTGAAATTAGTAGATCGCTAGGCTAATAGGTAACTATTAATACGAGTAATCATTAGTAAAATAGCATGGATAAAGGATTAGCAAGCTGATTACCTAGTGGTCAGAACTGCCATTCCCGATTGTGCTCCTTAAACAGTTCGAGTAATATCTGTTTCGATGGTAGCTTCTGGACTGACGAACTTAAGAAGGTGGCGGAAAGTGGGTGAATGGGGCCATTTCTATATAATTTTATCTGTTCTACAATAATCCATTTCAACCACTTCTTTGCGACTAAAGCCGCGGGCAAAAGCTTTAGCTACCTGCCTATAAAATCAGTTCAGCGTTTAATACGTGTACGTGACCCAGGTTTAATTCAATGCAAAACAAACTAGAACACTATAAATTAGTGTCACCAATTACAAAACCAGAGTCAGCGCTGCTTAATCCGGCGTGCGGCGCAATATACTGTATTCCAATACATAAAGCCTGAAACACACACGTACGGCCGAGCTCGGAACGTGTCCAACGGCAATGTTGTAAAATAAAAAGGAACGCACTTCAAAATGGCAAAACTGGGTCAGTCGACTTCGCGCACTGCAGCGTGATTCATGCATGGTTGCTGTTCGATTGCAAATATAAATATTTAAAACAATATAATATCTATATTATTAAATACATTAAAATTATTTTACCTATGTAAACACAAGTAATGTTGGCTAGGCGTATTATTACGCATGGCAACATCGTTCTCTCTTCTAACCTCCTCGATTGAGGTGGCCGGGTCAATAACTCATTTAATATTGTAATAATTTAATTGATTTATAGGCAGCTAATGTGTTTGAACAAGTCAATAAATATATTCTAAAGTATGTGGTTTATATTCCCACAGTTGCATGCAAAAGTTAAGCTGCATCAATCTTTGCTACAATGTCGGACTGAATTTACAGTATTCTTACAGCAGTAACGTTTAGTTGGCCAATAGCAAAAGAGTGTCCACGCGAGCGATGTTATAGCCTATTAAAGCTTCCAGTCTCCCACTATGCACCAACTATTACAAACCACAAATCCTACGGGCGGTACGCACGTTCGTATATCGGTTGACACTTCAAGTACCTGCCGTTCTGTCATGCGTAGTTAGTGTGTTTCAGGCTTAAATTATATCTGTTTCTCACAAAAAACTAAGGGCCAGGTAAATATTTTTTCTAGTAGAGTGTATTTGTCTTCCCTTCTTGGAACGTTATTGAGTGACGGTCCAACAACAAAAGCGTCGCGTATGGACCCGTCGCGCCCGTGAATTTATCAAATCTATACTAATATTATAAATGCGAAAGATTGGATGAATGGATCTATGCATGGATGTTTGTTACTCAATCACGCCAGAACGGCTGGACGGATCTGCATGAAATCTGCTTTATCCCGGAAAATTAAGGAGTTCCCGCGGGAACCAAAAAAACCTCAATCCACGGGGACGAAGACGCGGGCATAAGCTAGTTAAACATAATTTGACATGTACTAAAATCCGGGTTTGGCCATAGGCCACCACGCTGGCCAAGTGCGGATTGGCAGACTTTACACACCTTTTACACACTTCAGCATTTGAATCAAGTAAAACTAAAGCATTTAAAACACACACCACTTCGAAAAGTTGGAGGTGCGTGCCTGGGGATCGAACCCGCGACCCTGTACAGGAGGTCGAGTGTATTAACCACTAAGCTATCAGCGCTATGGCCCCCTAACAAGGGGATACCTGTTTAATAAAACAATAGTCACACACCTTCGAAAACACTGCGCCGTTTGAAGCCAGTCATATTTAATTTCTTAAAACGCACACCTTTTCGAAAAGTTGGAGGTGCGTGCTTGGAGTTCGATACAGAGATAGGTACTTACTAGGCTTGCATCGTATGCAGAAGCCGTCGGACCCGCGCACGAGGTCGCCGCTGTCGTCGGCTCGCACCAGCGCGATGGGGTGGAGACACGTGGGCACCAGCTTGGGCAGGAAGCCCACCGCGCCTAGCGTGTTGTCCACGTTTACTGCAAACACATACACCATGTTACTTCATACATCGTATTCGAAGTTGGATCTGGTGTAAGCATATATTTCAGAAGTTGGTGAATAATTTACTTGCTTTAAATGTTTTTGTACTCGCAATTAAACTTGCGTGTAATTAGTTAATTATAAAACATAAGTAGTTAAACTTAAAGTCAATATTCATTTGATCCGGCCACGATTGCTACCGTTAAGCTCTAAATCAAATTACGATCTAAACACAAAAAGTATATTCAATAATCGCCGAGTCTGCCGACAGGAGACTGAATTTCCAAAGTCAAAATATTCATATTTGTACAAGTTATTTATTCCAATATGGCGTTCCTGCCAACGAACTAACCGAGTGAAATACATCGAATGGGTCAAATATAAATTTCATTAAACTCAAATAAACAGTGAAGTTTGTAAACTTATCTTAATTTTAAATGTAAAAATGACAGTAGATAAAACTGAGCATGGAAATCGACATTTACTCATTTTTTCATAATGCAATGACCAACTACGGGTAACTTGTTTCGAAATTATGACATGAGCGAATTATACCTGCACGTAAGTAATAGGCAGAAGAAAGAAATGAAATAGAAACCAACATACCCACCGAAGATTAAAACAATAACCCTGTAAGGGACTTCTTTCGTGACACGGACTATACCTACATGAACTACGTTACGTCATAACAAAAAAAATACATTATCTAAACGAGTAGAAATATTTTTAATTGTGCATAAAAGCGACTGTAGATAATAGCTTTAAGAGTATTAAAGTATGAGATAGACGTTTAATTAAGTAACTACATAATTACTAATTAGTTTCTTAATTTATTATGATAACTAGCGGTTCGCACCGGCTTCGCACGGGAAGCACTAATGATCATAATAGTCCATACCCAATAATCAACCAATAATACTGGTACATGGTAATAGCCAGCCGGCACTGGTGCTACGATATCTCCGCACTGCCGAGTGCCGGCCGCCCCTATTTCTATTGCGCGTTAATTTATTTCTATTATAATTATATAATTAATTATTAATTAATTAATTTATTAATTAATTTATAATTATTATAAAATTTGAAAATGATAAAATTGGTTACTGTGAGACAACCTTAAAAAATAGATATATGCTATCGCGGACTTTTTTTAGAATTTTTTAAGAGGAACAATTCCACCATACATTGTTTTCGTGTAACTTTTACTATTTACGCAGCGCACGCCAGGGAAGCACTCAGATTTTTTTTTTCGACTTCATTCACATTATTGCAATTTTCGTTGGGATCTCTAATATTTTTGAAAATAAAATATAGCCTATGTTACTCACTGATAAAGTAGCTCTCTATTAGTGAAATATTTTTTAAAATCGGTTGAGTAGTTTTTGAGTTTATCGTTTACAAACAAACAAACAAATCTTTTCTCTTTTAGTTTAGATAATTTGTAGGTTTTCCTAATCATGCAGCTTCTTGTACCTACCTAACTATTAGCAAAAAGACAAACAACGACAAAGAAAATTTGATGACAAATGATTTAACGGCTCTAAATAAAATATATTTGATTAGCATTGATCAATGCATTTCCTGATTGCTCGTACACTGCAATATGCTCATATACCTAATATCATTATTATTTCTGTATCACAGCACGCCAGCTTAGATGTAGTTGTATATGTCACCGTAAGATTGTAAAAACCGTTAGATTATAATATAACGTTTTTTATCTCGATAGATTATAAACTGTCGACAGATTGTTAACCGTAACATACTGCTTACAATTTAACGCGTTATTTTTCGGTAAATTGTAATATATTAGGTATATTAACCCGATAGAACCTAAGTGCCCGGCCGCAGGCCTGAATATTCACGCACGCTTGCCTGAATATTCATGTCAAACCCTAACCTAACCTAAAGATCGCGCGCGAGTTGAATGCAGTGTAAATGTATGGTGACACTTACATTTACTCTGCATTCAACTCGCGCGCGAACTGTACAAGAAAGAGACAAGAAAACGTAAAAACAATTAATATTTCATAAATTAATACTCACAACATTGAACGGTTCACAATCTTTCGACAGTTTATAATCTAACGGATTTTACAATCTTACGGTGACATATAGACTGCGGAGTGCGGATCTATGAATAGGGTGCTATGTATTAATTGCCAACAATTTTAAGGTCGTTGACTTTTGGATAGACTTTGTGACAACATGCAAACAATGTCATCCGATGTATCGTACGCCTAGCCAGTCTACATTGTAGTTTGCACTTTGCAGCTAAAATATACGCACTTATATAGTACAGGTACCAAACAGGTACTTTATTATTTTCCTAACGATCTTTTATTACTAAGGTGATAGGTAGCTACCGTAAAAATTATATGTAGGATGTAGGTACATACTTAGATAGTCTATAGGTACCTACACAGATTTGATTAAATCTATTAATATTTTAGGTGATATTTATACATATCACTAAACAGTACTATCATAGCAATGCCCTGACGGGGCCTCATGTCATTAAATATAATATGTATGTAGGCACATTATTGCAATTATTAATGAATCAAATGAATGCCGACTCAAGCGATCGTCCTATAGAAAAGGATCATCAGATTCTGAGGTGCAATCATGTAAGGATTGCCAATGAAATCGTTTAAGCTCGGCTTCAAAGTAAAATAAACCATAACATCATTGAATTAGAGCTTAACTAACTACTTTTAACAACTTTTTTGGTATGCTCATATTTACAACCATAGAGATAATTTTATATACAATGCACCTAGGTATATAAAAATTATAAGTACCCATCACTTCTGACAGGATACTTGAAGCTTCATGGATAAAATAAAAATTAATCTAAATGCACTTTCGTTTACAGTTTGTGTAATTTTTGAATTACCTAACATTTTGTTTGTAAGTATTTTATTTTTATAGTAATTCGTCCGAAACTTGTGGATCCACGAAAGACCAGCGCTGTGCCTGTGCTCGAACCACAATCATGCTGAAAAAAATTCTGAGTGGAGCCCATTAATTTGGGATCACACAACTCATATTTCTGTCTCATTTCTTTCCACTATAATTATTGTATTGAGGTTCCAAATGAACGCTTTTTTTTTCTTTTTCTTTCTTTCTTTTCTTTCTAATTATTTTTATTTTATTTTCCGTTCCTTCTTCTTTTATTTCGATTTTCTCCTATCTATAGTGTAATTTAACATTATATAGCAAGCCGTGGCAACTGGCAACCTCTAAGTGGGTATACAATAGTGCTTATAACTCTGTTTATTTGTATATATTTTTCTTTATTAATGTATTGTAACCTGTTGGGTGTCCTAAAATAAATTTAAAAAAAAAATCAGTCTAGGTATATTAGTTTGTGATATTATTTTGTGTTGAGACTTATGAAGTTAGTACCTACAATTGTAATTTCCAAAACTAACCTATCTAAGTAACTCCCTACCTATATTATATATGTTTTACATTGATATGATAATAATATGTTTGAAGACGAAAACACACAATGCTATCAGTCGCACACACACACGATAAACTTATGTAAGCAATAATAAGGCAAGACACATTACAATATTAGGTATGTCTACACTCTGTGGCAAACTATTTCATAGGTAACCAAAATAACAGCTCTAATTATATTGGTTTAACAAAAGGTCAATGGTTATATATAACTTATAAACCCGTCAATTTAGTTTGGTTTTATCTAACCAACTCAATGCAGTATCCAGCTTCGAATTATTAACTTGTAAGCTGAAATCACTAAAATTATACTTCGCTTTTCGGTACCTAAAAGCTGGGGCCTGGGATATATAGATTTTTTAACTCATCTGGGAGCCTCTCCACTAAAGCGGAGAGGATTTTATCATTGATCATTGATCATTTTGCACCCTCACTCGTCACTCATCACGTATTCGTACGCAAGTCACGTGTAAGCCCTTAGATTTGACGTGTAATAAGTATGTTTCCGGCCTTATGCAATTGGGTAGAATAAATACTTACTGATGTTCGCGTTGCCCTCCGTCGCGCCGTATATTTCATTTATCTGCGGCACTTTGAACCTAAACAAAGAATAATATGTCAACACAAAAAGAGCACATTGTTTAATTAACTACGAAGTTATAATTAAAGGATAAGGAGCTTGTGAAATCACTACGCAGTGTATCTAAATAGAGAACAATCGAATAATATACATAATTAACGTAGATAATTTGTTAATAGTGTTAGAAGTTCCAATTCACGTAGGTTGCAATATCAAGATCTGGTAGGTAGGTACATAGTAATTATTATGATATATTATATAAACTACACGAATCATACTATTGGGCTCATTATGGGACACCTATAGATGTTCAACAGTGGACATCCACTGTCCCATGTTGATGTAATAATAATGAAGGCTAAATAACTAAAATAACATTGGTACAGTTAGAGGCAGTCGTTAAGTGAGAGCGATGGCGGATTGATTCCGGTACAAATAAGCCACGCTGATTGGCTGATACACGCGACTTGTGCGTTATTTTCAGCCGCCAAAAATATTGTATCGAACTGAATATTGTGTCGTTATGAAATTCATAAGTAGCTATGTCCTTCCCCGGGACACAACCTATTCCTAAATCAAATTTCATCAAAATGGTTGAAAAGATGGGCCCTTTAAGCGTAGCAGACAGACACACTTGTGCATTTATTATATTAAGTAAGGTATGAATGCAAAAGTGTGTCTGTCAGTTTGTTAATTACATTGGGGAGAAAGACATACCTATAATTATAAGTTGCTTTATAATCTGGAAAATCGAAGCGCTTCTACCGGATTTTCAATAAACCTTAATCATCGCGGGCATCATCTAGTCTTGAATAACGACGGGTAGGTACCTGTCGACTGTCCTAAGATACCCCTAGGAGGTTATCTATATATGGGTATCTTAAGATTTCCCCACCGTCAATTTAAAAAAAATGGCAGTCATAGGGACTGCCCATAGAAGTGAGAACGAATATTTGAAATAATTATAAAAAAGCTTAAATGCTTAAATATAAACCTTAAAACTAAGGCACTAAAGTTTAATTACGAATGTACTATATTTATATTTAAAACCTTTTGTCTTCGTAACAACGCGAGGTGTCACGGTGTCGGTCACGCGTTTCCACGTTTTTACCCTCTACCAAAAAGTGCTCAACGCGGCTAAAGAAGTTTTCACTTCAAAAAAGGTACCTGTCGACAATCTGTTGCCAAATGTGCGGACGCATGCCATTGCCGACCATGATGCGCACGCGGTGCTGCGCGTCCGTCGGCCGCGGCGCCACCGATACCAGGTAGCGGCACATCTCGCCGATGTATTGCGCCACCTGTACCACCACAATCCATTCTAATTTTGTTAATTTAAGTAGTTGCTGGTGGGAGGCTTCGGCCGTGGCTAGTTACCACCCTACCGGCAAAGACGTGCCGCCAAGCGATTTAGCGTTCCGGTACGATGCCGTGTAGAAACCGAAGGGGTGTGGGTTTAATATAACTGCCATGCCCCTAACAGGTTAGCCCGCTACCATCTTAGACTGCATCATCACTTACCATCAGGTGTGATCGCAGTCAAGGGCTAGCTTGTAGTGGATAAAAAAAAAAAAAAAGTTGCAATTTATTTATTTTTTGTGTTTAAGGCGTCAAACAGGAAACTAGCGATGGCCGAGCGACGGCGACAGCGACGAATTTTTATTTATAATACTAAATAGGTACTAAATACATAATATATATTAGTTTATTTTCATATATTATTTATTATGAGTATTATGTTATTTGTGTAAATGGTTTATGTAATAGTATGTAGGTATTTGTTTATTTATATTAATACACCACCCGCAATTCAATCTCCTTAACTTCTCCTAATCCTAAGGTTGCCTGGCAGAGATCGCTGCTAAGCGATAAGGCCGCCTTTTTGTACTTTTTGTACTTGTTTGTTTTTACTTCCTTTTGTGTATTTGTGTTCCTTAATTATTATTTTTCTTTTTTGTGTTGTGGTGTACAAATAAAGTGTAAAATAATAATAAATAATAATTTCGGGAAGGCCCTTTAGGCAAACTGAAATTGTGAAAAAATATAATTACTGGCGAATCCAGTCCTGCCAGTCTGGTAGAGCGTTTGCGGTTATTTCTCTTCAAAAATATTTTATTAAAATTCCCAAATTTTATTGGGAATTTTAATAAAATATTTGACACTTTTGGCAATCTGAAATTTTAATCTCGTATCTATTGAGTAATTTCAATAATACTGTTACAGTTGGGGACGTTAACTTGGTCCTCAGTACTGAGGAAATGCCGTCCACAAGCGCGGCGTTCGTGCCAACTAGCCGTCCTTCAATGTGATGCAACGGCGGTGGGTTGTGTAGTTCCTCCCTATAACTGGAGTGAAGACATCTCCTCACCGTGCAGTTGTACTTGACGCAGTCGGTTCAGTAGTTGGGGACTGAGAACTTGGTCCTCAGTACTGAGGAAATGCCGTCCACAAGCGCGGCGTTCGTGCCAACTGGCCCACCTGCTGTGTGATGCAACGGCGGTGGGTTGTATAGTTCCTCCCTATAACTGGAGTGAAGACATCTCCTCACCGTGCAGTTGTACTAGGCGCAGTCGGTTCAGTAGCTGGAGACTGAGAACTTGGTCCTCAGTACTGAGGAAATGCCGTCCACAAGCGCGGCGTTCGTGCCAACTAGCCGTCCTGCTGCGTGATGCAACGGCGGTGGGTTGTGTAGTTCCTACCTATAACTGGAGTGAAGACATCTTCTCACCGTGCAGTTGTACTTGATGCAGTCGGTCCAGTAGTTGGTGACGGAGAACTTGGTCCGCAGTACGGAGGGGATGCCGTCAACCAGCGCAGCACCCGTGCCGACCAGTCCGCCTGCCGTGTGGTACAGCGGCAGCGGGTTGTAAATCACGTCTGATGAGCGTAGACCCAGCATGTGTACCGTCGCTACCACTATCAACAGGTACCTAGAGGAGAAATTCATGCCGTGGGATATATGGGCCTTAACTCTATGCATGTTAAGTATGGGTGATGGGTCTATATAGATTATGGGTATGTCTCTATGGGTGTTAACTAGATAGGTATTTCAGGTTTTGTCACACCTTTTCTGAACGATGTTCAATCTATTTAGTTTCAATTTTGTTACCCACGAAGCGCAAAAAGTATTTGCAAAACGATCGGAGAGGACTTGTCTTGCGATTGCATTACCTATCGTGGAACAGTTCAGGTTAACTAATTAGACAGTTTTCGTGCCTCAAAAGGAATAAACAATCTAATAAGTTAATCATACACTTCATTTCCGCCTGTCTGTCTATGTATTGGCAACTGATTGGCATAACATTTGATTAAATTTTATTTGTGTTGAGCTTAAGAAAGTAGCATTACTTATCAAAAAGCTTGATAGAATCTCATCACATAAAACGATGCTTCGACTAACTTATCCTATTTATACTCTATTAAAATACTCTTAAACTAAAGTATTAATAATCTTAAGATTTTTCACTAACTTAGAATTTGGTAAAACGGCAGCCTTAGGCATTCCTGTGGTGCCCGACGTATAGATATACAGAAGAGTATCTCTGTACTGAGGCTTGTCAGTCACTACGGGGTATTCTGGTGGATGCTTGAACATCTCAGCGCGGAGGTCAATTACACCTGCTCCACTCTCGCCGTACAGCTGGAAGCGTTTCAGCTCTGGCGGAAGCTGATCGCCTAGTTCTGTGACGGCTGGACAAACAAAATATAACGTGATGATGTAGGTGACTCATAGGTGACAGCCTAGTGGTTTCTTAATCGGGTGGTAGGGGCCCGACCTCGACCCCTGGTACGCAGGATTATATACGTTTTAAGAAATTATAACTTCTATATAAATTTTAATGGTAAAAGAAAACATCGTGAGGAAACCTCACTGAATAGATTCAGAGGGAAACCTGCAAGCCCGAGAGTTCTTCATAGTGCTCTCAAAGTTGTGTAAAATGTACCTACCAATCCGCATAATTCCGCAAGAATTCAGGTCAAAAAAGGCTGTTAAACTTCTGAATGGCGCTGGGCTATGTAAGTGATATGCTTTAGTACTCATAGTACCCATTCATTACTGCGTGGGATATAAAAAGTTGACTGAGGAAACAATCGCGCGTCTATGCAGCACATGTCACAATAAAAATACTCTCAGAAAAACACCGCCTCATTTCACAGACAATCGATAATTCACCCACTGCCCATCAAGGTCGGACAGGACATCAGTAAGTTTTAAATGTTCTAAGGTAACCTCGCCAGTGAAAATGTTTAAAATATGTACTACTAGCTACAGTACTCTAGCTGGATTATCTACTCTTCAGACCATCTGAACAAACTCGGTATTATTTTCAATTATTCAATATCATTTACATACATAGCGATTCTCAGAAATGGGCCAAAAACAGTTTATACATGAAGGAGTATAGAGCATGGTCCTTTGAGTCGGATATTCGATTATTTTTTGAATATACCTGTGTGTAATCGATTTACTAAACACGGGTTTAATTAATTAAGTTATTTTTATGTGATTTCATGGAAATCACATAAAAAATCTTCACGATCTTCAACAGCGAGAATTAAGTCGCAAATTGAGAATATTCTTACCATCAGCCAGCGACTCTGAATAAATGATCGCCTTAGCCTTGGCCACTTGAATGCAGTGCAAAAGCGGTCGATGCCGTAGATTGCTGTTGATAAGGGCTGACACAGCGCCGAGTTTTGCCATGCCCAGCCATGTGCAAACGTATTCAACGCAATTGGGCATGAACACACAGACCACATCGCCGCGCTTCAAGTCCAGGTGGTCTTGCATTACGCGCGCTATTTGGTTGGAGAAATCCGCAACCTGCAAAGAAAACTCCCTCAATTTTTTCGTAACCTTTGGGTTCCATAAATAGTCGCTAAACGCAACGGTAGCCAACTTGATTTCTGCCCACTATCTCCAGTGTAATTGAATAAGGTATGAATTTAATTTACGCGTTCAGTAATCTGATTACGCAGTTTCAAGGAAAACAGACATAACTTAGAAATAAAAGAGCTTGCTTAGGCAGGGAAAATTGCATTTTGACTTCCCTTAAAACTACTTAAATGTTATGCAAATTGTAAAGGATCAAACCACCAAATACCTACCAATACTTAGTACAAAAGGTGGGATTTTGCATTGGGATTATAATAAGGTACTTATAACAAGTCCTGAATGAGTCCTCATAACTTTTAGGCGTTGAGGTATTTGGAAGGCTTATTCACCTCTCGAAAGGTCCAAGTCTTGTCGCCGACCATGATGAAGCATGGTGCTTCAGGATTCTTGAGGGCACGTTGCGTGAACAGATCTGCCACGGTGCAGTTCTGTCGGCCCCACCGTTTGGAACGGATCATTGCGTTCGCGTACCGCCATAGGAATCTGAGAAAAATAAATTGTTAGGAAGGTTTCTCACAGCAGTTAAATAATATTTATTATGGCTATAACAATAATATTTAACAATATTTATTATGGCTATAAAAATAATATTTAATAATAATAGGCTATAAAACTTGCGGCAGGAAATCTAAGCTACTTAGGTTCTTACTTAGTTTTTATGAAAGACATTTACTCGCAAGTTACTAATTTGGAGTCAAAGTCTAGAAAAATTCAGCTATAGGTACATCGTATTATGTAGATTCAAGATTGTACTTTATTTCTGCACTAGCTGATGCCCGCGACTTTTGTTGTTGTGCTTTAAGTTTATTTAATTCTCGCAAGAACTCCTTAATTTTCCTAAAGTAGTCTATGTCACTCTCCAGGCTCCTCCAACTATACCCATGCAAAAAGTCCGTTGCTCTGTTGCAGCGTGATTGAAGGACAAACCAACAAACAAACACACTTTCGCATTTATAATTAGTATGAAGTATGATATCTCCAAAGTGTAAACCAATCTTCGAGTAAACGTAATAGGGGATTTGGATTATGTATTGGACAGGTATGTAGCTGTACACACAGCCCAAATCTCACTTCAAATACTAGTTTTGGAAGGAAGGATTGCAGGCAAGAGAGGTCCAGGTCGCCAAAGGCGCAAGTGGTTGGACGATATAACGGGGTGGACTTGGCTTAGATAACCAAGGCTACAAGATGCGGCTCAAAATAGAAAAGATTTTCGCATGATTACCGCCAAACTTCAGTTTGAAGAAGGCACGCGGTGATGATGATATACCTACACAAAGGCTGTATACCGCAGGTCAATGCAATCACAAAAACAGTATTCTAAACGCCTGCGAGGGCCCAGAAATAGAAGATTTATCGCAGATACTAGACCTTGATTATCTACCACCGCGTGCGGCGCGGTATCGTAAGCAAAACAAACTTTTTATAAATTGAAACCATTGTTATAGGTTCAGTGTTCATTCCACACATACCGCCATACCTAACGCATTACATCGTTACCGCCTCACCTCAGAACAGATGCCTATGAGGTTAAAAATAGAGTGCTATTTATAAATAACCCATAAACATATGGATGTAAGAAGTAAGTATAAGTACTTCTGAGCATCGTAACGATCGATATGAAAATATTGTCAATGTCAAATACAGAAATATAGGTCAGTGTAGTGTAAGATTTCCCACGGATGGAATCATTCAGTGGAAAGCAGATAGCTGGTAGGTAGCTAGTGCTTCACCGAAATGCATTATATTATATTTACGAGGGAAGTATCGCATATGGCTATTTCTCTTATAAATAGTCAGGTGCATACCTATTCAAATTAACCGTATGCGAAATGAACCCTGTTCACATACATAGTGCAATGTGGGTACCTACTTATTTCTTTTTAATAAATAACGAATAAAGCAGCAGCTAGTTAAGTACCTACTTACTTAGTATAGAAGGCACAGGGTTAGACTAGTTGCTATAGATTCTATGTAATTGTGAAATAAAATCCTCTAGTAGTACTTTGTCAAGCAGAAAGGATTTACTTTCTAAACGATCTTCTGGACAAATAGGTAATTCCTTTTTTGGAAGGATTGAAGGATCGTTTGATCAGTAGCGGACCTTAGGTAAAACATGCGTCTGACATTTAAATATATTATAAGGTCTTGCTAGTGTTAGGATGATAGTTCAAATCACCATAAAACAGCTGTTTTCACACATGAACACTCGCTCGCAATGCACTAAAACTTGAAAGGGGTAATTCTAACGGCAATGCGGCGGTCGGTCGGGTCTGGGGAGCTGTTGCGATTGTAGGTAATCCTAAGTAAGTATAATTTAATAAACACTGAAAGGCCTAGCACAGACGTTTGTACCAGTACAATAGCTTTGAGAAAGATATCTTCTCCTAAAAGAATCTTCTATAGACCTTGTCATGTTCTTTACTTTCTTCGAATAATAAATGAAAAGCTTGATAAGGATTTGTTATGAGAATAGTCCAACATAGATTTGTAAATTGCAATCAACCCCGTACCTAAGCTTTGACACAGACGTATTACCACAGTTTAACGAAGTATTACTGTGGTTCTCATTCGGTTCCGTACCTTATGTTTTATTCATCAGTAATAAAAATGAATGTTCATAGCATTTGATAAATAATTCATTTATGGTAACTAGTGGTCATCGGCTTAAATGACCAGAGGTCATCGGCCCTAATTTCTCTGAGGCCAGAGAAGCCAAAAAGCTCCTTTGAATAATAACTTAGATACGTTTAATTAGTACTTATACCAGGTAAGGAAAAACTTAAACCTAATTTTTTTACAAAAATATATATTATGTATTTGTATGAAGTATCAAATATCAATATCAATAATTATATTTTTAGATATCAATTATTATAAAAATATTTAGGTACATTTTATGGGCAGTTTTAATTTTGTTGGCGGGCGGGTTATTTAAGTGGTGATAGGTAGGTCAAAAATGGCCAGTTCGAAAAAAAAACTTAAACTCATAGGTAATGAAATATTATGAAAATTATTGAGTTTATTACGTAGGTATGTTTATATATTTTTTTTTTAATTCGACATCCTATGTACATTGATGCGCACTTCTCCTTATCACTATAGGTAGGTATATCATGTGTATGTCCAACACGCGACTAGCTGTTTATAAATCGATTTATTTTATTGTTATAGTATCCTTATAGCGCTAGGTACCTGGTAAATGTAGGTTAAATCCATAAGATAGGCTCACACTCACTTCGATTCGCGAGTTAGTAGATATTTTGTAAAAATATTTAGCCTACGTCAATAAACATCACCATTAGGTACGCTAACAGCAGATTAATTTTTAATACGCTTCTTAATCCGAATATCAATATATATGCCTACCTATTGCAGTACTTACCTACTGCTTATTAATCCGAAAGTGTATTTGTCTGTATAATATATCTGTCCGTTATTTTAATGCCCATCTTCCTACTTAGGGTCGATTGCACGCTAGCGGTGGCAATGGTTATCGTTAAATGTGATCTAAACTTTAACACTGTGTGCTATAAAAATTAGGGTTCTTCCATATTTTACCAAAATTTGAGTTTGAATATTAATTATTATTAATGTAAGATTGTGCGGGTGTTTTGTGGGATGTTTGGTGGGCAAATTTAACAATAACCATTATACCATCGATGGTGTAATCGACCCATAATGAATTGAAATAGTGTGATGCTTGCATTCCGTAAACGGACATGGGGTACTTTTTATCACCGAAAATCAAAGAGACTGATTTTAATGTAGAGTAAGTACATAAAAACCTCATACGTAAGAAGGTTTCTAATTTTCTATTACAAATAGGTAACTAAATTAGAAAAACTCTTCCTACCATAAAATAATAATTGCATAACTAATTTAAGGTAGGTAGAGTCCTACAGCTCATTTTAACCATTGATAACAATTAACATACCTATTCACAAAGTGGATTATAGATTTGGTGAAATCGCATCAAAATCGGTGTACTTGGCTTGTTTCAAAAATTGTTTACAACTATGCTATGGAAATATTTACAACTTAGATGCAATAATTCGTCTCACTGTCTATGCTCACTTACTAATATTATAAAGAGGTAAAGTTGTAGGGGGTAATCTCTGGATATACTGAACAGATTTTGAAAATTCTGGTACCAATAGAAAGCCACATTATTTGTGAGTGTCATAGGCTATAATATATTAACCCGACAAATTAGGGAGTTCCCGTGGGAATATAAATGCGGACGAAGTCGCAGGCATCTGCTAGTACAATATAAATTATTATAATATGTTTCACGGAGGCTCCACATCGTTAAACGTTGTAAAAGTACATAAGTAATAAGTATATTCTACTTTAATAGATATTATTTTACGCAGAGCTTATTTCGTAACATCACTTTGTACACACCTTTAAAGTAGGTAAAGGTGCGTAGAAATACACACACAACAAGTACCCTGGCTGATATTAAAATAGGCAAGCATGTGGTTACATAAAACTGTACTCACTTCGTATCCCTGGGCAAGGTTTTCAAGATCACATAAATCCGTTTCCTGTATCGGTACACACAAGGTGCTATCGCTAGGATGGCGAATATAGCCGCTTTCGAGAGCGTGCTGAGCACGGCGGCCATCGCGGCGGCTAATGCCATCAGGGCGACGAGCGCTGCCAAAAGCGCGTCCATGCTGGCGGCCGGCCCAGTGGGGCGCTCCACTCACTAACCGAACACCAACGCCGAACACTGACGCAGTCACCTAAACAATGCACTGATAAACACGTCAACGCGCGCGGAGTACGTGTATGTCCAGCGAACGCTTTCCAGTAAATGCTAAATGCGTGAAGGACTTGCGCCAGACGCCCGGCGATACGTCAATGGAGCCCCCCTCGGCGCCAGATGCACATGCGCGAACAGCTGATCCAAAAGGGACCGCTTGCTACACAAAAAACAGTTACCTAACTCATAGAAATTGTAAAAGGATAACAAAATGCAGGGGAATAAAAATCTAATTTTTTTTTTGTTATTGAGATGATGTCATTTTGTTTTATTCTAAATTTCAAAAGTGACAATATTGTTTCTGCTTTAACTACTGTGTCCAAGTTACTGTGCCTATTTCTCATGTCATTGCTAAGTATTTCTATTTCCTGATCGGCTTACGCTTACGCCTATTTCATAGGGTACGATATTGAAAACAAAGTCGTTGGGGGATACCCAATCTGAGATTAAATACCACCAAATTTCTATGCCTACATAATAGCCTCAAGCGGTTACCAATTCTGAGATGGGCCAATCGGTTGAACTTATTGGACAAAAATATTCCAATGAGATCAATCATCAATAAAAATCTTAGGGACACAAAGATAGATGTAACTGTACCTACACAGTTAGACACGTTATCCATTTGCAAAACCTTCCGATAAAAATGCATGTATGGTATGGTATTTCATTACATTATGATGGCCTAGACTATCTCGGTCATCAATATAATTCAAATTAGGTATCTGAATTTGAGATAATTGCAAAATGAGTCGTTTTAGTCAAATCCCATCTACATCCCATCCCTGTTCGTAATTCGCATGAGACTCTCACACGACTATTTAAAGTACGAATACGAGATAAATGTTTTGTGTTATCTCGTTATACTGACCCAGATACGTACAATAATATAAGGACGCCATTGGTTTTATCAAATTCCAATGTGATGGAATTTCAATGTAACGCTTTAGAAGAGCATACGTTTTATTATTTTATAGGAATAGGAACAAGTTAGGGCTATAGAAAAAAAAGAATAGCTTTGGAAAATCATCTTTACTAAATAGGAATTTAGCAATTTTACCCAATACCTCATAAACTTAATCCTATTAAGTAAACCCTAAAACAGATATAACACTTGCATCAGTCTTACAATTTGAGACTGGAATGACGATAACAAACCCAAATGCCTGAAACACGCGACGAAAACGAGTCCTACACGAAACGAAAACGAGTTCTACAAATTAGAACATAAGGAACTGCATGAAAGCGTTTACACTCCGAAGAGTAGTTTGGAAAAAGCGCTCAGGAACTGTATAGGTACCTCGTTCTTCATTCGCCGTTCTACGGTTCACGGAACAGTGAAGAACTGTGAGCGTTCTGCGTTGGCATGAATGTGAATGTGTACATCGATGGATCGAATGTGTATGTATGTATGAATGTATGTGTACCATACATTTACCTACTCTGCATACAACTCGCGCGTGAACTATGTGTCATTTAACATGTCGTAAGTATGTTAACGTTAAGGAAGCTCACTCTCACTAATTGTAATTTATGTTTGAGAAAATCTGTAATTGGCCATATTAATCTTGTTTTTTATTAATGTTTAAGTATTATTGTTTATTGGAATCGCTGTTGATTTTCCTTTGATAATAAAAATTTAAAAAATGGTTTGGTGACAAATCCCCGCGTCCCTCGAACCTATTTGACTGAACCTCTGAGACTCGACTTATGCTTCGCAGACGTTTCAGGATTTGTGGTTGTTTAAACATTTATACAGAAATCAGTTATTGCAAATTCAACGGCAAGTTAAGGATTTAACAGTAGTAATTATCCTTGACAGAACAGGAATTATATTAACAAATAATTACATACTTTAATAAAAACATACAATTTCTTTATTACTATTATTACTTAGTGGTGCTTCTCTCTAGGTTTATAAAACAGATGTTTTTATCACAATTCACAATAATAATAGTATTCACATTTTTTCAGTTCTTTGAGATTTATTCTTCTGTCGTTTTACAATTTATGACGGGACTTGTAGCAAAGGTCCAGACTCCAGACCACCAAAATGGCGCCACTAACATAATTGTTTCGATACGTTAATACTTCTCGAAACATTCATGAACCTGAGGTGCAATCATGCAAGGATTGCCGATGAAATCGTTAAAGTTCGGTTTCAAAGTAAAATAAACCATAACAGCATTGAATTAAGCTCTAATTCAATGCTGTTATGGTTTAACGATTTGATCGGCAATCCTTACATGATTGCACCTCTGAATTATGCCAATAAATATAACTAAATCATCATAATAAATATAAAACATTTGTAAACCCACGCCGTAGTATTTAATCTAATAGATAATTTTATATTTGCACACCCCAATGTCAGCGAAATAAAATTATTAATAACTGACTACCACATACTCACAAATAAGAAGTTTTACAAATGCAACAAAAATACATTATGTTAAAACGTGTCCAATATTAATTTATATGTAAATTTATTAAGCTAGGTATAAAACATGATCACAAATCACAATAGTACACAGATTCTGAGCAGATCATTAATAAATATAAGATAAATGATATTTGCAAAAAATGTTAGAATATATCATGCAATAGAAAAATACAATACACTTTGTTTTGTAGAGTAGAACATTAATTATTCAAGTACTTATTTATAATCCGATACATAATATAGATATTATCACATAGAGGAAGTTCCTATTAAACCTACACATATCTAGTTATTAGAACAATTCCATATAAAACTCTTAAATAGTTCATAGTTTTATCTATCTATCTATCAAATCGTACATAAGAGTAGGTACTAATTTTATTTTATTATATAGTAAAAATAAAGTATAATTTACTTTATTTTTACTATATAATACTGTAGTATACTACTTAGTGTGTTATTTATTATATAATAATATTCTATACTATTTACTGTGACTCTACAGCATATACTCAATATCATCAATGTATTTGTTATCGTAAATAAAAAATATTAATGAAAATACTTATGTAATATTTAACAAAATAGGGCAACGTACAATTTTAAAGAACAATAACTTTCGCGACTCAATTTTCATGAATTCTATATAAACTCAATATAATGCAATAACAAGCATTAAAATGGCGCCGTTTGTTACTTACTTAAAGGTTCAACAATCAACGATTAACAATTAGTGGAGGATTCTTATAAAGTTTACATTTGACATTTTAACAATATAACAGCTAAATTGAACTTCACGAATATCAGATCATCATCCAAAGATCTATAGTAAGTAAATATTTTTGACGAAAAGAAAAGAAAACTAAGATAAGAAAAGACTGGTTCGCTTCTCACTTGCGTCCATTCAGGGATCCAAAATTGATTACAGTTAGTTAATAGTTTGAGTACTTTAATAAATTGTTAATTGATATTCTTTAATTGGGTATTTGACAACTATTCCAAAAAATATATTTTATTAAATAGAGGATCTCCCAAAATAGTAATATCCACGTCCCCTGTTAGTCTTATGTTGAATAACTATTTTTAAACTATCGATTAAAGAAAAAAAGTGCGTCGGACTTTGATGACGACACTGTTCAATATTTCATACTGAATCCCATACTAAGCACGCGTTTTGACGTTTGAAAACAGTTGCTGATTTGATTAGTTGTCAAATACCCGATTAACAGACTTCTAAAAAGTAGGAGATTCTCATAATAGTATTCAGATTTCATACAGACCCCCTTTCGGTGTAAAGTCACGTACCAGAGTAGCAGCATGCTCCCCTCAAAAGCTCTAGTTTTTTCTTCCTCTACAAGTTAGCCCTTGACTGCGATTCCACGGTAGTGGCCTAACCATAGATCTACTATTAAGGCCTAAGCTATTCTAATTTCCCTAGAACAGCGGTGCAATCACAAAGCGACCGCTATATGCTAACTGTCATCCTTATAGCATCTGGATATGATAGTACTCAAGGGTATCATTTGACATGTAACATAGGTGTCAATGTAGCGTTCTCTCTGTTATATCCTAGAAAACTAGAGCTTTTCAGAGCCTCCGAACTACAAATTAAGCGTCAACATAGGCAAGAGCAAACCATCCATCAACAAATCTAACAATCCGAAGTTCTTAAAACTAAAGATAACAAACAATAAAATTTGGAGGTAACCTTCACAATTTTCAATTTAAAAATAAAACCTAATATACAAATAACATTCGAGTAATTAAAGTCTGTAACATCACATGATCACAGTCTGATTTGTCCGTTGCTAATTTTCTGGAACTCTTCGGGCCCCAGTGGAAGATATTTGCCCTTTTTCAGATCCAAATAGTAAAGTTTGTCGCCCTTTACCAAACTCGGGTCGAAACCTTCCTTTTGTAAATCAGTCTTCTTCATTTTAAACGTACCTGTAGTTTAACGATAGTTTAAAAAGGAGTCTTGCAACTTTCAAAGGAAAAGGAGCTTTTCTATTCAATAAGTTTTATTTTATCTTTTGAACGAATTTCGGTTACATATCACGTGCTAGTTTTAGAAACTGTATTTAAGTATAAGCATTAGGTACTTATCTGCTCTTTATGTACTTTTTATTTATTAATGATTCCAAAACCATATTTGTATTCAATTAAGTTAATATAATAACTAGACGTAATCTTCACAACATATTTCAAATGAAGTTTATAAAAACATGAAATATATTCTAAACTAGTCGGTCCGGCAGACGTTGTCCTGCCCTGAACCTAGAACCCAATTGCAGCGCCCCCTACCGGGTCCAACACATACAAAAATTCATTCCATCAAAATCCAGCTGTGCTGACGTGATGCGAGAACATACATTTCTGCAATGATTTTTATTTATACTAAAACAGATTTAACTAGGTACGGATTTTATCAATAGGCATGATGACAATAACCAAGAAACAATGAAGTTATGAATTTATCTAATGAAATAGGATTCATGTACTATAAAAAACGTGTTTATTTTTCTATTTCGATTGAGATTGCTATTTATTTTGATAAAATAAAACTATAAAATACAGCAATCCACCATAATGGATTAAACACCAAGAAGCGAATGACGTCACAATTGTTTGTTTTCTCCTACGTACCTCCCAAAACGAACTACCATTCTGGGTAAAAATAAAAAAAACGTCATATTTTTTCAAAAGATTAAAACCAAAAATAAAATAGCTGTAACACAAGATGGGGTAGAAATGGAGTATTACCTGTCATATCAACACTAGTCATGACTCTCAGGAAGACGGGTCGCGCGTAAGGCGGCAGATCCCGTTCCAGATTTTTCGCCAATTTATCCAGGTCAAGGGTGCCGTTCACATCCACGATGCCGCACATTCCCGCACGGCCTTCTGTGTTTGGCACCTGAGACAAAAAATGCTTTAAAGACTTTGACAAATGTATCAAGACTTCTCTTGTCGCATAACAAAAGCGGTTTGCTTTTCCAAAACGATGGTGACAGGTGTTAAGTGTTTTCTCCATAGACTTATATAAGAAAACACTAGCTGATGCCCGCAGCTTGGTCCACGTGGATTAAGTGTTTTTGATTCCTACGGAAACTCTTTATTTTCCCAGATAAAAAGTAGCCAATGTCCTTCCGCGGGATGCATCATGCAAACTATCTCATTACCACATTTCACCACAATCGATTGAACAGCATCGATTGAGCCGTTAAAACATAACTTTCCAGCACGCCGTAGACCCCGGTCGATGGCTCCACAGGATGGCACATAGAGGCAACACTCACCAGCACGCCGTGGACTCCGGTCGATGGCTCCACAGGATGGCACATAGAGACAACATTCACCAGCACGCCGTGGACTCCGGTCGATGGCTCCACAGGATGGCACATAGAGGCAACACTCACCAGCACGCCGTAGACTCCGGTCGATGGCTCCACAGGATGGCACATAGAGGCAACACTCACCAGCACGCCGTAGACTCCGGTCGATGGCTCCACAGGATGGCACATAGAGGCAACACTCACCAGCACGCCGTAGACGACGGCGTCGCGCTTGTCGGCGATGTTAGATACGACCGCCTCAACCTCGCTGGTGCTGACGTTCTCGCCGCGCCAGCGGAACGTGTCGCCCGTGCGGTCGCGGAAATACAGGTAACCAAACTCATCCGCGACTAGAATGTCACCTGTGGACAAACGAGCAAATTCTGTTAAATTTGTATAAGTGACTCTGTTTCACAACCATTGTAACTAATATGCGTAAATTCAAAACCCAAAATTTTTTATATGCCTATAATACATATCAGTAACAATGGGTGGAGCATATACGTCGAATTAATCAATAAACATTGGGGTCCCGATAAACTTTGGCAATCCTGAATAAAAAAGTACAGCGTGGGAGACTCCCCTCTGGGTGGAAAGATGTTGCAAGCCAGTCGATAGGAGCGGTACAACGGTAGCGATAAAATCGTGTCCTGGGGCGATGGTGGTGGTGACGTGGGGACTGCCATCGGTTCATACGATATCAGTTGATTGCTCGCTCAAGTCGGTAAATCTTAAAAGATCTGAATAATTCATTGTTTACTCCGTCCATCGGGGAATACGTTAAATGCGGCGTGACGCGTCTCGAATATAACTCACAGAGCAACAGTAAAGTTTAAATCACATTGGACCAACCATCAGCTGATTAAAGATGCAAGAATTAAGAGCAAAATATAATCAAAACTTACCCGAAAGAAAAGCTGAATCTCCATGTGCGAAGACGTCTCTAACGATCTTTTTCTCGGAAGCGTTTTTGTCCACGTAGCCCAAGTACTCTCGCGTTGGATTATTGGGGGAAATTTTGCCTATGAAGACACCCGGTTCACCTGCTTGTGCCAGCTATGAGATAAAAAAAAACTATGTACGAGGGTGTTTTTAAATAATAATGGAGGAGAATTTGTTTATAAGAAGGGAGACATGGCGAAATAAAATGTTTTGTTTAATAAAGTTGGACAAGCAATGCTTAAAATTATTCCTTCTAACTTAAAGTCTTTAGCATTCTTAGGTAATTACTGAAATAAGCAAGTGTTATTTTACCACAAGGGTAAAGAAGGGGGGTTTTTTTACCATTTTGGTACGAAATCCTAAAAATGGCCACATCACTAATACAGCTACTATGAATAGTTCTTACCTGACAAAGTCCTTGGGAGTCCCTTATAGGCTCGCCAGTCTCCTGGTCCACTTTGATGATAGCAATGGGATATACTTTTGGGAAGATCCGTGACACAAAACCTATAGCGCCCGGTGTCCCGTCCGTGTTTGCTAAAAGAAACAATATTTACTATAGTACACAGCTAACATTCATGGCCTATTATCACTTTTCGTATCAGTCACGAAACCGATGATTAATTTATTTTATCTCAGGTTATTATAAAACACATAAAATACAATACTTAACAAATATATAATAATATATTGAAACTAGCTGATTGAGGTTTTTTTGGTTCCCGCGAGAACTCCTTAATTTCCCGGGATAAAAAGTAGCCTATGTGCAATTCCAGACTATAATGTATATCGGTGCCAGATTCCATTCAGCCGTTCTGGTGTGATTGAGTAACAAACATTAATACATCCATCTATCCAAACTTCGTAATTATATGATTGGTATAGATATTATAAAAACATAACAGAAAAGCAGGGTTTTTTCCCTTGCTTCCCTAAAGCGACGGTACAAAATGCCCTCAGGAAAATAGTCCGCACTGTTAATTAATATAGGCCTTATTGAAATGGAAAAGTTTCTAATAGAGTAATAAGAGTAATGCTTCGCGGGCATCAGTTAGTAGTAAATAATTGTTTGTATTAATCCTCTTATGTAATAGGGTTTAGTTACGTTGGATTCAATACCTATGTGAACGCCGAAATAAATCAATATCCAAAAGTAAAGCTAGACAAAACTGTTTATATTTATACTATATTAATATTAATATCTATATTTGCATTTAGTTTATTTTTATTTAATGAGAGTCAGGGTACATTAACCTAACGATAATAATAATTAGGGTCAGCGCAGATCATTTCTAGAATAGCTCAAGTATTTTTTCACTGATATTATAATTTTAATTGATCCTTATCTTATCCAATTAAAAATAAGACTACTGGTATGTTTCAGCAAAAATTATGTTGGTTTTCCAAAATAAGCTTAACAAAAACATTACTTTTATTATCAACTCTATAAAGGATAAGACTTCATCCGCATGGATTTGGATTTTTAAATTAAATTTTTTATCCCAGAAAATCAAAGTGTTGCTTCTTTAAATTTCGTTAAAATCAGTTGGACCGTGAAAATGTAGCAGATAAACAGATAGACCAACAACAGAGACTCTTTCGCATTTATATTAATGTGAATTTTGGATTAATTACGATTAAAAGAAAAAAATACAAAGTAGAATGCAATAAAGGCGGAGGCTTTAGAATCGTATCAATTTCAGCGATGCAATATTAGGATTAGTAAAACTTAAATCAGCAAGACTTATAAATATTAAAACGCTCGAGCTGGTATGCATGTACCCTTATATTGGATGTTATAATGTCGGTCAATGTCACCGAGTGACAGTGATGTATGAAACTGTACCGCTATTTGTATTGCACGAGTAAAGCCATTCACATAAGAAGTGAAGTGAAGTATTCAATGTCAATTTGGTTCAAGAGGCAATAGAAAATTTTGAGGAGAAGCTTAGGATACCTGAAACTTTCGTAGTTGCCTTCGAATTTCATTCATAACTAGCTGTTCTGTGGATTCACGAATTATGAAATGTTTTACAATTTAGAAGTATTAGTCACAAAAATGTGGTATTACCGACCATCTAATTTATTTTTCTCAAAAAAAAATTACTTTCACTTTAACAAGCAACTCATCAAATTCTACCACTGTTCTTAGACTATTTGTATCCCACGGTGACTCCGAACAATGAACGATATGAATTTTTATAAGCCCTGGGTGTTAATTAATTCAGAACATACCATATTCAGTACTGTACCAATATTATAAAACGTTTGCCAGTGTACAAGAAAATTTAACAAAAGTGTAATAATTGACTACGTGACCAAACCTCTTTAAATAAATCTGATTAAAAAAAAGCCCAGAGTCGACAACAGCCGAATCGCGTCGAATCGAATCGAGTCACATTTATTCCGTATGCGTAAAGACTGACGAATACGGCGCACTTCGGGGCACGCCGCTTATCGTCACAGTTTCATAGTAAATATTTATATAGGTGTCGAATTATTGCGATTCGATTCAACTCGACTCAACAAACCTAGCAGACGCCAGCCTTTAAGGCCCTATGTAGCGTAAAAGGGGGTTTTTAAAAGCAGTGTATCCATCAAACGGTGACATAATGTATGCTTGTAAAAATAATGTGCTGTTTTCAAGACCTTTGAGCAGCCATTGACGCATCTCAAAACACAATTTTAAAAAAATCTCTGCATTGAAATTTATTTTAAACATACCTTTTAAAGCAATTATTCTCCTTATTGAAACCATTAATTATTTCTAGAAATATAAGATAAAATTCATATTTCGAAATCAAACACATCGTCGGATTCATTTGTATTGAAAAGTAAATATTAATTTTTTTACAAATTATTTCATGAATGCATTTTTTGCGACATGCGCTTGCTCGATTTCACCTTTGCGCGCCTGTGTTTTTCATCTCGTGAGCTCACAGCGCCTTAAGATTAACTGTTCATTGTTGTGCACATACACGTAACTTGCGTTTGCTTCCTATGGAAATATAGGACTAGTCCAGTCTGCCTTTCAAGTACTCTGCCGCAACAGACGTCTACTAGTATCTAGTACTAGTAGCTATAAAGTTTTATTGTTTTACGACTGCGTCCGCATGGGTTTAGGTTTTGTAAATCCCGGGATAATAAGCAAGTCTTCAGGTCCTCAACTATGCCCATGCAAAAATCACATCGATCCGTTGCTCCATTGCGACGTGATTGGCGGACAAACCAACAAAAAATCCACTCTAACATTTATAAAATAAGCTTAAGCAGTGATTGTTTCATGGCTAGTGAATTCCTATGATACTTACTAGAATCGGCTTACCTATATTTGCATTTCCTTCCGTAGCGCCATAGAATTCAGTGACATACTTGATGTTAAATCTGGTCACGAATTCCGTCCAAATCTGTAATAAAAACAAATATATATTTTTAATTTTTCCAACAAATACTAACACTTACTTAGGTATGTTTTCGTAATCAAAATTGTCTGTCTGTCCAGAATAGCTATTGACAGTGCAAAAGAGTTTATAGTTAGAATGAAATTGCTATCTTTTTTTTTTTTTTGCGTGATAGTCTTGCGCTTGACGACAATCATGCTTAGTGCAAAGCAATGATGAGGTCTAGGTTGGAACGCGCTTGCCTATAAAATGCCTATTCACTCTTGCCTTGAAGGTACTTAAGTTATAAGTGGCAGGAAACACGTGCGCCTAGCGGTTCGTATCAGAAAATGTTTAAGCATGATTCTGTGACAGTGAGCTTGCTCTTAAGTCAAACTGAGGCGAATTACGTGCAGGAACGGAGAAGTTTACCCCAATTGTGTCAGCTTATTTGTATAAATGACGGGTAGACTAGACGCAAACAGTACATTTGGGAAATTACGCTACTTCCTCCTCAGATTACGCCACAACTCATCTGACCGAAACTGAAGTCCCGTTAAGATTACGCCACAACTGACCGAAGCTGAGGATTATATTATACTAGACTAGATGATGCCCGCGACTTCGTCCCCGTGGACTGATGTTTTTTAATTCCCACGGGAACTCTTCAATTTTCCGGGATAAAAAGTAGCCTATGTCCTTCCCGGGGTTGTAAACTATATCTGTACAAAATTTCATCAAAACCGGTAGAGTAGGAGGGCCTTGAAAGCGTAGCAGACAGACAGACACACTTTCGCATTTATAGTAAGGATTTATAGCAATACCAGTAAGGATTACTAGTAAGTCCAGCAGGACAACCTACTTCAGCTCGTATGTCCTTACTGTTCCGGCTTCGTGCAAAGACGTATTCCTCAGCTCAGACTTTTGGCCTAAGGGCATAGTTTACCGTCGCTTCAGGGAAGCCAGATCCAGAATCCCTACTGTTTCATAATTATTTTCATACTAGCTGACCCGGCGAACTTCGTACCGCCTTAGTATGCAAAATTAAATGTATATTTTTCAATAATTCTGAGAGATTTTCTTAATATTTTTTTCCGTAAGAACCTTCTCCTAATAATAACAAATACAACAAAAAAAGAATTAGTGAAATCGGTCCAGCCATTCACGCGTGATGCCGTGACCAAGGAAAACGGGTTTCATTTTTATATATATGTATAGAAGATGTATTAATATTATTTTATTGTGTTATATGTTGTATTATGTATATATTTCTATGGGCCTAGTTGCCTGATGTAAACAAATAAATAAATAAATAAAAATAAAAATATAAAAATTACCTGTGGCCTTAGTCCGTTGCCGTAAATGACGCGCACGCTGTGCTGTTTGTCTGCGGGCGAGGGCGGCGTGGCTAGCACGTAGCGGCACATCTCGCCGATATAGTGCGCGGCCTGCGTACCACGGAACGTTTTCACTAATTTACCACTGCATTCCATAATATGTGGACAATACTTGCAGGTATATGAGCACGTACGTGCACGAATTGGGTATTTGACTACTAGTCAAATAGATTAAAATGATTAATAAATAGAGAATCTCCCAAAAGTCCACGTCCCCTGTTCTAAGCACGCGTTTTCATGTTTGAAAAATGTTGCTGATTTGACCAGTTGTCAAATACCCAATTGAATGCATTCCGGGCCCTGAGCCAAAGCGGTGAGAACCTCATACCGTCGTCCACTTTAACTTATGTATTGATCGATAAACATGGGAAAGACGTCTAGGAACCAACATCAGCTTAGAACAGGTGCTCAAGTCTTGGTCAATCTATGCTTAGGACCGGTCATAAGCATAGATGACCGATACTTGAGAACGACGACTTCTTCAGACATCACCTTGCCGGCGAGCGATCCCTCGTAGATGTGCAGACAACGGAACGAAGTTTTCACTGCTTATTTTATGGCCCGAATGTGTTCACGCGCATACTATAGTGCCTAGTACATATAGTACTATAGGTCTACAGACCGTTCAACTACAAAATATACCGATTTATGTCACCGTAAGATTGCAAAAATCTTTAGATTGTAATCTAACTAGCGAAAATGTAAACTGTCGACAGATTATGAACCTTTCAATGTTCTGATCGTTCAATTTTTGAAATATTCACTGTATTTACGTTTTCTTGTCTCTTTCTTGTAGGTTAGGTTAGGGCTCGACATAAATAATCAGGTAGTACACTTAGCTATACAGGTAGGGCACTTAGGTTTTATCGGGTGAATATACCTAACAATCTACCAAAAGATAATGCGTTAAATTGTAATCTGTCGACAGTTTACAATTTCGCTAGTTAGATTACAATCTAACGGTTTTTGCAATCTTACGGTGGCATATACATAGAAGGTCATCTCTATATTAAAAGCGGAAACCAGCACGTGCGCTCTCCAAGTCGCGTTCGTACGGCGACGAAACTCTAGCATCTGAAACGAATTCGCGACCGGCGGAAGCATGAATTTCTTTAGGATTGCCGTGCAAACACGACAGTGAGTTTAGTTTACGGAAAGTAAACTTTAGTATACCTAGTACTTTTAGTATACCTAGTACTTTTAGTATACCTATAGGTACCGTTCTACGGTTCTTTCGTGTATATAATTATTCTATTTTGTGGTTCAGACCTTTGTCTGTTAATGTCAAGGCGCTTTGCAAATCAACTTACAGAGTTACTTTAGCAACGTTGGTTATTTTCGAAAAAAACATACAATTTTAAAAAACGAGTGTGCTTTAGACCACACGACTGAAGTAAAACTTCTTTAGCTCGTAACTGGCTATGAGAGAAAGAGAGTAAGACAATGTGTGCTCGCACTTCTCTCACTTGCCCCTACAGTAATATACGAAACGTAACTCTCTCTCTTTCTATCTTCACTAACTTATATCTCCCGAACGGAAGATGAGATCTTCCGTTCGCCTCGCCCGATCACACTTTTCGTAACGCTATCGTCACGCATTCACCAGCTTACTCCCCAAGTCAAGCGTGCGTAAAGAAGTTTTACTTCAAAAAATACGGTGCCAAATAATTTATTTGCTCATTGATTTTCAAGGCGCCTAGACAACAGGGACGAACCAATTGAGAGATGAGCGGTTCCCGAGTTAGCTGCGCGGTACGGGTAACGGAAGGGATAACGTCTGACGTAACAGTTAAATCGCCTTAGCGGAAGGGGTCTTCCGTCTCCAGCAAAGCACTAGGTTAGGATTGAACATAAATATTCAGGTAGTGCCCGGCTGTAACTTAATTAAAAAAATTGTGTGATTAAGTTAAATTAAAATGTGGTTAAAGTTTTGGTGGTCGTTTACTCATTTTGGTGATCACTTGTACTACTTCTGGTGATCAGTTGAACAATAATTGCCCTCAGTAGTTCCTAATATTTAGTGGCCACAATTTACTATTTGATGATAATATTAAAATAGAAAAGAATATGTTTTATTTGTTGATCCAACATATTATAGAAACCACAGAAAGTAAGTATCGCATCGTTTAAAATGTGTCGTGCCAACAAAAGGGTCCTAACTCAGCTTGATGGGTACAAAATGTAACCACAACGCTGTTATTCTGTTAGGGCCAAAAACGACAGAGTTTCAGGTGTTGGTACTAAGTACTAGATAGTAGTAAGTGTATTTGGTACATTTTGATAATAGATCAATATTATTATCTATCAATTATTCATGTTTCACTGTATTTTTACCTTATTGATGTGATATATATTTTAGGAGTTTAAGACTTGGGTATATGTTACAAAATTAGATGCAAAAATAATTACCATGCCGAGTTATATTTACAGTAGCTTACATCGACGATATAATATAGTGGATAAGATAGTATTTTTCAGACGTACTTTGATATTGGGCGACTTAGTAATTCAGATGACAATGTAAATTTTTAGAGGCGAATTATGCTATTAAATAGAAGTCTGTTTAAATAGCACCCATAAAATAGTCCGTAAAACAGACACATCTGTGATGACAACAATGTGTTATAGAATAGTTTTAGTAAGGCAGTTTTCTATGTAATGTACGTAACTTTCAAATATAATAATATGTATATTGTAAGTTATAAAGTTTTATTTTACTATTCTTTAAAATATATTAGTTTATGAAAGAAGGTGTATAAAATTACAAGATATAATAAAAACTTATAGACTAAACGTTAATCTAAAATCCATAAATACCTACTAACAAAAATAAAAATAAAACCCTAATCAAAAAGACCACCCCTGGTTGCCTCTGGGCCAAAGGTATCCATCAAACTTGCAGCATTGCCGCGCTGAATGGCGATGGATTGGATGGCCTTTGAACCAGGTAGGAACCAGAACGTGGGTCACAGCCCCTTTCCCTCAAACGACAGCCGATCTCTTTTATAAATTTTTTTGCATCTCCACCCCAGCATCCCATCGTCTCCACCGCATTCTTTAAAATAGATTCATTTTTGTTTAATATTTAGATTTTAGTTAACTAGTGGTTCGCCCCGAACTGAGACCTCGCGGCGCCATCTATTGACATAAATGTGAAGTTCTGTTAAAAATACTGAAGCTCATTAAAAATTAAATAATTCCGTTTCCTTACAATATTTATCTAATTTTAGTATTTGTTGTTCAAGTACAGGGTATAATTGAAATAATTGATCAAGTTTCAGGCTCATCCTTTCAGAAAATTTAGAGTTCTGAGGTCATCTTTGGACGTTAGAAAATCTCCACTTTGAAAGCCCCCCATTTCGTCAATTTTGGGGGAAAAATTTAAAAAAATATATTTGTGGACTCTATTCCTAATTATCTTTAAAATGATATACCGCAAGCCTATGTAACTTTATAAAAAATATTTTACTTCGCATTCGCTTCTATGAGAGCCCCCCTGATATAAAGATTTTTATTATTTTTTAAGCCATATTCGGCGGGAGGCCATTGGTTTACATATTTTATTTAAAGCTGAAGTAATTGCGTTCAGTAATTCAGAAGTTATAATGCTCTGAGAGACGGACGGACGGACGGACGGACAAGTGCCAATTCACCCAAGTAGACTCAGAGACCTTCGCTTCGCTCGGTCAATAATATAATTGATGTATCGATATTCGTGTTTTTATTAGTTATTACAATAAATATACACGTTTTAGAAAAAATTAGGATATTGTATAGTTTCATTTTTGTAATGTTTACAATAATCCATACTAATATTATAAATGCGAAAGTGTGTCTGTCTGTCCGTCTGTCTGTTTGTCTGCTACGCTTTCACGGGCCATCTACTCAAGGACCTTGCATCTGCTCAAGCGATTTTGATGAAATTTGGTACAGGGGTAGATTATACCCCGGGGAAGGCCATATGCTACTTTTTATCCCGGAAAATTAAAGAGTTCCCGCGGGAATAAAAAAAACTGAATCCACGTTCACTAGACGTCATCTAGTAAGTTCATAAAAAGTAAAAACATGACAAAATTCAAATGTAAGATTTATTTACTAGGTTATAAAGTAGTTTTAGTTACAGTATTGACGTTTTTGCACCTGAGAATTCAATTTCAAATGTTTATAAACTATTAAAAAATCTTGCTGTACCCTAATTACAAAATATTATTGCGTTAATTTTGTCAAAAATAGTACGGAACACAAAACAGCTAAATACAACGGACTTGACGATCTTAATATGACATCTTTAGCCTTACCGACCTTGTGGTTTCTAAGACGATAAACCATTTTATGCCAATTTGTAAAATTTGCCGCAGCTAGTTTTTAGGTACTAACATATATTTTTCAAATTCATTACCATGGTTTCCATGATAAAGGTATGTATTTGATACTCATTCCAGATTAGCGCGTTTCCATATTATCTATAGTCTTGTATTTACTTTCTACCAAACAATAAAAATACAATAATTTTGGCCTTGAATAAGTTGCGTCGACAAAGTCGAGGTGACTTTTGCATAACATTAATTTTTGACCGAGCGAATTTGAGTACTTGTACTTTGAGTAATTTGTCTACTTGAATGAATTTGCACTTGTCCGTCCGATAGAGTCCAAAAATATATTTTTTTAATTTTTCCCCTAAAATTGACGAAATGGGGGGGCTTTCAAAGTGGAGATTTTCTAACGTCCAAAGTTGACCTCAGAACTCTCAATTTTCTGAAAGGCCTGAAACTTGATCAATTATTTGAATTATATCCTGTACTTGAACAAAAAATACTAAAATTATTTAATTTTTAATGAGCTTAAGTATTTTAACAGAACTTCACAACGATGTCAATAGATGGCGCCGCGAGGTCTGAGTTCGGGGCGAACCACTAGTCTAATTTAGCTTTTACCGTCGGCTTCACCCACGCGAATTTTGGTATTCTAACCTAACCTATTCATTTGTTGGAAACAGTGTCCGCTTCTACAATAAGCTTCCAGAACACATGTTGAAGATGTCTCTGAATAAGTTCAAAGTTAATGTAAAACGTAAACTCATTAAAAAATCTTATTACCATGAAGGATTACTTAAATGACAAGGAAGCTTGGCAATGATTTGATCTAATGGCTCTGATAGTTCCTTAGTTAAAATGATTTGTGAAATGGTGATAATGAAAAAAAAAAACCCGGCTGAGTTTGTTGTGGGCTCTTCTCAGACCAGGGCGCGTTTGGAACCCTCGTAGCTTTAGTTTTAAGATACCATTACTGATTATCACCATTATATTTTATAAGTTACTTAACGTCAAAAGGTGTAGTGTACCTACCTAAATTGAATACCTATTTTAGTTTGAGATCGATAAAAAAACTGAAATAAAACTAACTTAAACCACCAAGTACTAATAACTTACCGTGGCTTTATACTTGGCGCAGTCGGGGAAATATTGCGAGGCAGAGAACTTGGGCTTCAATATGACCGTGCAGCCAAACACTAAGGCCTGCCCCACACTGACAACTCCGCCCGCTGTGTGGTACAGTGGCAGAGGGCAGTACACGATATCAGAGGAGTTCAACCGCATGTGATGGAGGCCGCAAGCCATAAACACATATCTGTAAAAAAATATTTATATTTAACAGTTTGAACTTAAAGTTCCAATCCTTCAATCTGAATCTAGTACCTACTGCACACTTAAACTCTGATCCTGCTGGGGACTAAACGGCGAGGGCAGAATAATATGACGCTGTTTAAGAAAAACGTTTTAATATAAATAAATAAATATTTTTAAAAATAAATTATTCAACCTTGTCTTCAATTAACCGCCATGGTTTTTTAAAAGAAATAATCGCATTGAATTGAATTTTGAAACCTTGAATAAATTTCTCTTTGTTTATCTTATCTCGAAGAAAATATATTATTATTTTCATAAAATTACATTTAAAAAAAAGGCATTATAAACGTACCTAAAATATTTTTTTGCATCTTTATGCATAATTCATTATGCATTTCTGAAAATTTCACAACTAAAATAAACATAATTTATTTATTACTTGAGTGGTTACTAACATAATATTATAGTTAGGTTATACAACTTGGTCATTTTTGTGTGCCCAATTGCCAATTATTTCAATAGATTGAAAAAGTGTTGCTAAATAGGAAAATTCATAAGATCACGTATCGACAAAATATATGTATGAACGAAGGACATTGAACCTTAGGCATAAACAATAACCGTAAAACTGGCGACCACGAGAAAGTGAAAATTATGTCAGTGAAAGTTTACTGAGAGAGCACAGCACTAAAGACGTATGAAGTACGTAGATATTGGGTAACTTAATTTTGGTTAATGTTAATGCTATAATTTTCTTATCGGATTCTAATGTTTTTGTTGACGGTGCTATGACAACCTTGCCCGTGTAGATTATTAACATAAAATCTTTGAATCATTAAGTATCTAGATGTTATCCTACTTCATATTTTACTGGCGTGCGCATATTATACATAATATAATAAAACGGAAAATGTAGATAAAATCCATATCCATACTAATATTATAAATGCGAAAGTGTCTGTCTGCCCGTCTGTCTGTCTGCTACGCTTTTACGGCCCAACTATTCAAGCGATTTTGATGAAATTTGGTACAGGGATAGGTTACATCCCGGGGAAGGACATAGGCTACTTTTTATCCTGGAAAATTGAAGAGTTCCCGCGGGAATCAAAAAACACCAATACACGCGGACGAAGTCGCGGGCATCATATACTATATGATATAATCTAAGTATGGTAGCCATATACAAGTTCCGGCAATGGATAAAAATGTTATCATTACTTAAGCAAGGTTATGCTAATGGTTAATCAAATCAGACCTCAGAGGTACTATTAAATACTATTGTTATATAATTTGAAAAATCAACTAAATCTAACAATTTAGTGTATCCAACTACAATTACAAATACAATTTAGTGTATTACTGCCGAATTGTAACCAAATCTGTGTTCAAAAATTTACCAGATTTAAATAATATTTTTGCTACAGGAAAATCACATAATTTTGTAGTTAATTAAGAAACAGGTTAATTAATTGTTTTTAGGAAAGATTTAAAGTCAGTTTGTTATATAACTGGCATCCTGTTGTTTCTCGTATGCACATTGTACAGAATACTGTTTGCATTCCCGCGTTAAGAAGATTCATGGAAATCGTTCGTCAACATTTCTACAGCGCTAATTTCATGCCCAAATTACGTAAAGAAATACTATTATTGATAAGGCTGTTTCATGTCGTCTCAACCTATAAACATCCAACGCTGTCTCCTGCATGAATCTTCACAGAACACGGCCTTGGGCGCTTGTTTCCTGATTCTCTCAGCTACTTGAGATCGTCTGTCCAACTTTTGCTTCCACATTCAATTACTTATGAGATATCACTTACCATCAGGTGACATCGCAGTCAAGGGCTAACCTGTAGTTGATAAAAAAATGGCAGTCATAGGGACTGCCGATAGAAGTGAAAACAATTTTTTTTTTAAATTAAAATTATTAAAATATATACCTTAACACTAAGGCATTAAAGTTTAATTTCGAATGTAATATATTTATATGTTCGCGAGCATGTCGGTCACGCGAGCATGTCGGGCACGGTCGCGCGAATCTATATTTTTACCCCCTACCAAAAAGTGCTCATCGCGCCTAAAATTTGTCACTTCAATTAAAAAATATATATATAAATACCAATCTACCCAGGCTCTGGCTGACTAGGCCAGCAGCGGTGAGCTGATGATTAAATTATTGATAACATGTACCCACTCAATGGATATTACGCGTCATCTCACCTGGAATTAGAGATAACAGCCGCCTTTGGAAGACCAGTAGTGCCAGATGTGTAAATGTATAACAGTTTTCCTTGGAACCCGTTAGCGTCAGCCAAAGTCCACGGCATTGGCGGTGTGGCTTCGAGTAGTGACGTCAGGTCCGCGATGCCGTCGCCGGAAGCGTTCGTCTCAGGTTTAGACGGATTAAGCGGTCGGTGAGTGAATTTGAATAGCTTCAATGAAGGGCTCAGTTCGTTTGTTATATCTTGGATTGCTGTAAGGAAGTGTCGTATTTCAATATTGTGCAAAATATATGTACAAGAATATTAATCATATGATGTTACGAGTAGTTGGATTCCATGGAAAACTATTTAACTGCTAACTAATCGCAGCTATTTTTGTCGTCGTCGCCATTAATTATAATATTATTACTTATAATAATAATGATAAAATAAGCGAATGTAATGTTAACTGAGTAACGCACAATTTATTATGTTCTTGTTATAATAATTAGCAATCACATTATAAGTGGCGACCAAGCAAGTCTTTGATAAACAACATGTAAAAAATGTTTGAATGTTTAGTGTTTACACCTGTATGTTACTGTATATTTAAGATACCTCTAACACATTTGCATACTTGATTCAGACCTGTCTATTCAAAATTTTTAGTCTCGCCTTTGGACTTAAATTTAAGATTAGTTCTGCTAATCTTAAATTTAAGTCCAAAGGCGAGAGGCCCTTAGGCAGAGGCCTAGAGGTTAAGGCTCAACGAAGATTGGCCCTCAACTAAGCATTCTAGGTATTGTGGTTCATTGTCTAGGGCAAATTAGAACGTGGACACAGCGAATACCGCACTTAAGAAGCCGATTACATATTTAGGAGCTCGCGTCGCATTTACGAGCCGTAATTTTATTGCGTAATCCAGAACTAAATCAATCGAATTAGAACGACGTTATTAATTCCACGCCTCAAGGCGGTAGTGAAATGGAAATGCGGTACTACTGTTACTACAAGAAGTAGGTACGAGACCTACAATGAGGTTTAATCTAGCCGTAGCAGATCGTTTCGCCCAGTTTTCCCCAGTAGGTTCCCCACACAATTTATCAGGTATCCCTGATAAATTGTGAATGTTCTTACTAATATTATAAATGCGAAAGTTTGGATGGATGTATGAATGTTTGTTTGTTTAATTTGTTTGTTGATTCCCGCGGGAACTCTTCAATTTTCCGGGACAAAAAGTAGCCTATGTCCTTTCCCGGGATGTAACCTATCTCTGTACTAAATCTCATCAAAATCGGTTGTACTCAACCGGTGAAAGCGTGCAGACACACAGACGGACATTTCACATTTATAATATTAGTACAAATAAAAGTATAATAATAGTATGGATCCAAAATCATTTGTTGAAGGAAATATTTTATTTTTATTCCATACAGTAGTTGCTGAAAAAATAAAGCTTACACCCAAATAAAATGGTAACCTTACCTGATTGATAGTCATCGGAAAATATTAGGACATCGCATTTGGCAACATTGATGGAGTGTATCAGCGCTTTTCCCCGCTGGTTGGTGTTGATGAGCGGCGTGATACCACCTAAACGCGCGTTCCCGAGCCATAGCGCCGGCATCTGGGCGCAATTATTCACAAGGAGACCGACAATGTCCCCCTTTTTGACGCCGGACGATTTTAGCACAGCTGACACACGTAAGCTGTAGTTTTCCACCTACATAACGGGTATACCATTAAAGCAATAACAGGATTGTAAGCAATTTTTGTATAAAATTATTTTATGTATGTACTCCCAATATAACCTACAAACCTAGCAGTTATCTCTGGTTGTACTTCGGACTGAGTGTTCAAAGACATGATAAAATTGTCATAATAATAAATTGTACTTATTGAGTTAAGAAAAATCCTAACTGCAAACACAAAAAATATACTTGCTTGCTTATAGTATATTGCTATAAATTTAAATTATTACTCTGTATGTTATTATGAAAAGTAAGACTTTATTTGTCATGTTCGTCATGTTTTAATTATAATTATGTGTAAGACTACATATGGATTGTACTATGACATTTATATTATCTTCTATATTTTTATTTTATTTTATATTTATTTGTAAGTCTTTTTGTAATTGGAATTTTATTGTACTGGGTTTTTACCTTTAAATAAAGATTATTATTATTATTTACATTAAAGTAAAATAATTTATACATTTATTGAAAATAATACAATATAGCCTAACCTAATTACTATATAACTTATGCCCGCGTGGAATGGTGGCATGAATGCTGGCTGCATTTCCACTCTGGACAGCCAGGCTGATCCTTTGCGCAAAAAATGAGCCAGCCCTTCTGTCACCAGATAAGGCAATTAACAGCGGTAAACTTAAGTAAACTTAGAAAAAGTTAATTCTTTAAAATATATTTAAATTAAAAATTAAAAGTAATAAACTCAAACTGACCTCCTCAAATGTCCATACTTCATCTTGGAATAAGAAGCAAGGCTTATTCGGATGTCTCTGGACAGTTTCATGGAATATATCAGGTAACGTCCAATCCTTTTTTGTAAGCTTCCTCGTCATTATCAATATTTTGAGATAACACCATAATGCTCTAAAATCACAATTATTAATAGATGATGCCTGAGACTTTGTCCCCGTGGATTAAGATTTTGTATTCCTGCAGGAAGTTCTTAATTTTCTGGGATAAAAGGTAGCCCTGGAATGCAATCTATTAGTATACCTCGAAATCGATTGAAAAGATGAGCCATTAGAGCATAGCAGACAGACAAACAGACAGACACACTTATTATAGTAGTATATTATTATATTACTTTGTTCAATTCAACCTTTTTGGAGGATGTAAAATAAATTGGGAAAATGAGTCTGCAAAGATATGTTAGGGAATGTCAGTGACAGACAATAATATAGACCCAAAATATGTCATTGCAATAACATTTCTTATCAATAACTATTTCTCAGCTACCAGTTTGAACCTTAATGTAACTAAGAAATAAAATTACTTTTAATTGAGCATTCCCATAAATAATTTACTGACGTCAGTTCTAATGATGCATGATGCATACAAGTGAATTAAATATGCCAGAAATAAAACTGTAGACTATTACTACTATTGACACTGTCCTATAAATGCTTTATTTGTTTTGTTTAGCTGCCCTTGAACTTAAGTATATCATATTATTTGAGTATTTTGTTGAGTATAAATACATAGTGTTACAGAGAAATATAATATATTCACTTAGTTAACTTATCCAAGTACATATAAAAATAAAACAAATGATAACAATAATTTAATTTTCATCCATTAAAAAGTTAAAATTCAGAAGGTAACTAGTGTCCTTAAAGGGCATTCAATTTTTATCAGAACCATCATTTAACTTTCACACAAAATTTACAGGTCAAAATCCATACCAACGATTATACCTATTACCTTTCTAGTTGGACTCTAAACTTATAAACTTGCATTTATATTCAATAAAGTAACAAAATAGGAATAATTATAGAGACTGCTGAGGTCAATTTTACCTGAGATCCCGTAGGGCAGTTTTAACAGCGACGTAGCACCATCTCCAGTGAAACACCAAAACATACAAAACTCCAAGGATTGAGGTCACTAGGAGTGTTTCTAGAAAGCCAGTGTACACCCAAACGGCGATTATCGCCGCCGCGACTCCGAGCAAAGCTATCATCGCAACTGATTTACGCCACGAGAGGCGACGAACTGACAAATGAAATACTCGCCGGCCCGTCGTGAATGATTACGTTTACGAAGTACGAACCAGTTTTACTACTCGTTGAACGTATCGTTCGCGCATTTAGGTACTTGCTGCGTTATTGAAATTGTGATATAAACTGAAAAATGTCCAATACGTGCTGAATTAATCTATTTTGCTGGGTTTCTAAGAAATTCAATTTAACTTTGTGCTTGCTTTGATTGTTTTAGCCATCGATGTGTTCTTGCAAAGTTTTTGCATGTACCTACCTTCTTTTGTCACGTCAAATATTATTGAATTAGTAATTACCTTCTATTATTAATTGATCTTTATCATTTAAACTCACGAAATATATTCAACGCCAACAATATAAATTGTTTTTCAAAATATCGATGTTTTTAGCAAAAACAAAATGTACACACATTACACATCCTGCACACATCTGTCAACCTGCTGTCAGTGTCAGCTGTCAACCTCAACACCGACCGGTCGTTGACATAATATGTTACTTGTCTGATTGTCTCTGGTTGACATCTATGATCTATCTGTAGGGCGATTGTGTAAAACCTGCATCAATCATTGTTACAGTATCAATTGTTGTGATTGGCTAAATTTATAGTATTCTTGCTGCGTCAATGGATTTTGTCCAATAGCGGAAGAGTATTAACCAATCAGAGATGATTGCGATCGTTACACTGTAGCTGTCACTTTTAGCCGGTGGCCCTGCTGGTTAACTATGGTTAACTTGTCTCTGTCTCTGATTATCTTGTCTCTGGTTGACATAGTCGACATCACCGAGCAGTCAGCCGACGCGACGCCCCACAAAGGCCCCACGCTACAGAGTACATTGAATATATGTAGGGGTAACCCACGCGCAACCCACGCGCGATAAAAAACACATAAAACCTTTGTTTGATTTTAACTAAAGAGGAGCATAAAATCATACATAAAAAGCGTTGACAGAGAAAGATATATAGACATGGCGTCAGCGTATTCAGTATGCGATAGCGATAGTCTTAATGCAATATATTCATATTGCTATTTTTGAAGTGAAAACTTCTTAGGCGCGTTGAGCACTTTTTTGTTATTTCTATACTTTTTAGCATTCATGCGAGTCTTTACAAATATGACCTGGTTTTATCTATAACAAACAGGTAAAATTAAGGTCAAAATTTTAAACTTACGTACTATTAGGTTATGTTTTCGTATTTACGTTCGAGATATGGCTTGGTCTATACTTCTTTCTCTGTCTACATAATGTGAAAGAACTTCGTTCTAAAATCCTATTTGGGACAGCAATAAATTCCCAGTATATACGTACAGTCTATGGCAATAAAGCCTAACATCGTTGCTTATCATTTTGCCTAAAGTTTATTGCTGATCACAGGTTAGAGATATATTTTTAGGCCCACTTGCTCAAGGGTGTCTGTGCAAGTGCGTTTCCTGACCTTTGCATATTGTATTGGAGCATATCAGCATATAACCAACTTTTTTTTCTGGTCGGTGATAGCCAATTTCATTGTCTATCCAGGCCATTAATACGTCCATGATCCAGGCAATCAAGAAGTGACAGCATTAAGTACAAAATTTATATTATGGTAAAAGATGGTAGCAGGCAGCGGCTAATTTCTAAAAAAATTTTGCTTGTTTGTTCGTTTGTTTGTTTGGTAAGTTGGCTACTTTACCCCTCCTATCTCATATAACAATCTACATGTAGATAGGTATTAAATAAGTAGGTACCTAATTGTAGGAGAAGAGTAAAATATATGTAGCTCAGTTAGGTACCATAGACTTAGTATTGGGCTCGCGCGCCCAAAATCTATGTTAGGTACTTTATGGCATTTATGGGTAGGAAATAGGAAGGTGCGCAAAAAAAAGATGTTCAGATAATTATTTATTTTTACAATTTTCATTTCAACCCATACCAAATTTCTACCTATCCCATGAAAAAATGATACAAATATTATTAATAATAATTTATTTACCTACCTATCTAAGTCCTATCTTAATTGCACAAAAATATTTTGTTTTAAGTACTTCTATTTACTAAGCAAAATCGATAGAGGCAAAGTGAATTATATTATCACTTATTAATTATCAGTCACAATATGACACATCAGTCAAGTACAAATATGTCCACAAAAGTCTTACCTACTATTAAGCTCACCATGGACGATAAGTCACTTGTCCTGAGTCAAACGAATTAGTAACCTGTCATTTTTCATAAGTCAAACGACATATATGACAGGTCTACACACCAAAAAACTTTATCCATCACGGCAACTTCATTCATAAATGACATTCAAATTTCAAATTTCGGCCTGTGGCCATGGCCCACCGATTTCGCACTCACGGACCCGTAGTGGTTATATTCTCTTTGTCACGGACCACGTTTAAATGTCATGAGGCATGGCGCCAAAATTTGACTTTCCTATAAAATATTAGTAAAAATCACAGTCTTATTTTTCCTGATACAATTTTTTCATATTCTTCAGAACCTAAGATAACGTATTTGTTTAATTTGGGATCAAGGTAGTAAAGCTTGTCTTTCACACTTCTGGGATCGAAGCCTTCTTTCTGTAAGTCCACTTTTCTTAATTTGAAGGTAGCTGAAAATGAAAATAAAAGAATAATATTTATTCTGTTTGAAAATATGTTCTAGTTACTCTCGTATACGGTGACCGCGCTTACAATACATTATTGGTGTAATTCCTGAATCCCCCACGGGAGCTCTGGGATTACATCTAGTTATCTAACGGTAGGTAGGTACGAGTATAAACTTGGCTAGAAAATATCTGATTTTAAAATTTCATCCAAATCGTTTGAGAAACCGTATTATCCCTGAATTAAGATGGGAACTCAGAAACCTATCCATTTTGACGACCTTCCTATCGCAGTGGTGAGCGCTGATGTTGTAAAAATATGGGAGACGCACGTGCTAGATCCCGGCAGGGTCAAATTGGGGATTTATAATTTCGGAATTTTCCTTTCTGGTCGGTTCGGTTTGGTTTGGATATCGGCAATTTCACCCTCGATACGATTATTCTGAATTGAAAATACAGCTTATCGTACGATAACAAACCGAATCGATCGATATAAATAAGGTCGGTACCTAAGTACCTACCTGCCTATCGTAAGGTTCTGAATCGGGGGGCTAGTGAGAGGCAGAGTCGTGCAGCCCAACGACTTAGTTCTGGTACGACGAAGTGTTGAAACCGATTAGGGGGTATAGTTAGCCAGCCACCATCTTAGACTGCATCACTTAGGTACTACTGTGAGATCGCAGTCAAAGTCTGACTTGTAGTTCCAGAAAAATTTTTTTTATATTATTGTATTTATGTAGGTAGTTTCATAATATAGACAACGTTATAATCAAAGGCCTATGCGTACCAGTCATATCCATACTCCTCATGACGCGTATGAAAACAGGACGGGCGTACTTGGGTAGGTCTTTTGCTATATCTTTTGCAAGCTTGTCTAAATCTAGGGTGTCATCCGCATCAACGATACCGCACATGCCTGCTCGTCCTTCTATATCCGGAATCTGTGAGCCAAGTTATGAATATTAGATTTGTGAGTTAACTATGACCACAAAAAAAGGAATCCGCTTGTGAAAGCAATGTAAATTATGTTAATGAAGATAGCATGCCATTAATACTATAGAAATGAATCCTGGTAGGTACTTATAACGACATTTTGTTTAAATTTTTCTTGGAGTGGCGTTTTATTCCTCGTAAAACTTATTAAAAAATTCAAGATGTTATGTAAAACCAGAAAAGCAAGGCCTAAATGGCTAGTCAGCTGTCTTCCAGATAGAAATAATGGAGATAAGATTGCTACAAACATACCTCAACTCCATACACAACGGCATCTCTTTGGTCTGCCACTCTGGAAATTGCAGCCTCCACCTCCGTGGTGCTGACGTTCTCTCCGCGCCATCGGAACGTGTCTCCGGTGCGGTCGCGGAAGTACAAGTATCCGAGCTCATCAGAAACAAGTATGTCTCCTGAGAAGAGAAAAATGTACCTATATATACTGTTAACGAAGAGACGCACACGTGATCTCCATAAAACAACTTTCACAATAACTTCGTGGAACGAAAGCATATGTCAATTGCTCAAACATCTGTCAATCATCCCAGGACCCGATCCCTGCTGTGAATGGAAGAACACAAAAATCGTGCAAGGCAATTAATCTTTCTAGAATATTGTCAATTATATCGATACAACCATCGCTACGTTACAAACAGATGCCGTCGATAGCCATTAAGAGTCATTCTTAACAGAACATATGAATATTAGTGGAATGCACGTATTGTCTATAAATGGAACAATTCCTTATATTATGATTTATGAAGACATTTTCGCTATCTGAAGAAGATTGCCTGTATAGCTGGGGTAGGGAGGCATGGTGCCTCCCTACTCCAGCTATATAAACTCAAGTCCTCGGATCGGAAGTCAGTTTTTAAATTAGTTTTCAAGTAAATTCAGTCTCCAATCGACTGAAGCTCTCATCTGCGTCACGTAGAAGTTAAAATTCGCTTCACACTTCGCATATCCGTCATTTATTGTAATTAATTAATAGTTAATCGCGATATAAAAGTGATATCAAATAATTGTAATTGACCGAGCGAAGCGAAGGTCTTTGAGTCTACTTGAGTGAATTTGCACTTGTCCGTCCGTCCGTCCGTCTTGCAGAGCCTTATAACTTCTGAATTACTGAACGTCATTTACTTCAAATTTAAATGTAAACCGATGGCCTCCAGCCGAATATGGCTTAAAAAATCTATATTTCAGGGGGGGCTCTCATAGAAGCGAATGCGAAGTAAAATATTTTTTATAGCGTTATATAGGGTTGCGGTGTATCATTTTAAAGATAATTATGAATAGAGTCCAAAAATATGAAATGGGGGGCTTTCAAGGTGGAGATTTTCTAACGTCCAAAGTTGATATTAGAACTCTCAATTTTCTGAAAGGCTGAGCCTGAAACTTAGAACGTAGAACCTTAAACTATAGTCTACTGATAGTACTGATGTTTATAATGAACGTAAAGATGAGCGCGAATTATATAGGATACCGCGAGGTCTCAGTTCGGGGCGAACCACTAGTATTTCGTTGGGGAAATCTTCCCTGACTAGTGACAGCGGCCACACTTCCATAACTGGTGCTAGCGGTGTACCTTAACTGGTGACTGCGGTGTACCATAACTGGTGCCAGCGGTGTACCATAACTGGTGCCAGCGGTGTCAGGACCATTAACTCTACTTAGATTAAAGGTACACTAGTGCGATTGTTTGAATTTCAAAATCTTGTGAACTGGTGCCGGTGTTAGGATAGAAGCAAGCTATCTCGAACGAGTGTAATATAATATAACCTATATTTAATGAAATAATAAATATATCAGTTTATTGAGCCCTAGCCCGATGATGCAGTGACCTCAAAATCTAGAAACCTAGAATAATGGAATGATACAAAAGTTTGTGTGGACTTGGATACAAAGGTTTGTAAAGAATGAAATCTTTGAATACCTGATATAAAAGCAGAGTCTCCATGGGTGAGCACATCTCTCACTATTTTCTTCTCTGAAGCCTCCTTATCGACGTAGCCAAGGAACGCACGAGCTGGATTATCTGGCTTTATTTTACCGATGAACACTCCGGGCTCATTGGGTTGTGCTAACTGGAATTTTTAAAAAAATATCTTGTAATTAAGTAGGTACCTCAGCAGAATTCTGAAAGTTGTCTTTACTTAACTTTATCCACCACTTAAACTACTTAATTTTATCATTGCTGCAGTTAAAATCAAATTTTAAATGGCAGTGCTAAGTACAGCTTAGAAATTAGTATTATTGTGACTGGCATTTACACGAGTATGGAATGGAAATGTACCTAACCCACTAAGTTTCCTTAATTAGACCTTTCGACCTTTGGTTATTATAGGTCTATAGGTTATGGATCGAAAGGTTGTGGGGACACTTTTCGAATTTTGTATCCTTTTTTTTATTCATTATAGGCTTACGCTTGACCACAATCACTCCTGATGGGAAGTGATGATGCGACCTAAGATGGAACGCGCTTGCCTAGAACTCCTAGAAGATGCCTATTCCGTCTTGATTTAAAGATTCCCGGATTGTAATTGGTGGGAAACACAGTTTTTGGTAGTGTTCCATGAAAGTCAACTGGAAACTATGCACCACTGTATAGGTACATTCCAAAGTTTGATGTTGGTGTAGTAAGTCTTATTTGATGTCATTTATTTTAAATTTAACACAATTAACAATGAACCTGATTTACCTGACAAAGCCCACGTTTATCTCTGATCGGTTCCCCGGTGTCTTCGTCAACTTTAATGATGGCTATGGGATACACTGCAGGGATGATTCTCGACACGAATCCTATTGCCCCAGCTTTGCTGTCGATATTCACTAAAAAAATAAAACTTTTGATTATCATAGCTGGATTAAGAAAATGTAATGTAGACGAAAATTGTATGTTGGACTATTTTTTTTTACTTTTCGAATTGGCTTCATAAAGTAGAATTTACAAAAATGAATTTAAACTTGTGATGTTATCACAAGTAAATTAATTGGATTTTAACATCCCCCCAACAGAAGCTAGTACTTCAAAATGTCTTTCTCACTCCTCGTCTTTTAGAAAACGAGAAAACTCCCTTACCAATATTTGCATTGCCTTCCGTTGCACCATAAAACTCGGCAACCCTTTTGATTCCGAAGCGTTTCACGAACTCATTCCAAATCTGTAAATTTTTTCAAATTTATTAAGGTCCCAACTCCCAACATGTTTTGTATGAGTTCGTAAAACGCTTCGGTATCTATTAATCCCGAAGCGTTTCACGAACTTATTCCAAATCTAAGAATTATTAGGGTCCCAGTATATCGTTTATATTCAACGAAAATAAATCCTGGAGTATAATTGAGCTGAAATGATTTAGAAACCAATTCTTCAAGTTGTAGCTTAGATACTAAGTAGGTACATAATATATCAGAATTCTATAACTCACAGTAGGTCGCATGCCGTTTCCATAAACGACGCGTACTTTGTGCTGTCTATCGGTGGGAGATGGCGGTGTGGCCAGCACGTATCTGCACATCTCACCAATGTAATGCGCTGCCTGCAACACAATATAATTGTACTTTTATATAATGGGGACCTAGAAGAATTCCCACAAGAGTTCCCAACATTCTCACTGAGTTTATAATAGGCATTATCGTTTACGGAATTATAGATTTTAGCATTTTGCTTTGTTAGACAATTCACTTCCAGGGTTCCACTTCAATATCAATCGTTGTTATCGATCTTTTGGTTTGAATTACTCCGACGCTGACGACGACACCGACGGTTGAGCCTGTTGTGCGTATTGTTTGTTTATAGATGCAGATCATCGATTTCGCAGTGTAGATAGCATACAATTCCAGCGACAGACTTGAGTATAGCAAGCTTACAGTCCAACCTACCGTAGCGTTATATTTAATGCAGTCAGGGAAGTACGACGTAGCTGAGAATTTTATTCGTAAAGCCACAGTACAGCCGAAGATGAAAGCATTTCCCATTGTGATGACTCCACCGGCAGAGTGGTATAAGGGCATTGGGCAGTAGATGACGTCTTTAGAATTCAGTCCACCAAGATAATGCACACCGGAGGCCATGAATACCATCCTGAAAATAATATGACCAATCTTCTTATTTCAAATTGGTCACAAATATAAAAAGACGGTGGTACAGAACCACAGAATAGGTACAGTACTACAGAATATTGCATAATAGATCAAAGAATTTAAAGACCACACTCTTACCTAGATGGAGATATCACAGCTGCTTTTGGCAGTCCCGTAGTTCCTGATGTGTAAATATATAGAAGTCTACCAAGAAATCCTTCGCCGTCTGATAAACTCCACGGCGCAGGTGGAGTCATCTCCAGTAAATGGGTAAAATCATTAGATAATTCTGCTATTTTGACTTTGTCGTTAGATACGTTGAGTGGACGTCGGGTGAATTTCAACAATTTTATAGAGTCACTCAATTCCTTTTTTATGTCCTGGATGGCTGAAACATAAATAAAACCTTGTATCGATTCGTCAGAGAGACTAGTGGAGCAGACCAAAGCGTCAGTATCACTTTCTCCAGTTTCCGTTTCCAACCCAGTTCCATACAAGGTGTACGCAAAAAGTAAGTAGGTATTCTATAGCACTACAGCAAATGTAATCTTATTCTTGAATTTTTATTGGAAGTAAGTACTAAGTAGTAAAAATTGTCTCCTCTACTAGACACTAACCTGTTTCAAATTCGCTGCCGTATATTATATAGTTGCAGTGGGCAATGTTGATGGAGTGAAGCAGTGTATTTCCAGTTTGGTTTGTGTTGATGAGCGGTGAAATGCCGCCGATCCGCGCTATGCCCAGCCAAATGGCCGGCATTTCGGGATAGTTGCTCGCCATGACCGCTACCGTGTCCCCGCGCTTTACACCTTGTGCCTTGAGAACGGCTGAAACCCGAAGACTAAATTCTTCTACCTGGAAAAGTAAGCGAGTTCACTGACCTGTACCGCGGAAGGTTGTTTGAATGTTTTAGTCTTACTTTTCCAGAAATATCTACTTATTAATGATATTTCCGGGAAATTGTAGAGAAAATCTCATATTTATTATTCCTAATCTTAATCTTTATTGCACACAAAGGCACGGAAATAAAGAAGACATTGAAACTACGAACTGGGACTAAACAGTATGCAAAGGCGGTCTTATCGCCTAAGGCGATCTCTTCCAGACAACCTTTGGAGACAGGAGAAGAGAATACAAACGGGATGGTGCGCAAACTACAAGTATATTATATTATACATATTATCTACTAACAATACTACCTACATATTATACGTTCATAAATAAATTTATATACTTATAAATATAAATAATATTATAATATCTATACCTACTTATAATAAAACTGTAACTGGAAGATTTCAGTTCATTTAATATACCTATTCTGAAAATTTTAATCGGGGTATGCTTTACTATCGATACTGAGCCCAAAACAGATTATTATTTAATTTTTGTCCGTCTGGCTGTCTGTATGGCCGCGCATCACGCGAAAACTAATAAACGGATTTAAATGAAATTTGGTATAGCGGTAGCTGATACTCCGGGTCAATATATAGGATAGTATTTATCCCGATAGAAAATAAGATTCCTCCAGGATGGGTTTTTTTGTTGATTTTACTCCATAACTCAGTCAAATCTGAACTGATTTGAATAAATCTTTCTTTATTAGAAGCTCGTATGTACCTAGTTATCATCAGGTAAGTTTTGCCCAATTTTGGTGAAGATTTGATAAATATTATCAGAGATAGAGGACAAAATTCCTCAACAGATAACAGCAATTCACTTGATTAGAACTTAATAATATCTTTTTGGTGGCGTTCGAAGGAAACACAATTAATTATAAAAAACTAGTAGCCCAGGCTACTTGTGCAAGCTATGTATGGGAACCCTAAAATAAAAAATGTAAAGCTGATTTTTGGCACAAGCGTTCCTTGGGGTCTGAGAAGTACTTCTTAAAAATTCCCCCCCCCTAGGCCGCGGGCTTAACCCCCCACCCCCCAAACGTCTCCCCAACCGCAGTTTTTTGTAATTTTCTCAAAAAATATTAGTGCTAGAAAAAAACCATCTATGGCGAAAATAATTAACATTAAATAATCTACCATATGGCACTTAAATCATTATGATCGGATAAATAGTTTTGCAAATATGCCGGCTTATTTGACGCATTTGTTTTTTTTTTTTTAAATCGTGTAAGTTTCTTGTGATTTGCACAAAATGTATAAGAGCTAGGAAAAAAAACGACAAGAACAAAATGAAAGTTCATAAAATCTTCTACAAAATGCTTTTTATTTCATTTCAATCGACCGAATACTTTCGGAAATATGGCGATCGAAAACGTGCATGACAGAAAAATATTTTGCAATAATTTTGACTTTGTACCTACACATTCTATTTGATAATGATCGATGCTATATTACAATAAATTAATAGTAGGTAATAATCATGAAATCTTTATCTACAAAACAACACTACACTCAGTAAATAATACATTAAATATTATTATTTATATTCGTTTAAAGTTCTAACAAAGACAAGGCGTCGCGTCGGCCGAAGAATAACGAATAGGATTGCAAAGGAAATGCGGGTGGAATGACATGGTTCGTGTGCAAATGTTACCATTGATGGGGAAGAAGGTGATGATGACGACCATGATGATGTGCTTTAATAATACCTACTAATATGATAATAATAAATACCTACGTCTCGAAGTCCTTTCAACTATATGTAGGTATGCAATATGTATTTATCTAAAAAAAATATGTAAATGAACCACCAACATCCAACAGCTATCTTGCAGATAATTTTATCAGATTAACTTTTAACTGCTAACGGCATTCCGAACCAATGGTAGATTCACTGGACGATTCAAAAGCACTTGTAAAAGTTTACTTGAGTAAAAACATTTGATTTGATACTTGAATTGTAATACGATTACAAAAAAGCACAATCGGCTAGATATTTGAGAGGGGGAGGGGGGTCGTGGTAGGGGGGAGGTGAGAGGGGGGTTGTGGGAGGTGCGAGGGGGGTTGTGGGAGGTGCGAGTGAGGTTGTGGGAGGGGGGAGGTGGGAGGGGGGAGGTGGGAGGGGGGGAGATGGGAGGTGGGAGGGGGGTTGTGGGAGTGGGGAGAAAAGAGGACATCATTTGCGCCTAAAATCAAAAATACGTTATTTATTTAGGGGTTAATTTCTATTTATTCCATAGTACTATGCTAAGTCTACATGACTACCACCGGTTCTTACACAACAGCAAGGTATATCTCGAAAACTATTTGTCCTATCAAAATAAACTAAACACTATTTTATAGGTAAATTAATAATCTTTGTACTAAGTCCTGACAGCTTTTTTCCTAACTCTAATACTTTTTCTTGAAATTACAATAAACATTTACGGATTTTACAAAGGTTTAGTTTTTTATTCCAGTTAGGCAGCCATATTTCCGAAACTATTAGTTCTATCAAAATAAACTAAAAATTATTTTGAAGATAATTTAATGAAGTTCATTTTTGCTTCTTATGTTTTTTTTCCTAGTTCTAGTAGTTTCTGTGAAAATTCAAAAATATACCAACGGTTGTCGAAAAAAAAAAAATTCTTTGAATATAGGTTGCCATATTTCTCAAACCATTGGTCCTATCTAAATTCACCATAAGACTTTTTTGTGGGTAATTTAGTGAAATTAATTACTCTTCCGAGGATTTTTTCCAGCTCTAATAGTTTTTGTGGAAATTGCAAATAATATAGGATTCTAGCAATTTTTTTATTTTTTTTCGTACACTATACATGGATATATATTCGAAATTATTAGTCCTATCTTTATGAACTATTTTTTTTTAATAAGTGGTTAAATGGTGTTTATTTTTACTTCTGGGAGTTTTTTGCCTAGCTCTAATAGTTTTCTAGAAATTACAGAAAACATATAAAATTTTGAAAAATATTGCTTTTATGTTAACTATGACAGGTATATTTTCGAAATTATTAGTGCTATCAAAATTACCTAAATACTATTTTGTAGATAATTTAACTATGTTTCTTACTGCTTTAATCAGTTTTTCCTAACTCTGTTATTTTTTTTTCGAAAATTAAAAACAACGTACACGATATTTGCATATTATTTTCTTTATCTTACACAATAGGTAGGCATATCTCCAAAACTATTACTCTTATCAAAATAAACTAAATATCATTTTATAGCTAATTTAATAGCCTTTCATTTTGCTTCAGACAATATTTTTGTAGCTCTATCAGTTTTTATGGAAATTACAAGAAACTACATTACAAAAAGCCATACATGCAAAATATTTTATTTTCATGCACAAAGGGTTAACATATCTCCGAAACTATTAATCTTATGGAAATGAACTATAATATTATTTTGTAGATAATTTAATGAAGATAATTTTCACCATAGAAAGTTTTTTGCTAGCACTAATATTTTTTGAGAAAATTACAAAAAACTGCGGTTGGGGAGACGTTTGGGGGGGTGGGGGGTTAAGCCCGCGGCCTAGGGGGGGGGAATTTTTAAGAGGCACTTCTCAGACCCCAAGGAACACTTGTGCCAAAAATCAGCTTTACATTTTTTATTTTAGGGTCAATGTTTATTAGTCCCGTACTATAGATGATTCCCGCGACTTCGTCCACGTGGATTAAGATTTTTGATTCCCGCGGGAACTCTTTAATTTTCAGGGATATAAAGTAGCCTACGTCCTTCCCCGGGAAACCATCTACCCCTGTACCAAATTTCATCAAAATCGGGTGAAGAGACAGTTTTTTTTATTCCCGCGGGAACTCTTTAATTTTCCGGGATAAAAAGTAGCCTATGTCCTTCCCCGGGATACCATCTATCCCTGTACCAAATTTCATCAAAATCGGTTGAACAGGTGGGCCGTGAAAGCGTAGCAGACAGACAGACAGACAGACAGACAGACAGACACACTTTCGCATTTATAATATTAGTATGGATTGCGACCAAGAGAAAATCTGTCAACAGCCTGACGGCTGACATAATTTACCATAGTATTTCGATGCCATATGTTTGCCTGCGATATGTGGACTTAATTTCGTGTATTAAAAATGTCGTAACTCAATATCTGAAGTCTGAACCAGAGTTTAAGTTGCTTGAAAGGGCAGGATAACGAATTTTGCTACAGAAGTGTTATCTGCGCAGCAGTATCTTCTGGAACGGAATCCTCAGTAAAGAAGCTCGAAGACAAAGTAGCTGGTGGTTCTTTGTAATAAACGTATTATCTGAGAAGTACCTAAACCTCAAATAATACATTATCTATACTCTATACTAATAATATTATAAATTCGAAAGTTTGAAAGGATGGATGGATATTACTCAATCACGCCAGAACGCCTGAACGGATTTGTATGGAATTTGGCAGAAATATATACTTATAGGCTGGAATAACACATAGGCTACTTTTTATCACGGAAAATTAAAGAGTTCTGGCGGGAACCTAAAAAATATCAATCCACGCGAACGAAGTCGCAGGCATCAGCTAGTATCTATATAAATATGAATAAATAAGTAACATATTTATTATTATAAATATATTATTTATTAGGTATTACCAGCAGCTAATTATAATTACGATTTCTATAGACGAGATGGACTAACGACGACGGCGATGTACAAAACAGCAAAGATCAAGCCAAGGCTCTACAGTTCTATATATCTACACGTATTGAAACATAGGTTGAGTGGTCTGTGTATTGAAATCCTGCACTGCACATTTGTGACGGGACAAGTCGTCCCGTCAAGGATCTGCCTAGGATCCCCAGATTTGCCAGGTATCCTTTGGCAAACTGGACTATCTCCTAAACTTCAGAATTCAGTTAGGAATTTAGGATAGGATTTAGGTCTTCAGTCCGAGCAAACGATAAAATAGGTAACACATAGGTAAGTGCAAAACCAGCCCAGAATGAAGATAGGAGTCTACTTCTCTTAACTGCAATTTCTATCTCTATCATTTATATAGATAGAAAGTGTTAAGCTTAGACCAACCAGAACCATGGTGTTAAGATTCTAAACTTCTAAAGGGTGATTTCGGGCTTAACAAATTGGTAAAGGAAAGAAAGAATTGGCATTAAAAAATTTGTAAAGGAAAGTTTTGAAAGAGCTTGTTTTCCTCAATATAAGTCAGTTTGGCTTTCCGGGAAAACGCTATATAATAACCTTAGACTTTGAACTTTTGAAATAGGTCAAAAAATACTAATTTAATATTAGGTGTTTGTGCTTAATTAATAATATACCTATACCTACCTCATGTTTGTCTCGGTTTTACCTTTACCAAACTTGGGAGAAACCACAGCAAATTTTAAACCGGTTAATTTTCGTCATATATACCACCAGCAGTACCAGCTACCTAACTACTTTTAAAACAGATTTATTGGTTCCAAATTCGCTCCATACTTATTTTGTGCATTGCATTTAAACGCACAGATAAAGCTGCGTTTAAAAATTGATAAATGTGCGTTTAAATGCGCCTTTCACCTTCACCGTTTGTTCACTACATCGGTAGGTATGTTATAACTGATTTAGTATTGTCGTGTACAATACTAAATCAGTAATAAATTATTACACACTACAGCTAACTCCTTGATTAACTTAGGTACAATTATAACGTCTTAACATATTAAATTAGATCCTATCTTCAGGGTGAGAACTTGGTGGACTATGAAAGGATGGCCATCTTAGACAACAGTCTTTGTTTGAAACGTTCGTTTCCCATGTTACTACTAGCCTTACCTTACCAATTTACCGTATGGTAACTCCAAGATATTCTTACCTTATAGCCATAGGTATTATCTTTTTATATTGAGTTAGGTATTGAAAAATCTAGCAATTAACATCTCTTGCACAAGCAAGTCGCATATTGCTAAATACCCGTAGACGGTAGGTACAAGGTTAAAGCTTTTTAAAATACCTAACAGAATTACGTATCTTCATGCCTGCTTCCATAATATTGTAATCGGTACTCATATCTTATATTACCTGTTCTGTGCTCATAGCAAAGAAAATTGTCCGAGGATGCCCTCTGGTAGTTATTTAGTAGTCAGTCTTCATCTATATTTAATACTAATATTATAAAGAGGTAAAGTTTGTGAGGTTGTAGGGGGTAATCTCTGGTGCTCTGGATCTACTGAACCGATATTGAAAATTCTGGTACCAATAGAAAGCCACATTATTTGTGAGTGTCATATATATTAACCCGAAAAATTACGAAGTTCCCGTGGGAATTTAAAAAGCTTATTTCACTTCGCGATATAAATGTTTCAAATGCCGATAAAAATGATAAGATAGGATGGCTGGTGACCTACAACAAATTATAGAGTGTCGAATTGTTTGTCAGGCGCTACCAGTTTCTTATGTAACCCAGTTATTTCCAGCGAAAGTGTGTCTGTCGGTATAGTGATAGGTTATATCCCGGGGAAGGCCAAGGCTACTTTTTATCCCGGAAAATTAAAGAGTTCCCGCGTGAATAAAAAAAGCTTAATCCACGCGGACGAAGTCGCGGGCATCATCTAGTAATTTATATTATTTGGTGGTACGGAACCCTTTGTGTCTGACTCGCAATTGACCGGTTTTTTCAATTACGGTCAATTAGGTAAGTATAAAACGTGATGGTGGTAAATGGTAATCAATTACGGTCTCTTAAAACTAAAGCTACGAGGGTTTCAAACCCCCCCAAATGTCTGGTTTATGTTCTTCGGATTAGACTAGTGAATGAGTGTTGACCTAATTACCTGTTGAAAGGTCCATGATTCGTCTTCGAAAAGAAAGCATGTCTTCTTTGGATGCTTTTTTACCACCTCGTGAAAGATATCAGGCATCGACCAGTTCTTCTTTGTGAAACTGTTTGATAATCTTAGAATTTTAATGTAACAGTACAGGGCCCTGGAACATAAAAGATGGTCCCACTAACATAAAATGTCTATGAAGGATCTACGTACTTAGTTTGATTAAAAAATAAAATTAATTATTGCGGAACGGAACCGCGCGGTAGTTGGATCTATTTTGGGACCATAATATTCTATTTAAGAAGTATTTTCTGTTATATACTAAAGAGAAATAAAAACGATACATCATACATTAAAAATGAAACATCAAATTAAAATGTTTTACATAGTGATACAAAAACGGGCTAAGATACAAGCGTTGGTGTGTTGTTTCCGGAAATATCTCAAATGATCTTTTGAGATCATTAAAATAATAAATTATCATCTCTTGGTTCTTGGATGCAAAAAATAGACCTAAAATGTAAAAAAATATGTAGGTATTCAACTATTCAGGTTTTTTGCGACATTCTCCTTCACTGTTCTGCTTGTTCACTGCATCGGTACCTAAGTAAGTATGTTATAATTATTAAATAAATGCGAAAGTTTGGATGAATGGATAGATGCATGTTCGTTACTCAATCACGCCAGAACGGCTGAACGGATCTGGATGAAATTTGGCACATAGACAGATTATTGTCTAGAATAACACATAGGCTACTTTTTATCCCGGAAAATTAAAGAGTTCCCGCGGGAACCAAAAACCTTAATCCACGCTTACGAAGTCGCGGGCATTGGATAATAAATGCACATAATTATTAAATAATGCTTTAAATATTTATTTATAATGCATATTTATAATAATATATATTTTTGTGAACATTTTCTCAGTCACATAGTTTACAGTTTCGGTGTCACATAGCTTACATATAGTATAAATTCAAGAAACAACCACAGTTAGTCTTAGCATAGCTAACTATATGCAATAAAAAAAACAACAAAACAAAAATTAAAAAAAAACTGTGAAAACAACTCACTTCAAATCTCGTGGCGAAGTTTGTGCAGCAATCCATAACCACTGCCAAAAGTAGGCTAATACATATAAGACCACTAGGATTGCGAGGACCACCAGGGCAGTCTGCCAGTTCCAAAACACCCAGGCAACGGCGCACGCCGCCGCCAATGCGGCGAACGCGAATACCATCACCATGACCGTTGTCCAAGGTATGCTTGAGCCACTTTCGCCTTTACCCCTTTCTATGTCTCTAATTTGATTCACCTGTTGAAATATTACTAGTTAATTATTCAGTTCACTTTGTCACACTTTTTTTACTTGCTCATGTTTGTGTCACAGCAGTGCTCTATCGGTCAAAACCACCTGATTACTGATAAGATACATGATACTACGTAGTTAGATAAGAGCACCAAATAGTGATTTAAAATTTACGTATAGAAGTTTAATCATTAATGCATGTGTGTGGTGTTATAAAAAAATATTAAGTAGGTATGTGTGTAATCTATGCATCTGTCTGTGGCATGCCCAAACTTAAAGGTTAGCAGTATTATTTAAAAATAGCAGTTTTATGTCAAGTAGGTGCCAAGTGACGTCCATAAAATAAGGATTATAAATCGTCGAACACAGACGTCAACTCAAATATTAAAACAAAATTATTATAGTATGCCCCCAGGCGGCCCAGACAGACAGAGAGAATAAATTAAGCAGGAGGTAGTACCTATTACCTACCCAGTACCCACTACTCACCCAAAAAAAGCTAAGAATTTTAAAAATCTTAACCCACGTGGACACAATTTCCGGATATACCTAGATACTTAGCTACATACATAAAGGTATGATCGCAAAGTCCAAAAGCTTACCGGTTTGTGGTTGTTTATTTCTGCTTTATTCATATTATTGTTTGGCTCGACATTTGACATCTTTGTAATTAAAAAAATAGTGGCTATAACTCCTTTATCAATGTAAATTGAAAACGTTTAAAAGTGTCGTTTGAACTCTGCCATCGGGGCAGCGCGACGCGGCGTCGTCTGAAACAATAAAAAATATTAAATTAATTAAAATATTAAATCAATACTTAATAGCCATCTAATATACGAACACGAATCTTAAATTGTTATAATCTGAAAAAACCAGTTGTGAGAAGACGATAAATCGAACGTTGCAGAAAAAGCTTTACTATTCCGTGAGGAAAAGCAAGAAACCGCGCTCTCAATACGCACTAAGTACCACCATTAAGTACCACACAAATCCTGTAAAACATAATCTAAACAAGTAATAAAATTAAAAATTTTAAAAAACCACGACGAACTGCAGAGCTCCATTGAAACAAAAAAAGAAAAGATTCTGACGAATTGAGAACCTCCTCCTTTTTTTGAAGTCGGTTAACAAATAGAACTTAAAGTATATATTATAAAATAATATCTAAAACACAAAACTGCATATTTGCCGGCTCAGTAGTTTTTTTGACCAGCGTGGTGGACTATGGCCAAACCCTTCTCATTCCGAGATAAAACTTGTGCTTAGTAATGAGTAGAGGTGTCAAATAGTGTTAAATTTTGATATTCTGATAAAAATTGTTTAAAAAAATGTGATCACTTAAGGAGTTCCCTTAACCACCTCCTGGCTCCATCATGAGACCCTGGGCAGCATCTAGGTACAAAGTGGTAGTCAAGACAAATCAAAAGAGTCCAAATACGACGGGTTACAATGAGAACTAAAGGAGTTCCTATGACCACTGAGCAAATCACGATTGCAGCTCAACTTGATTGTCTATGGTCCTAAAACCTGGAACCTTCTCACAAGCTTTACATATCTAATGCAAAAACCTCATCTCAATCGGCCCAGTACTTTTTGAGAAAAATGGTAACATATTGAAAAATTTAAATCATAGACTACAGCTCACCTTGGTTGTCTATGGTCCTAAAATATATCTAAGAACCTTCTCACAAGCTATCCATATCTAATGCAAAAAACCGCAACTCAATCGGCCCAGTACTTTTTGAGAAAAATGGTAACATATTGAAAAATTAAAATCATAGACTACAGCTCACCTTGCTTGTCTATGGTCCTAAAATATATCTAAGAACCTTCTCACAAGCTATACATATCTAATGCAAAAAACCGCATATTAATCGGTCCAGTAGTTTTCCAGGAACACGGTAACAAAAAAGTGCACAAACAAACACACAACCTCTTAGGGCAAACACATATACCGTCTCCGTTTCGTCGAGGGTAAAAAAGTGCGTGTCGGGCCAAGCGCAGATAAGGGTTCCTCCTTAGTTACCCGTCACATGGGTGAGGGTCCCACAGAACAGCACTCGGCTCTATTGCAAACGGATCCCTGAATCGAAAAATAGTTTTCCCGCACCCGCAATATTTTTGAACGAACTATCCAACGATACCCCACAAGATGGGTTATACGAGAGAGAAAAATCCCCCACTTTACGTGTAGGGGCACCCTAAATATATTTTTTTTCAACATTTTATTTTACCAGTTTTTTGGCGTGATTCGTATAACCATGCTAAACTATAGTTGGTCTGTGAAATATGCAGCGGACGGGCACGGCGAAACTATAAGGGTTTCTTTTGGGTTCTAAGTATAGGGTACTTAAACGTCGTTTCTATCCGACACCGGCGCATCGTCTGGAGATAAATATGGACTGAACGATTCGAATTTGTAAATATTTGCTTTGCTGCTGTGAATTGTAGAGTCAACAATCCTTCATGTATTTAGGCTGTAAATAGAATATACCTACTTAGGTATTAGGTAGTGTTAGGGGGAGCGGGCAGTGCTAAACGTATATCAGGTGCTGCACGTTGTATCTATACTCTATATCTATATACTCGTATGTATAAATTTAAATCTGGCTTGTTGTTCCATGCATTTCCGCAATATAACACCAGCTTCTGTTGAAATAATTAATCGACTCTATCTATCTATCTAGAAACTGGTTAGTAAATCAAATTTATTACTTTATTAGGTACGCTCGAAATTTATTTATCTGTCAAGATGTTTATTTAGTAGGTATCTATATAATTTATTGGTCCATAGAAGTGAGTGGAAAAAAATAAAATTGTTGTACCTAATTGATGAGTTTCCAGTGTGTCAAACAAACTCATGAATAATGTACAGAACTATAATACTTACCTATTATCTGACAATTATATTATAAAAGTTACTAGATGATTCCCGCGACTTCGCCCGCGTGGATTATAAGTTGTTTGCTTCCCGGGGGAATTCCTTAATTTTCCGGGATAAAAAGTAGCCTATGTCCTTCCCCGGGATGCATCATGCAAGCTACCGATATACCAAATGTCACCAAAGTCGGTTGAATAGATGGGCCTTGAAAGCGTAGCAGACAGAAAGACAGACAGACAGACACACTTTCACATTTATAATATTAGTATGGATTTACCTAAATGTAAAAGTGGGTCGTCGTCTGTTACCTTTTCACGACCCATATATTTTTAAAATTTTAACCAATTTTGGCGAGTGTATGTTAGTTCAGAGTTCAGAGGTTATTGAGGTTTGATAAACTAGGTTGCATTTTGGATGAATATCAGCGTCCCAGAGATGAACATAGGATACTTTTTATCCTGGAAAAGCAAACAGTTTCCACGGCATTTTTTGTAATTTACCTACCTATAAAATACTTAACGAGAATGAAGTCGCGGTTCTATTATTTATTGTGAAACATAAAACTAATTACTATCAACATCGAACGTTTGCTTTGCTTTAATATAATATTTTCAACTCTATTTACTCGAATCGAAAAAAACCTTATAGGTAATTATTAAATGAATCCCACACTATAGAATAAATCTGAAAACTACAATAGCAAAGAGGTCGGCCATTATAAAAAATTGTTTCACCGCACTAGTCGGTAATAAGTGATAACTGGTGTAGAAATATTAGCAGTGTGATAAAAAACACACAATGACAAGAAAAATATTCCTGTTAGTCACACTGGTGTGACACAGGATCACAACTCCGCAATCGTTGGCCATGCCGACCGGAAAAGTCACTGTAATTTACCCAGCCTTCCGGGCTGTATAGTGATTTTTATTGTCTTCATTTTCAAGCATTTGAAGTCTGATTCGGGCTCCAGTCTTAATAGGAGCAGAACAGTGGCATGCACGATACCGGGGCTTAAAGGTACTGCTTAGTACCCTAGTTAAAAAAAGCTCAATGTTTAATTTTCATCATTCCCTGCCTGAAAGTAGGTATCTGTAACTAATGCCTACCCGGACTGCTGTGCACGCCACTGCATCAGAATAATGGTTACCTAAAAGGGCTCGCCGGGCCACGGCAAAAACCACAAAAAAAGCAAGAGCACTAGCTTTCATTGGGCTTACTAAGTTAGTACCTACCAATGCATTGATTGACAGTTTTTACGGCTAAGTCTGCTGACCTATTGAGAGCATTCCTTGCGATCGACTCTCGGTGCTTGAATATCAGGTTTTGTGGCTCATATGCCTCTTACTCTCTTTTGGTAGCTCTACCTACCTATGTGCAAAATTCGACCACTGTTACATGCGATTTATAAATAAAACAAAAAAAAACAAGCAAAGTAACGTTCTTGGCTTAATTACTTATAACCTCTTTATTTTGGCAGAGAGCTTTTATAAAACGACCGGCCTTGCTGTGCAGGGGTCAGAATACGAATAAGTAGGTAGGTATCAAAGTTTCGATCTCACGCGGCTCTATTGCGATATCATTGTGAAAGGAAAGTATATGTATAAAGCTAACGACCTTTAAAAAAAATGCACATCATACTAATAAAGAGTGAAAATAAAGCTCCGGAAATCTCTTCTACCCACGATTCCACATTAATACAATAAAATAAAATATACAGTGAATTAAATTAATCTTTATCCGACTTAAAAAACTCGATGATAATTATCTACCTACTCCTTTTTAATTCCGATTTCTTAAGTTCCTGCCTACCTAGATTGATTGTCTCTAACTAAACTTCTTAAAATTATAGATCAGCGCTCACCCGTTAAGTAACGGTCATAAATTATGACCGTTACTTAACGTTTGAACGCTGATCTATAATTCTGAAAAACAGATTCATAAATGTTACAGAAATATAAGTGTTACAGAATGAAAGTGTAACAGAATCAAATCTGTAACCCTTTTTGAATGTGTATTTAATTCTGTTAACCCGAAACACTAATATTTCTGGAACAGAAATGAATCTGTAACAGAAATGAAAGTGTTATAAAATATATGTTTAAACCACAGATCACGGAATGATCTGTGGTTTAAACCGAAATAGCGACGTTGCCGAATTTACTGTTGACGCGTATTCAAATTCGAACCTAAGGTCTAGCACCGTTGGTTGCAATTGTTTTAAGAAAAACATGACTATGTTGTGTCAGTATGTGTGAAGTCCGATGAAGTGAGAAGAACGCGTTGTCACACCGTAGGTACAGTTTGTTAGGGCATGTACCTATTAGGGTTACAGATAAAAACCAGAAATAAACAGTTACAGATTGATTGGGTTACAGTATCGTTTCTGTTTCCGTTATAAGTGTTTCTGTTTTATAACAGTTTCAAAAAACAGTGTTTAAACCCCTTATTTCGGTTACTGTTTCAGTCCTTAGTCATAATCGAACCTTTTCTGCACGAAACTGTATTTTTATTTATTTAGTTGGTTCGATATCCGTCTCAGGTACGCTGTTTAAAATCGTTTTTAAAAACAAAACAACATATCCTTTGCGTGAAAGAGTTAAATATTTAATGTACTTTCCATCCATGACCCGTACGCTTTTTCCACCCCTGGGGGTTCAGTAGGTACCTAGGTAGTAGACCGTATTATACCTAAGTACCTACCTAGTCTGTAAGATTGTCATGAAAGGCATGGTACTTAGGTATGTCTGATATAAGTATTTAATTAACGTAAAACCTGCACAAAACTCGATTCGTTAAATACAGAATTTATCATCAGTACCTACTAGTGATGTGCCGGATTATTTTTATTATTATTTATTTAAAAATCGTTCGGATCGTTAAAAACGTATATTTGCCGATACGGATGCGGATACGGATACGGATCCGGTTACGGATATTTGGTGTCAAGATCCAGACGGATACAGATATACTTAACTTTCTTACTTAAAATCGGTGTCAGTGCGCGTGACCATAAAATGATAGTCGACACCACTTGACGCTTTGCGTAACAGGACAAGTTTCGACTTGCATTTTGCGGGTCTTTCTTTTGTTTTGTTTCTAGTTTAGTGTGACACTGGACAGTTAAAAAAATGTCTGCCAAGAAGTTTAGTAGTGTAAACTTTACACGAGAGTTGTGTATCAATAGCTGATGCCCGCGACTTCATCCGCGTGGATTGAGGTCTTTTGGTTCGTGCGGGAACTCCTTAATTTTCCGGGGTAAAATGTAGCCTACCTATGTGTTATTCCAGACCATAATTTATGCCTGTGCCAAATTTCATCCAGATTCGTTCAGCCGTTCTGGCATGATTGAGTAACAAGATACATCCATCCATCCAAACTTTCGCATTAATAATATTAGTGTAGATTGGTATTTCACTACGATAAATTTTTGCAATATAAAGGTGCGAAATATTTGATTTAAAGAAATAAAAAATAATCTGAATGGAATTTAATAGTTTATCATTGCTACCTAATCACCTATATTATATAGAATTTCATCTATATATTGAAAATTAATAGGGTAAAAGATCCTTCAAAAAAGTAACGGATACGGATAAGGATATCCGGAACATCACTAGTACCTACCTACCCGGCTGAGTATGTTGTTGGCATTTTCTCTGACCTGGCCGCTTCAGAAACCCTCGTGAATTATCAACATCACGCCACGTCTTTACTAGACTTTGTACAATCTTATATTTCATTATTTTTGACCTGCAAAAATTCATTCACTCTGGGCTACCCACTTTGAAATTTGAATTTGAATTTATCGAATTCTCCGAATTATTTTCGTGAATTTGCCCTATTATTGCCCTAACCGAAGTTCGTATCTACCCGAACCTAACCGACCGAACCGAAGGACCTACATAGGGCCTTTTAGCATAAAAACCATAAACCAGTTCTAGCTTTAAGCTTGGCCGTATATTAATTATTGTATAAGTACAAACTAATTACGAATAAGTAAATATTTTCCTCCGCAAATATATTTTTCCGAATATATTAAATTCTCAATAACATCAATATTTATCCTTTGTATTGTACATGATGCCGTCATTTTCGGTACATAATATAACATCATTCGCTAAGTGAACAGTAAATATTTAATTACAGAATAAGGCCCACTTGCACAAGGCCATATTATGTCAATGGTTTAAGTTAAATTTTCTATACCTACGTCTATCTTTTTCTGAACAAACTTATCAAAAAGTTAATCATAAGACAAAATAAAATAAAATACTAAGTCAGACTAAAGCAACCAGTTTGAAAAGTTTTACTTATTTTTGTCTCAAAACCCACAATTTACCTACATATATTTCACTCTTACATAATTGTATGATGTCAGACAAAATATGATTTAGGTACCTAATATTATGGGGTTATCTAGGTAGGGACTAGGGACGTCTGCTTACCGATTTATTATTTTTAAATCGATCTTTTATTTTTTACCCGACTGCGGATCGCACAGGGTTGTGTTCATCAGTCTTTATATTATGTTTGTAATTTTGTATCATGTATGTTCCTTGCAGGACAGCTACAGTCTAAACGCGTGGACCGATTTTGATGATTCTTGCACCAGAATAAGAATTTGTTTTTGAGGCGACGTGACGTAGGTAACCATTTTGCATTATAGGTATAAAATGCGAATGGCTGTCTGCCGATTTTGATTTTTTATGAAAATAATTTGATAGAGATTGCACCTATAAAGTGTCTGCTACGTCTACTCCTGTAAAATGAAGGAACTAGATACTAATTCGCTACTGAGAATAATTTTGGAAGAATTCTGTGCTGTGGTACAGATTTAGGTACCTACCTATTGTCGTGGATTATAGTGAATGTGTAGGTAAAATACCTACCTATTAAATATGGGCTTGTATTTAAATGGCTACCAGAAATTCACTTAAATTACTCCCAATAAATCCCCAATACCTGCCAAAATTAATAAATGCTCAGCAAATTGTGTTTCCTGAAGTACCTATTGTAGAAATGAAGCAAATTTCCTTTTTATTGCATGCCTTAAAAATATTTAATTTATGCCGTTTAAAATAATTTCAGAACAAATATTTTGTATTTTCACTACTAGACGTAACCATTATTTTAATTTATGACTTTCATTTTAGTTATCTTTGCTGAGCCAAAAAAAACTAACAGTTGACAGTATTTGTTTTTTTTACCAAATATAATATTGCTTGCCCCAAACACAAGTTACTTTAAATAAAGGGTAGCAATAAAACGAGTGACTGTAAATTACAGTTTTAAGTGTCAAAATTAATTACCTAATTTGGGTTTTAGAATTACTAAGTGAGCGACTGACTGCGAGTGACGAGAAATCAACAGAACAGCAACTTACAAACATTAATTTGAGTTACTTAAAATACAAAATGAGCAGCTTCATAATATTTGAGCGACCTAATATAATCAGTAAACTGTAATCGATTAGGTATATCAACCCGATAAAACCTTCCCTAATTTTTTTGGTGAGCACTTAAATTGTACCCTTATCACACCCTTATATTATATATGCATCTTTCTAAGGCACGAAATACGAAACCCTCGGTGCGCCGCTCTGTCTCACACTTGGTTTTATAGTACCTACCTAAATGATTACTTGAACATTCATATTTTCTAGCTTACCCTACCTTGGTATCAGTAACCTCGCCGTGTGTTGATTGGTCAATCCGTTACTGGTCAAATCTAATTAGACCGTGTATTAATGTACCTCATAAGAATTAAAAGGTTTAAATGAGTTTATGTGAACCGTTTTAATTACTTTTAACGGATACAAAGTCTCATTATCTGCATCTATTGGCCTTACCTGACATTAGACGTGGTAGAGTCATGGGGGAATCGGCATATGAAGGTAAAATATAAGATATTAAAATTGACATTTTATATAACGTACCTTGACGTCCCTATAATCGAGAAGATTACCATTTTTTTTAAAAAATTAATATGAAAATTAAGACAAAATAAAACAAAAATATGAAAGAATCATTAAAATATCTCAACAAATAAAAAAGATATGGAATTTTAAAGTTGTGCTTGCAAGATGGGTGACGTGACGTCATAATTCCCTATCAACAGACTTTATAAAGCCGAATAAAAGAAATAAATGGACTTAACGTGACTTAATTGAATTAAAAGCACTTAAGCAATTTGTGTGTGAAGATAATTTTCAAGTATTAAATCTCGGCTAGGTATTAAAACTCACTCACAAAATTTCTCACTCGAGTAAGATACAGCAATCGGTGTACCTACTCGTACATTAAATAATTAAACTTTTAAATCGTCATTTCTGTCATTTATTGATGGATTGTAAAAAAAACCACAGATTTATTAGTTTTAATCTATATTTTACTTCCGTTGTGTTAAATATGATATTCACAACATCATGAAACTTCTCCATTAGGATTATACCTAAGTAGTAAGTTAACATATTGCTATTTGCCGTCCATAAGTTACACGAGTTGTCCTACATGAAATGAAAATTTCATTAACTCATTTCCATGCTTTTAATTTCAATAGGAATGGGCATCGTCTATGTGGAGTTAGACGTTAGGCCCACAAGGGAGTAGGTTCGGAATGGACCCAATTTTAATATTTTTTTAGTCCGCGTCACGAAAGAAGTCCCGTAGACCAGCACTACAGTCGAATCCATGCTAGGTAATATTTTAAATGCGAAAGTGTGTCTGTCTGTCTATCTGTCTGCTACGCTTTCACGGCCCATCTGTTCAACCGATTTTGATGAAATTTGGTACAGGGATAGGTTGTATCCTGGGGAAGGACATAGGCTACTTTTTATTCCAGAAAATTAAAGAGTTTCCGCGGGAATTAAAAATCTTAATTCACGCGGACAAAGTCGCGGGCATCATCTAGTGTTTTATAAATGCTATTTTTCTATGTAGCTAGGTAAAATTGCCGCAGCACATCTTTCGTGACACGGACTCTACCTTGGTAGCAGGCATTAAACAGGTCAGGGTTTTCTAAAGTTACTAAGTAGTACCACGCAGTACCTACCTGGGCGCGACAAGTACCCAACTATTATTTCATCTGTGGACTGTGTAGCCACGTAGTCATGCGGCGCAACCTGTTGGCGCACCTGTTAAGTGATAGATTCAAAAGACTTTCATTATATTCTAACAACACTAACCTATCGATTTCCACGGCAGTCACTAGGTAGGTATTTTTTTTTTTTGTAAGAGAAAAAGGCTGCTTTTAATCCCTAACTTCCGAAAGATCTCATAGATTTTACCTATTTAATATGTTCTACACAATTTACGAAAACATACTTACTTAAATAACCAAGCCCGATATTAATCAAAATTCATTGTCCGGGCAGGTAGGTATATCTACATAAAAGTTTAACTAATAAAATTATGCGTGACGATTATACAAAAACGTACGAAGGTAGTATAGGTAGGTACATAGAAAAAATATTCCGTGGGTAGGTACAATCACAGAATAGGTACAACGAGTTTTTAGATATATCTAAAAACTTAAACTACTGAAAAAATATAGATAGGTAAATTAAGGTATTTAAAACTCTTTGTTAACGCTATTGGTATATATTAGTAGTAGTAACCTTTAACCAATCAATTTTAATCACTATCGTTTTATAAACAACTAGCAGATGCCCGCGACTTCGTTCGCGTGAAATAAGTTTTGTAAATTCCCACAGGAACTCTCTAATTTTTCAGGTTAAATATTTCCTATGACACTCACAAATAATGTGGTTTTCTATTGGTACCAGAATTTTCAAAATCGGTTCAGTAGATCCAGAGATTACCGGGGTACAAGTTACAACCTCACAAACTTTACCTCTTTATAATAGGTACATACTGGTAGGATATAAGTGTGGTGTTGGCTCCATTGTTTTGTTTCATCTTTTAAAATAAAACCAAAAAATAAATAAAATAGCCACGGGAAGTGGCTGGATGAGGAAGGCTGAGGACCGGGTGTGGTGGCGTTCTTTGGGAAAGGCCTATGTTCCGCAGTGGACGTCCGCATACTGAAAATAAAATTATGTGATCTATCTATACTAACATTGTAAATGTGAAAATTTGGATGAACGGATTGATAGGTATTTATCGCTCAATCGTGCCAGAAATCAGAATGGTTGAACGGATCTGGATGAAATTTGGCACAGAGATAGATTATAGACTGGAATAACACAGGCTACTTTTTATAAAGCGCGGGAAGCCGGAATCCATAAAACCTCAATCCACGCGGAAGAAGTCGCGGGCATCAGCTAGTGATTTAATAAATTAAACTACTTATACTAATTTTTTGGTAAACCGAGGGAGAGGGCTGGTTACCGTCAGCTGTGTAGCGTCAAAGGGGATTTTTAAAAGCAGTGTATCCATCAAACGGTGACATAATGAATGCTTGTAAAAATAATGTGCTGTTTTCAAGACCTTTGAGCAGACATTGACGCATCTCAAAACACAATTTAAAAAAATCTCTGCATTGAAATTTATTTTAAACATACCTCTTAATTTACGTTTTAAAGCAATTTTTCTTCTTATTGAAACCAAAAATTAGCTCTAGAAATATAAGATAAAATTCATATTTCTAACTCAAACACATTGTCGGATTCATTTGTATTGAAAAGTAAATATTTTTTTTTACAAATTATTTCATGCATTTTTGCGACATGCGCTTGCTCGATTTCACCCCCGCGCGCCTGTGTTTTTTTATACGACTGTTTGAAAAAAGGAGTATATTGTTTTCAGGGTTCATGTATGTATCTATGTGAGTTTGTATATTCCACCATAACTTCTATACGCCTGAACTGATTTTGATAAATGAGGTATCGTTAGAATCCCTAGCTTATTCCGGATGACATAGGCTAGTAAATTTTTTAAAAAAATTGATGGGGTGACCATTGTCCCGCATTAAAGTCTAAAATTGAAAAAAAAAACGAAAATAAGATTAACTACATAATCATAATCTAGAAAATGATGAGTAGATTCCAAAAATATATACTTAACACTATAGTTCAATATCCAGAGATTCACAAAAAAATACCATTTAATAAAAATGTGAATAAGATTCCAAAGGTAAAAAATCGTATTTTTTAATAATTTTAATTATATTCACTTGTCATCTCGTGAGCTCACAGCGCCTTAACACAGATCTCAAAAATCTAGGTACGATAGCCAGTTCTTGCAATATGCAGCAAATTTTAATTAGGCACATTATATTTTTAATATAAGATATTGTTCAAGATCATACTGTATAGTGTGACAAAATGATTGAAAAAATAAACAATTTGATTTGATTTAATTAATAAATTCAAGTAGCAAGTCTAGAAAACTGCCTTTCGTCAAAACGGACACAGATCAGCCAGATGGACACGCGCTTTCGTATAAATATACTTAATGTTGTTCAGAGAAACCTGATTACTTAAGTACCTAATTTCGAGACAGGAAAATCTTTAGTTTGGCGAAAGTGATCGATGGTGGATTATCCACGGACGTAGGTAGTAGGTACCTACACTATCATACTTCATAATAATATTATAAATGCGAAAGTGTGTTTTTTTGACGGTTTATTGGTTTGTCCTTCAATCACGCCACAACGAAGCACCTGATACGTGACGTGATTTTTGGCATGGGCATAGTTGAGGACCAGCTTTTATCCCGGAAAATTAAGGAGTTTCCATGGGAATCAAACAAACTTATTCCACGCGGACGAAGTCGTGGGCGTCAGCTAGTACCATAGGCTAGTACTATATATAAGTACACAGTAAGTGAAGTCGCTAGTCGCTACTTATTTGTATGCACATCGCATATATCTTTCTCTTGGGCCTGTCTTTGTACAGTAAATTATGTGTCATGGATAACCATAGGCTTTTGAACTTATAAGACGTTATTGGCAACAAAATATACCTATTAAATTCCCAGGAATTTGCAGGTGTCATTAATATTTTTTTTATAATATTACACAGTGTGATTCTCCATAAAGTGCTTTTTTTGAAACTAGGTTAAACAAGGCCTATACCTATTCATCGACGGTTTTTTTACAGACCTTTCATTTTCCATAGGTACGGTTTACTGAATTCAATACTTAGTTTGTAGGTATATTTCTTATAGATCTTGTGTTTCTTATGAAACATCTTGTTTTGCCTCCACCACCGGTTCGGAAAGCAGTTATTATGATAAAAGGATATCTATTAACTCACTTGATTTTTATTAGAAAACAGAGAGAGTAAGATATACTAAGAAAATAATTGTTTTTTTTATTGTTTTCATAAAATACCTACTATTTTATTAGAGCTTAATATGCAAAATACTTTATTTGACCGAAATAAAGTTGGCAACCCAAGGCGCATTGCTTACCTACTGTTGCAAATTGCAATACGTTTCGCCACGACCGATGCTTTTCCACCAGAGATGTGCTCAGTGCTACATTGCTAAGCTGCGGATGTGTGTCAAACCCACCAATAGGAGCGTTACATACTTGTTATATTTACTACCGTCGCACTTGATCTAACGGATATATAATATATCTATCTATAGCGATCTAAGCCATGAAAATCAAGCGCTCCAATAGGGATGATGACAATTCAATCAAATCAACAACTCTTTATCAAACTTAAAACGCACTTCTAGTATGGAAGTTGTATGAAATTCACAGTTGTGACGTCATCAAATTTCAACGCACTTTTTTTTCTTTATTCTATAAGTAGGTATTTTAAAATGGTTATCAAGTTTAAAACTAACCGAGGATGTGAATTTTAGGTCTTTTGGAAGACCCTTTATTTAATAATCAGTTAGAAATAATTTATTTTTGATATAGGCATCATCCCTATTGGTGGGTTCACACTTCACACAGCCTTGGGGAAACTAGCCTTGGCCGCGCATCACCGCCTTATTTCGGTCATCGCCAATCGCCATGATAACGAGCCTAGCTGTAGATCTTTCGATGTGAGAAACTAACTAATAATAATGTCCTCCCGACCGAATTTCGGCCACGGCGGCCTATCTCTAGAGAGATTAGCCATTTTTGCGTGGGAGATCTTTGTTCCTTTATTTAATCTTATATAGCCCGATGGGACGGCAAATCGGACACGACCGGAGAGAGATCAGGCGTAGGACCGACCGACCGACCGACCGACCGACCGACCGACCGACCGAAGCACTGGGCTGGTCCGCTAGTATCTACTATCTAATAAGTACCTATAATAATGTGGCGCGGAGGCTTAGATATTATGTAGTAAATAAATAATAATCAAATATTTCAAAGGTACTAAAAAAATTCTACATCAATGATTTCAAGTAACAAAATTGGTTAGTTGGCTATAAAATCGAGCGTAGAGCGTTGTGCTATATATGCGTACATATATATGCTGTAGTGTGGCGAGTTTTATACCTACAGTTTGTTGCGGCCTGATTGTATATAGGCCCTTAACGTGCTCTCCGAGGCACAGGGGTGGAACCGCCTACTTCCTAACTCCAGGCTAGTACCTACTGAGTATTTCTTGTCAGAAAAATCCAATAAGTACTTACTATATTGTTATGGCCCGACCCGGGACTCGTACCCGGGACCTCGCCGGCCGCAGTCTAACTTGCTGACCACTGGACCAACGAGGCGTCACAACGAGATATTCTGATACCTAGGTATAAGCCTAGGCCACAGATAAAATAATAGTTGGCCCAGAATACGCACCATGAGTCATGTCATGGCATCATAATTATTACAAACCAGCGGACGAAAATTCGTTCGCTGTTACAAACTATAAACCATTATGCTGAAATACCTACAAAGTACATACCATACTATGTAATGGTAGGGTAAACATATCAATTTCCAAGGTATTTCTATTTATTTCACCAGGTCAAGTAAAGCCATGCAATTGAGTAGGTATAGGTGCATGGAACTCAGAGCTTATAAATACGTTTTCAGTTAAAATGGTAATTACCTACCCTAATTACTTACCGGTAGTTATATTCTTAAATTTTTGTAAAAAAAATATAAGACGTAGGTAATAGGTATGTATTACAGTTTTTTTAGAAGCAAATCTTAAATTAATTTACGTACTACTTAATTAAGTACTTACTTATCTATTTTTTATGAAAAAGAAACATATTTTTTTTTGTTAGTAGTTAAAATTTTAAAATACCTAGCTAGCATAGCAACGGTTATAAAATAGATGTTCTTAGTCCGCCATTTAAAAAAATATTATATTAGATAGGTAAGTAACTACACATAATATGTACCTATATTTTTTATTGTATTGTGAATCAAAATGTAAAGTTCACAGAACAGTGAATCTACCATTACATACTGTATGGTATTTCAGCATAATGTATGTATGTAATGTATAGTTTAAAATTATGATGCCATGACTCATGGTGCGTATTATTGACCGAGCGAAGCGAAGGTCTCTCGAGTCTACTTGGACTCGAACTAAGACCTCGCGGCGCCATCTATTGACATAAATGTGAAGTTCTGTTAAAAATACTGAAGCTCATTAAAAATTAAATAATTCCGTTTCCTTACAATATTTATCTAATTTTAGTATTTGTTGTTCAAGTACAGGATATAATTGAAATAATTGATCAAGTTTCAGGCTCATCCTTTCAGAAAATTTAGAGTTCTGAGGTCATCTTTGGACGTTAGAAAATCACCACTTTGAAAGCCCCCCATTTCGTCAATTTTGGAGGAAAAATTAAAAAAAAATATTTTTGGACTCTATTCCTAATTATCTTTAAAATGATATACCGCAACCCTATGTAACTTTATAAAAAATATTTGACTTCGCATTCGCTTCTATGAGAGCCCCCCTGAAATAAAGATTTTTATTATTTTTTAAGCCATATTCGGCGGGAGGCCATTGCTTTACATATTATATTTAAAGCTGAAGTAATTGCGTTCAGTAATTCAGAAGTTATAATGCTCTGACAGACGGACGGACGGACGGACGGACGGACGGACGGACAAGCGCCAATTCACCCAAGTAGACTCAGAGACCTTCGCTTCGCTCGGTCAATAATAATTAGACACTGTATAGCGAACATACATTACGGTCTATACATAAAAAAAAATTGGCATTCATAGAGACTGCCGATAGAAGTGATAACGAATATTTATTTATTTTTTAATTGAAATAATTTAATTTCAAATGTAATACATATATTTATATAGACATTTTGTCTTCGTAACAGCGCGAGCATGTTTTCACTTCAAAATCTTACGCATTTTCGTTACGGACGTTTTTTGCCGGCTAGGTTAACCCTCCGCATCGTACTTATAAGGACTCGCATCGCATAAGGAACTTTCGTTCCAATAAGAAAAAATATCTTTATTTTTGGAGGTGTGAGCTACGGGCCAAGTCTTCTCGCCTCTCGGTACTACCCACGTAAAGAAACTAGGTACCCACGTATATTTTATCAGCGATTTAAATCGATTTGTTGCTATTTATTTAAAAATAACTCAGTAGTTGTAATAATTTTGGTTACTATAATATAATACAAAATTTAGGTACCTACTTCTGTGATTGTAATGCCCTTTGTACCTATTTGTTTTTGGGTTCAAGAATTTTAAACTACAAGGCAAAGTCAAAGTTCAAGATTGCGAAAATTAATTACCTTCGAAATACTTTCAAGGAATAAAGTGATTACTTACGAAAAAAAAAATCGGCCAAGTGCGAGTCGAACTCGCGCACCGAGGGTTACGTACCTTCTTTGGAAAGATTTGGTTTATTTATTATTGGGGTCCAAATGGGGGTAAATAATGAAGACGGTACTACTTTACAATTAAAGAAGTTAAAAACAACTTTATAGTTATATGGTTTATTTTATTTGAAATTATTTGAAATTATTCAGTTTTTGAAAATTTGAAGTTTTTGATATAAATACCTATTGTGATATCGGATTACCTATACTACAGATATCAGACTTTATAAAAAAACTAGCAGATGCCCGCGACATCGTCCGCGTGAAATAAGTTTTTATTTTCCCACAGGAATTCGCTAATTTTACGCGTTAATATTATATAGCCTATGACACTCACAAATAATGTGGCTTTCTATTGGTACCAGAATTTTCAAAATCGGTTCAGTAGATCCAAAGATTACCCCCTACGTCACAAACTCACAAACTTTACCTCTTTATAATATTAGTATCTAGATAAAAAATAATAGTTTTTAATTTTCTATACACCAACATGGCAACCATAGAGTCCACCGGAACAAGACGTGAGACTCCTATGACTCCTAGAATATGGATAAGACCGTCAAAGATTTTTAATTTTCCTATTTTCTTCACCGCTAAGTTGCAACTTACAACACACTGTGGCACACCCGCTTGTAGGTTGTATTGCAACAAACGTTATATAGAAATACTGATAGATATATAATTACAGCAGAACAGATAATTTCTCATCGAGTGATTAGGAACATGCAAGATTTCAAAGATCACGATCGTAGACACAAAACATGAATGTTTTATGAGAGAATAAGCATGAGGATAATAACTAATTCATGTAAGACATTTTTTTTGTACGTTTAGATTCCGAATTTTAATTTTTTGTTCCCTGTTGTCTATCTGAAAAGCTTGGGATAATATATTTTGTTGTACAATGTTGACTCAAAATAGATACCTAATTGAATAAGAATTTATTTATAGCGACTTCGTTGACTCCACTTAAGATTTAAAATTTTTATAAATCCTGGTCTACGTAGAAACTGTTTGACTTTCCAGGCTAAGTTTTAAAAGTGTCCGTCTCCACTCTCCAGGATGTATGCTTTCTCTGTACTTCAATCTGTTTCATCAATAAAAATGGTTGATCAGATGGGCCCTGAATAGGCAACATAAAGACAGACAGATATTTTTGCTTATAAAAAATAAATTATTACTCAACACCAACAAATACTGAAAAGCATCCATAATTTAGTTGTAACAATTCGGATTCAATTTCTTCTTCTTCTTCGGGTGCCTCTACTATTAACGAAGGTTGGCAGTCAGCTTGGTATTCCCTTCTGTAGGTAGTTACTTCACGAGGCAAAATAATTCGGCGGCACTCGCAATTCCGTTCCACTCCCAGTTGCGAAGCCAAGACATTTCTCGCTTCTCTTTTCAACAACTTTTCCCATCATGATGAGTTGCAGGAGTTCGTATCTCTCGTGCCTGAACATGTGCCCCAAATATGCGACTTTTCTCTTGACAGTTTGCAAAAGTTTCCGTATTTGATTAACGCATCGCAGAACTTCCTCATTAGCACTACATAGGTAAAAAAATATTCCCTGATAATCCTATACATGTGCTGTGAGACCTTGCTTCTTGCCAAATTTTATGATTCTAGGTTAATGGGAAGTACCCCATAGGTTTTGCTTCATTGGCGAGTGTCAAAATATGCGGCATAAACGGCCGTAACTCTTGATTGCGTCTTAGAAGTTTGATTTTTTTACAGCACCAACTCAAGGGACCGTATTAGACCTAAGTATACTTATTTCAACACAAAAACCTTTTTTCAACGTGATACCTCCACGCGTTCGCGAGAAAAAGGTGATTGACAATCAGACAGACAACGAAGTGATCCTATATGGATTCTTTTCCGATTGAGGTACGGAACTCTAAAAATGGCCATGTCTAGGTTTCTGGATGCTCGGTCATTATCTATGGCTCGGCGTCACACGAAAATCATATAATATATTTGTTATTATTATTCATTTGAATATGATCGAGTATAGATAGAAATGAATGGGTAAACCTATGTAAATTAGTGGTTGCGGTAGCAGAATTGCGTCCGAGGTGTTCGGAGAAAAACAAAAAAATTCCTCTGTAACAGGAAACTTCTTTGCTTATAAGAAAAGTTATTTTTTTATTGGTTTATTTTTTGGTTGGTATAATTTACAACAGCTAAAGCGACGTGTTTAAAAAAAACATATTCGGACTTGAGCCTATGTTAAAAATATATTAACCATCCCTTTTTAGAATTCTTACCTATCCTAAGTGAGGAGGTAATAGACCGTAGGTACCTATATTATGAAGGAAGTATAGATCTACTTTAATAATTAAGTCTTAACCAGTACGTGCCAGTACCTTGCAATCAGTAGGTAATCGTAAACGCTGGCATTGCTTACCTTTATGGAGAACATAATGAGTGTCCCATCCTACTATAATACCATTGAATTTGTCATTGTGACAGGCGAGTTGTGCCTTGTGGCCTTGGATTGAGGCTTCGTTTATGTGAGCATTGAGCACTACGTGGCTGCAACATAGAAAAACGCACACAAAAAGAAGACCTCTGTCACAATAATTAGTCACTACATAAAGGTATTTTTATGGCTATGAAACAATACCTAAAGTAGGTACCTACTCATCTCTTTTGGACTTTGTCTCAAAATTATTTATGTATTTTTTTTACATGCCTTAGTTCAGGTATTTATGAAGTTATGTAGCCCCGATACGGAATAAATAATGCCTAAATAATAACTTGATGCTTCGGAGGCTCGCACTCGTAGCCACTAGCCCCGCCGTAATTGTGTTTTTACATTTGTAAAAAGAGGTCTATGAAGATGGCGCTACTGTAGTTCCCGTTATCTTATTTCAAATTAACCTAGTAGTCCTTCTTATTTTATTTTAACTGCGAGCTTTTTACTTGATCTGACCCGGTGGCCTAAAATTGGAACTAATTTTTATGCCTGTTTAGTTATTGTTTTAATATATACAAGCGCCGTGGACGCGCCAGGTCAGTTAAGTTTGTTGTACTATAGGTCATGTGTGTAACTTACCCATAGAAATACTGAACATACCCATAGAACTATCAATGAACTTACCCCATAAAAATCTGAAATATTGAGTGTGACTTTTATGCATAAACACTAAATCGCTCGAGCCAGGCAACAGGCAAGAGCTAACTTAGATAATAACTAGCTAATGCCCGCGACTAACTAACGACTTCCGCGCGAACTCCTTAGTTTTCCAGGATAAAATGTAGCCTATTTATTCCATATTATAATCTATCTCCGTGCCAAATTTCATTCAGATCTGTTCAGTCGTTCGGGCGTGATTAAGTAACAAACATCCATCCATACATCCCTCCATCCAAACTTTCGCATTTATAATATTAGTAGGTATAGAAAGTATAGATTTGATCAAACTGGCTGAGAACTAAACCCAGGTTAACCTTATCTATTCACACTTGCGTCAGGGAGGTCTCAGGTCATCAAAACCCCCTGGAAATATCTAATTTGATACCTACCTGGAGTTGATAGCGCTCTCGTTAATACTGAATAATATACCTACTTATACCTAAATTAATTTAAGTCACAATTATTTTTTGTTATCATTCTCATCAATCACCCGTAAATGGTTAGGGCTGAACGTTTTCGCATTTTCGTAGATAACAATATAATTTGTAATTTAGGATATTTATGACAGATTATGCTAGGTGATCGTTGGTGTGATATTTTAGTGATAATGATAATAATACAGTAGATATTAAAATACCTTTTAAGTACAAAGCGATTATTAGACAGTTATAGGGTACCTATTTAGGTATGCTTAAAGTTCGGTCAATCGAGGGTCGAGATCTCAGACGAGGCGCGAAGGCAAATGTATGAGAGAGATAAGAGGAATAGTTATGGATGAAAAGTGTGGATGGGTTAATAACTTAATACCTACCTAATAATTAAGTGAAAGCTCTCTTACTTTAAACTGTGATGTTTGGTCAGTGATTAACGAATCATGGTTTTCTTTCTAATCCAACAACATCTTAAAAACTGTTTAGCTATCTTGCATTTACAACTTACAAGCATTACAAGTGTATTATAAAATGCGCGCATTGAAAATTAAACTTTCGGCACTATTTAAAATCCTCGCATGCGGTTCGGACACAGGCTCGGATGGCAACATAGTTACCTCAAGTACCTACCTACCTATAGTTCGCGCGCGAGTTGAATGCAGATTCAGAGTAAATGTATGGTGACACACACACATTTACTTGTTATAGCAAAAATAATAATTAGTAGGTAGGTTTTATCTATGTTTTTTTTTAATTTTCTTATTAATTGTAACATTTAAATATCAAGGTCAGTACAATAAAAGATGAAAAAATATAATCGGTAACTTTTAACAAGGAAGGTTGCCAGAACTTGGCAAAGCAGAAATAAAAAATAATCGGCAAAGTGCTGGTCGGACTCACGCACCGAGGGTTCTGTACCTTAGAAGAACTTGGTTTAAAAATCGAACTAAATAATAAAGATGAGTTAATTGACAATTAAAAGAAATAAAAAATATTTTAAATGAAGCCTTTACATAGGTACCCGACTCGGTAACCCCACGTTAACATTATGACCCCCAATTTCTTGCCGATTTGTCAAAAACTACGCGGGCTAGAAACTTCGATAGGTAAATTTTTCGTGTAAAGTTTATACACAGACTATCAACTCAGATTTTTCACTATAAAAAACTTTTTCAAAATGTGCAAATGATGCACCACACTTTAAAATTTCAACCCCCCAATTGTTGCTGATTTCTCAAAAACTATCCTTGCTGGAAACTTCGTCATATTTTTCCTTCTAATAATTAGAAAAATATCTCACTCGAGCTAGTAAACTCACTTTAGAATTACGACCGCCCCATTTCAGCTCCTTTCGAATAGTAATACCTAATGATATGTTTTTAATTATTTAATTTGCAATAAGGTTGGGTAAGCATTATTGTAAACTATTCCAAATTTAAAGTCTAATAGGTTACTAAAATATGAAAGTGTGACAGACGGACCCAGTCGCACCATAAGGGTTGCTTTCCTACCTTTTAGGTACGCTGCGTACCTAAAAGGTAGGATATATAAAATATCTACCTAGTCACATAATTAGGGTTGCGTACCGTACGCAACCCTAATTATGTGACTAGGTAGATATTTTTCGGTAGGTTCAACTAAAGACACTGAACTAAATAAATAACTATTAGGTACCTACCTACCTAACATACACCATACTGACAACAATTTGTTAAACCAACTGCGACAATTAATAATAAATAACCAAGTTGTGGCTAAACTAGAATAAGAAAAAAAAAAAACATTTATTACAGCCATAAGAGCCTTTATACCTACCACGTTATGCAACGTGTGACTGTATAGGCCTACAATCACTGAGTAGGGAATTGTAAGCTTACTGGCTGCTTGCTACATTGAACGATGCCATGGTGAAAGGCTAGTAAGACAAAACTATAAAATAATACTCATTTGATAAAAAAATAAGGTAGATAGTACCCAATTAGTAGGTACCTAACTAGTTACCCTTGATGTCGTTCTTTGCATTCCATCTATCACTTTACAACTTCCTAGTCCTTCACATGCACAGACCATACAATTAGGGTTACCAGATCCGAAAATAAGTTTTCCTGGAAAATTCCCTGCCTAGCAATAAATTTCCTGACATTTCGGCAGCAAAGTATCTTATTTTAAAAACTCGCGGGTAAGTTTGAATATGCGTGTCAGATGGATGTGGTGGGCCCCGTAAATTTGCTGTTTTGTGTTTGCAATTTAGGCACAAAATGCAAACGTTGAAGGAGTGTTTTCATTAATGGACAAAGGAGAAATACTGGATAATAAGGAGATAGACTGTCCATAGCTTCTGTTAAGGCTATACTGTTGACACAGTTCAATCTGAAGAACACATCATGCTAAAGCTATATCCAGCAATGAAAAGTACGAGGTTCAGCTGAATAATGAATAAATAATCAATTAATTGATTGCTATTTATTACATTTTATTATTTAATTATAAATTTATTTCTCATATTTTCTTTTTTTTTTATTCCTGATAATTCCCAATTTTCCCTGTTTCCCTGGTTACTACTTTACTACTTGTTTCTATATTTTGTTCACATGTAACGGTATACCTATTAGGTATAGGAAGTAGGTACATTTCTTTTGAATATCAGTGTCTGGGATTTGAGAAAGTAAACCAAAATATATTTTTAGGTGTGTAATATTAGTTAGCACTAGGTAGGTATAACCGCGAATCGAAAACAGAAAGAGTGCCTACCCAATCACAGTATTTACCTACCTACTGTATAATAGTAATCAGTAATCACAGTATAGTAGGTAGGTAATAGTATGTAATGAAGATTGCATGATCATTCATCTACCATGATGCAATTTAGGTACAAAGGTAGTATATCTTCAATCATAATAATAGGTAATAAAAAGAATATAGGTTGTATCTTTGAGTAGCAGTTTATGATTACCTTACTGAATGCCATTACAATATTCAAATTATTGAGGCCTTTTAAATGTATCCTAATACCTAGTACATGGTCTTCGAGCATACAAAATGCTTGAAGCTGAAAAATTTAGGTTTTGCTAAATGCAATAAGTACCTCTGCCTACCTAACCAAATCAGATATTCAGATGGCAGACTCAGAACCTGTTGGCTGTTATCTGAGGCTTTCGATTTCTACTCTGGAATTTCCACAGCTTTATTATTTTTTTAAAGTGTATTTTTTTTTAAATTATTTTTATCCATAAATTAGGGTAACTATTATCTTAATAACGATAAAATAAATGAAAGCGACCACAATATTATCCAACATAATACTCGTAAAAAATTCAAATTACAAATTATTTTCTTACTGCCATACCTTTAATAATATGACAAAAGATGATTGATGAATTGATAAAGTACCTATTAATTGCGCATGTGTACATTAAAAAAAATATAAGTAGGTACATAGAAAGCATCGACAAAATATAAAAAATAAACTTACCTAAAACATATTTTTTCTATTTGTCCGTTATTTTTAAACAACCAAATTATGTACTCAACAGATAGTGATAATATTTTATCGATATTGATTATAGTTTGTAATTATTTCGATTACGCGGACGGAATGCTTTTAATAATGTGATAGCTAGCACGACAATACTGCCAGCAGCGACGCGTGCTCTGAACTTAGTGTTCCATACAAGCAACAGGCACCGTTCGACGGAAAACTGAGCCGGTGGGGTGCTGATTGCGAATTGCGATTGTTGACAAACGGTCGCCAATTCTCTTTGACGGTCGCGACTCGTGACTCGTGGGACCAATGCATCTCTCCGTTTATGACGTGTGTAGAAAACATCAAATTATGAATAGGATCACCAGAAGGTGGGAATTTCCCGGCCGTGTCCACAATTTTAGCCCTGCCTTACGTTACTAAAATCAAAACACTGTCGCACCGCTCTGATATTTTTTGTAGTAAAAAAATCATCGAAAGTATATACGCGGCTTCAAAGTATTAGGTATTCGGACGGAATTTATAAACGTAATTTCTGCTGAAAATAACTGCCAACGTCAAACACAACAAGGCCTTGTTTTGAGGCCGAAAAGTTTAATAGAATGGTTATAGGTATGTTTCAATATCTTTATGCACTTATTATGATCTATTTTTATACGACTCATTTCCAAATCTACTAAATTGTTAAAACTGCATCGAGTAGATTTAGATCATGATAGATAAACACTTTATTGCACACCTAACTACCTACTTACAAAATACATAAAAGAATAGAATGTTGCAAAGTGTACTTCATAATGAAAGTTAGGTACCCCTCTTTTTAAGGTTGCGTAGCAAAATGGTAAAGGATTTAAATAATAATAATTATAATATTATATACAAAAAGGGGCTAGTAGATCGAGTGCGGTATTTTATGAAAAAGCTTAATTTGCACATTCGAAAATATTTTATAGTATATAAATATAGAAAAGCCTTTTCCCCCTTATCTCCAAAGTTTGCAAAGCGAGAAATCTGAAATAATTAGAGTTGAAAGAGGTTTATGTAAAATTTACAGGAAAACTACAACGAAGTCATACTACCTACCTAGGCTACTACTTACTACAAACTATTTTTTCTACTTTGATTGTTAAGTAGCGCTAGCGCCGCTACGGGTACGTAAGTATGTACTCGTATTATTAAACCAAATATCTCCAAGGTACGGATTGGAACCCTCGGTGCGCGAATCCAACTCGCACTTAGCCTGTTTTTTATACGACTGCTTGAAAAAAGGAGTATATTGTTTTCAGGGTTCATGTATGTATGTATGTATGTGAGTTTCTATATTCCACCATAACTTCTATACGCCTGAACCGATTTTGATTATACGACTGCCTGAAAAAAGGAGTATATTGTTTTCAGGGTTCATGTATGTATGTATGTATGTGAGTTTCTATATTCCACCATAACTTCTATACGCCTGAACCGATTTTGATTATACGACTGCCTGAAAAAAGGAGTATATTTTTTTCAGGGTTCATGTATGTATGTATGTATGTATGTATGTATGTATGTATGTGAGTTTCTATATTCCACCATAACTTCTATACGCATGAACCGATTTTGATAAATGAGGTATCGTTAGAAATTTAGAATCCCTAGCTTATTCCGGGTGACATAGGCTAGTAAAATTTTTAAAAAAATTGATGGGGTGACCATGGTCCCGCATTAAAGACTAAAGTTGTAAAAAATATTCGAAAATAAGAATAACTATATAATCATCATCTAGAAAATGATGAGTAGATTCCAAAAATATATAACACTAAAGTTCAATATCCAGTGATTTACAAAAAATATCATTTAATAAAAATGTGAATAAGATTCCAAAGGTAATTTCAATACGGGCTACGGCAGAGCAGTCGTATTTTTTAATCATTTTAATTATATTCACTTGTTTATTTTATTTATTTAAGTAATTACCTGCTTATTTCAAAACAAAAAATGGTTTCGTGGCGCTCGTTCGTCGCTTGATGTCTTGTTTGAGCTGAGCGTATCACAAACTTGATTTATTTCCCTGTTTTTTTTCGTAAATTAAGTACCTACCTCTTATATTTTAGTGCGTTAATTTAAAATAACTGGTCAAGAGCATGTCAGAACTCAGACCACGCATAAAGTAGGGTTCTGCATAGACTGATACTATCTACTTACTCTAGAAACTGTCCAGTGGTATGACCCGAGTATATAGTCCTCGCGTCTTATCTGTTTATACCATAGAATAATATAACCCTGGTGTAGACCAATAGACGTATAATCATAGAATCTAACCCATATTTTTACATTAAACGTATCTATAGCTATAGCTTTTGATGTAGACTAGGTACCTATGTTTTAGAGATAGCACCCGGGACAAAGTTGGCCTACGAAAAGACACATTGTTAGCCCCGTTGATATTTGTAGTAAATATTTTAAAAATATTTTTTTACTCATGTTGAAAGCAGCTATTCTAGGATACTCCACGAGCCTAGGTAAACCTAAAAAAAACTTCCCATTTGCTTCTGTGAGCGCCCCCTTCAAAAAAGGGATTTTTTAACTTGTAATTAATATGTAATTATATCGGCTTTAGGCCATCGATTTACAGTTTATCATGTTTGAGTTTAAAGTTCATTAATTCAGAAGTTATTTATGCTATGTATGACAGAGGGACGGATGGACAGGCGGACAAGTGCCAATACTGCGGGCGGACACTGTAGAGTGTAGACTCAGAGACCTTCGCTCACAAATCACAATATTATCTCTATGCCTTCGCTTCGCTCGGTCAATTCATATAATAAAAACAACATAGCCAAGTTGATTTATCCGTATTTCGTAATTATTGAAGAGGTGTCCCATGATTCGAACGCCTAAGAGAAATTGGAAAGTGTTTTTTTTTGCATCATTTGTATTGTGAATTACAGAGCACAAATTACATACGATTTACATATCTGAGACTGTATTTTCAAGCCGGTAAAGCTCAGGTTCAATCATGTGTACTGACTACTGTGGGTGTCGCTGTTTATCGAGTGATAATTGGAGAGTTGAGACTCGATTTTATACGAACTCATTCTATTTGATGCTATGATGCAACTCGACTTAAGTCAGAAGCAGATGAAAAAAAAGAAGTATTTTTTTCTTGACATATAAAATGAAAACCCAAAAGTTATTTTGATGATTTTTATTTCAATCACCGATAAACCTTAAAACTATGTCTATACAAAAAATATAACTTAAGTTTATACCTATAAGTCAAATATTTAGTGAACATTATTATAAATCATCTCACAACCGCTGCAACATCTTCCACTATAAAATTCGAAACATTCCTGAAAACATTTATCGTATTAATTTCAAATAATGAATGCTCTAACAGTTCTTATCTGACCATTGGTATGACGTATTTTCTTTGACACACGGAGTAAATCTGAAATATGGTGACGTCCACGACGCGGACGTTTGAACGGCAGGGCAACAAGCTAAAACTGGCAGCTATAGTGTAACGATCGCAATCACCTCTGATTGGTTAACACTCTTCCACTATTGGACAAATTCCATTGACGCAGCAAGAATACCATAAATTCAGCCAATCACAACAATTGATACTGTATCAATGAATGATGCAGAAGTTACGCGCTCGACCTGCGGCTTACACAACTCCACGCACGGTAAACATTAGCCCCCGTTCAGACGAACGCTTTTTACGCCGGCCGGGTGTTGGATTCCCGTGTTTGTGTTCACACAATCACACGCATTGCATACGCCGAGTACATATTTTCTACTGCGGGGCGGAATTTATGCAACATAAATGGAAACGTACGTTGGTGTTCGCACCGACGCTTTTTTTTGACTCCAAGCGCATAATTTTAGGAGCTTTAAATTGACATAATTCAAGATCTCAAAATTGATATTATAGTAGCAGGGGTTTACTTTCTTGCTTGCCTAATGAACTTAATATAATAACAATCTGTCCTTAATTTTTGCGTTTCTTATGTCAATCATTACTTAGTCTAAATTACTCATTGCAAATATAAAGTCTTGTGCACCTAGAGATTGAACATGTCTTACTTGGTAATGAATGCGTTATAAAATTAGTTCTATCGAAATATATTATATAACTTGTAGTTGGTTCCGTCTTTCTATTGGTAAAAATCACCTTCAAAGGTACGAATTAGCCAGCCATTTGTTTCGCAAAAACGCCTTCTCAACCTTACATAGCAATTCGATCTATGTAAGTTTTATCATTTTATTTTAAAATCAATCTAAAAATATGTAGAAGCACTATATAGTATTAAATAACCAACAATAATAATAAAATGTCCTTTCATAGAAATAGCGGCACGTTCAGCACAACGTCAACGTCGAAAACGAAAAGTCACATTATTATTTGATATTTTACATGCAAATAACAAATTGGCTTTTCAATAATCTTTCACTAAATAATTTGTGAACGTGAGTTGTGAAGTGAAATTGTTAGTTTTGTTATTATAATTGTTGTTTTCTTTCACCCTAGTACAGCTCGAATACCTAATGCAGCAATAATTCCAGCTACATATAGCATAAATAAAGCGCACAGCACGTCCGCATTGTGCGGTGTAATGATAAGAAGTGATTTTCTTAGCGCTCGTTTGAACATCATGGTTCCAGGAAAGTAAAGGAGGCTGTGTTCCAGGCGGTAAAAAAGACTCCGAACGCTTTTTTACGCTCGTAAACTGTTCTTATCTGAGAAATTGGCGTATTTTCCAAGTTATTTGTCTTTGACCACGACGACGACGTTTGACCGGCTTAAAAACCTCCACGCACGATAAACGTTATTTAACTTGAAAGATTCCACACTGCACTGGGGGCCTCTATCAACAAAACATTTGAGAATGTAGGTTTCACCCATAGTTATACTATTATTCTACCTACCCCTACGTTTTATTGTTAACTGTTTCCTTTTGTGTTTTTGTGGTGTACAATAAGTAATATACATACATAGGTACATTATTTACTAGTTTCAACCAGGTTTCACCCTAGCGTACAGTTCGCGTCACGTAAGTCAGGAAGTCAAGCGTTACGAATAGTCCTAATCGTGTATATATTATAAATAGTATAATATCGTTGCATTGAAGTGTTAGGTGCGGGACATACACAAGAGGCGACGGTCGCTGGTGAGGTGCCCAAGCCCAAGGATATGGAGGGTAGAGGTAAGGAGTGTCATCTCTTATGGGAGATAAGTTGAAAAAGTGTCCAGTGGTTGTTAAAAAAACAGTTCAAAAACCTTCCACAGTGGCGCTGGTGTAGCAAAGGGTATAGTTCGCGCACGAGTTGAATGCAGAGAAAATTTATGGTGACATATACATTTAATCTGCATTCAACTCGCGAACTGTACATACTTTTATATTCTTAAAATGAAATACTTTTTACATTTTCGTTATAGGTCATTATAACAAACAGCGGCCCTAGTGGGAGATTTTTTACCTTTTCGATCGCATTAAAGTTAACAGGGGGTCTAGTGGGACATTTTTAACCGACTTCCAAAAAAGGAGGAGGTTCTCAATCCGGCGCGTATTTTTTTAAAAAATGTATGCCGGTGCATGTATCCGTGGTTTCTGAACCGATTTCAAATTTTTTTCTATCAGGAAGCTCTCGAGGCGGTCCCATCAAAAAATCTGACTCTAAATGCTCAGGGACTCTAAAAAGTTAAAAATAAAAATTCTTTCCAAAAAACCTACTTCCAACGTTAAAGCGAACTATAAATAATAGGTTCTCCAGCACTTGATGACAGACAACGCTTGTTTGATTCTGTACAAATGCAGTGAACTTCGTGATCGAATAGATGAAATCTCCCGCCCCGCAGCCCGCAGATACACAGCCTGTGTAGGCCATGAAATTTAAATGTGCTAACGATAGTCCAATTTTTCGAAATCTCGAATTTTTCGAAAAGACGCCTTCCACATTTTTTTTTTTCGAAAAAAAAAAAAACAAATCTGGAAGGTGTTTTTTTCTAAATTAACACTGCAGGGCGACCGCCTATCTTCTGCATATCAATCACTGTTACAGTATCAATTGTTGTGATTGGCTGAATTTATGGTATTCTTGCTGCGTCAATGGATTTTGTCCAATAGTGGAAGAGTGTTATCCAACCAGAGGTGATTGCGATGTAACAATGATTGACGCAAAAGATACGCGGTCGCCCTGCTGGTTAATTTTGCCAGTTAATTAGCCTTTAAAATGCTTTCTATTGTGGTAAACAAGACTGGCCTGGAAATTATAGTAAAAAATAAGAATAATAAAATAGGCCATTGACACCATCCCTATCTTCACATCCGCAACGGATGAGCTTATTATAGAATAATTTCCATTATAATTTACATCTTTATTCAAATTAAATTGTACATGCAAAGACGCAGAGTTACTAATATTTACAATTTTAATAATTAAATTAATTAATAACGATATTATTATACTAAACGAAGTTTCTACCCATAACTGGATATGCACTTTAAAATGCACAACATGATTATTTTTAAAGCACCGAGACAATTAGGGTCTAGCCCACGGCATCCACTTTCACTCACGTAACCACGATTATGTATTGCGATAGTAGAGTCGTGATTACATGGGCAAAATAGAAATGTCACACGAGTTAACGACGCAGTAATTATGCTAAATCGATGGTACTTCTACAGTTTCTTCTTTTGCAGGTTTTATATGCGACTAGCGACAATTGGGTATTTGACTACTATTCAAATAAACTTTTTTGTAGTGATTATCATATAGAGGATATCCCAAAAGTCGTAATATCCACGTCCCCTGATAATTAAAGTAAAAAGTGCGTCGAACTTTAATGACGTCACATTTCAGAATTTCATAAAAATCCCATACTTAGGACGCGTTTTGACGTTTGAAAAAGAATTGCCATAGGGACTGCCGATAGAAGTGAAAACCAATATTTATTTATTTTTTTGTAATTAAAAAAAAAATCAAATATAAACCTTAAAACGAAGGCAAAAAAGTTTAGTTACGAATGTACTATAATAGGTATGATGACTATTTTGAAAAATGGTCAGATATGTTCGGAAGTATCTACTATTTCGAAAAAATATCTTATTTCAGCAGAAAAATAAGGTTTGGTAGATGAAATTGGCATTTGAAATTTAAATTTTAAAATTCACGCCAAAACGTTCGGCGGTGTCATGGCGTCGTCATGACGTCGTTTGTGACGTCACTATTATTTTTACCATTGTACTCTGTGCAGTGTGCAGTAAACAATAGTGTGATTGTCAAAGTTCGAAAATAATTGTGACGTCATTGTCGCTTCATTGGTGTTTTAACCAATATGGCGGATTGCTGTATTTTATAGTTTTATTTTATCAAAATAAATAGCAATCTTACTCGAAATATGAAAAAAATACCTTTTTTATAATACATGAATCCAATTTTATTAGATAAATTTATAATTTCATTGATTATTTGTTACTGTCATCATGCCTATTATATTTAAGACCTTTTGTCTTCGTAACAAGTAACAACGCGAGGTGGCGAGGTGTCGCCCACGGTTACACAGCACTTATTAATATAAACCTTTTAAAACTAAGGAATTAAAGTTTAATTACGAATGTACTATATTATTATACTTAAGACCTCTTAAGAAGAATGGTGTTGATCACGCGTATTCACATTTTTACCCCCTACCAAATAGTGCTCAACGCGCCTAAAGAAGTTTTCACTTCAAAAAAGTTGCTGATTTGACTATTTGTCAAATACCCAATACCGCAGTTTACTGACGCGCGCTTAAAATTGCCGTGGGCTAAGGCCCCAAAGTTTTTATTATATGTGACCACATTATTTCAATAGATAATAATTTATTATATTTCTTTAGATAATTTTAATACAGCAACAATGTTAAAAGTCCTGACAACAGCTGTGAGCAGTTTAATAGATTTACTTACATTAACAAATTTAGCATTTAATAAAGATTTGGTAGAACAATTATTATTTATCGTCTAACTCTAAGCTAACAATTTAAATATTAGATATTCTAGGAATATCCGATAGATTTTCTAATACACATCTAGAAACTAGAAATGATTTTAATTGTGTTGCTCGCGTTAAATTTTAAAATTACTATAAATAAGAGAGGCGGCCTCATTTTCAATATTTACCAACACTTGATTATTATCGACACATTTTCTAACGTTTTTTTTGTCTATTTGTTTTTTGTTACGCACTAGCGACCGTAATTGGAACTTTACTCCAATTATTAATGCAATGTTCACTTAAACACACAAGTAGTAATAAAACTTGCAAAAGTTGTAGTCGTTAAACCGAAGATCGTTAAAAATCTGAGAAAGACAAGCGAATATATATACTTCGTACTTAATATTATAAATGCGAAAGTTTGGATGGATGGATGAATGTATGGACGGATGTTTGTTACTCAATCACGCCCCAACGGCTGAACGGAGCCACAAAGATAGATTATAGTCTGGAATAACACACAGGCTACTTTTTATCCTGGAAAATCAAAGAGTTCCAGCAGGAACCGAAAAACCTCAATCCACGCGGACGAAGTCGCGGGCATTTGCTAGTACAGTAAAAACGTAAGCCATTCAGCGTTGACTGCTTGCTTAACTATACAGTTTTACTTGTTAAAACAAAGATAAAATTGACTTGCTTCGAGTCTTTTACAGTGCAAGTGACTTTCCACAGCGAACTTCTGCAAGCTTTACTGCTAGTGTACACTTTGCATAATTGCGATGATTTCATGCCATGTCCAAAATAAATTATTTCTTACCGATTATTAAATAGAGGGTCTTCAAACAATATCTAAAATTAACATCCTTGGTTAGTTTTATGTTCGATAACCATTTTAATTAAAGAAAAAAAGTGCGTTGAAGTTTGATGACGTCACAACTATGTCTTTCATACAACTTCCATACTAGAAGCGCGTTTTTAAATTTCATAAAGGGTTGCTGATTTGATTGAGTTGTCATCATCCCTATTATGCGTAACCTCTACAATGCCTACAGCTGAAAACTGAAAAAATCTTTCATAGTTTACTGGATTGTCCAGACTGTAAAAAAAGACTCCGCTAGAGTTAAACAATATATTTTTACGTTTAGTGATAAAAAATACTCATATGGAATGACGGAATAAAGAATTATATTGAATCATCAAAAAATGATGATCAGGTGTTTTGTTTTTAATAAGTTAATAAGATTTATTTAATTTTTATTGTGATTTGTAATTCCGAATGGTGCACTTTAGTTTAGGCACAATTCCTTAGCGTTCATCACTTCAGGTCACAGCGAATGTACATCTATACACATTAATAATATATTTGCTATCATTCCTTACATTAGTAATAATATAAAAATAATTAATAATAATAGAAGTATAGTCTTTGTTACCAAATAAAATACATTTAGTATAATATTATAACTTAATTGGTTAATTTTACAATACCCTTCATTCGGCCCCGCTTTAACTTCATAGTGTATAATTTAAGTAAAAAGGTTTTCTATCTCAAGAGTTAGCTTGCAAAAAAATTAGCAGATATTTCCTCCAATTCAGTAATTGAATTGTTAACTCATCATAAACTCACTGGTTTAATGAAGTTGTAATTTATAGGTCAATACTGGGATAACAAATTATATGAAAGTTATTAATAACTTTTTTTAATAAATTACAGGCAAGTTTTGAAATTGCACTTAAAAGTGGTTAAACGTTACTCACTATCATTTTTAATATATTCTTTTTGATCTATAAGCTGCTAATGAAGTGATAAACATGCCAAATCTGCTGTCTCATCTCAAAGTTTTCAGCATATAAGTGCGGGTAGCTGCTTACGTACGTTTAAGGGCAAAACACACAGAGAACGGGCGCGGGGCGGGCGCGGGCCGGGTCGGGTGCGCGGCGGGTTTAATTCCTTGTATGTATATGGACGACATCACACAGAACACGGGCGCGGGTCGGGCGGGTGACGCCGCGCACTCGACCCGGCCCACGCCCGACCCGCGCCCATTCCATGTGTGTTTTGCGCTTTACGGTTCGCATGACTTGAAGTTGATCGTCCGAATCCGAAATAAAGAGAACCATAACATCATATGCGCTGCCTGTAAAAGTAACGGCGAGCTGAGTTTTTGAAGTAAAGCCTTTAGCTGCGAACCATCCACGGACTTAAAAGTTGGTCCTTCGAAGCCGGATTAAGGGTCTTACATCATGGTACTGGTGTCAATAGGCGGCGCGTGGTTACGCAATGCCTCTCTTATGTAGTTGCCAATGCTTCCTTCCGCTATCAGGTGGAAGAAGAATAAATGCTCGAAACTCTTGAGGGATATGGAACGGAGGGCTGGTAGCCTTAGTAGTAGAGACGCGAACCTGCCTTCTTCGGAACTGTGTGCTCTTCGACAGTATTCGTCCAAACACGAGAATATCTGTTAAAAATAATTACTCAGGTGAAACCGAAGCACCGTAGTATGACTTGACTATAGTAGGTAATCATTGTGTAGCATTCCTTAGAATAATTGACGAGGTAAACAAATTGCAGAAACTTACTTAGCAAAACGCGCATTAGACGTTCTCGGGTTAGGTTTTTCATTCTTATCATGAATTCTTAGTAACTTTTTTCCAGTTAAGGAAAAACAGACTATAGATCCATAGTCTATGGGACCAAATAATTCACACTATATGAGAAAGTGTGCCTGTCTGTCTGTAACTTTTTCACAGCCCATCCGATGGTCACAAAATTTTAGAAACGGATAATATAGCCTTTTTTACGGGATAGTCATGAATTCTCAGGGAATTTTAAAACCGAATTTTCTATGGATAAAACTGTAACGTACCTTTTCTCTTAAAACGTCGACGTCTGTTCGATTTTTCAGCCCTTTGACATCTGAAATAAGGAAAAAGCAAATCATAAGATGTAGCCCATAAGAAAAATCTCTCAAAGTATAAAGGTAAGTAATGTGGAATCTCTACTGCCCGCTCTACACTCGCGGCGTGGCAGCAAGCGAAAGCCGCCAAAACATTTGTATAAAATCTTTTCATGGCTTCGCAAGGTCGAAGGAAGCTTCTGATGCACTTTTGCTCGTGACCGCGCGACAAGACAAGGATATACTTTTCACGTATAGGAAACTGTACGAGGGTTTTTTATATCTTCGAAGCATCGAAACGGCTGGATCGACTTCCATAATTAGTCGGATATTAATGAACATAGGAAACTCAAACCCCGTTTAAACGAACGCGGACATCCTGCGAACTTGTCACCCAACACAATTCTGTTCGTGTTCGTTGCGTGCGTGTGGAGTAGCAAGCATCCACAGTCCGACAAGCTTTGCTGAGTGAGGATGAGCGGGGCTCGATGTTCCACAAATTAAAGAATGGTGACGTCTCAGGTAAAATCTCGATCACAACTAGGTACAGAGACATACCGCATAAATGTCGGGCGATATGACCCATAATAAATACATGGGTTCATTGCACAGAGGGAACTAGTTACCGGGGTTGAGCAGCACGATGGCCTTGAGCGCGACGTACTCGGCCTGGTACATGCGCAGCGCGCGCATCTTGAGCGAGAGCTCCGACAGCACGCGGTCGAAGATCTGCCCCACGTCAGGTATATAGGAAAATGCGACACTCATAGCACAGAGGGCGCTAATTACCGGGGTTGAGCAGCACGATGGCCTTGAGCGCGACGTACTCGGCCTGGTCCATGCGCAGCGCGCGCATCTTGAGCGAGAGCTCCGACAGCACGCGGTCGAAGATCTGCCCCACGTCAGGTATATAGGAAAATGCGACACTCATAGCACAGAGGGCGATAATTACCGGGGTTGAGCAGCACGATGGCCTTGAGCGCGACGTACTCGGCCTGGTCCATGCGCAGCGCGCGCATCTTGAGCGAGAGCTCCGACAGCACGCGGTCGAAGATCTGCCCCACGTCAGGTATATAGGAAAATGCGACACTCATAGCACAGAGGGCGCTAATTACCGGGGTTGAGCAGCACGATGGCCTTGAGCGCGACGTACTCGGCCTGGTCCATGCGCAGCGCGCGCATCTTGAGCGAGAGCTCCGACAGCACGCGGTCGAAGATCTGCCCCACGTCAGGTATATAGGAAAATGCGACACTCATAGCACAGAGGGCGCTAATTACCGGGGTTGAGCAGCACGATGGCCTTGAGCGCGACGTACTCGGCCTGGTCCATGCGCAGCGCGCGCATCTTGAGCGAGAGCTCCGACAGCACGCGGTCGAAGATCTGCCCCACGTCAGGTATATAGGAAAATGCGACACTCATAGCACAGAGGGCGCTAGTTACCGGGGTTGAGCAGCACGATGGCCTTGAGCGCGACGTACTCGGCCTGGTGCATGCGCAGCGCGCGCATCTTGAGCGAGAGCTCCGACAGCACGCGGTCGAAGATCTGCCCCACGTCAGGTATATAGGAAAATGCGACACTCATAGCACAGAGGGCGCTAATTACCGGGGTTGAGCAGCACGATGGCCTTGAGCGCGACGTACTCGGCCTGGTCCATGCGCAGCGCGCGCATCTTGAGCGAGAGCTCCGACAGCACGCGGTCGAAGATCTGCCCCACGTCAGGTATATAGGAAAATGCGACACTCATAGCACAGAGGGCGCTAATTACCGGGGTTGAGCAGCACGATGGCCTTGAGCGCGACGTACTCGGCCTGGTCCATGCGCAGCGCGCGCATCTTGAGCGAGAGCTCCGACAGCACGCGGTCGAAGATCTGCCCCACGTCAGGTATATAGGAAAATGCGACACTCATAGCACAGAGGGCGCTAATTACCGGGGTTGAGCAGCACGATGGCCTTGAGCGCGACGTACTCGGCCTGGTCCATGCGCAGCGCGCGCATCTTGAGCGAGAGCTCCGACAGCACGCGGTCGAAGATCTGCCCCACGTCAGGTATATAGGAAAATGCGACACTCATAGCACAGAGGGCGCTAATTACCGGGGTTGAGCAGCACGATGGCCTTGAGCGCGACGTACTCGGCCTGGTCCATGCGCAGCGCGCGCATCTTGAGCGAGAGCTCCGACAGCACGCGGTCGAAGATCTGCCCCACGTCAGGTATATAGGAAAATGCGACACTCATAGCACAGAGGGCGCTAATTACCGGGGTTGAGCAGCACGATGGCCTTGAGCGCGACGTACTCGGCCTGGTCCATGCGCAGCGCGCGCATCTTGAGCGAGAGCTCCGACAGCACGCGGTCGAAGATCTGCCCCACGCCCGCCTGCAGCGCAGAGTTGCGGTGCAGGGTCATGCCTGGAAACATCAGCACTTTTTATAGGTAGAACAATCTACTTCTTATAGATAGAATAATTATGAACGGGGAACAAAATCGAAAAGATCTTAAAAGGTCAGATACTGGTTTCGAACATTTGGTATCTCATAAAGCATATTATTTACCAGGCATCAGGCACATGAGCTGCGGCGGCGCCGCGCTTCTCGTGCCGTCCATGTTTTCCCGCTCATCTTCCAGGTACTGAAAGGGACACAAAACACAATCAGCAATAACGCAATTTATCTAACGTCAAAACATTTTTTTTTAATATATAGGCTAGCGCTTAGCGGCAATAGCGGCTTAATAGTGATGCAGTTTAAGTTGGAGCCCACTTGCCCAGAAGATGCCTATTCACTCTGGATTTGAAGGTACCTATAATTAAAAGACGAGAGGAAAATGGAAGCCGGAAGGGCATTCCATATCCTAGCGGTTCGAATTAGGAACGAGGAAGCAAATCGCTTCGTACGAGTCCGCGGAATTTCGACTTTGTAATGGTGCAGACCTTGTCGATGTCTTGCGGTTCGATGATAAAAAGGTGACGGAGGAACCAGTTCAAATAGTTCTTGAGCAGAGTCTCCGAGATATATCCTGTAGAATACCGACAACTTTGGGCCGATGTTCCAAGCTTTGCAGCTTCGAACTGACTTCGATACCAATAAGTCTCCTAGCGCGACGAGTATGATAGATGAATGACAGTTTAGTATGAGAGCTTTTATGAAGGAACCTTGTCCGGAACAGTTACCTCCATAGACCGCCAAGCGATGGCGAAGAGGAGAAGTTCGTTCCAGGACGCCTTGATGAGCACCACCTGGTCGTCCAGCTCCAGCTGGCTGAAGTGAGGGATGTCGCGCGCCCACACCACCAGCGCAGCGATCTGCTTGTTGCCTGGAACCGTACAGGGGAGGTGTCATCAGATAGCGACAAAAAAAGCGACTCCAAATCCTAAATCCTGATGCGGTAGGGTACAGAAAACCTCAAAAGTAGAGAGTTAGGAAATTTTGATGGTGAATTCATATTGTAGGTGTCAAGCAACGACTTCATACTTAAACCCAAGTCCCAGGTCCTCAACTCTGACGTCATCGTCAGAGTTGAGGACCTGGGACTGCACTCCAAGGCCGTGGGGATTTAGAAACTGTTGATAGTGAATTGATATTAAAGGCACCGAACATGGACTTCATCATCGAAATTTGAACTAATGAGTACACTAAAAAGTTTAAAAAAAAGTTCTTTCCAAAAAACCCAACTTCCAAAGCCACTGTAAAGTAATAAATAATTTTGATTTGTACACACTATGTTGGAGTCGGGCGAGCCTGACGCGTCAGCTTTGCCTGTTTGTTAAACTAATCGCTATTTTTAAGAAGTTTTGTACTCTGCAGCATCAGGGGTGAGGAGTTGGGACTCAGACTTGATACCTATTATATGAATACTCCAATGCGGGTTGGCGGTCTTTAACTATATCATGTTAGTGATAATAACCGGGACCGATGGCTTAACGTGCTCTTCGAGGCATGGGGGTGAGGCGCCGCCAACTTCCTAACTCCGGGCTCCGGGCTGAGAATTTCTAGTCAGAAAACCCCAATACTTAATTATGGCCCCACCCCGGGACTAGAACCCAGGACCAAGCCGGTCGCAGTTGAACGTGCTAACCAATAGACCAACGAGGCAGTTACTCATAAAACAAATTCCGTTTAGTCTGAAGTAAGGGGGGAAAATGGAGTCAGGTGTTACCTATTTGGCACAGGCTTGAGACGGGGGCGCGGTACCGTGCCGGCACGTTGCTGTCGGGCCCCACGCGCAGGAACTGGAACTCCTCAGTGGGGTCCGCCACGAGTGACTCCATCTCCAGCAGCCGCTCGATTGATAGCTCCTGAAAAAGTTGGGGACAAGTTCCCTTTTAGTTCAGTAAACTTGTAGAATAGACTAGCGGAGCTTTTAAATCGTCGAAGGATTATTTTTTGTATACTATGTTATATGTATATGTCACCGTAAGATTGTAAAATCCGTTAGATTATAATCTAACGGTTTCTATCACGCGAGATTATAAACTGTCGAAAGATTGTGAACCGTTCAATGTTCTGAGTATTAATTTATGAAATATTTATTGTTTTTACGTTTTCTTTTCTCTTTCTTGTACAGTTCGCGCGCGAGTTGAATGCAGAGTAAATGTAAGTGTCACCATACATTTACTCTGCATTCAACTCGCGCGCGAACTATAGGTTAGGTTAGGGTTTGACATGAATATTAGGTCCTATCGGGTTAATATACCTAATATATTACAATTTACCGAAAAATAACGCGTTAAATTGTGAGCAGTATGTTACGGTTCACAATCTGTCGACAGTTTACAATCTATCGAGATAAAAAACGTTATATTATAATCTAACGGTTTTTACAATCTTACGGTGACAGATACCAACCAGTAAAACGATATTTTACTGGTTGAGTCAATGTCTCTAAGGTTGCCTCTGGAGAACCTAGGTACTCCGACGTTTCCATATTTTGTAACTCCAACAAATTACAAAGTACAATGATTTTTATATAGAAGGTTTATTTTTACAACTAGATGTTATAGCAGGTAATAATATTTAATTACACAGAATTATACCTACATTAACATAATTATTGCGTCAAATAGAAGCAAGCTAAGCATATTACATTATAAAATTACAATAAATACATTATTTACCGGCAACGCCTAATCTATATCCTTCATAACTTGAAGGACATGGACCTTAGCCGGGGCCACGGAATAAATTATATCGATAACCTTGTGACTAACGAACTAACAATGTTTATTACCTTGTGGTAATTTATAGACACATTTATTCCTATGCTACGATTTTATATTTGAACCAGCTTTTTTTCGGTTGATATTTACTTCAGTTCGAATGTATGGATTACTAAATAGGGATGATGACAACCACGGAATAGATAATATAGATAATCAGCAACTCTTTATCAAACTTAAAAACACACTACTAGAATGGACGTCGTCGTCACAGTTGTGGCATCGTCAAATTTTAACGCACTTATTTTCTTTAATCTACATATACTCGTATTTTAAAATGGTTATCAAACTTAAAACTAACCGAGGATGTGAATTATAATAGGTCTTTTGGAAGACACTCTATTTAATTATCAGTTAGAAATAATTTATTTTTCATATAGGCGTCATACGGTACATTTACGGTATTCTTGCTGCGTCAATGGATTTTGACCAATAGTGGAAGAGTGTTATCCAATCAGAGGTGATTGCGGTGTTTTAGCCGGTCGCGCTGCAGGTCTCGATTTTAGGACATTTCGGCTTCAAGTGCCCTATTACAAGCACGGCCTTGCCACACAGCTTGCTAATGGTTTGGGCTATCCTGGTGACCTTGGTTCTCTTTATCTCTTTATTCAGCTCTTATATCTGAGGGAACAAACTGATAAAGGAGGAACGAGTAGCCTAGTTGTGACAACGCATATCAGTCGATTGCTATTGTTAAGCAACGTTGACCCAAGTCGGTAACTGGACGGGTGACCGAATTTGGAGGTTCAAATTTAGCCTTTTCGTTTCCTCCGTGCGCCGTGAGAGCACGTTGAGCCGTTGGTCCCGGTTATCTCTAACATCTGATAATAATCGTTACAAAAACCTAAGTTACCGCTTAGTCGAGTTGTATGCGGAAGGACATGGGAACCCACCGCATTATTATCCCAAGCAAACTCCTACCATTATTTGATTAATGGAAAGGGTCCACGACCCTCAGTAATGAGGAATATGACGCAGTGAGAGAGATCTGAGGGAAATTGCAAAGATAGAGCTCTCTACTTTGCGACTATGAATTTGTGAATGAAGCCGCTTGCTTGCTTTTGTCCACGACTTTATTTATTCATCCATCGCGTTTTAGACTTAAACCTAAATCATACTAATATTATAAATGCGAAAGTGTTTGTTTGTTGGTTTGTTGGTTTATTGGTTTGTCCTTCAATCACGCCGTTTTTTTTGGCATGGGTATAGTTAAGGACCTGGAGAGTGACATAGGCTTCTTTTCATCCCGGAAAATTAAGGAGTTCCCGCGGGAATCAAAAATTTAAAACACGCGGACGAAGTCGCGGGCATCAGCTAGTATTATATACTTTCATTCGTATATAGGGTCCGAATCCGAGGGTGTACCTCCGCGCATTTGACCTCACAAAGCTTTTTTAAGGAACCATTAAAAACAAAGAAATCCATGCGCGTCACCGTCCACTTTTATTTCAGTACCTAAGCATAGTCATCGCAGTTGATTGCCTGAGACATTTTGATTGGCTATTTAAAGTTTATTTGCTTAGTCACAGGTTTACCTATCATTTAACGATAAAGTTTATCATGTTCACGAATACGTTACGTTACAAGACTTAGAACAAATAATTGGGTATTTGACTACTATTCCAATAAATTATTTTTTAGTGATTATTAAATAGAGGATCTCCCAAAACTCGTTATATCAACGTCGCCTGTTAGTTTTATGTTGAATAACCATTTTAAAGAATCGATTAAAGTAAAAAAGTGCGTCGAACTTTAATGACGTCACATTTCAGAACTTCCTATAATCCCCCATGCTTAGGACGCGTTTGACATTTGAAAAAAAGTTCCTGATTTGACTATTGGTCAAATACCCAATTGTCATAATATAATTTAAGCTACAATTACTTAAGCTAACATCTAATAAAACACTTAAGTAAAAATTTATTAAATTTACAATGAACAAGATGCAGGATACTATAATCAGCCGTTGGGTATCCTATCCACTGTTGAACTACCATAATTGGGGCATTAACTCAGTCAGCTTTCTCATCCAATCTGTACCACCAATATACGGAACCTGAAGTAAACAGAACACGCGATTGAAACGTTTCCAACGCAGCTTCTAGAACTTAGATAAATTAATAGAAGATACAAACAACGGTGTGATTGCGGAAACTTTTTTTTATCGCTGGAAAAATGCTTTTACGCACTCCGATTTCCGACTTAAGCGGGTATGTGGTTCTACTGTCGCACAATGTGTGTTTTTGGGTATAAACAAAACATAATACTCAAAGGAATAGGGAAAGGAAAATGTAAATACGAGTAGGTAGTAATGTTGATAAAGGCAAATACGTTTTACGTGTAATAGAATCCGATCCTACGTCTCCGACATCGATTAGCTTTCTACCATAACGACGCACTATAGGTATGTATGTTGTACTTTAAGGTAGGTATATTACAAAACAGGTATATTCACGTATGGTTTACGGATCTTCTTATATTAAACTAGCTGATCCACGCGACTTCATACGATTGAGTGGAGGTTTTTCGGTTCCCGCGGGAACTCGTTAATTTTCCGGGATAAAAAGTAGCCTATTTGTTATTCCAGACTATAATCTATCTCTGTGCCAAACAACTGGCGTGATTGATAAATGATAAATGATTTGATTTGAAATAAAAGTGTAAAAAAATAAACTCAATTGCAATTAGCTAATTGACGTATAAAATGGGATAATATTTCAAGAAAAGTGTTTTTCTAGCACGTTTACTTTAGAAGTTCGAAGAAATATAGACTACTTACTGAAAAACTAATCGCCATCGATTGCAAATTTAAGTACTAATTAAATCACTACTTATTGTGAAAAACAAAGTTCGCCTCCGCCTAGTTTGTCTGTCTGTTCGCGCTAATCGCAAAAAGTAATGTATTTCATACGGCAATGATTTCATTTCAACTATGGATATTCCAAGGTCCAAGATGAATTCAAAGAAAAGGCTTGGGCGTATAATACAAACATAAGGGTAAATTGACTGAATTAAGATGATAATTGTCGCAAAAGCTAGGCGAAAATAGCTCGACTTGGGAGCTTCGTTAGCGAACGGTGTTTACTGTTAGATTTTTAATAGTTATGCTACGAGTATGTAGTTAAATGTATTAATTGTTCCTTGCAAAAAGATTTTTTATGTCCACTACAAGTTAGCCCTTGACTGCGATCTCAAGTGATAAGTACTCACTTGAGACGTCGTACTACCTGGTGGTACTAAGATGGTAGCGGGGCTGTTGAGGAATAGCAGTTATTTTATTAAAACCACACCCCTAATCGGTTTCTAGTTTCTACTAGGCATCTTACCGAAACGCGAAATCGCTTGGCGGCACGTCTTAGCCGGTGGTAGCCACGGCCGAAGCCTCTCACCAAACCAGACCAGGGAAATTAAGAAATTATAAATTTCGAAATTGATCCTGCCGGGGACCGAACCCGGGAACTCCCCTTTATAAGACAGCACTCACCACTGCGCTAGAGAGGTCGTCAAAAAATAATAATTAAAGAACCTAAAATATATCATTAAACAGCTACTAAAAATCTGTAGATAAAAGAAAGGGATACTTGACAGCCGCTATCTAATAGTGCAGGCTCACATAAACTTACACGAGCGAGGTTGAAAATTTTCAAGCAATAGTTACCTGAACAGAACTGCTCGGGTGTGCGTCTTCAGCGCCTCGAGCCGCCCGCTGCCTCTCTTCTTGCACGGCCTCGCGTTTCATGCCACATGCGAGGCACTTCTGATACCGACAGTATTGACATCGGTTCCGTTGCCGTTTGTCGATTATGCAGTTCCTCTCTTCACGACACGCGTACGTCAGATCTTTTCTCACCGTCCGCTTGAAGAAACCCTTGCAGCCTTCGCAACTGAAAATCAAGTTTTTCTAAATTGAACACTGAAGCTGAACCAAAAACTAAGAAGTGTGATTCATTGATGATCTATACTAATTACTAAAATTATAAATGCGAAAGTTTGGATGGATGGGTGTGATATTTGTTACGCAATCACGCCAGAACGGCTAAACGAAATTTGGCACACAGATACATTGTAGTCTAGAATAACACATAAGCTACTTTTTATCCCGGAAAATGTAAGGTTCCCGTGGGATAGTTTTGTTTTTTACAGAGCAAGAGATCAACATGATTTTTTGCATAGTGGTAGTTAGGGTCAGAGACTGGCTACTTTTTATCCCGGAAAATTAAAGACCACGCGGACTAAGTCGCGGGCATCAGCTAGTCAATTATAATTTAACAAGGACCGCCGCACACAATTTCATGTCTTCTAAAAACATTATGGGCTATATTGATTATTTTGCCTCCTGACGCTTTTTTCGATGTAGGATGAAATTCCGAATTCGCGTCGCAAACAAAGATGTTTTGAGTCGCAAATCGCCAGAAACTGCGTATTTACGCTATTTCCTTTGTTGGGGTGATTACTCTTCTAGTAGGTACTTAACAACGAAATCCATACTAATATTATAAATGTGAAAGTGTGTCTGTCTGTGTGCTACGCTTTCACGACTCATCCGTTTAACCGATTTTGATGAAATTTGGTACAGGGGTAGGTTGTATCACTTGTATCCTGGGGAAGGACATAGACTACTTTTTATCCCGGTAAATTAGAGTTCCCGCGGGAATCAAAAAATCCTAATACACGCGGACGCGTCGCGGGAATCATCTAGTTTGTAATAAACCGTCTTTGTTCATATTATAAACTTGGCATCGTCAAAAAGAAAATTTTGAGTTTCTCTAAATTGTTTTTCCTAACATTAATTTGCCAACTTTTCATTATGATTACGAATAATAGGTAATTATTGTGATACGAGTAGGTGATATGATATCTAATTGATATGGGAGCCTTCCAATCCAGTAAGATCTAAGCATAAGTAAGTACATTCTATCATTCTTAAATCTTCTCTACCATATACCGATAAACTGCGACCTAATAATATTATTGTTCAAATTAAGGTATACATATAAGGTGATGTGCCGGATATCCGTATCCGTCGGTGAAGAAAGATCCGTATCCGTATCCATTACTTTTTTGACGGATCTTTTTAAGGATCTTTTACTTAATTAATTTTCAATACAAAGATGCATTCTATATAATATTATAATATGTGATTAGGTTGCAATGAAAAACTATTAAATTCTATTCAGATAATTTTTTTATTTCTTAAAATCAAATATTTGACACCTTTATATTGCATACATATTATATCGTGGCGTGTTTCAAGGTCACGCGCACTGACACTGATTGAATATCCCGATCCGTATCCGCGGATATACATTTTTAACGATCCGGCACATCACTAGCCGTATAACGCGATAGGTACAACGATATTTCAAAGTCACGTATAGAAGAGTGAAAGTCATGACCAATATAGCTTTATCAAAATTGATAAGCGTATTGTAAGGCTATCATCACGAGTTACGTGGGTAATGAAAAAGAAATTTAATATCGTATTTAACAAACATGTATACTTACTACATGTATGATTTTACATTGGGTGGTTCTAATGAATAAAATTTGTTCGTGCCTTTTAAATGAAATTACTGTGAGTGATGGAACGAAAATAAGTCCATACTATAATATTATAATTATGCGAAAGTGTGTCTGTCTGTCTGCTACGCTTTCACGGCCCATCTGTTCAACCGATTTTGATGATATTTGGTATGGGGATAGTTTGTATCCCGGGGAAGGACATAGGCTACTTTATATCCCGGAAAATTAAAGAGTTCCCGAGGGAATCAAAAAATCTTAGTCCACGCGGACAAAGTCGCGCGCATCATCTAGTAATACATAAGTACTTCTAATCTTAATGGAATTTTTCTTCTTTATTATATTCCGTCTCTACTTAAATATGTACATCTTAACTTGATTTCACTTTTCAGATTATTCTAGGCAGAAGAATTTTTATATATTTAATACGAGCTGTAGTGTTCAATGTTCTACCTTTGAGTTTTTTCATCTACTTTGTTAAGTATTTTGTTTTATATGAAAAAGCAATTTTATAGAATATATCTATCGACCGTAGAGAAACTACTTCATTATCTATACTAATATTATAAATGCGAAAGTTCGGATGTATGGATGAATTTATGGATGCTTGTTACTCAATCACGCCCCAACGGCTGATCGGATCTGGATGAAATTCGGCACAGAGATAGATTATAGTCTGGAATAGCACATAGGCTACTTTTATCTCGAAAAATTAAGGAGTTCCCGCGGGAACCAAAAAACCTTAATCCACGCGGACGGAGTCGCGGGAATCAGCTAGTGATTACTAAAATTATCTGTACGTCAAGATATGCTATTAAACTATGCATTACCAACTTAGTTAAATCACAACATGGTTTTCGTTCATACAACTTTTAAAAACAATAATCTGACGACAACGGTAATCATTTGGCGACACAAGTAGCGCGACGCGTAGATTTGTTTCCCAAAAAGTGATATTCAGACCCAAAATATTAGCAGCAAAAAACACAATACTCAGTTTGTACAGTTAGTAATCCCCAAAATCAATGTGTTATTGTTGAAATGCTGGAATTTTTCGGCTTACCTACACGTTAGCGGAAATGATGCCACATTGGCAACGTTCACGTTCTAAAACAAGGGCTAACTATACTTGCTAAAAAGTGAAAACTCTTAAAACCAGAATCCAAAACGAGCGAAAGAAAGAATGCGAAACCAGTTTGGGCAAAAATATTTAATGGAACACTAAAAATGTTACATATACGGGTTCGTCGGGCTCTACGTACAACCAGATCCCAATCGGGATTCTCAAATCTCTCGACTACATAATATAAATATAAAACATGCAGTGTGTTTTATTTAGCAAGCGATGTAGATAGCTATGCTATGTCTTAATGTGATTGAAATGAGTGGATCCGCATAAGAAATAAAGTAACCGACATAGATCAACAGGTTGTTAACGGATTGCGAGCTGGAGTGACACATTGAAAAACCGATAGACGTTAGGATCCCAAGGTTTTTTTTTTTTTTTTTTATCCACTACAAGCTAGCCCTTGACTGCGATCTCACCTGATGGTAAGTGATGATGCAGTCTAAGATGGTAGCGGGCTAACCTGTTAGGGGCATGGCAGTTATATTAAACCCATACCCCTTCGGTTTCTACACGGCATCGTACCGGAACGCTAAATCGCTTGGCGGCACGTCTTTGCCGGTAGGGTGGTAACTAGCCACGGCCGAAGCCTCCCACCAGTCCAGACCAGGGAAAATTCAGAAATTATAAATTCCCAAATTGACCCTGCCGGGGATCGAACCCAGGACCTCCGCACGTTAAGGCAACAGCGCTACACACTGCGCCACGGAGGTCGTCACGATACGAACCTAGAAACTCCCTACAGAGTGGACTCCCACTGCATATGCACAGGAGTAGATATGTGGCGTGAAGTAGTCCCATCAAGAGCTGATACCGAAAAGTGACCGATCGTATAGAAGCGTATTCATGAAAATGCGTTATATTATGCAATCTGCAAGAGGTGGAAGTGCTGTTTTAATAAAAGAGCATATCAGCCATTTCGAAGAAAGCAGGTACGAGACACAGGAAATTCAAGCAGTAGCGGTAAATATTAAAACTCAAAAGTATTCCTTATCAGTAGTTGCTTTATACTGTCCACCTAGACATAGCTTGAAAAAATACCAATATCTCAGTTTCTTAAGACAATTTGGAAATAGGTTTATTATTGGTGGTGATTTTAACGCGAAAAATACCTTCTGGGGCTCTAGACTAACAAACACAAAAATACCTTCTGGGGCTCTAGACTAACAAACACAAAAGGTAGGGAGCTCTTGGGTGCTATACAAGAAATGAACTGTGATGTGGTAAGTACAGGGTTGCCTACTTACTGGCCCACTGATCCATCAAAAATCCCCGACTTGATTGATTTCTTTATATGCAAGAATATTTCGCTGAAATATATAAGTATAGCTCAAAAATATGATATGAACTCTGATCACTCACCCATACTTTTGATATTGCATGAAAATATTAAATTCAAAGAAAATAACTTATCTCTAGTTAATAAAAATACAGATTGGAATAGTTTTAAACTAGATTTAGAAGAAATAATAAACCTAAAAGTTCCTTTAAAAACCCCGGAACAGCTAAATTTGGAACTAGAGAAATTCATAAAAAATATACAACAATCTGCTTGGAAAAATACTCCTCGATTCAGAAAAACATGCCAGGGAACCATTTATCCAAAACATATTACTTCTCTTATTGCAAGAAAAAGGAAACAGAGAAAAAAATGGCATAACACTAGATCACCACTAGATAAAAGGTTACTTAATAATTTATCCAAAAAAATCAAGAGAGCAATCAAGTCCTATAACGACAATTTAATGAACGATCATCTTCAAAAATTAACTGCTGATCGGAAAACCAATTATTCCCTTTGGAAGGCCACTAAAAACTTAAAAAGACCCACAACGCAAATTCCTCCAATAAAGGAAGACAACGGAGAGTGGGCAATAAATAGCGTTCAGAAAGCAAAAAGATTTGCTCAGCATTTAGAAAATATATTTCAGCCTAACGAAGGACATACAGATACCTTAAACGCAACTGAAGATTTAGAAAAGGATTTTGAAATAAAGCTTACTACCCCAAAAGAAGTGATGCGAACAATAAAGCTAGATCTAAGTAAAAAGAAATCACCAGGGTATGATCTTATTACAGCAGAAATTCTAATGAACTTACCACGGAAAGCGATTGTAAAACTTACCACTATCATTAACGCTGCATTCAGGTTAAAGCATGTACCTGACTTGTGGAAAGTGGCAGAAGTCATCATGATCGCAAAACCTGGAAAACCACCGGAAGAAACAACATCATATAGGCCTATTTCCTTATTACCCATAATGTCCAAATTATTTGAAAAGCTATTACTTAAGAGACTGAAACCCATCATAGAAGATAAAAGACTAATTCCTGATCATCAGTTTGGTTTTAGAGAAAAACACTCGACCGTTGATCAAGTCCACAGAATTATCAATGTAATTGAGAAAACACTTGAGGAGAAAAAAGTTTGTTCTTCTGTTTTTCTTGACGTGGCGCAAGCTTTTGATAAAGTTTGGCATATAGGTCTCATTCACAAGCTTAGACTTATGCTGCCTAAGGCACTTGTAGACATTCTTGAATCGTATATTACAAACAGAATGTTCAGAGTTAGACAAGACGAAGCTTATTCTGATCTGAAAGAAATCAAAGCTGGTGTACCTCAAGGAAGTGTCCTAGGTCCGGTCCTGTACCTACTATACACATCTGATATACCAGAGCTAGACAACAGTACTATTGCCACCTTTGCTGATGACACTGCTATTATGGCTGTGGGTGATTCTCATAAGGAAGCAGTAGAAAGATTGCAAAATGGAGTAAATAAAGTATACGATTGGACTAAGAGATGGAAAATAAGACTCAACGAAACGAAATCAACCCATGTAGATTTTACTAACAAGAAAATACATTACTCTCCTGTTTTTTTGAATAAACAAAAAATACCGTATGCTGACACTGCAAAGTATCTTGGTATGACGCTGGATGCTAAGCTACGTTGGAAGACCCATGTTAAAAAGAAAAGAGCTGAACTAGATCTTCGCTATAAGAACCTGCATTGGTTGCTAGGAAGACAATCCTCGCTATCAATTGACAATAAAGTTTTGCTTTATAAGCAAGTTTTAATGCCTATCTGGGCTTATGGCTGTCAGCTCTGGGGCTGCACCAAAAAGAGTAACACGCAAGTTGTTCAAAGGTTTCAGAACAAAGTATTAAGGAACATTGTTAACGCACCTTGGTACATCCGAAATGACAATATTCACCGGGACCTTAAAGTTGAATATGTCGACAGAATAATTGCGAAATTTGCTGAAGCCCACGAATATCGGCTTCACCATCACGTCAACGTTGAGGCGATTCAGCTGCTCGACGTTACGCAGTTAGTGAGGAGACTTAAAAGAACCAAACCCTTTGAGCTAGTGCTCAATAGTGAATAGTGCTAAGTGATAAGTGAATAGTGAAAGTGTAGTATAAGTGCTGCCCTAAAGAACACAAGAACATAGTGTCTTTAAATTGATTAAAGAAAGACTAAGATACGTCGCTGGACTACTTCTTAGTACATAAGATAATTTATAAGTTTAGGTTAAAGTAAAATTACTCATTAGTCTAATTTTAAGGCTAGATTGTAATATTAGTGAGTATAGGTTGTATAAACTATATACTCATATTAATGGAAAAAAAAAAAAAAAAAAAAAAATATTATGCAATTAGGATCAGTGAAACTCAATTTTAATATTTATTACGTCACACACAAAACCAATGTAATTTTATGAGCTAACAATAATTTTATTATAAAAATATTTTTTTGTTATTTAAAACATAAAATTTGTCGAAAATTATCTCTATGAAAAATATGTACCAAAGAATCAAACAAAGCATTAGCAAAACGACCAAGAACGAATGAATACCATAGATATAAGATATTAATCGAGTTTCGGCTACTTTACTGCTACTCCAAAAAGCTAAGTCCAAAAAAATCATTGATAAAATATGACTGATACTAGGTACTGAGTACCTATTGAGGGTATAGATGAATATATTTATTTTTAACAGGGTAAATTATATTCTGTAAAGCAAGCGTTTTAGATCACAATTGACGATTGACAATGCTATAATGAAAAGCCATCGCCCACGGCATAGCGCGTTTAATTTGATAGATCCATTTATGATTATCTTTATGGTTTCAAATTTTCGTTTCACTTGGTAGGTAGGTACTTGGGTTGGCTTCGCTTGCCGTTTTGATGTGAAACAATTTTTAGTTTGTCCTATTGTAAGAAGACAAGAAGCACTATTGACATTTTACAGTGCACAACCAAACCAATAAAATAGTACCTCAATCTGATATCTAGCAAGTAGTAAACTTTTATGATTATATTTATTTTCAAGTCTACCTCAACTTAGGTGGACATCCATGTTTCTCATATGATACCTACTTATTGTTTTGACTCTACCACTGGAATGGACTCTCTGTTAATGGAAATAAAGACTGAAAGGTGATGATGGGTGGTTATTCCGAGCTGCCACGTGACCACGTGCACAATTTAAAATGAGATTTTAATGATGTAAAATTTATGGGAACGAATTTCTAAATCAATGCATGTCGCCCGATACCTACCCGTGCTCCATTTACCTGCCCTCGAATGAATGATTTTCAGCCTTAAGTATTCTCAAGGTAAAAATAAAATGCCCCTTTGCATGACATTACAGGCGGCGGGCGATCGATAGAATTTTAAATTATTTCAATAATACATTAGTTTAGATTGTACAAAAGTGGATGTCTACAGAATTTACACGAGCCGCCTCCCACGCCCTAGCAGCGTTTGAAAAATTCCATACACTTATTATTGTATAAAGAACATGCAATAATAATTCAATTTCGAACTCTAGGTATAATATATATTCTTTTAAGATATCACTTGACAGATAAACTGCCTTATCTACCCTACCGAATTATAGTTAAATTCCAATTTCAAATACCAAACCAATTTAGGTATTAAATACACTAGCGATGAGAGTTGCGCATCTGTATCAAAGAAGGTTTTACAATAAAATTGTGAGTAAAAAATTAAAAAATAAGTTTTGCATACTGGGAACCATAGATTAAGGATTGGTCTCCACTGCGCTTCTAAATCTATGCTGACAGTTGACACAGGTACTACAAAAATTCTACAATGGTTGACACATTAAAAGGCATGCGAGATCCAATCTTGAAATGTGTCATGCAGCATGCTGTCAGCGAGAGGTTAGTCCGAAATCAAGCTAAGCAATGTTCTTAAGTATCGAACGTTAAGTTCTGTTTATTAATACGGGCCTTAGTATGCCATCTACAGAGAACAGATTTCGATATTTTATTGTAAAAACCTATACTCATAATAATATCAAGTATTATTTATCAATCCATAAAAATACTTGTTTCTTCACAGATTCATATAATAGGTACCCTAGTAAGTTCCTACACATATAAATTTATATAAAAACCGCAGTCTAGATATAGTTGTAGGTAAGTACCTACAACTGACCCGTCTCGGTGTCTACGTGGGTAAATACCTACATACATTTCCATAGGTAGTCGCTGTCTAGACATGCCTGTAGTAAAATGTAGATATGTATAGGAATAATTATAAAGACACTGGGAATATAGCTAAAGGGAGCGAATGATACCGACAGGATTATTAAGAAACGACCTATAAATTGGCATTTAGGGTGTTTAATAAGATAGACCTTAAGTTAGACACACCTGTAGATACCAGCAAGGCCTAGATATATTCACTAGATATATATAGACTTTGAAAATTAAAATATTCAGGAAATGCAGTGATCGAAGTTAAGTTAATAATAAAAATTCGATCTATATAGCCTGGGTACACGGGTAGAGAAACGGTAAAGTGAACTACGTATATTCTAGAGATTTTGGTAGAGTAATTAGTTTCGCACAGTAGAGTGCGGTAGAGTGGAGTGGATGATGAGGTGGAGGAAGCCAAGTGGTAAGGTAGCTTGCCCACGGCGCTAGCTACTCTACTCTTCCAAATTTTAGTACTCTACTCTACTAATGCTGTCTACATTGGTATAGTAATGTGGGATAGCTAGTGCTATACCATGCTACTATGCTGTTTACTCTACCCGTGTACAGGCCTCTTATATAATAAGTTTGAAGAAACTATTTTTAGTGAACGGAATCTTACGAGAAACAAAAAGTATAATAATACTTGTATAGCAGAATCTACATATTCCAAAAACAAGGTGTGTTTTTTGTACAAATTAGGTAGGTTGAGAAAATTGAGAAACAAAATATCGCATGATTAGAAAAAAATATTTGAGTTACAGAATACACATACAATAATATACCTGTGTAAACTTCAATAAACAGAGCAATTAAAAAAAATTGGTGTTCCCTTCGTGAGCGTGAAATTTAGGTCTTCTCGGTTTTTAAGATTATGATCAAACAGCGCAGTTAAAAAATTAGCGAGTTCCCGAATTACGCTCCGTTTTGTGGACGGCACCATTAGGACCTTAATATTCTCATTCTACTGTCTATGAATGGAACTCCCTCAGTGTACAACACATAACTTAGACGAATCTGTAAATCTAATCTAACCTGCACTGTCCCAAGACTGGGTAAAGGCCTCCCCGATTGCTCCACATTTCCCTATTATGCGCACTCAACTGTGAATTTATCTAATTCATCACGCCATGATAATTATTTAAATTGTCTAAGACTGCAGGTGACGCCCAAATTTTTTACCGAGCGAAGCGAAGGTCTCTGAGTCTACTTGAGTGAATTTGCACTTGTCCGTCCGTCCGTCCGTCCGTCCGTCTGTCAGAGCCTTATAACTTCTGAATTACTGAACGTAATTACCTCAAATTTAAATATTGTAAACCGATGGCCTCCAGCCGAATATGGCTTAAAAAGTTATAATAATCTTTATTTCAGGGGGGCTCTCATAGAAGCGAATGCGAAGTAAAATATTTTTTATAACGTTACATAGGGTTGCGGTATATCATTTTAAAGATAAGTAGTAATAGAGTCCAAAAGTATTTTTTTTTTAACTTTTCCCCTAAAATTGACGAAATGGGGGGCTTTCAAAGTGGAGATTTTCTAACGTCCAAAGTTAACCTCAAAACTCTCAATTTTCTGAAAGGCTGAGCCTGAAACTTGATCAATTATTTGAATTATACCCTGTACTTGAACAACAAATACTAAAATTAGATAAATATTATAAGGAAACGAAATTATTTAATTTTTAATGAGCTTCAGTAATTTTAACAGAACTTCACAATGATGTCAATAGATGGCGCTCTGTAAAAGTTTATTCGTTTGTGCTCACAAATAATAGACGTAAGGAACATCTTACGGGGAATAAAAAAATAGTCTACTGATAGTACTGATGTCTATGAACGTAAAGATGAGCGCGCATTATATAGTTAAAACTATCTTATGGATACCCCGAGGTCTCACTTCGGAGCGAACCACTAGTTTTAATAGATATAACTTACATACATACTGAAAAAGGACCTTCCGGCAAGGTGGGGTAAAAAGTTATTTACTAACCTATAAACTCCGTAATGCTTTCCTGATGCTCTGTCGCCGCAAATAGAGCAGAGGTGCTTGGAACCGCTGAGGGGATGATTCGGGGGGTAGTTCCTCATGGCTGGCGGCGACGTCGCGTCGTCCCGCATGCCGTCCAGCATTGCCGTGTCCGGCTTCATCTCTGGCGGCGACATCGGCGACATGAAACCCGCCTCTATGTTCAGCCCTATAAAGAATTGTCTGAGTTAGGGTCGACACGAATTTCGTCATAATGCGCGCTTCTTTTCGTCGTTCTGAAAGTTGGGCCTCACGATCGGATCTACCATGAACCGCAACGACAATAGGCATAACAATTTTCAGAGGATAGGTCCATGATTGGTATAATATATGCAAACTTTTTACATTCAGTTGCTATAGCTGTTTAATACATCATGTTACAAGGTAAATTATGCAGAAGGCTGGTTTCAGGATGTTTTAATATCTGCTAGGATATATACCTATGTCAAGGGATCTGTGTAAACCCCAACGGTGTCACTACTCCCTTGGTTATTTTCCAAAGCAATAGATTATCTGATGACGTTTCAAACGAGCTACAAAACTGAATTTCCTATATTATAGTTTTACATTTACACACATCTCTAGCTGGTATCCATTCTACTGACTATATAATTCTCAACTTGCTCCTTCTTCTACTTTAACCCTAGGCCACGATTACACTAATTGTACGTTTTAATCATGTAAGTCGATCACGTCATGAGCAACTTGCCAAATGTAAACATTTTTGTAAATCGCATATTGTATGCAAATGTTAGTTAGGTCCCCTTCTTACGTAATAACTTACAAGTGTAGGCAATCCCGACCATAATATCTGACATCTCATCTTAGTTTTTATCAAAAGTTTAATATTTAAGGTTCAGATCATCAAAATATGATCTAACGTTTCAGTATGGGTAGGTAGCTATTGCCCAATTTTATCACACGTCAAAGATATCAGTCTAAGATGGTAGCGGGGAAACCTGTTAGGGGTATGGCCATACCATGGCCATACCCCATACCCCACATCGGTTTCTACACGGCATCTCACCGGCACTAATAAAATCAATCGCTTGGTATAGCGCGTCTATGCCGGTAGGATGGTAACTAGCTACGAGCAAAGCCTGTCACAAGATCAGACCAGAGAAAATTCAGAAATTATTAATTCCCAAATTCCGGGAATCGAACCCTCCCACGACAAGACCACAGCGGTCACCACTGCGCCAGGGAGGTCCTTATAAATATTAAAATAGGTATCAAAATCAATGTCATTGGAATAGCTTATCGTAGCACTGAATCAAAGATTCATTTTAGACTCCACCTTTCCAAGAATCCTTACAGCCTCTGTGATTGAAGGTGATTCACCATCAGATTATTCTGCAGATTTATTCAATATATTTTTTCCCTCTCACCGACGAGTAGGTATTGTCATAACTATGTAAGTAGGTATGTATTGGCATATATATTACTAGATGATTCCCGCGACTTCGTCGGCGTGGATTAAGATTTTTGATTCCCGCGGGAACTCTTTAATTTTCCGGGATAAAAAGTAGCCTATGTCCTTCCCCGGGAAACCATCTACCCCTGTACCAAATTTTATCAAAATCGGGTGAAGAGACAGTTTTTTTTTATTCCCGCGGGAACTCTATATTTTTCCGGGATAAAAAGTAGCCTATGTCCTTCCCCGGGATACCATCTACCCCTGTACCAAATTTCATCAAAATCGGTTCAACAGGTGGGCCGTGAAAGCGTAGCAGACAGACAGACAGACAGACAGACAGACAGACAGACAGACAGACAGACAGACACACTTTCGCATTTATAATATTAGTATGGATTTGTGTTGTAGAGATCATTATGCATATCGTATTCATATAGGTACAATTCGGCAATTTCATCAATTCATGTCATGGATATTTATAAAAATTGCGTAAGTGCCTACTCTATTGATTTATCGAGTATTCCTCACAAGTTGACAAATTGAAATATTTTTATCAATGATAATAATAAATTGGAATTGCAAAATGTAACATGGACAGTGGTAGTATAGAAAATGAGCAAAAATGTTGCCTGTGATTCAGAAAAACCTGATGGAACCGGTCCTTTAGACTGGAGACTTTGTGGCCAGTTAAAAATAAACAGACACCCTTCCGATAAACTTTCAACAAAGTATACTTTTGTTTATCAGACCTTATTTTAAAGAAGCTGATATTATGTACTTTTTCTTTTGTAGCTAGGTACCTGCTACCTCATTTGGTTTGTAATAAGATGTCGATAATTTTAGTTTTATGTATGACTCGTATATTCATTTAAATATTTCTTAACGCTCAGTTTCCAAAACAAGCTTATTTAATCATAATAATAATTATATGGATGTAACTTGCTTAATAAATACCTAATCGTGTTTACGCTATTTAACAGCACGTCGCAAAGCTGCGGATTATACGAAATTCACGAGGAAATTATGATAATACCACTTGAGTATTCGGCATAAACTAACTATACAAAATTACAATTGCCAAACGAAAAACACGATTCGGAGGCACTACAACAAGAAGAGACCCTAACGTCTAACACATGGAGTGGTCGAAAATAAATTTTTCATATAACCTGCATCGAAATTGCTAGTTTCAATGCCTGTTGAGCCACCCGAAACTAGTCAATTTCAGACAAATACAACGGGTAGAAAATCATCGTTTTTTGCCCTAGGGCATGTCACGGCATGGTTTTCTATCCTTTCAATCCTGTCAAAGTATCGGAACGGAGACGGTATATATTATATATTTGCCCTAAGAGGTTATGTGTGTGTTTGTTTGTTTGTGCACTTTTTTGTTACAATTTTCCTGGAAAACTAGACCGATTAATATGCGGTTTTTTGCATTAGACATGCATAACTTCCATAGTCCACCAAGCTAAACTGCATTCGTGATTTTTATTTTTCCAATATTTTACCATTTTTCTGAAAAAGTACTGGGTTGATTCAGATGCGGTTTTTTGCATTAGATATGTTTAGCTTTTGAGAAGGTTCTTAGATATGTTTTAGGGCCATAGTCCACCAAGCTGTGCTGCAATCGTGTTTTGGTAGGTGGTCATAGGAATTCCTTAAGTTTTCATGGAAAATCCGTCGTGTTTGGGCTCTTTTAATTTGGCTTGACGAGCACTTTAAATCTAGATGCTGCCCAGGGTCTCGTGATGGAGCCAGGTGGTGGTCATGGGGACTCCTTAAGTTCTCATCGTAAACCCGTCGTATTTGGACTATTTTGATTTGTCTTGACAAGCACTTTGTACCAAATGCTGGTCTCATGATGGAGCCAGGAGTATCGTGATGTGGTCACAGGAGGAGGAAGCCAGGAGGTGGTCACAGGAACTCCTTAAGTGATCTTTTTTTTAAAATCCATAATATATTTTTAACGTATTTTTGAACTGATATATTTTTTAACAATTATTTATCAGAATGTTAAAATTTAACACTACTGCCATTTGCCATTTAGCCATAGTAGGTACACCACGCTGGTCATAAAAACTACTGAGCCGACAAAGATGCAGTTTTGTATTTTAGATATTATGTTATATACTTCTACGAAGTTCCAATTGTTGTTTCAAAGTTATAAGGTCACAAATCACAATGGAGCGCTGCAGTTCGTCGTGGGTTTTATTAATTTTTTTAATTTTATTACTTGTTAGGTGTAGGTTTAACCATCAAATAAACTGGGAGTTATCAAATTTGTAAACAACAACCTAGCAACTAAAATTAATAGGAAATACAATTTAATAAAAGTCGCACTTTCAATGCAATAAAAATTATAGTGTGTGCCGCGGGATGAAACACGATTTCAGACTCGAAAGAAGAAGAAATCGTCTTGTTTCACCCCTAGGCACACAATATACTATTACCCATCCTCGTGAATTGCGATTGCGAACTGCGAAGACATATAAAAAAAAAGTTCTTTATTTCTTTATGTTTCATGAAAAGATTAATAAATAGGTATCTGTGTTTTGATAGCAGAATAAGATAAAAATCATACCGACATTCTTATAATTATCAACATAAGTTAAGTATCAGATTGGTTACAAGGAATTATGATTGGTTCGATATGTGCCTCAAATAAAATAACATTACGTTCAGACACAAGAGACATGCGCATTTTTTAAAATGCAACGCAATTACCAACTTATTATCGCGTATCGTAGGAAGCTAGACTGAGATAAGACAAAAGTATTTTGACACGAAGGTACAAATAACTTTTGATATGCTAGTACTTCATAGATTTATTAGCTAATGCCCACGACTTTGTTTTTTTGGTTCCCGCGGGAACTCTTTGATTTTCCGGGATAAAAATTAGCATATGTGTTATTCCAGAATCCAGACTATAATCTCTCTCTGTGCCAAATTTCATCCAGATCCGTTCAGCAGTTCTGGTGTGGTTCTGGCGTGATTGAGAAACAAACATCCAACCATCCATTAATCCATCCATCCAACCATCCATACATACATCAAAAATTTCGTATAGTATATCAAATCAAATCAAATCAAATAATGTTTATACTCCTACCATACCTTTACTACTGTTTTAATCATACTTTTGCGGGTCTAAAGTCAGTCTTCATGCCCTAGGGCCGTAATCTAGTCGATCGATCGCCCAACTAGTTGACCAACCCCATACTGTAAATATGCACTACAGAGTCTAGGCTCCAGACTGGTCGACCAAACGATCGTACCATTTGACATAAAAGTTTTTAAACCAAGGAGTATGTGTACCTGCATAAACACTGGCAGCATGAAAAGCAAAATGACAAATGGACAAATGTGACTCTATCGAACGTGAACAATCACTTTTAATTTGTCTTTTTTTATTATTATTTACTAGACCTATCCTACTTACTATGATTTGCAATAAATATCTAACCGTTACAGTTTGTTTTACTGTTATGGTAGAAGTATAAAGTAGAGTATACACCACCGGGATAAAGCAGTTTTTTTCTTGGGCGCTTGAATCCCTCACTGCACTCAGGACTCAATCTTAATTCCCTCCCTTTGGTCGGGAATTAACTTATAACACCCTCGCTGCGCTCGGGAGTTAAATTTGGAGTCCTTCGTTACGTTCAGGATTCAATGTAGCGCCCGTGACATAAAACAGTGCTTTATCCCCTTGGTGTATAAACTACTATTATTCAATATAGGTAGGTAAACTACACTTATTGACGTCTAGTTATTTATAAAATATAATGGTGATAATAATCAGTAACGGTATCTTAAAATATAATATTAGTATAGTATAATAGTAAACATATATAGATTTTCTTTGAGGTCAACATACAACAGCTCAGTTCAGATAAAAACCGCTGTCTAGCCTGCGTTATGTCTAGCAAGGGATGTTGGATGGAAATGTCGAATCTGGATTCTGAATATGGATACGGATTGTGCTGTGGACTTTGGTGCCTACACAATTCTGGCATAAAACCACAATACTTAATAGTAACTAGCTGGTAGGTACCTTATAGAACACTGTAGGTATTAGGTGATTATGATTAATAGCTGTTTGTATAAGAAATCATCAACCTGCGATTATTTATTTTTATTTTAATACTTAATACGTTTAGTATGTTTTATCAAAATTAGTAAAGGTAATTGAGATTTAGTTTTTTTTCGGAGCCACCAAAATAGCTTTTTAGAAATTTAGAGAAACGATGCGCACGGCAGTGCGCCAGCCCAAGCTCCGGTCTATCGCACGCAGTGAGTATCTTAGTATCATTACACGAAACATTCAGCACACCGCAAAAATTACTTTACAGATTTTGATGTTGTTCATAAAAGTGTATTCTGGATATTTAGAGCTTTACCTGGTCGTTGTTTCATCAAAATCGGTACTCTATTCAGGGAGATATGGACTTTTAGAACTTTCTGGCAAGGGGTCAACTTCGGCGAGTTTTAACCGGTCTTAAGGTCTTCAGCATTGGGGATTTAGAATCTATTGAATGCTGATGGTATTGATTTTAAAATACTTTTTAAAAAATGTGAGATTCAACAACATTATAATTGCCAATTTTCAAGGCATTTGGAAGTTGGCCATATGAATTTCATAGAGAAGTATACACTCCACAAGTCTATTCGCTATTCGAGTTCTACTTGCAATCTTCCATCACAGAAAGAACCTGCAATGCTTATATTTGACAAGGCACTTTGGCAAAGCAATAAATATAATATGTTGAAAGTCATACTAAAGTAACTATGGGACAACCCAAAGACTTTCAACAACCTAAGGACTCCAAAATAATTCAAAAGGGAAAAGGACGTAGTCCAAATTAGCCCTTGACTGCGATCTCACCTGATGTTCTAGGTGAGCAGGGAATATAATATCATTATTTTGTAAGATAGTACCTAATAAATAAGCCACACAAATAAGAGGTAAAATTGTTACTTCAAAGAAAATCATTTCTTAATTTACAAATTCTAATTATTGGTGTCAGGCGTCAGCTCGACACCTTTAAACTTGAAATGTAATTTGTCTGCCAGTTGGCTTATTGAAGAAAATCTCCTAAAATATTTTAAAGAGTGGAATTTTACTAATATGCGTCTAAAGATTGTTTTCAGTCACGAACGTATTTTTCGGTAGGTTATATTAGACAATTCAGGTTATATAATATTGTAACTAATTAATTAATTACGAAAACCATAGATAACATAACACAACTGACAATTCCTGCCTAATATTGCTGCCTGCCTGCTATTGTTAGGTCTGCCTGTAGTTATAATCAAATAAGTGCTCGTCGATAGACAAAAAAAAGGAAAGACGTATTTACATTGCATATCGATCGAGCAGTCAACGTTGGGTATGCTCGAAGGAGAGCCAAAAGTCTGCAGCATGTTGGTGGTGGGGGCCGGCGACGCGGGCGGCGGCTGCTGCGGCCCCGGCGGCCCTGGCCGTGCCCAGTTGATCAGCGCAGTCACCGACATCGTCGGCTTGTCTTTCTTCGCCACGCTCGACATGGCCACGCACTAACATCCTCACATCACTGCACTATAGTCACTCTGTTCTACACAGCCGCTTAACTTCACAACAGCAACACTACTTGTTGATTGTTACGAACCGGCAACACGTAAACACGCCTATTGCATATATAAAATAAAAATATTGTTCACGATCGCTAATGCACATACTGACGTAAACGCGAGTCGCTACGAAATCGTCAAAGCCACCGGCAGGCACACAGCAGACATCGTTGTGACATTGTGAATAATTGTGATATCGACTGCTATTGCACCCGATACGTCGACGCAACACTGCCGATATCGCAGTGCACCACATCAACAATACGCCCGCGAGCTTCAACACTGAAGGTTAGCTCGTGACTAATGCGCGCTTAAATTCAACGAGCTCGAAATTGACAAAAAATGTACCCGCCAACTTCCGCGCGGTTACCGGCATGAAGGTCTTAACTCAACAGGCTCGCTCAAGGTCTGCTTACAATCATACGTGTATAAATTTCATTTTTATATTGAAAAACTAGTTGCCATAAAAATAATCGAATTTTTTACAATCCCGTTTGGAAATGATATTATGGAATTGTAATAGGTAAATAATTTAGATATTTTATAAATGTTATAAATTATAATAGGAATCATCTAAATAATTGGACTTGTTAGCTGTCGACCTTCGTAAACGTTGTTGCCATTTCTGTAATTAAGTTTTGCGTCACTCATAGACCGAACACCCTGCGCTAGCCTCTATTAAATTTTTCGCTATGTCACTCTGGCGAATTTAACGCTATCTAAATACTCATAACGAAACAAACTGAGGTGCAATTATCATGTAAGGATCGCCGATCAAATCGTTAAAGCTCGACTTCAAAGTAAAAAAAACGATAATACCATTTAATTACAGCTCAATTTCGTGTATCCATTCCTATACGTTTAGGGTATCGTACATACCATAGCTTTAACGATTTGATCGGCGATCCTAACATGATTGCACCTCTGGAATAAAGAAAATCCTCCTATTGATAAAGAAAATATTATTGCCGAAAACTGTTTTATTTAAATCTATAATCCGTTTAAGCCTTCGAGCACAAAAAAATACTTCTACTTATAGTAACACCCTGTAAACTAGTCAATTACACCACGAACTAGGTACATCACACCTGCCAAGTCATTCAAAATGCTACTAATTAAAACTATACAACGTTTTTTTAAAGAAAACGTTTTACTAAGGGTAGTTTTCCAATTTCTGAGATGTTTCTAGTAGATATATGATTTACAAAATTATCGCAAACATATAAATTTGTTGACTTGTGAGCTGTGGCGTAAGTTTGCGTATCTTTTAAGGTAGAGCATGTGGTAGAGCAGTCGGACCCTACGCTATACATATTGTAAATATGATGCGGCCTTGAATTTAATGCTTACATACGCCTCCACGTGGTTTCACACTTATCAGAAACACCGTTTTGGGGACCCCTAACATATTCATGTACTTAATTCAAATATTTTAAACGATTTCATGTTACATGAGATATCTTAATAATTTGAATATTAATGGTGCCACATTCTGAAATTTGTAAAATATTTTCTTTGTCATACCTAAGTAAAGCACTGATGATCTATAATTTTAAATAAAACATAAATTGCCTTCTTTTATAATATAGAATAAAAGAAGGATCTTTTTTATTAATACAACGCAGGTTAGCTGCGTGGCTGGATATTTAAAAGTATATAAGTATATATTTCTAACGACGTTCCTTTTTTGCTTTTTAATCAAATATCGTCTAACGCTATTTTAAACCACCTATCCAGTTTCAAAATCCTGTGCACGCCACTGGTCACGAAAGCCACATGTTATTTTTAGAAACCGAAAATTAGTATACTTAAGGCTTCATTCTACTAAAAATCGACTTTCTTATAAAAATATCAGAAAATATTTGTTTTATTTATGTTATTAAAAATGCAATAAATGAAATACGTGTGTGATTTGAAGTTTCCAAAATATTTTTTTAAATTTAATTTCATGCTACTTTTAGCAGCTTTTTAGGCCTTATAAATATACCTATATTTACGTACTGCGCGTTGAAGCTCTCATTTACGCACTAATTATAGTCAAGTGCTTACCGAGCAAAGTGTGCTTATATAGTCAAATTGAGGTTTCAGGACAATAGTATATTGTGTGCTTAAGGGTGAAACAAGACGATTTCAGACGAGAGTGAAGTTGTCTGCCTGAGCGAAGTGAGGGCTGGCATCACCCGAAATCGGAAATCGTATTTCATCTCGTGGCGCACACACTATTTTTCATATAATCAGCATTCAAACTGCGACTTTTATTAAAATTGTATTTTGATTTATTTTAGTTGCTAGGTTGTTGTTTACAAATATCATATCTTTCAGTTTAGTTGATGGGTAAAATGACAATTAAAAAGGTTTGAAATAAACAAAAGATAGTCTGAAAGGAGGGCTGCTACGTCATTCAATTTCTGACGCGGTTTTCAATTTCTGATGTATGCGTCTGAAATTGACTAGTTTCAGGTGGCTCAACAGGCATTGAAACTCGCATTTTCAGTGCAGGTTATATGAAAACAGTGTTAACTCGAAACTTGCAATCTTAATAATTCAGAAAAAAATTCCGACTTCCAAAGCCACTGTATAGTGGCTTTGGAAGTCGGTTTTTTGGAAAGAATTTTTTAAAGTAAAAAATAATTTTGATTTCTACCCACTATATTGAAGTCGGGCGAGCCTGACGCGTCAATGTTGCCTATCTTTGTTATACTCGCCCGACTTTAGAAGTCTGTTTTTTGGAAAGAATTTTTATTTTTAACTTTTACTCTTAACTCTTATTTACTCTTATTTTTTACTCTTAACGTGTACTCTTAATCCCCACGGCTTAGAAGTGGAGTACCCTACAGCATCAGAGTTGAGGAGTTGGGACTCAGAGTTGAATCGTATACACGTGACTTGATACCTACTATATGAATTCACCATCAAAATTTCCTAACTCTCTAGTTTTGAGAATTTCATGACCTACAGCATCAGAATTGAGGATTTGGAGTCAGATTTTTTTTGGGACCACATCGGGAAAGTCTTCCAAAAAATAATTTTTCAAATCGGTTTAGAAACCACGGAGATATGCGGTTACATACATTTAAAGAAAAATACGCGCCGAATTGAGAACCTCCTCCTTTTTTGGAATGTCAGTAATGGGGTAATTTAAGTAACCAAGGTCATGTCACACATCGATTTCCCGTCAGCGTAGCTTGATTCATGGCCTCATTTAGATCAAGACAATCATCAGTTTTCCGACTTGGCTCAACTTTACTCAGTCAAGTCTAATATTGTTTACATAATATTAATTTATAGGACTTTTCTATTTTTTTTTCAAAGATTTGTGCTAATTTCGCATATCAATTAACTATGTTAACATCTTTTATTTTATGCTTCTCATATACCTAGGTACTAAAATTCTACATCAATGTTCTCATCACATCCCATTTATCATACCTATAATTTATCCCCGGATGATTATTTAATTTATCGGAAGTATTTGGTACACCAGCAATAATACATCTCTACATCTTTAGGTGTTAGACCTATAACTAGATAAATATGTTACCGTAAAATTGTAAAAACCGTTAGATTATAATTTAACTAGCGAGATTGTAAACGAAATTGTCGAAAGATTACAATTTAACGCATTATCTTACGGTAGATTGTGATCTGTTATTTAAGTATATTAACCCGATAAAACCTAAGTGCTCGGCCGCAGGCCGTACTGATTATTTATGTTGACCCTAACCTAACCTAACCTACAAGAAAGAGACAAGAAAACGTAAATACAATGAATATTTCAAAAATTGACACTCAGAACATTGAACGGTTCACAATCTTTCTACAATCTAACGGTTTTTACAATTTTACAGTGACATATAGGTACATAACAGCGGGTTGGAAAACATACTTCAGCCTCACCTGAATGTCTGAAATCATTGATAACATAGTTATAGTTGTAAATGTTGAACGATCTGTATTCCTTACGCACCTGTATCCTTAGACCTCAATATAAATTAGGCATGAAGTATTTAACAATTATTATTTCTTATGCTACATTTGCGTAACGTGGAAATAAGCTAGTGGTGAATACAATAAATATTTCTAGGTACCTTGGTAAGTATATATACATAATACAAATAATATAACTTTTGGCCTGAAGGATAGAGTGCCGTCGCTATAGGGAAGCGAGAGAAAAATCCCTGCCGTCAAATAACTAATAAATCTTTTAAATGGTAGTGCCGGTTGAATATTGAATATTTCACACCCTATACAAATAACTCATTGAAGCAAGACTCTCATATCCTTTTATACATCTACCTACTTATATTATAATTTTGTTATGACAACTAACATGTTTGGACATATTAAAAGGGACCCCGTTAGACCAATTTCCCTCGAAATTAAAAATAATAGACGGTAAGAATATTTACATTTACCAACATAATAATAATAATATGTATTTGTTACGCCATGAAACTACGCAGGCGAATAAACCAGTGTATGGTGTAGGTGTTGATGAATACAAACAAAAACAAGAAATCGATACGAATTTCTTTTATATATATGCGCGACTCGCGAGGCGCCAGTGTTATCACATAGGTACCTATTTTATATTCGTAGTAGGTAATTATAGACTTGAATAGTTGTTGATTTATATTTTGTATGGCAAATTTTAAAAAATTTGTATTGGGTTTTTCAATTCAGAAATTCTCAGTACCAGCCCGGAGTTGGAAGTTAGCGGTGCCCCCGAGCCTCGGAGAGCACGTTAAGCCGTCGGTCCCGGTTATTATCACTAACATGATAATAGTCGTTAAAGCCTGCCAACCCGCATTGGAGCAGCGTGGCGGGTCTAAGCTCCAATTCCCTCTCTCCTATGAGAGTGCAGGCCTGTGCCCAGCAGTGGGACGTTAATAGGCTGTAGTGGATGGCAAATTTTTATACACTTATGTCCCCTACCTCGACGAGTCTCAAACCTGAAGGTAATGGGATCTGAACCGATCGTCATAATACCATTCAGTGAGTACAAGACTTGGTTAAAACAACAAACAGTAGGTACACATGCCGAATTATGGGCAAACACCACCAATTGTAGACAAACAAAAGAGGCTATACCCAGCCCAAACCAAGGCCTAACTAAGAAACTACTGCAACTAAACAGAGCTAAACTCAGGACGGCTGTAGGCATGATAACAGGACACTGTCCACTTAACAAACACCTATATGTTCTAGGCATAACCGACAGCCCTCTGTGCAGAACCTGCATGGAGAGTCGAGTGTAGTGCTGTATCCACTCAACGAGATGCCTACATTGGCAACACTTCCGGAAGTCCTTGCCGACATGGGGGGCCTGCTTGGATTCTGGAGTGAGCTCGGCTGGCTGGAATGATCCGGCGGGGAGTCGCACCGTGTGGTCGCACCAGAGGTCTCACGCACAACGGGCACACTTGCTTAAGTGCGGAAAAGCCCAGTGAGAGAAGAAGAAGAAGATTTTCCCTACCTTTTACTTTATTGCTTTTTATGTAAGTAGCTGAGTTTTAAATCTAATTTTACCAACCCTTCGATACTATTTAGGTAATAGCCGAGAATTTTGTTCTACATAGTAACTACTCAATTAGGCTTTGATTTACCAACTTTTACTTTGGAACTTTTTGCTTTTTTTAAATACTTTTTTTACTTTGAAGGGTTATGAGTTATGACCAGGGACTGAAAAACAGTTTCATAAAGGTTACAGAAATATAAGTGGTACAGATTGAAAGTGTAACAGAAACGAATCTGTAACCCTTTTGAAAGTGTTTTTAATTCGGTTAACCCGAAACACTTATATTTCTGTAACCGAAATGAATCTGTAACAGAAATAAAGTGTTTTAAAGTGTTTTAATCTGTAACCGAAATAGCGACGTTGCCAAACTTACTGTGTACATAATATTATTGGCTATTAGATAGTAACACTGCCTCGTTGGTCTAGTGGTTAGCATATTCGACTGCGGCTGACGAGATCCCGGGTTCGAATCCCGGGTTAGGCCATAATTATTAAATACTAGCTACTTCGTCCGCGTGGATTGAGGTTTATTGGTTCCCGCGGGAACTGTATAATTTTCTGGAAGTAAAAGTACCTAGCCTATGTGTTATTCCAGACTATAATCTATCTCTGTGCCAAGTTTCATCCAGATCCGTTCGTCCATCCATCCATCCATCCAAACTTACGCATGTATAATATTATAGTATAGATTGGATTTTTCTATCAAGAAATTCTTAGTACTAGCTAGTAGCTCGAGTTAGGAAGTTTAGGGAAGTTGGCAGTGTTTCACCCCCATGCCTCGGATATCACGTAAAGCCGTCAGTCCTGCGCCTGATCTCTCTCCGCTCGTGTCGGATTTTCCGTCTATGTGAGTAAAGGAACAGAGAGCGCACCTGTGTATGCACACACTTTTGTGCACTAACCTATAATATATCCTGCGCAGATGCCCTGGAGACAGGCTGTCGTGGCCGACATTATTTTTATATCGATAGTTTGAGTCAAAAGAATGAATTTATTACTCGTAGTTATTTAATTACATAGAACCAGTGTAAAAAGTTACGCTTGAAACTACATTATTTTAAAATTACAAATCTATAAGTAGGTACTAACTTATAATGGAAATCATAAGAAATCTTTTCATGCAACACAGATAACATATCTCCGAAACTATTAGTCTTATCGAAATGAACTATAAAACCTACCACCTAATACCACGTAATAACTATAACACCAGCTAAGAGCAAAGTTCCATAATACATAAATATTAATTTCATGTTCTAGTCGAGGTAAAAAGAAAATAATTATTCAGGTATACATTTTTTATTATGATTTTTGAAGTCAAACTCCTTTAGCCGCTTTGAGCACTTTTTGGTAGGGAGTAAAAATGTGGATTCGAGGCGTCAACGACATGCATATCGCCGACATGCTCGCGTTGTTACGAAGACAATAATTATTAGATCTTAATATACTACATTCGAAATTAAACTTAAATAATAATAATAATAAATAATAAAATATCTTTATTTGCAAAAAATACATAGGTTCACATTTATAATTTGGCCTCTATCTCCCAAAAAAGTAAAAACTGTGTTATGGGAGCTAGTGCCTTCCCTATAACAAAGGTGTTTTTTTTTTTGCAATTAATTTAAATATTATTAGCTAACATTAACATGCGAAAATAAAATACAATTATAAAGACGTGTATATGTGTGTGTGTGTGTGTGTGAGTGTGTGGTGAATATGTGAGTGGTGTGGGTGTGTGTGTGTGTGTGTGTGTGTGTGTGTGTGTGTGTGTGTGTGGTGAATGTATGAGTGATTTTTGTGATATATGTGTGTGTAAGCTAGTGTTATGTGCGGATATGTTGCGTTTGTTTGTGGCTAAGCGTGGAATATCAGGAATTATTGTGGAATTTTTAAAAGTTCTTCAGCATTTTCGTAACTAAGTTTTTTAAGAAAGGTAAGAATTTTTGTTTTAGCAGAGTAGGAATTACTATTTTTAATAGGGGTTTTTCTATCAATAGCTTTATATAGTATTGGTGCTAGGAAAGTGAAATGACGTTTCGCCAGCGCAGTTTTTATAGTTGGAGTTGGGTATCTGAATACTCTTTTATCATTTGCTGGTAGAGTTGGGACAGTCTTTTGGTGATAGCACAAAATACTTTTATATATAAATAATTTTCTTACACTAAGAACCTCAGCCTCTTCATAAAGTAAGTGTGTTGGGTATCTATAAGGCAGTTTTAACGCTACCTTAAGAATTGCACGCTGGGCGCGTTCTAGGATAATGAAATGTGATTTAGATGCTCCTCCCCATGATGTGATACAGTAGGTTAGGACGCATTCACAGAGCGTTTTGTAAATTTGTATCAACCGTTTTTTGTCTAATAAGGGTCTTAGGTTCTTAAAGATTATTATTAATTTCCTAACCCTGGCTGCTGTTGCCATGAGATGAGGAGTCCACGTGAGTTTATCGTCTATTATAACTCCAAGATATTTAGTTGTTTTTACTCTAGTTAGGCTAGGACACGCACAGGATTTCGTCATCACACGGTTATCTATACCACTACAGGAAGTACTGTGTATTTGTAAATTAAATGTTGTTTCAGCGGTTCCAGGTGTACTGTTGCTGAAACATATGTAGGAGCTTTTTTGAAATGCTTCAGTGTTAAGGTTTAATTTGGTTTAACATGCTTCGTCGATCCATTGCTCTATTGCATCGTGATTGAAGGACAAGCCTACAAATAAACAAACACACTTTTGTATCACTAACATATTTTATACCTACCAAATATTTTTTATGTAGGTATAAAACAAAGTCGCTTCCCGCTGTCTGTCCCTATGTACCTATGCTTAGATCTTTAAAACTACGCAATGGATTTGCATGCGGTTTTTTTTAATAGATAGAGTGATTCAAGAGGAAGTTTTATATGTATAATACATGCATAATATAGAAGAGAAACATTGATAATTTTAGAGGTTTCTAATGTGATGTCGTAAATAAACACATTTTTTGCGTTACATTGCAAACGCTGGCTGAACCCTATGAGATAGATCAAAATAATGTACTACAGTATTGTACACATTAAAAAGATCTACAAAAAAGTCCGCGATAGTATATGTCTATCTCATGATAACCCACAATAACCATTTTTTATTCTTTACTTTTTACTAGAAATAATGGCTTATTTACGAAGCGATTTTAAGCAATACAGCATTAATCCTTATCCAATTAAATACATTAAATACATTGTGCATTTAGTATAGATCCATATGGCCCTTTACAGCATGTAATTTAAATTAATATTTTCGAAGATATTACAGATTTAAAATGCATAGCGGTTGCGGCGGCGGTCGGGGGTTATTTAATATCAGCATTGCACCCGTGCGAAGCCGGGGCGAGTCGCTAGTTTATAATAATAATATTACTAATGTAAGTATGATGTACAGACACCGTCAAAGAATACAAAGAAATTCCAAACTGAAAAATTCAAAGAATTGACAAAAACCTAAGTAGGTATAATAACAAAATTCTAAATCAATGTTTTTAACCTTGTTTCATATGCAACTAAATCTAATATTGAAAAATAGGAAAGATCTTAACTTAGTTATTTCTAATTTGGACCTAAGTTGTAGGCAGCGAGGGTCGAAATTGGTAATATAAATAAAACACTAAAGTCTCGTGTACGTTGCTATACGTAATATCACACTGTTGACGCGTATTCAAATTTGAACCTAATTGAAAGCAGTTATGGTTGCAATTGATTTAAGAAAACCATGGCCGATGTGGTATCAGTGTGTATAAAGTCCAATGAAGTCAGAAGTTGCACAAAGAGAGAGACCGCGCATGCGGCGTTGCCACGCGCGATATTCAAGCGGTAGTAGGTTATTGCATGTACTTTATATCGGTTACAGATTAAAACACTTATTAACAGAAATAAAAGGTTACAGATTGATTCTGTTACAGTTTCGTTTCTGTTTCCGTTATAAGGGTTTCTGTTTTAAAACAGTTTCAAAAAACAGTGTTTAAACCCTTTATTTCGGTTACTGTTTCAGTCCTTGGTTATGACTTATGAAATTTGAGCAGTCTATGTATTTGTATGCATGTTATGTTTCGACGTTGCGCCTAAGCTACTGAGCCGATTTTGATCAATGAGGTGTCAACAATACATACATACATTCTATACAAAAAAAATTGGTATTACGGATGTTACATCCAAAAAAGTGGGGCTCTCTAAATTTTTTTTATTCTAATGTATCGAGTAGGATGTCAAATGAAAGAGGAGAACATTCTGAGTTCATAAATATGAATATAGGACAATTTTAAAATATAGCAAGCGACAGAAAAACAATTTTACTATATTATTACCGTATTCGGGTAAGTTTTTAAACTATTATCTTGATGTTTGAATTTGGTCTCAAATTTCTTTTTGGAGATTTTACAGATCACAATGGCAATAGATTCGAGATCTGCAGACTAATTGATTGCAGAATTCATCTATAATGATATATCATCTATAATCATATAGAATGATGAAAAGTACTTAGCACTATATTACATATTACTATATTCTGTGCCATAGGTTTATATATATAATAGATTGATATGAATTCACAGATAAGTACGGCCTACGGAGAACACCCAATGGAAGGTGGAAAATACAGTAAAAATTAACCAACCAGCTTGCGCTGGGAGTCTGGAACCAAAATTAGGTTCAAGTCTTCTCATGTTCAAAACTTTATGCCCTCCGTATAATTATGTACGTAAAATTACTATACGTAATCATCCTCAAAACTATATATTAATCTTGCGGTAGTGTATATTGATTCGCATACCAGTTCGCTATTCAGAAATGTTATTTACTAAATGAGCGCAGATTAAGCGAGAATGCACTTTCATTTTACTTGCCTCGCAATAAACATTAACGCGACATGCGCGACGCACACGTGCAAAGTGCAAACTGTAGCGTTGCCGGTGAAACTGAACTTGTGGTTTGACATCGAGCGACTGTGTTCTCCACCGACCTTGACTTGACGCCCCCAGCTACAATAATTATTAACGTCGACAATAGCATCTCGCTCACACCTTATCACAAACACATACATTTATTTGCACGAAAAGAACTTTCATTTTTAAACTCAATCATAAATTCCCCAATTTTGTTGGAGCCCTCATATTTTTTTAGTTTAATTTTAATAGTCATTGTTTAATTATTAAAATTATTTTTTAAAGTAAATATTAAGACAGTATACTTTGATATCATAATAATATGTTGATTAATATATAGCATTAAATTCGAAGAAGACAGAAGAAGTGGTCCAAATAATAATGAATAGGCATAAACAATTGGCTGTATAACCAATTCGATCTAATTCTGATTCTTTTGAGAATCAATAAAGTATCGGTAGCCTAATTTAATAACCATTAACCATATTTATATTCTTTAACAAGTTCAATTTTTAATTACAAAAAATGTGATAATATTAAATGAAATGAGGATTTATTTTAATAGCTGAATGTTTAACCAGTCACACCTTGAGGAAAAAAATCCTTGACTCAGACAAACATGTAACTAATCACAACAGCCATTTATAGTTAGTTAGGAACAGGATAGAGTTCCTCCCTACAAACACACGCATTGGTCAATCAATGGCAAATAGATTGCAAAGAAAGAAGATGTACATAGTTGCTTTGGCATGACATGAGTTCAAATGTAAAATTCAAAGTGAGTTAGTACATTTTATTCATAAATATACTGCAGACAAGGATAAAATCAGACATCTACCGATTTGACCCGTGCTGCATCAAGAAATCATAGAGGTAGATGTTGGAGCGGGTAGCGGGTGCGGTGAGTCAATGGCGGGGGCGGCGCGACGCGTGCACTTGCCGGCTTGCCGCGAGATATAGGTAAACGGAACGCAGACCGAGTCACGGGGGCCTGCGACCTTGGCGATTCTCTGACGACTACAGGTGGTTTTTGTTTGCACTCTGTTAATGCGAAATCGCCGATTCTCACTGGGCACTCCATACCGAGATCGCGCGGGGGGAGTGTAACCGGAACTTGATCCGAAACAATGCTGCTTCATTTTCAACACAAGTCATGCGCATTAAACATGATGAACTATCAATTTAACCAAGTTAATTTAATCTTGGAAGACCATTAAAGCTCGTTGACAAAGCAATGCGATGTCGTCAACTTTATTGACCCCTGTTCTCAGAAAATTGTTACGTTCAAATTGTTATGAGCTAAGTATCAATTCATTTTCAAGAAATAAAGCTTACGAAATCTTTGCACACCACAATATTTTAATTAAACACACTTTTAACAATAGAAAAACATAATATATATTACATATTATTATTATCGTCCAAACATAAGCGTCGAATACAAATAATCGTTTACGATAACTATAACTGGCGAATTTATATATGAAAGAATCTTGGCCCTTAATAAAATTTACAATCCGACTTCGTAAAAAGTACAAATAAAAAAAAAACTTTGAAAAATAATAAATAGTTTTGCAGAATGAATGAAACGCGAGAGTAAAATAGGCATTACATAGAAAAGTTACATAATATTATCGACAGTGGAGACCTTGGCCGTGACCAAGCAACGCGCAACGCGTCCCGAGGCGTGCCGCGCTAGCTCACGCCCGCGATTAGCTGGCCGCGATAACAATAGGTGCGTTCTAATGTTTGCTGTAGTTAGAGACTAGAGTACCCAACAAGGGCTAACATTTAGCCCTTGTTGGGTAAGTAAATTAGCCGCTAAATTAACCTTTTATTCTTTAACATTTGAATTAGGCCCGCTAGATTCTCAAATCAATGCCAGAGCAGCCACAGTGAACGAGAGTGCGATAACTCCACTCCAGACTTCGCTTTGAATCGACGTACACACATGTGCCGCAGAACTAGAGTTGAATCATTCATTTCATTCAATCATATTTGCCTGTCAATTTTTTTATTACCTTATCTGTCATCTCCGAAATACTCATCCGATTTCCACGAAATTTACATGCACCACAGATTACTAAGAACCTTAAAATTAAGGTCTTGCTGTAATCTTTCATTCAAACCGTAATCTGAAGTCTGCCGTATGTCTGTCACGTACCTAGTCTACATGAAGCCTCGCTTGTGTGTGTGGAATTTCAATAATGCGTACTAACTTGAGGTTCAAAGCATGGATGTAGAAGTGAAGTGTCGTGAACTGTGTCAATGCGTTGTAATAATATTATAAGAAAAATAATTATTAGATAATCCCAGATAATAAGATAGACCCCAAGCGGCTTTGGGTTGCGTTAGCGAATTTTGATTTAGGTATACAAGAAATCTACACATTGAAATTCTATTTTCAAGATATTATCAAACAATAAATTAATATTAAGTAAATGAGTCAAGTTAATTTTTTCAACAATTAAAAGGCGTTGCAGGCGATTAAGCCAAGAATTTCCTTGGAAATTCATTGTAGGTACCTAACTAGTAACTACGTAAGTATGTGTTTTTAGATATCTGTCTCGGTATTCGTAACCTTTTTACAGTTATGCTAAACTGTGAATATAACGCCAGACGCTACGCAGAACATCCTTCGATATTCAGTTATCAGATATAATAATTTCACGGCCTGATAGTAAAACAAGTTGAGTTCCAAGTTCAACCTATTTAATTTAGTTATTTTGGTCCTTAAACATAAGAATCGAAGAAAAACAACAAGTGTAAAGTAGTTGACTGAAAAAAACAATGAATCTACAAAGAACAATGTATGTAATGAGGAAATCCGCAAGAGAACCAAAACGCATTGAAGTGGCAATGGACAGATCAAATCTGTCGCAGGATTGATGATCGTGATCGCTCAGTGACGCGTTAAGTGAAGTGGAAACCACATTCTGAAAGGGACCATGTGACGAAATCCGTAACCCGATTATCAATCTTAAATGAACTCCTTAAAAAATTGGGGTTAGGCGACAAAACCATGAACCTAAAGCTGTCATCGAAATTTTACAATGGATTGGTGTAAAAAATACGGGTGTAAATGTTGATATTAGAGGTAATATCAATATTTAGTGATTACACTACCAAAAATTAAGATGATATTATTTTTGGTTTTAAGTAGTATATGTATTATTAGTATTCCAAATGTGAATTATCACGAGGGCGGCAATGATTTCTAATAAACTAGAAGGCCTTGACAATGATGATGAATTCTTTTGAATAGCTAAAATAAAGCTAAAAAATAGCCAAAACTGCTGGAATTGAGTACATGTACATTGAGTTGATGTTAGCAGCTTTGCCTCCATCAGTGAAATATGTGCAAAATAAAACAGAGTTCATAATAAATGCTCCTTCCACAAATACAAAAGTTGCTAAGTTCAAGAAAGTGCTAATTTTTCTTTGCAGAACCTAATTCACAAAATATACTTTTCTTATTAAATGCCTTCGTTTATGATGACCTACATGATCTACACATGAGTGTCAACGTCCAGTACTTTATGGTCCTAAGACCTTTAGGGTCAAGTATGGTACTACAGATCTCACAGATTGTGCACATCCGAAAAAGTGTCTAATTTCGGACTGTACTCAAATCAAATGGGTCCATCATTAAGGCGTTGTGTATTTGATGATATTCACTTCATAGAGATAAAACTTAGATTCATAAAAATGTTTTAAATGTTTAAAGAACATATTTTTACAAATTTTAGAAGGTATACTTATTTTTCCATCCAATTTGTTGTAGGCATTATTACTAGGGTAATGATGTATTCTCAGAAAAGTTTAATATTAAAAAGGTCATAAAGCTGTCAAAATAAATATTAACTGAATAAAGCTCGGCATAATCGCTTGCACAAATTGCACAGTTCATTAGAAAACATGGGAGCTAATCATAAATCTCTTCACGCGAACGGAATGGAAAATGTGTTTTATATTGAAATTTTGATACAAATCGTGAAACTCTTTAATACTTGCTAGAGGCGTTTCCAAGCTAAGCAAAATCCGTTTGACTGACTCAACGGACTGATCAACGCGGAGCTTAAACCACAAAGTTGAGAAACTATAGTTTCTTTTATGACGAAGGCACTCAATAAGAGAGGTTTTTGGAAATTCCAGCCCCCAAGATGGGAAAAGATTGCATTCAGAAAGTCCATCACTTTTCAAATTAAGTAAATATTTATGACAATAATTGGTATTTGGGGTTTCAGCTAATGAATAAGTAATCTCAGGACGACTGGAAATTCCACCTCTCCACTCGAGCGAAGCCGGAGCGAGTCGGCTAGTAAGAACTCAGTCCAGTCGGTAAAGGCCTCATCAGCGCTTTCGTTGGCACGCTCTCGACAACTAGTTACATCACCCTGACGTCAAGTCAACCTAACAAACGAGGAAATTTTGTGTCTTATCGCGTCACAAAGGTGATGAGCACATATCAATGAAAATGCAACCACTAGGGCGATAGAAAAGATAAGCGCGTTCAGGCCAATGGAGTCAATACACTTGCAACCTTGCAATGTTCTTTACGACTCGTGTCAGATAAAGACATAGAGCATAAAAACATTACAACTTTATACTGTATACACTATAATATGCGCGATGTGTTAGGAAAATAAGGATTTTATTCTAATGGCTCATTAAAGTACATATACAAATTTAACTTAAACTTTTTTCACTAAATAAATCCATCCACTAAATTGGATGACGAACTTAGTGGAATAGGTAAGTATTACTAAGTAAGTAATAGTGTTGTTGCCGATTTTACTTTGTTGTCTGATTAAATTTTATAAAAAATATACTGCTCAATTTTTACAACAATGCATTTCCAATTGATTTGATATATGTCTACCTCGAATAAATATTTATAGGCTCCAATATTATCTATCGATAAACGAAAAAAACACATTTCAAAATTCTCTTGTTATTGAAGCGAAAGATGTCTGCAATTGAAGCTAAATGATTGCATTCTCAATCAAACTGGCGAGGGCGCATGGGAGTTGCCGTGACGTAGTTTATCAAGACTCGATCAAAATTACGATGTATGGGCCAAGTGTCCAATGCCGGTTGCGGATCGTACATTGATTTTCGAATGCGTCGCGTAAAGCGCCGGACACGCGACGGATGCCAGCGGCGCCGCTGCTCTGACTGCCGCGCCGCGACCCCCTTTTCCCCGCTCCTCCATTTGTTTTGCTGTATTTTCGTTGTTAATCATTCTCCTTGACCTTGTGCGACGACGTGTGGTCCACTACACACGACTGCGCACCCCTCACCCTGCCATCCGCCCGCGCTGCCTGTCGCAACTGCGACGCATCACACGTGCAAACCGCATAGTGCAATCTGACCACATCGAATTTGCAACCTTCTCTCCTCTACATTTTTATAGTGAGTAATGGCAGTAGTCAGTCTCTAAATTTTCAATCTCTAGAAACACCGGTTTATAAAACAATTAAAAAGTGAGAAAGCCAAAGGATGGTTTCTTTAAAAAGCTCGTTCTGGTCGTTCATCATATTTATCGAACTAGAAAATCTTTGGTTTGACTTGGAATTCTAAGGGCTGATTTTTCCATCTCCGACTAATGTTAATATTGGCGCATTGACAGAATTCCTATACTACATCTTTCAAAACATCAAATTTATTCGTCAGTTAGACGTCAATCGGATGGAATATAATTTATATTATCGGCCTTAAAACAGTTACTTCTTTTGTTTCTTGGGGTTTGTTTTCCTCCAATATCCATTTACAACTTTGTGATTGGTCTCTAACAAAAATCACGATATCTTCGAAAAGGAACGAGCTTCGACTCCGACGATCTCCCACTTTCGCTAATGACGTATTTAAAGCAATAGTGGAAGCGGACCCATCTCAAACTACGGCTTGCATCGGCTATTTAAAGACGCTTTTAATTTTTGCATATGGAGTCGAAATGTTCCCGTGGTGGATTATATACGATAAAGCGTTCATTACAATGTCAGAAGGTTCAGCTTAGCTTCAATCCAACTGGTTCCACAGTACCTAGGTGCTCAACGTTATTATCAAGAATAATATGGAAAGATAATCGCAGTTCAATCACCGAGACTGGTAGACTACACTTCGTCATTTCTTCTGCATGACAACGCTGGCCAAAAATTATGCAAATCAGATGTTACAAAAATGGCTAGCTGCGATGCTGGAGTGTTTTTCATCCACCACATCATCCAGTCCAGACCTCAATTCATTGAAAGCAATCAAATATTTTCCCAAACACTCATGATTTTTTTATTTTCTTCTGTTAGTTTTAGATTTCTAAAAGCATGTACATAATATGCTGATTGCAATTTTTTTTGCATAGTTTCTGTTAAATTAAAGAAAAAAATTGTTATCGTAGCGATCGCGCTTAAATTGTTTGTAATTGTGTAAATTTTATGAGTAATCGCCGATCAAAAGCGCTTCAGGCCCCAGAAAGTTATGATCCTTCAAGACTTACATGACTTGTTTTCATACCGAAATCTCCCAATTCCTCCGGTGCGTGTCAAGCTAGTTTACGCCATAGTATTTTGTAGCAAACAAGGCCAAATGCCCGACTTGCGTCGAGAAAGCATGCATGTACTGAAGTATCTCTATTAACATAATAACCCACAGCATATATTTAGACTTAATATGGCCGCATCTTTGGAGAGTCCGGCACGAAAACCAAAAGTGAGCAACGTCAATATTAAAATTCCCGGTCAAGTCGGTGTGAACCAAGTATGACATTTATTTGTCAAGTACCTAAGCTGAACTAAAAATCTAAAAGTGAAAATCTCACTATGCGGCAGGCTATTTATGCTCATCTGGACGCTAATGGTCCGTTGATCCGCAGAAGACAGGGTGGAAGGCGACGATATGCTCACCTTCTCCCGCCATAGTGTAGGTGGGTGTCAAATGACACTATTCCGGTTAACGTCGAGTCGTATCCAAGATTTGAGACCCTGAGACGATTCATTCTCGACGCGGACTGTGCCGCTGGTTTTTAGTGGGTATTCTGCTGTGAGTCCCACATAACAGCTTAGTGCGGAATACGTAAAAGCATTTTGCCAGCGAAAAAATAGGCTACATATGCTCCTAAACTCAGACTCATATTTTATTATTCAAATACACTTATTAAAAGTAATTTCGAATAGTCGAGTGAACTACCACTGGTTCGGAATTCCTACCGAGAAGAACCAGCAAAAAACCAGGTGGTTGCTCTTTTAAAAAAAATTTGTACAATTACATCAATGTGTAGAATGTAGATATAAGTAACCACACTCCTAAGCATTGCTGGAGCAAATCAAATCCATGCCCTTTTCTTCATTTACATAATCTTCAGCAGCATAATAAGCTTTTTTCAAGAGCATACTTTTAATGGATTTCTTAAACTTGTGTTAAGGCAAGTTTAAAATAGATTGTAGAATTTTGTTATAGAATAGAATGCTCATTCCCACGAACGACCTTCAGGCTTTCATGAGGCGGAGCGATGGAGCCACGAGCCTATTGCGGCTTCTAGTTTGCCTATTGATCGCATATTTTTTGTAATTATGGATGTGCTGTTTTACGAAGATTATAATACTGTAAATATATTGCGAGGCTACGAGTTCCTATTTCCTTAAAGGATTCCTATTCCTATTCCTTAACCGCGTGATTCTCTATAAGGGAATCACGCAGTATTAAATTATATATTGCACATATTGCCCTTTTTTTGTAATACATTTTTTTTTAATATACTTTTATTCTCTTATCCTATGTGGATTTACGCAGTGCTACACACGAAAATTGTGACAATTTTAATGCTGGTAATACTTAAATTTAAAATAGTCAGCCAACACTTCAAAAGGCAAGATTGCAAAAGTTTAGTTTAGAATAGGAAAGCCACAGAGCAGAAACAAAGTTTCTGTTTAAACTTTGTTTCTGCTCTGTGAGGAAAGCCAATGACCACTCACTCACTCTATAGATCTGTCACCCTATAGCTGGATTTATGTCCTTGAAATAAATCCATGAAAAATCCACACTTATTTCAAGGAATATAAATTGATTGAAATGTAATATACTTACAGCAAGATTTTATTAGTTATTTACTTTAGCTTTAATAAAAAAAAAACTGGTAGCGCCATCTATTGAAGATGTGTGAAATTAATTACAGTGCCATATTATATTTTAGTCAGACTGTTGATATTTCTGATTTTCATGGCTTTCAATGATTTCTTGTTTAATTAACTTGAATGTACTACCATGTATACTTAATGTACATGTATCCTTAATAAAATTATTTTTCTATGAATATCTAGTACAGTATATTACTTTATACTTTATGGTAGGTCAAAAATGATTCCATCCCAATCAGTTTCTTCATAGAGCTGTGGCACTAAAAAATGCACTAAAAAATCTTGTTACTTCTTCTTCCTGTCCTTGTCCCACGCTATGTGGGGTCGGCACAACATGTTTTCTTCTTCCACTCACTTCTGTTATCCGTCAACCTATCATTCACACCTTTCATACGCATATCCTCTTTCACACAATCCATCCATCTTTTCTTTGGTCTCCCTCTACTCTTTTTTCCTTCCACATGCATATCTATCATTCTTCTCGTAATATGCCTTTCTTCCCTCCGCATTACATGCCCATACCATGCTAGCCTATTACTCCTCATCTTTTCTATCACTGGCGCTACTTTCAAACTTCCCCTTATATATTCATTCCTAATCTTATCCATTCTAGTCACACCACACATCCATCTCAACATTCGCATTTCAGTCGCATGTACTTTTCTTTCATCCGTCCCTTTCACCGCCCAACATTCTGAACCATACAATGCGACAGGTCTAACGACTGTCTTATTGATTTTCCCTTTTAGTTTAAGGGGCATTCGTGGGTCGCATATTACACCCGAGACCTGTCGCCATTTCATCCATCCCGCATTCATTCTTTTGTTCACGTCTTGGTCAATGTTGCCGTCGTTTTGAAGGAGCGAACCGAGGTACCGGAAATCGGAACAGACCGGTAAGGATACACCATCTAAGGCAATATCATGGAATCGGGAGGGGCCACCGAAATCACAGAACAGATGTTCTGTCTTCGTTCGGCTGATCCTCAGGCCAACACTCTCCAATCTCTCTTGCCATTTTCCCAGTCTGCTCTGGACCTCGGACGCCTCTTCCCCGACAAGCACAATGTCGTCAGCGAACATCATGCACCAGGGTGCCTGCTCCTGTATGTCTGATGTTAGAGCATCCATTACCAGGAGAAACAGGTAAGGACTTAAAGCCGATCCCTGGTGCAAGCCCACTTCCACATTGAACTTGTCTGTAACGCCAGCTTCTGACCGGACCCTTGTGCTCGCTTCTGTGTACATCGCTTTCATAAGCCTGCTATAACAAAATATTGGAAAATTGTTGAAATTGTTGATATTGAAAAATGGCTCAACATTGTGTTCTAGTTGTACCTACATACATTTCTCGATATGTGTTAATGTGTGTGTACTTGATTGCGCATAAAACTGACCATTGGAACATGCCCTCACACTGAAGGCTAAGAGTATGCTGAGACGCAGGCGACAGACACAGCACAGAACATATTTTGCAGGCCAAGGCAGTTGGGGCAGACTTATGCTGTGACACAGCTAAATGACATAGACTTGCAAGTACAAAACATAGATGTTTCCGAGTTACGAGCAAAATGAGTTCAGAGGGGTCAGATTATAAAATTGATTTGTAGCTACAATTTGCTAAAATGTAGTAAAACTGTTTAGCAAAGTGATTATCTGAAAACACGCTCTACTAAGTCTGGATGATTTTTATCATACAAACAAGGTTCACAATGAACTAATTTAACAATTTGGTTGCCTATGACACAACATGAGAAGTGTCTGAGGCCAGAGCACAAGAGAGAACCATTAAAAAAGGGGTGTCGACATGCACATATTGCTCAGAAACTCTGTGCTGGCACTACAACGCAACGTAGAGCAGGAAGACATACACAGCTCTAAATATGTTTGTCGTTGATGCATTACAAAATCTTCTCACACACACATATTGATTTTAAATTTTATATTGTAATGAAGTAATTCTAGTTAATTCTTAATTTAATGTAACATAATTTTTGCACACTGTCTCTGACAGTAGATTGTGTACGGGAAGTTTCTACCTTGTAAAGAACTGTTGTCACCCACAATTTCGCAAAATAAATGATTTATGATTTATGATTATGATTTATGATTCTCTGCCCTGTACTGTGCTGTGTCGCGTATCCTGCTTTTAGAGAAAAAAATGTACAAACAAATGAGAGGTTATTCTGCATGCAGAGAAAAACATGTATAAAACAATTGAGAGGTGGTGGGTCTTCTGCAAAAAATTGTAGGATCAAGGCTAGAAGTATTTATTAAAAATCTATTTTATTTTTATTTTAAGTAATTATCAGGACAGAATGAGAGTTCAATTGTACACATATTAAATAAAAAAAACCGGGCAAGTGCGAGTCGGACTCGCCCACGAAGGGTTCCGTACCATTATTAATAAATAATTACCTTTGTTAATGAACCGCAAGACTAACTTTGTTTGTAGAGGTTTATTGTTAATATGAAAAAAACTATGTTAGAGCATTGGCTATAGTTTTCCTGTAAAATATACGTAAATTCCTATTGACCATAATTATTTCAAATTTTTCGATTAGTAAACTCCGGAGATAAGTGGGGGGGACGGTATTTTTTTAGACATTTTCCCCGATAAATCAAAAACTATCATAACTAAAAATAATTAAAAATCTGTTTTAGAATTTACAAAGTAAACCCTTTCATATGATACCCCACACAGTACAGTTATCTCACTTTTAAATTTCAACCCTCCGATTTTCCCCCCTTTTTAAATAAGAACAAAAATAATTTCCAATTTTTTTTAATTCCAGTGTCTTTGGGCCACTAATATACACAACTATTCCAAATTTCATGTCGATAGCTTCGGTAGTTACTGAAATAATCGAGTGTGACGGACGGACAGACGGACAGACAGACGGAGAAAGTCGCACCATAAGGGTTCCATTTTACCATTTTGGTATGGAACCCTAAAAAGCGGCCAGCAAGTTTTCTGTTCAGTCATTATTACTTTTACATCAAAATCCACTCAATGTAACAATAGCTCCTCTAGCCCTTTTCCAGAAAGAGACATATATTAAATCATTCCCGCAGGATCCAAAAAACCTCAATCTACACAGATGTAGTCGGGGGCATCAGCTAGTATTTGATATATGATAATAGTTATGATTTTATAATAAAAGTAAGTCAATGAACTTTCTCATCTTAAAATGAACTTACTTTACTGAGATACATAGATTTTTATCAAGCATAAAGAAAATCAAACTACTTGCTTAATTTGTAACTGACCCTGATTGACATGTTTTTTTAGATTTATTGATTTTCAGGACCAAAGTTGCAGTAGTTAACAATAAAATAATTGTTAATAGTTTTAAGTAAGTACTTGTTTGTAAGTTGTTCAGGAAAAAAATAAATGAAATGAAAGTTCTGGATCTTTTATACCTTGTTTAGTTGCTCTTGATGAAGAATTTTGTGTAAAAAGTGGAGGCCTGTGCCCAGCCACGTGGGACGTTAATGGCTTCACCAAACAGCAATGTGTTGACCTACTAATTTGTCTAACATTGACTGTCCGATATGTGTATAAGCTATATTTCGATCCACCCAGGTCATATTAATTGATCTGAGGCTACTCCAAAAAAAAATAACACTATCAACTTAAATAAAATGGCAACCATTGAGCTGTAGCACATAGTAATTAACACATTCATCAAAGTGTGCAAAAAGAATGAAATCAGTTTTCAGAGATGCACTTAATACATTTTTAGTATACCCACTCTTAGTGACAAAAGCTACCTATCATCTACTATATTAATTATTGACTTAAATATTTATTATTTTGTAAATACAACCTCTGTTAAAGAAACATTAGGTATGTCATGCAAATATTTCAAACACTTATCATACATAACAAAATGTAAACAATATATATAATATTATCATAGTAGTTGATGTGGTGCAGAGTAGGTACCTGGTTTCCTAGTAGTGACTACTTCGTATAGGGCAGAAATATCAGAAGCTTAACTAAAATGTAGGTAAGTAGGTACCTACATTGATGACAATGGTTGAAATCATCAACTAAAAATTTAAAAGCTACTTCACATAAACTTTACTAACCTGCATCTCTCGAGGGCTCCATCATTATCCGTTATTATATTTTATTTTGTTTATCACCACTTTCATACAATAGTAATAGTTCAGTAGTACAACGATGAACCTGTCAGTAACAAGGTCGTTGAACTAAATATACCTATCATGCAAATAGTTCACAAATGTAACAACACCCTAAAACCACTAAAAATAAACTTCAAAGAAGACTCTAGTAAAGCAAAGAATAACATAAAATTTAAAATAAACTTATTACAGTAAAATTAATTATCATTTGAAGTTTCGAAACCCACACAGTGACAAACCAAAAACCACAGACAACAAACCATAGAGTTTTTAGGTTTTTATTTTACTTTTATTGTTATTAACTGGCTTTACCGGCTCTGGATCCAAAACCACAGACAACAAACCATAGAGTTTTTATTTTATTTTTATTGTTATTTGGCTTTACGGCTCTGGATTTGAAACCATACGAAACTTATTAATAATACTAGCTGACGCCCGCGACTTCGTACGCGTGGATCGAGGTTTGTGGTTCCCGCGGGAACTCTTTAATTTTCCGGGATAAAAAGTAGCCTATGTGTTATTCCAGACTATAATGTATCTCTGTGCCAAATTTCATCCAGATCCGTTCAGCCGTTGGGGCGTGATTGAGTAACAAACATCCATCCATACATCCATACATCCATACATCCATACATCCAAACTTTCGCATTTATAATATTACTAGCTATTACCCGCGGCTTCGCTCGCGTGGCTCAAGGGAACAATAAATGAGTTTTTGTTAGAAAACTGTATTTAAATTAAGAATGCAAGAGGATGCCACGGAGAAGAATACTGAGACGTTCAGTATCGACGTATTTCATCGAAAGGTCTTGCCTTTCGATGAAATACGTCTTGCTAGGTTTTTCATGCACGAAAAATGAAAAATATTCGAAAAAATATTCACGATAGCTATTACCCGCGGCATCGCTCGCGTGGCTCAAGGGTCCAATAAATGAGTTTTTGTTAGAAAACTGTATTTAAATTAAGTATGCAAGAGACACTACTGGAACAATTACATTACGCCGCAAAGGAGAAGGGAGGAGTATATTTAGTCAGTGGACAGTTATGGACACAGGGCAGAGCATTATTTTAACACGCTACTGTAAACAACATGCTATCCTGTGGGATCTATTAGATTTTCCGGGACATAAAGTAGCCTATGTTACTTTCCAAGATCTAGACTATACCTACTATCAGACTGTGTGAAAGTCTCCGGGAAACTGTTTGTTTTCCCGAAGTAAATAGTAGCCTATGTCACTCTCCAGGTCCTCAAATATACCCATGCGAAAATCACGTCGATCCGTTGCGCTATTGCCGCCTTATTGAAGAACAAACGTGAGAAAAATAGCATACTATCCCACAGGAACTTTTTTTTTATTTTTTTATTGTGAGATAGGCTTGCGCTTGACGACAATCATGCTTAGTGCAAAGCAATGATGAGGTCTAGGTTGGAACGCGCTTGCCTAGAAGATGCCTATTCACTCTTGCCTTGAAGGTACCTAAGATATACGTATATAACTGTTTGTTTTTCCGGGATAAAAAGTGGCCTATGTCACTTTCCAGGTCTTCAAATATACCCATGCAAAAAATGACGTCGATCCGTTGCGCCGTTGCCGCCTAATTGAAGAACAAATGCGAGAAAGACAGCATACTATCCCACAGGAGCTGTTAGTTTTTCCGGGATAAAAAGTAGCCGATGTCACTCTACAGTTCCTCAATCATACCCATGTAAATAATCACGTCGATCCGGTGTGCCGTTGCCGCCTAATTGAAGAAAAATGAGAGAAAAAGAGCGTGCTATCCCACAGGAGCTGTAAGTTTTTCCAGGATAAAAAGTGGCCTATGTCACTCTCCAGTTTCTCAATTATACCCATGCAAAACATCACGTCGATCCGGTGTGCCGTTGCCGCCTAATTGAAGAAAAATGTGAGAAAAAGAGCATCCTATCCCACAGGAACTATTTGTTTTTCCAGGATAAAAAGTAGCCTATGTCACTCTCCACTTCCTCAATTATACCCATGCAAAACATCACGTCGATCCGGTGTGCCGTTGCCGCCTAATTGAAGAAAAATGTGAGAAAAAGAGCATCCTATCCCACAGGAACTATTTGTTTTTCCGGGATAAAAAGTAGCCTATGTCACTCTCCACTTCCTCAATTATACCCATGCAAAACATCACGTCGATCCGGTGTGCCGTTGCCGCCTAATTGAAGAAAAATGTGAGAAAAAGAGCATCCTATCCCACAGGAACTATTTGTTTTTCCGGGATAAAAAGTAGCCTATGTCACTCTCCAAGTCCTCAAATATACCCATGCAAAAAATCACGTCGATCCGTTGCGCCCTTGAAGCGTGATTGAAGGACAAACCAACAAACCAACAAACCAACAAACAAACTGACTTTCGCATTTATAATATAAGTATGGATGTCAGTCTCCAGTTCCTCAATTATACCCATGTAAAAAATCACGTCGATCCGGTGTGCCGTTGCCGCCTAATTGATGAACAAATGCGAGAAAAAGAGCATACTATCCCACAGGAGCTGTTAGTTTTTCCGGGATAAAAAGTAGCCAGTTTCACTCTCGAGTTCCTCAATTATACCCATGTAAAAAATCACGTCGATCCGGTGTGCCGTTGCCGCCTAATTGATGAACAAATGCGAGAATAAGAGCATACTATCCCACAGGAGCTGTTAGTTTTTCCGGGATAAAAAGTAGCCTATGTCACTCCACTTCCTCAATTATACACATGTAAAAAATCACTTCTATCCGGTGTGCCGTTGCCGCCTAATTGAAGAAAAATGCGAGAAAAAGAGCATCCTATTCCACAGGAACTGTTTGTTTTTCCGGGATAAAAAGTAGCCTATGTCACTCTCCAGTTCTTCAATTATACCCATGTAAAAAATCACTTCTATCCGGTGTGCCGTTGCCGCCTAATTGAAGAAAAATGCGAGAAAAAGAGCATCCTATTCCACAGGAACTGTTTGTTTTTCCGGGATAAAAAGTAGCCTATGTCACTCTCCAGGTCCTCAAATATACCCATGCAAAAAATCACGTCGATCCGTTGCGCCGTTGAAGCGTGATTGAAGGACAAACCAACAAACCAACAAACCAACAAACCAACAAACCAACAAACCAACAAACAAACTGACTTTCGCATTTATAATATTAGTATGGATAACTGTTTGTTTTTCCGGGATAAAAAGTGGCCTATGTCACTTTCCAGGTCTTCAAATATACCCATGCAAAAAATGACGTCGATCCGTTGCGCCGTTGCCGCCTAATTGAAGAACAAATGCGAGAAAGACAGCATACTATCCCACAGGAGCTGTTAGTTTTTCCGGGATGAAAAGTAGCCGATGTCACTCTACAGTTCCTCAATCATACCCATGTAAATAATCACGTCGATCCGGTGTGCCGTTGCCGCCTAATTGAAGAAAAATGAGAGAAAAAGAGCGTGCTATCCCACAGGAGCTGTAAGTTTTTCCAGGATAAAAAGTGGCCTATGTCACTCTCCAGTTTCTCAATTATACCCATGCAAAACATCACGTCGATCCGGTGTGCCGTTGCCGCCTAATTGAAGAAAAATGTGAGAAAAAGAGCATCCTATCCCACAGGAACTATTTGTTTTTCCAGGATAAAAAGTAGCCTATGTCACTCTCCACTTCCTCAATTATACCCATGCAAAAAATCACGTCGATCCGTTGCGCCCTTGAAGCGTGATTGAAGGACAAACCAACAAACCAACAAACCAACAAACAAACTGACTTTCGCATTTATAATATAAGTATGGATGTCAGTCTCCAGTTCCTCAATTATACCCATGTAAAAAATCACGTCGATCCGGTGTGCCGTTGCCGCCTAATTGATGAACAAATGCGAGAAAAAGAGCATACTATCCCACAGGAGCTATTTGTTTTTCCGGGATAAAAAGTAGCCTATGTCACTCTCCACTTCCTCAATTATACCCATGCAAAACATCACGTCGATCCGGTGTGCCGTTGCCGCCTAATTGAAGAAAAATGTGAGAAAAAGAGCATCCTATCCCACAGGAACTATTTGTTTTTCCGGGATAAAAAGTAGCCTATGTCACTCTCCAAGTCCTCAAATATACCCATGCAAAAAATCACGTCGATCCGTTGCGCCCTTGAAGCGTGATTGAAGGACAAACCAACAAACCAACAAACCAACAAACAAACTGACTTTCGCATTTATAATATAAGTATGGATGTCAGTCTCCAGTTCCTCAATTATACCCATGTAAAAAATCACGTCGATCCGGTGTGCCGTTGCCGCCTAATTGATGAACAAATGCGAGAAAAAGAGCATACTATCCCACAGGAGCTGTTAGTTTTTCCGGGATAAAAAGTAGCCAGTTTCACTCTCGAGTTCCTCAATTATACCCATGTAAAAAATCACGTCGATCCGGTGTGCCGTTGCCGCCTAATTGATGAACAAATGCGAGAATAAGAGCATACTATCCCACAGGAGCTGTTAGTTTTTCCGGGATAAAAAGTAGCCTATGTCACTCCACTTCCTCAATTATACCCATGTAAAAAATCACTTCTATCCGGTGTGCCGTTGCCGCCTAATTGAAGAAAAATGCGAGAAAAAGAGCATCCTATTCCACAGGAACTGTTTGTTTTTCCGGGATAAAAAGTAGCCTATGTCACTCTCCAGTTCTTCAATTATACCCATGTAAAAAATCACTTCTATCCGGTGTGCCGTTGCCGCCTAATTGAAGAAAAATGCGAGAAAAAGAGCATCCTATTCCACAGGAACTGTTTGTTTTTCCGGGATAAAAAGTAGCCTATGTCACTCTCCAGGTCCTCAAATATACCCATGCAAAAAATCACGTCGATCCGTTGCGCCGTTGAAGCGTGATTGAAGGACAAACCAACAAACCAACAAACCAACAAACCAACAAACCAACAAACCAACAAACAAACTGACTTTCGCATTTATAATATTAGTATGGATAACTGTTTGTTTTTCCGGGATAAAAAGTGGCCTATGTCACTTTCCAGGTCTTCAAATATACCCATGCAAAAAATGACGTCGATCCGTTGCGCCGTTGCCGCCTAATTGAAGAACAAATGCGAGAAAGACAGCATACTATCCCACAGGAGCTGTTAGTTTTTCCGGGATAAAAAGTAGCCGATGTCACTCTACAGTTCCTCAATCATACCCATGTAAATAATCACGTCGATCCGGTGTGCCGTTGCCGCCTAATTGAAGAAAAATGAGAGAAAAAGAGCGTGCTATCCCACAGGAGCTGTAAGTTTTTCCAGGATAAAAAGTGGCCTATGTCACTCTCCAGTTTCTCAATTATACCCATGCAAAACATCACGTCGATCCGGTGTGCCGTTGCCGCCTAATTGAAGAAAAATGTGAGAAAAAGAGCATCCTATCCCACAGGAACTATTTGTTTTTCCAGGATAAAAAGTAGCCTATGTCACTCTCCACTTCCTCAATTATACCCATGCAAAACATCACGTCGATCCGGTGTGCCGTTGCCGCCTAATTGAAGAAAAATGTGAGAAAAAGAGCATCCTATCCCACAGGAACTATTTGTTTTTCCGGGATAAAAAGTAGCCTATGTCACTCTCCACTTCCTCAATTATACCCATGCAAAACATCACGTCGATCCGGTGTGCCGTTGCCGCCTAATTGAAGAAAAATGTGAGAAAAAGAGCATCCTATCCCACAGAAACTATTTGTTTTTCCGGGATAAAAAGTAGCCTATGTCACTCTCCAAGTCCTCAAATATACCCATGCAAAAAATCACGTCGATCCGTTGCGCCCTTGAAGCGTGATTGAAGGACAAACCAACAAACCAACAAACCAACAAACAAACTGACTTTCGCATTTATAATATAAGTATGGATGTCAGTCTCCAGTTCCTCAATTATACCCATGTAAAAAATCACGTCGATCCGGTGTGCCGTTGCCGCCTAATTGATGAACAAATGCGAGAATAAGAGCATACTATCCCACAGGAGCTGTTAGTTTTTCCGGGATAAAAAGTAGCCTATGTCACTCCAGTTCCTCAATTATACCCATGTAAAAAATCACTTCTATCCGGTGTGCCGTTGCCGCCTAATTGAAGAAAAATGCGAGAAAAAGAGCATCCTATTCCACAGGAACTGTTTGTTTTTCCGGGATAAAAAGTAGCCTATGTCACTCTCCAGTTCTTCAATTATACCCATGTAAAAAATCACTTCTATCCGGTGTGCCGTTGCCGCCTAATTGAAGAAAAATGCGAGAAAAAGAGCATCCTATTCCACAGGAACTGTTTGTTTTTCCGGGATAAAAAGTAGCCTATGTCACTCTCCAGGTCCTCAAATATACCCATGCAAAAAATCACGTCGATCCGTTGCGCCGTTGAAGCGTGATTGAAGGACAAACCAACAAACCAACAAACCAACAAACCAACAAACCAACAAACCAACAAACAAACTGACTTTCGCATTTATAATATTAGTATGGATATAGTAAGATTATAATTAACTATTGGATTTGAAACGCTCTCGAAAAGGCCTATTTCCAGCAGTGGATGCATACAGGCTGATGGATGGATGATGAATGATTTGAAACTATAGAGTAGATCTCCAGCAACTCAGATTAATCAACACAATATGAATCATTGTAGCAGTTAACAGTCCTAACAGTAGCCTTAAGAAGGTACTAATTTCCTACCTCCATGAGTAAGTAGCAGTGCCCCAAGGCCCTGGGCTGCCCCGTGGGTCGGTCTGACCCTCCAGGCTCCAGTGGTTTTATGAGCGATTTGGTCTGACTCTGCGTTCTCTGTATTTGTTAGTTTGTGAAATGTGATCTGTGTGGATCAACGAGACTCAGAAGGGCTAGAACCCAGAGCAGTAAAGCCAGTTCATAAAATAAAAACGAACACTAAATAACGGAGATGAAAACACATTATACAAGTCATTTCATTTTCATTTGTCTCTGTAGGGTTATTGTGTAAAACCTGCATCAATCATTGTTACAGTCTCAATTGTTTTGATTGGCTGAATCTATGGTTTTCTTGCTGCGTCAATGGATTTTGGCCAATAGTGGAAGAATGCTAAATCAGAGGCGATTGCGTTACATTGTAGTATAGTAGTGTAGCGAGTGTAGCTGTCATTTTTAGATATTCGCCCAGTCGATTTTCATTTGCTGTAGTGATAATATACTCTTTGTTCATTTGTTTCATTTGTTTTATCCCTTATGTTACTTGTCTCTGATTTGTTTCGTGAGTATACTGCGTACAAGAGGTTAACATTTCGAGTTCTGCAAATTATACTTTGAAGTAAACATTTCATCAATTTCCAATTAGTTTCTGTTCGTTATTAAAAAATGGAGAATAAGGCCGACTTCCAGTATCCCCATACTTTTGTGTTGCTAGGAGCTTCGGGAGATCTCGCTAAGAAAAAGATTTATCCAACAATTTGGTATTTATATCGGGATAATGTTTTGCCGCAAAACACCAAATTTATTGGATACGCAAGAACAAAGCAATCATTGGACGAGGTTAAAGAAAAATCGATGAAGTTTATGAAAGTTCGACCAGGTGAAGAAAAAAAGTTTGATGAGTTTTGGGAGGCAAATGATTATATTGCTGGTTCTTATGATCGAAGAGTTGATTATGAACTTCTTAATCAACATATCAGTAAGTTCGAGAAAGGCCCTCGTGCAAATAGAATATTCTATTTAGCTGTACCACCTACAGTATTTGAAGATGTCACAGTGAATATTAAAAATGCTTGTACATCTATAAAAGGGTTTACACGTGTTATTATAGAGAAGCCTTTTGGTAGAGATGATGAAAGTTCAGAAAAATTGAGTAACCATTTGGCTAGCTTATTTAAAGAAGAGCAGCTGTATAGAATTGACCATTACCTGGGTAAAGAAATGGTGCAAAATCTGCTGACGATTCGTTTTGCAAATCAAATCTTTAGCCCATCCTGGAATAGAGAAAACATTGCATCTGTTTTAATATCCTTTAAAGAGCCCTTTGGTACAGAAGGAAGAGGTGGTTACTTTGATAGTTTCGGAATAATACGTGATGTGATGCAAAACCATCTTTTGCAAATTTTATCTCTTGTTGCTATGGAAAAGCCAGTAACTTTGAATCCAGATGATATAAGAGATGAGAAGGTGAAAGTACTTAGACATATTAAACCTATAGAGCTCAAAGATTTACTAGTTGGACAGTATGTTGGAAATCACAATGGACAAGGAGAAGAGAAATTAGGATACCTGGATGATCCTACTGTGCCTAAGGATTCAGTGACTCCTACATATGCTGTAGCTGGCATTTATATCAATAACTCAAGATGGCAAGGTGTACCATTCATATTACGCTGTGGAAAAGCTTTGAATGAGAGGAAGGCAGAAGTGAGGATTCAGTATAAAGATGTACCTGGAGATATTTTTCAGGGTCACACAAAAAGAAATGAATTGGTTATACGTGTTCAACCTGGAGAAGCATTGTATTTAAAATTAATGAGTAAATCGCCTGGCATGAAGTTTGATTTGATGGAAACTGAACTGGATCTCACATATAGCATGAGGTATAGAGAGGCTGATGTGCCAGATGCATACGAGAGATTAATTCTTGATGTATTTACAGGAACTCAGATGCACTTTGTGAGAAATGATGAGTTGAAGGAGGCCTGGCGTATATTTACACCAGTCTTAAAACAGTTAGAGGAGCAACATATTAAACCTGTGCCGTATATGTATGGGTCACGTGGCCCTTCTGAGGCTGATGCTAAGTTGGCTGAATATAACTTTAAATATTCAGGTTCCTATAAATGGCAAAAGCCTACACTTCATTGAGGATATTCTAAGTACTTCTTTTGTATGGTGAAGGTATTTTTTGCTCAAATTCTAAATCTGCTTATTATATTATATTAATATTATATGTAAATGCATATTAATTCTGCAGAATATACTTTAAAGACAATTTATATACAACATTCCAGTTTTAAACTGTACAGTGTTATCAAAGGTCGTTTTGAGGTCACAATTGTTATGACATACTCTTATATGAAAATTGTACTCAGTAAGTTCAAAATATTTATTCCATCTTGATATTAAATATTTTTTCTAACACTGAAAACAGTATAAAAAAGTCAAGTTACATAAATAACATCATATTTTTACATCACAACAACAAAATTTTGTTCTTGTTGTCACATAAAAGTGATTATGCAGGGGTCAAAGATATCACCTTGAATTGCAGATTTACTGAGTATAAAGCAACTACATTTGTAATTATAATCTTATCAAATTATAAATCAAAGAAAGACTTACCTATTGAATTCTCTATTGCATTTATAAGAGTGAAATCAAAATTTAAGTTGTAATTCAGAGAATATTTGAAGACAATAATAAAATTATAGAAATCAGAATAATTTGTAAGTAAGTACCTGTTATTTTTATTATTCTAGGTATATAAATTATTTCTTGACCAAACAAAATAATATGTAAGGTGAAACAAATTAATAGTTTTGTTCATTATTACCCTCAACGAAACGGAGACGGTATATGTGTTTGCCCTAAGAGGTTGTGTTTGTTTGTTTGTTTTTTTTTCTAGTATGGTGGTCTGTTTTAAGTTTTTAACTTTTTATATAAGCACTCACTTTTGATACTCAATACTGGTTTAATATATTTTTCTTATGTTAGGTATCTAGATAATTATTAAAGATACCTTTAGATATTATGGTACTATACATTATGCTCTCCCCCATATTGATCAGACTCTATTATAATAATTATGTCTTGTTGTTTTCAAGTACATGGGTGATAAATTATTATCTGTGATAAATGCAAATTAAAGGCATTTCAAATGCCTTGAGAGATAGTTACTAATGATTGCAAGAGAAATTTCTACTTAGAATAATAATTTCATAAGACAATAGAAATATTCTGTACCTAAGCTTGCAATGATTACAAAAATCAAAAATTGGGTTTTAGAATTTTAAAAAATTATCGATATTTTTTATGTATTTTAAAACTTTAACACAAATTTTATAAATAGTTGATGCGAAAAACTCTTAATTTTTTTAAAAATTAATAAACAATTCAAAATTGATAAAATTTTAAAAAGAACCACGTGACTAGGAACGTGCCGTGCGATCGGTTTCCATGTTTTTGACGTCATGTTAAAGCAATTTCACGATAGTACAGTGTCAACACTGCATTGTCAGCTGTGTGCCACAATGAATAGAATTTAGAAATTGTGACGTCACACGCACTCTGGTTTATTCGGCGTGTTTTCGGTACAGAATTCAACAATTTATTTTTAATTTCGTTTATCCTATAAATTATAGCGAAAAAGAAAACTAAAAATAGTTTTGTATATCATCTTTCGATTTATAACAACTTTTTTTGTTTCAAAAACCCAATTATTAAATATTTTAAATTTTAATAACCTGGAATCATAATAACATATTTATAATATTAATTATATTTTATGAAGTTTGCATGTTATGCAAAATTTATGCACTAGGTATTGAGGAAAAGAATCATTATTGTTTATATTATTAGTGATTGTTGATTGTAAAAATGTATATTAGATATGCTGTATGCATAGGCATAATAATGCATACAATACATAGCAATAATGCTAGCAGATTTGTTGTTGATAGGGAAAGATTGTGTTATTACACTTAGGTATAAGGACACTACCTGAATCATTTTGAAGCAGAAAAGTTTGCTTGCTTAGAGCAGTCCTAATAGATAGGTTATATACGTCAGTGGATAATTATCATTTCGTACAGATATTATTTATTTCCTCAATGTTTTTGAAATTTTTACCATATCAAATTAAGTACCTATATTATAAGGATGTAGAAGGTACAGTTCTATATTATATTTTTTACCAGACTTCAAAAAGGATGTTTATAAAATAAAATTCTTTATTATTTGCATTATTCTTTGTATTACCTACCTATAAGTAGAACTTTAAGGTAAAAAAAATGTGTGTGTAATTCACACACGGCAGAAGTGAAACTTCAGAAACGTAGCCTACGAGAAAATGAGATAAATTATATAACTTGTATTCTATCTCATTCTCTCACAGGCTAAATCCTATTATGAATATTTTTATCTCTTTTTGGTGTCGCTTTTCGTTGCGTTTTTCGGTTCATCGAATTTTCAAATCACAACGTTTCCAAAGAAGTTTCTATTCAAAAAACTTCTGATATAGATCTATTATGCCTGTAGGTACTCTGCTCAATTATAGACCCAGCAGCCTCAGAATTTCCTGATTGGATGTCGATATTACGCATCAGTGTGCTAGAGTTTCTGCAGATGGCCTTTCAGGGTTCTGTAGTCATCATCAAGGAACCCCTGTCTATAGTTTAGGGTGGAAGACAAGGGTCTGCCCGCGAAATTCAAATTTAATTTGGATTTTCGCAATTTGTAAACTAATACGACAAAGTAGGCAATAAGGCATTCAAATTGCGCCCCTAGGAATATCATCTTCACAGGTTTATATAAAAATCTTAAAAATCTCAAACCAAATTAAATTTGAATTTCGCGAGCAGACCCTTGTCTTCCACCTTAACCATGTCCGTCCGCGGCTAACTCAGAGGCTGTTAAGTTAGTATTATAAAGCTGTAATTTGGCATGGGTATACAATAATTATATTAATCACGCCGACAGTGGTATAATAATATTTTGATTTTTTTGTAGGGTACCTAAGTACCGTAGAGAGAAAACGCTATTATTAGTTCTTCTTAGGTAAGTATATACTAAGTACGGTAAGTACCTCCTCATGCTTCTTGTTAAGTAGGTAAGGTAAGTACTTTACTCTTGAGCAGTAGGTATAATAATTAGTGTTGGTACCTAGTGTTCTGTGCTCTTGAGTAACTCTCTGGTTAAGTACTTCCTAATAAGTATAACGCGAAATTCAAATTTAATTTGGTTTTTCACAATTTGTAAACTAATACGACAAAGTAGGCTTATGGCATTCAAATTGCGAGCGTAGGAATATCATCTTCACAGGTTTATATAAAAATCTTTACTTGAAAGTGCCCAGTTTAAGAAATTAGTCAAATTAATGACTAATTTGTGAGTAACTCACGTCAAACTCATTATTTTGACTAATTTCTTAAACTGGACACTTTCAAGTAAAGATTTTTATATAAACCTGTGAAGATGATATTCCTACGCTCGCAATTTGAATGCCATAAGCCTACTTTGTCGTATTAGTTTACAAATTGTGAAAAACCAAATTAAATTTGAATTTCGCGGGCAGACCCTTGTCATCGACCTTAAGGATCTCTTTTTTCTGGTCGGTGGTGGGGTGGTTTTTGAGGTGAAAACTTCAGGCGCGTTGAGCACTTTTTTTTTGTAGGTAGGGGGTAAAAATGTGGAATACGCGAGACCGACACCGTTCTTCGTAAGACAAAATGTCTTTAAGTATAAATATAGTACATTCGTAATTAAACTTTAATGCCGTAGTTTTAAGGCTTATATTAATAAGTGCTGTGTAACCGTGACCAACACCTCGCGTAGTTACGAAGACAAAAGGTCTTAAATATAAATATAGTACATTCGTAATAAACTAATGCCTAAATTTTAAGGTTTATATTTGAATTTTTTTTTATTAGAAAAAAATATATTTAAATATTTGTTTTCACTTCTATCGACACATACATATTACACGATCATACATACCTACATGTACCGCTGGTTTTAAATACCTCTTTAAAAATAATATACCTAATAACGGAAAACCATTTTTCGATGTGTGTTAATCTGCTATTTGCTAAACTGAAAGAACTACTTACTGGCTGGTTGCATACCTACTTTTTATCTCAAGTATATTTTTCTTGCATTGAAATGGTTTTTTGAAAAGCCTGTGTGAATTCTTTGATTTTCAGGTAAGTATATGAAGTACTAGATGATGCCCGTGAATTCGTCCGCGTGGATTGAGATCATATGATTGAGATTTTAGGATGTAGGTAAGTAGGTACGGCCAGTATTATGTTTTTGCCATGGTAAATAAAATAGATCAAAAAACATTTAAATCGCAGAGACAAGTTTATGTAAGGATTGCAGATCAAGATCAAATCGTCAAAGTTCGGCTTCAAAGTAAGATGTATAGGCTCTAAAAGGCTGGAATCCAAAGCCGTGAAGCCAGTGAACAAAATAAAAAAATCATAATTCCATGATGAATGCTTGGTGTGCCAGGACCGTAAAAAATTAAAAAAAATTGTGTAAATATGAGGAAGAGGGGAAGAGGCACGGATTTACATACTATATACACATACACGGATTTACATACATATTACATCATGGGAAGAGGAGACAAATGTATGTATGTATGTATGAATGTAAATATAATAAATAATACCACAGGTGAGCGAAATGAGTATATATGTCACCGTAAGATTGCAAACACTTGTAATCTAACTAGCGAAATTGCAAACGGTTGACAGATTACAATTTAACGCATTATTTTTCGGTAGATTGTAATCTGGTTTAATAACCTGATAAAACATGCGACCAAGCTCTTTAAATAAAGATTTAAAAAAAAAAACCTGATAAAACCTAAGTACCTACACTACCTGATTGACCAGTGACAGAGCGAGAAAATGTTTTCTTGTCCTGCTCAGCGTATCACTTTGAAGTGAAAACTTCTATAAGCGCGTTGAGCACTTTTTGGTAGGGGGTAAAAATGTGGAATTCTTCTTAAGACAAAAGGTCTTAAGTATAATAATATTTAAACTGTAATGCCTTGGATTTAAGGTTTATATTTGAAATATTTTTATTATATAAAATATATATAATATTTATTTTTTTAATAAGAAAAAACAAATTAAAAGAAAATTTAAATATTGGCAGTCCCTATGACTGTTACGTCTGACAGTTTAGGTCAGACAATCCCGTTTCGTTTTCGTTATTCGCTCATATTCGTACGAAATCGGAATTGGACAAAGTGGTAACTGTGCTCGTAGCCTACCAAAAAAGGAGTTTAACTTAAAGACGATGGTGTAGCTGTGTGTTAGGCTGCAAAAGCTGAACTGAACGTAAATACGAAAACATAATCTAATACGTAAGTATACAATTTTGACCTAATTCATGTAGACAGGACAGGTATTAAAATTTGTAAATGTAAAAAATAGTACAGAAGTGTAAATATGTTTTATTTATAAGGGTTTTAAAGTGGGAGAACGAAAAAAAACGAGAATCCCGTGACGTCATCCAGGATTGTTTTTATTTACTATTTATTTTATATTTAATTGTTTTTATTTATTTTTTAGACATTTATTAAACACTAGCTGACCCGGCGAACTTCGTACCGCCTTAGTATGCAAAATTAAATGTATATTTTTCAATATTTCTGAGAGATTTTCTTAATATTTTTTTCCGTAAGAACCTTCTCCTAATAATAACAAATACAACAAAAAAAGAATTAGTGAAATCGGTCCAGCCATTCACGCGTGATGCCGTGACCAAGGAAAACGGGTTTCATTTTTATATATATAGATAGCCAGATGGGAAATTTCGTCTAGTTTTTAAAAATATATAATACAATAAAAGTTCTAATAATAAAATTCGAAGATATAGTTGAAAATCTCGCGCATAGTTGGCGCAATTCAGTGCGCCAACTGAGCTGGGCACTAAGGTAGTACAGAGCGGACAGGTTCCGGTCACTCGCGCCGCATACCGCCCGACACGTGAGAGGATAAATAACAGTTCAAAAACCTTCCACAGTGGCGCTGGTGTACGTGTAGGCAAAGGGTATGGTATGAATGTAGCAATTATAGATGAAGTATGCCGAGTTAAAAAAATTGAAATTGTCGACTAAAGTCGTTATTTATTAAAAAATTTCAACAACATACGTTGTACAAAATAATGATAAATGATTTCTTTCCTTGTTTATTTCTCAAACATACTCGAATGATATTTGGCGCTTCCTTTTAAATTTACCCTGATGCTAATGTGGCGCCCCAAATTTAATCCATTTCGACGGACACATTAATTCATCATGATTCTCTTTACCTCTACCCTGAAAAGTTTAACCGAGCATAAGATAGACTAGCCATCAGGCTAGTCTATCTTATGCTCGGTTAAACTTATCCTATTTTGTGGGAAAACTGCAAATACTTATTACTAGTTGGGAGTATGAAAAAAGTGTCGATGGTGTTAAACACGCACTAACATGATTTTAAACTACTGCAATTTTTTAATACAAGTGAAAAAAAAAGAAAACAAAATGTAAATTGAATTATATTTTTAGCCAATATACTTATTGTTTTGGTTTTTATATACAATTCAATAACCTTCCGGAGCGGAAACCCTTAAAATAAGTTGACTGCGTGTTGTAGTATGGGAAATCTAGGGCTAGTCTATTTTATACTCGGTAAAACTCAAACTGTTACACTGTAGACAGAGTAAGAGATACTGACCACCGACCAGAAAAAAAGATACTGACATGGCGTCAGCATATATAGTATGCGATAGCGATAGTCTTAATGCGTCGTGACGACCCAGCCGGCTGGGCAGTCGATCTGTCGACAGTGTACAATATCGCTAGTTAGATTACAATCTTACGGTGACATATGACACATCCTGTGTCGTTTTTGTTATTCGCCCATATTCGTACGAAATCAGAATTGGACAAAGTGGTAACTCTGCTCGTAACTTTAGAAAAAAGTGGTTTAACTTATAGACGATGGTGTATTGCTGAGTGTATGAAACATAACCTGAAACAATTTTGACCCTATTTTGACCTGATTGTTACAGATAAAAACAGATTATATTTGTAAATAAAAAAATAAAAAAATACTGATTTAGTCAATAAAATATCGCATTAAGACTATCGCTATCGCATACTGTATATGCTGACGCCATGTCTGTATCTCTTACTCTGTCTACAGTGTAACAGTTTGAGTTTTACCGAGTATAAAATAGACTAGCCCTAGATTTCCCATACTACAACACGCAGTCAACTTATTTTAAGGGTTTCCGCTCCGGAAGGTGTAGATTGTAATCTGTTATGTACCTATATTAACCTGATAAAACATGCGGCCGGGCACTTCCTGGTTAATTATGTCGAACCCTAACCTAACCTACAAGAAAGAGACAAGAAAACGTAAATACAATGAATATTTCAAAAATTTACACTCAGAACATTGAATGGTTCATGAATGGTTCACAATCTGTCGACAGTTTACAATATCGCTAGTTAGATTACAATAGTTTCCTTAGTCATTGGACTAGACAGAGTGATCTGTGACCAGACAATTGACAGCTTCTTGACAGTTTGTACTTTGTAATCAGCAGTAATGTCAATGTGATGTCATTAATGGTGATGATTTTGTGAATAGAAAACTTTGGTTGACATAAAAATCAGTGATTTGTGCTTATAATTTATCACAATATTGTTTTAGCGCTTTGCATAATAAAAAACCCCAGCCATTAGTTAATGTAATTGTATAAAAGTTAACGTTGATACTAATGATCGTCGAGTAATTTAGAGTTGTGTTTGTGTATGTAATGTGCCTTTGTTGTTCGCTGCAAAAAACTGTCTTCGTTCTACTTGGACTTTTTGGCGTAATATTTTCAGATTTTGTATAAAATTATCTTTTATTTTACTTATATTATCATTATTGAATGGACTGTTTTGTTATCCTACATTGAAAATAACAAGTGTATAATCGATTTCAGTTGTTCAACACTGGTTGTGACGTTCGTGTTTATTTTGAGAAAGAATTGCGACACGTTACAAATAATAACAATAAATATTAAATAGTTGAATGATACTACATTACAAACGCTTCATCTGGTATTGATTTAGGCATTTTGTCAACTAAGTATACTATATATAATTACTAGATCACAAATAATTTTGTGGCCATATAAGATAAAATTATTATTCCAAGTGACTTATAAGTATTAATATGTATCTTATGACACTTTATTGTTCTATCACTTCAGTTTATGTATTACATTGATTTATTTCTTTACTTACTATATAACATTATTTTAAATTGTTTTCTTACAGCATTGGGTGATTATTTGAAAGATATGAATGAGCATGGCATAGTGTCTTAAATATAGGTTGCAAAAATATCAAACAAAAATGCTTTACGTTTTCCATGTGGATGCTGGTCAGATGACCACATATGATATGAACCTGACCTTACAAAGGTGAGTTAATTAAAGTGAGATTTTGAACTATAAGAATAAAATGACTGTTTCTGTGACAGAGTGGTGTCACTTTGTACAATGACTCAGTAGAGATTCTATAAATGCGGGCCAGCTATAAAGTACAGGCTATAAAATAAATAGTGGTGTGATGAAAAGAGGAGAATATGGATAACTGATTCTGTGTGGTGAGGATCTATAGATGATAATACAATATATACATACTTATAGGGAATTGTTGTGAACAAATAAAATTCATATGAACTGGCTTGTTAGCATAGTGGTTGATCATTGACTTCAAACCATGGGTCATTTGATCCTCACTTAAGAAATCCCCCATCCTTATTTTCTGATCGTAGAAACAAATTTCATCCCCATAACCTACATGTCTGGTTTTCTTCCACCTTGCAATATTGTAGATATTTTTTGCCCCTTGTTTCCTCATATATCCCTTCATCTGGTGGCCACCAATTTGAACACTACGACTACTGTGATGTACACAATAGTATGAGTCTGGGGGTAACTCTTCTATGGGACTTAATAATAATAATATAATAATATAATATTAGTTAAGATAAAATATGAATAAATTTAATAAAAGAAACGAGACTTCGAATGAAGTAAAAGGGAACTTGTGATCTCTTATGAAACTGTTGTGCTTGACATGTTTTCTCTTCTAGTGGGTTCATATTTCTACATGTGGAATATTTATAGGCTGTTATTATACTAGTGGTTCGCCCCAAACTGTGACCTCGCGGCGCCATCTATTGACATCAATGTGAAGTTCTGTTAAAAATACTGAAGCTCATTAAAAATAAAATAACTTCGTTTCCTTACAATAGTAATCTAATTTTAGCATTTGTTGTTCAAGTACAGGATATAATTCAAATAATTAATCAAGTTTCAGGCTCAGCCTTTCAGAAAATTTAGAGTTCTGAGGTCAACTTTGGACGTTAGAAAATTTTTTAAAGCCCCCCATTTCGTCAAATTTAGAGGAATTTTTTTTTAAAAAATATTTTTGGACTCTATTCCTAATTATCTTTAAATTGATATACCGCAACCCTATCTAACGCTATAAAAAATATTTTACTTCGCATTCGCTTCTATGAGAGCCCCCCTGAAATAAAGATTTTTATACTTTTTTAAGCCATATTCGGCTGGAGGCCATTAGTTTACATATTATATTTAAAGCTGAAGTAATTACGTTCAGTAATTTAGAAGTTATAATGCCCTGACAGACGGATGGACGGACAAGTGCAAATTCACTCAAGTAGACTCAGAGATCTTCGCTTCTCTCGGTCAATAATATCATCACTTCAGTCTGCTGTGCAGTGTGGTGGATGTCCAATGCTGAACATAGGTCTTACCCAAGAAATATCTGTTTAAAAAAAACAATTGCCAAATGTATCTGTCACAAATGCTCATCACTTCAGAACGGCTGGACCGACCGTGGCGCTACAATCCCTCTAGGTTCTAGGTTCAGGACAGGGCAACGTCTGCCAGCACCTCTAGTTTATCATATTCATTTATTACAGTTATTTTATATACTTACATTTTTGATATTTATTTTAATTTTAGTGTGACCAGCTTAAAAGCAGCCATAGAGAGGAAAACTAAAATCCCAGCATCCTCTCTAGTACTCCTTGTAAGTGGAGGAGAGGTGTTGCAGTCTGATCATATGGTTTCCTCATACAGTGCTGGCACAGACACGAACCCAATATACATGTTCAGCAAGCCTTCAGTAAAGGAAAGCCACTTAAACAAACAGTCAAGTAAGTCTTAAGTTAATGCAGTAAAATGTTGATCACATAAATCCAAACTGACATGAAAAAAGTGAGTCTGTTTATCCTTTCATGAGGCATCTTTTCATCCAATTTTGATGAACAGAGATAGGTTGCCTTCTAGGGGAAATAAGTCTGAAAATCAAAGAGTTTCCATCAAAAACCTAAATCCACAGTCACGGGCGTCATCCAGTCTTTGTATAAACACTTTTAAGCCCTTATCATTTTAAATAATAAGTGTTAGTATCATTTGAAATAAAAAGTTTTTTTTAAATTATAATCAATAATTAATCATAAATATCATAGTTATCAAATTATCATTTTAACTCATAAAAAGTACTTCTTCATAATAGCTTAACAGTTTATAAGTTATAACTGATCCTTTATTTTTAATTTGTAAGTGAAAATTAACATGGATTGTTTTAGTGTGTGACCTCAGTCCAATAATGGAACTAGAAAGTACGGGTGAGTTCAGAAGCGATATCCGTAGTGCCTTTGAAGGTAAATCGGTTGCTGAACTGAAGAGTGCAGTTGAAAAGTGTTGCTCCTCACAACCAAACGTTCATACTGTGATATCCTGTGCCACCTTAGCGGAGCAGTTTAGCGACCTGGCGCATGAAGTATCCAGGAGTTGTGATCAACTTGTACATGAACAGCATTTACAGCATCAGGTAAATAATCTTTTTTTTTATCCACTACAAGTTAGCCCTTGAATGCGATCTCACCTGATGGTAAGGATGTTGCAGCCTAACATGGTAGCGGGCTAACCTGTTAGACGCATGGCAGTTATATTCCCAAACCCCTATTCGGTTTCTACACGACATAGTACTGGAACGCTAAATCTCTTGGCGGCACGTCTTTATCGGTGGTAACTAGCCACGGCCAAAGCCTCCCAGCACCAGGGAAAATTCAGAAATTATAAATTCTCAAATTGACCCTGCCGAGGATCGAACCCGAGACCTCCGCAGCGCTCAACACTGCGCCACGAAGGTCGTATATATATTCTTACAGTGGGTCGACACCCATACAAATGACAGACCCGGCTACCATGACAGTTGCATGAAAATTGTACCAGTTTCCTCCCTTACATCCCTGTCACCCCACAGTGTTCCTCTGTCTAAACGCCTCCATTGAATGGCTGGCAGGAATTATCCCCTTAGCTTGCTTCTATAGCGTAACAATGAATTATGATTACCATGGAAATTGTGAAAGTAGTCTTAAAAGTTTATAAGAAAGCTAAATTATTTTAGGGTTGGGCGGCGGTTGTTGCAAACCTAGAGGACATTTATAGTGAATATTGCGAGAGATCGACAAGTTTCAAAGAATCTTTCAAGAAACAACGACAGAAAAAGGAAGATTATCACGAAAAATTGAATACGTAAGTTTTTTTTCTTTAGTTGAATACGTAATTTATTCCTTGAAAACTTAATTCACAATTTTATACTAGTCCAGTTTTCATCGAACTTTCTTCAAGAATACCATAAAATTCAGTGCTAAGTCCCTATTGTTTAGTAAAATTACAATAGATAGTTGCTTAATTGAAATGTATGATTTAAGAGGAAATGGGACTGCAGTTTCCCCATACAATCGTATTTATCTGTTTTCTGCGTGGATAATTACAATAGAGAAAATATTTTGACAACATAAAATCCATATGTGTCCATACCATGTCCCTATTTTTAGCTTTTTTCAATCAATTAATAATTTTAAAAACAAGGAACCTTCAAATATGGCAAAAATGGCTCCGTTTTCGCGCCATCATCCGACATCCTGCAAACAAATTTGACAAATATAATCAAAAAAAGAAAAACATACCGACAGAGTCCTTCGAAAATTATTCTTGAAAAAAAAATTAAAATCGCTTAGTTCTGGAGGAGGAAACAGGAATATACGAGAATAAGAATTCGACGGTTTTTTCATAGGTATTATCGGTCCAAGCTGCGAGATTCCGTTTGATGCCATTTCCTCTTTTTTTTAATGTGAATAATTATTTTTTATTTTTTGTTTAAGATTAAATGATGTGCTGAGATCTTTGGGCAAGATACAAATACTCCCTGTCCTTCAGTTGAACGCAGAGGCGCATAGATTCTCTGGTTTCGACATATTTGAGGAGACTGATTTAGAAGGCCCACATTATAAATACAACCAAACTTTGGATAGCAGCTCGGAGAACAGAACTGCGGATTTTGGAACTGGGGTGTTCAAGTTGTCAGAGGAAGATGGTAATAGATTGATTTGATATCATCATTAAAAAAAAAATGAATGTTATCTATATATATAATATGTATAAATAAATTATAATATATATTTGACGACCTCCCTGGCGCAGTGTTGAGCGCTGTTTGCTTAACCTGCAGAGGCCCTGGGTTCGATGCCCGGCAGGGTCAATTTGGGAATTTATAATTTCTGAATTTGCACTGGTCCGGCCTGGTGGGAGGCTGCGGCCGTGGCTAGTTACCACCCTACCGGCAAAGACTTCCCGCCAAGCGATTTAGCGTCCCGGTACGATGCCATGTAGAAACCGACTAATGGTATGGGTTTAATATAACTGCCATACCCCTAACAGGTTAGACTGCATCATCACTTACTATCAGGTGAGATCACAGTGAAGGGCTAACTTATAGTTATAAATTATAATATATATACATAATATATAAGTCATCGTAAAATTGCAAAAACTGTCAGATTGCAATTTAACGCTTTTTATCTCGTTAGATTGTAAACTGTCGACAGATTGTGAACCGCTCAATATTCTCAGTGTCAATTTTTGAAATATTCACTGTATTTACGTTTTCTTGTCTCTTTCTTGTACGTTAGGTTAGGGTTCGACATAAACAATCAGGTAGTACCTTGGCACTTAGGTTCTATCGGGCTAATATACCTAACAGATTACAATCTACCGAAAAATAATGCGTTAAATAGTAATTTTTCGACAGTTTACAATTTCGCTAGATAGATTTCAATCCAAAGGTTTTCACAATCTTATGGTGACATTTATAGATTATCATCAATCATCACCATCATTGTTTGTAACATATTTAACTTAGTGTGTGAATTGGTCTGTAACTGTGCACAGGGCTTGAAGCCAGGGAAGGTCATTTATTTAAGTAGGTATGGCACTGACAGGTCATAATGAAAATAAGCACTGAGCTATTAAGTGGGTAAGCAGTGCTTTTATGTTTCTATGACAATCATGCCACTGGATAGTGTTGTAAATATATAATATGAACTTTTCACATAAAACCTATTGTGCATTCGTGATTTCATACCTCTTTTTAAGTTTAATATAGTAAAAAGTGGCAGTATCCATACTATAATATTTTAAATGCGAAAGTGTGTCTGTCTGTCTGCTACGCTTTCACGGCCCAACTACTCAAACGATTTTGATGAAATTTGGTACAGAGACAAGTTACATTCCGGGGAAGGACATAGGTTACTTTTTATCCTGGAAAATTGAAGAGTTCCCGCGGGAATAAAAAAAATATTCCACGCAGACGATTTCGCGGGCATCATCTAGTATTTAAATATATAAAAGGAAAAAGTGACTGACTGACTTATCTATCTCAAACCACTGGACAAATCAGGCTTTTTGGCATGCATATAGCTATTATAACGTAGACATCCGCTCATAAAGGATTTTTGAAAATCCAACCCCTAAGGGGGTAAAAGAGGTTTGAAATTTGTGTAGTCCATGCAGGTGAAGTCGCAGGCAAAAGCTAGTTTTACTATTATTTATCATGTTAGTCTGCTTATTATGTCAAGCCCTAGACATTGTACTACGGAAGTAAATTGACTTGTTCTTTTGTGTGCTTATTTTATACTTGTATGGACAATTGATGAATATATTTAAATTTTAAATAAGTTAGCAAATAGGTCTTTATTTTCATGTAGACCTTGGTATTTACTCTATTAATAGAATGGGCACATTGAATGCCTTTGTGTTTTATGACTTACTAGCTGATGCCCCCGACTTCGTCCGCGTGGATTGAGGTTTTTGATTCCCGCCGGAACTCTTTAATTTTCCGGGTTAAAAAGCCTCCATAGCCTATGTGCTATTTTAGACTACAATCTATCTCTGTTCCAAATTTCATCCAGATCTGTTCAGCCGTTCTGGCGTGATTGAGTAACAAACATTCATCCATCCATTCATCCATACCATCCATCCAAACTTTCGCATTTATAATATAAGTAGGTATATATTTTTATTTAGTTTTTCGATTGCTTATTTATTTTCACGCCAGAGCAACAACATGTGACAATGGAGCATGCTTACAATTTAATGATAACAATTATTATGAGACGCTAAGGAGCATGCGGCAGATCATTTAATGTTCAGATTATAGTCTGGAATAGCACATAGGCTACTTTTTATCCCGGAAAATCAGAGAGTTCCCGCGGGAACACAAAAACCTTAATCCACGCGGATGAAGTCGCGGGCATAAGCTAGTTGCTAGATAAATGGATGAATTCTTAATTTCCATACAAGATACATAGAACAGAAGACATATTTATATACCTACTATCAGAGAATAAAAAATAGAAAAGCAGTGTTCAAAGTTACTAAAAGTACAGTATTAGAGTTTACCTCCTTTATAATCGATTTTCATAATATATAAGCCTGGGGTATGAAAATTTATGGGGAGTAAAACTCACCGTTACGTGAATTTATATTTCCATGGTAACACTTGTTTTTTTCCATGACTATGTTATGCATTTTGATGAATATAAATTATATAATTATAGAAGTAAATGTATCAAGCATGCTTTTAGTAATATAAAAAATGCGTTCATTTACCCTCATTCACTAATCTATAGCCCACCAACCCGCATTAGAGCAGCGTGGTGGGACTAAGCTCTAATTCGCTCTCTCCTATGAGAGTGGAGGCCTGTGCCCAGCACTGGGACGTTAATAGGCTGTAGTGATGGCTAATCTATACATATATTTTATAATCGTCCGTAATGAGTAAGCTCCAGTCGGGAATTCCTTCACAGTAAAGACGGTTAAGCTTTGGAACGTCCTACCGAATGACATTAGACAATCGAAATCTATAAATATATTCAAGAATCGTTTAAAGGATCATTATTTATCTAGTGCTAGTATGCTATAGAATATTTAAGTATTGTGTATGTAGGTTTATATAGGTATATATTTATTTTTATATGTATTTATAAAATTATTTATGTATTATTAGTATGTAAAGTTTATGTAGTATATTATTATAGCTGTCTATATTGTTGCACTATCCCGCTCCTACCTTAAAGGTCCTTAATTAATGGGTTGTCTGGAGGAGATCACTTTTAGTGATAAGACCGCCCTTGCGCACTTTGTTTTGTTTTGTTTTCTTTTCTACGTATTTTTATGTCTTGTGTAGCAATAAAGAATTTATCTATCTATCTATCTATCCAGTCGTGCGTTGTACATAAAAACCATTAAACCTTTTTTAAATTGCTAGACATTATGTGCATGATATCAATCCAATGTCTGCTATGTGCAGTAAACTACAATTTCAACTTAAGTGATACTTACCTACTGTACGTTTTCTTTATTTTAGTCTTTGATCAAAGGCAGCCCTCAACGAGTAATGAAGGGGCAACTTCATCAGAAGCCGGGCAACCAGTCGAGGAGCCTGAAGTAGGGGAATCGTTCAAAGTGGCGTCGGTTGAGAGCAAGAAGGAGTTCACGCTGCTCCACTGGATCCTGGCACAAGGGAATGAAGACTCCTTGCAAGACATCCTCGATTATTGCCAGAAGGGACTGGCCTTAGTAAGTATTTTTTTCGAGGGTGTCTTTTTACTGAAGCAGAACGGATATATTCATACCGACGAGGTTATTGTTGTATAGATAATGTGCTGCTTTAAATTAACTAAAAAATAAGCGATAAGCGTGCTTTCATCTAAGATATTGTCGTATTATCAGGTGAAATCACAATCAAGCACTAAGTTTTCATCAAATTAAAAATCTGCGAAATGCATGGATTGATATGACCTAACTATAAAATTCCTTGTTTTACTACTGATTCCTGAAAACATGTTAATTTATCATTACTACTCTATTACTCACGGCTAGTCAAGGGTACACAAATTTTAAAAGACGGCGACGCATTGGCGCGGCGAATCCTCTGGTACCATGGTAATATTCATGGGCGGCAGTAATCACTTAACATCAGATGACCAGCCAGCTTGATAGCTATATAAAAAAAACTAGCTGATGCCCGCGACTTCGTCCGCGTGGTTTAAGTATTGGTATTAAATTTTGTAAATATGTGTAACTTAATATTAATGATTTAGTTTAGTTTTTGTAACCATTAGATGTAACATGAAACGCATGAAACAATGTCTGAGGAGGGCGATAATCACTGCAACGCAGTTTTTAACTTTTGCAGGATTATCGTTCATTTATGTTTTTAAGTCCTTGGTTAATGTTTCATAATAAAGTTTTATTTATTTATTTATTTTGATCCCGCGGGAACTCCTTAATTTTCTGAGATAAGAAGTAGCCTATGCCACGCGCCAGGTCCTCAACTATACCCATGCCAAAAATCACGTCGACCCGTTGCTCCGTTGCGGTGTGATGGAAGGACAAACCAACAAACAAACACGCTTTCGCATTTATAATATAAAAAAAAGTAGCCAGCATCAATAGATCTGTTATAATAAGAAGTTATGTAAGAAAGTATAATGAATGTACTATTTCTATCAGATCGATGCTGAGCCCTTAAAGGAAAGGGAAGAAGAACTGTATCATATATTGGAATACGCAAATGTGCATGGTCTTAAACAAATTAAGGGCATTGAAGACCGCCTGTATGGACTCGATCAGCTGAAAAGTGAAGTGAAAAGGATAGAAAGGGATCAACACAAGCAAGCTGCTTCTTTGATTCAGGTAAATTTGCTCTATACCTTTCAATAAAAATGAATAATGTTACTATGATGACAATAAACAAAAAATATTGAACTCTCTTCTTAAGTTCTTTTCATTTTGTGCATAATAAATGCTGTGAAAAGATAAATAGACTACGAGATAGGTGTTTTTTTGGTAACTATCGTATTTAGTATTCAAATATAAAACAGGAAAATTAATAGTATGGAGATATTTAAATACTACACACAAACACTTACATAAAATAGGTAAACTAAATTTGGCATAATTAAACAATTGTAATAAGAATAGCATAGCAATTAATTCTACGCATTCAAAATATTTATTAGCAATCAACGCGACGACACAGGCTTGTAAGTTTTTATATTTTGTAAGTTTATCACGTCTTTGAGAGGCGATATCTCGTGAACACACCGATGAACGGCGTCAGTTTTTATACTGTTTACTTCAATCAGCCTTCCTAGTTATTCATTTTTGGTAACAATAACGCGTCTTTGAGCGGCGATAAGTAGTCGGGTCCCCAGTCACTTGCGGGCAGACTGGCAGCCTTGCGATGAGTGGAGAGCCCCACACCCACTTAATACTGAATCAGCCTTCCTAGCGATAGTTACCAAAAGTGAAGCTATTTCTCATAATATGAGAAATGTCAGCTGATGTCAGAAATGGCATCAGCTGGTAAGAGATATTATGTCTTGCACAGTAGACATAATATGAAAACGTATTTTATAAAGGGAGTTTCAAAATGATATAATTTTGTGTAGTTTTTTTCACATCAATTATACCAATAGATAAACAATTAATTTGCCCAAAATTTTGTGTAGGTATAGACATTTATTAGTATTAAAACTTAAGATTTTTACAGTATCGCGACCGGTTGAATTCAGCCTGCGATCCGTCCGTTTTGCCCACGCTAATGGAGTCTCACCGGTGTCAGCTGGACAAGCTATTGGAAGGCCATCAACTCCTGGTTGACATCAGAAGGCGCATCGCCAAGTCCAAGGATGAACTGTCCCATATATTGAAGGCTAGACTGGAGTAAGTTTCTGCTTGTTTCTTATAAAACTGACATCATACACTAATCCTATTCACCTTTACCTTTGTGGTGACAAAAGATCATAAACATAGAAAACATTGTCAAAGTCAGATTGTCAGATTTCATGGCCCATGTAGTCATGTCCCACAAACTAATCTGACCCGGTGACAGCGTCGCTAGTAAATAATATGAAAAATAAAACAAAAACTAAACAGGCATAAAAATTCGTGCCAATTTTGGCCACCGGGCCAGATAAGTTGGTAGGACTATAGATCTTTGTTTAACATTTGTTTTTGACAGTCAATTTTTGATGATAGGCGAGAATTAATCAAAATTATACGAAACGCGCTAGCGTAGATAGAAATAAATATAAACTGACTGACATCATAATATACATTTCAAGATGATATCGGGCCTGGAAACTTAGATATTTAGATTGCCTTTAAATGGGGGTAGTCCCCACTAAGGAAGGATTTCCACACTTTTCACTTGATCGAAACAGATAGACAGAGTGGTCTGATAGTTATCAAAATAAAATTAAGGCCCGTATGAATGAACCAACATCAGCTAAGATCACGTTATTAAGTATTGGTCTTAAGCATAAATGGATGGGCTTGTTGTCAGTTTAATAATAAACTTAAAACATCAGCTGAGAATATGTTTTCAAGAATTAGACTTAAGTATAGATTGACCATAACTTAATACGGGCCTAGTAAACAGAATAAACAACAGTCGATCCTTCATTTTAATCCCTCTATAAACGATCCATTGTCCCAACAGGAGGTGGTGCTTAAGAATGTATGTTTTAGACAGATACTTGAACATCTGTTCTTAGCTGATTTGGTTTATTATTACAGGCCTAATACAGGCCTAAAACACTACAGAATAGAATTTAAAAAAAAATGAGTGTGCTTTAGACCACACAACTGAAGTAAAACTTCTTTAGCTCCATCTATATGTAGGTATACATGTCACCGTAAGATTGTAAAATCCGTTAGATTATAATCTAACGGTTTCTATCCCGCGAGATTATAAACTGTCCAAAGATTGTGAACCGTTCAATGTTCTGAGTATTAATTTATGAAATATTTATTGTATTTACGTTTTCTTGTCTCTTTCTTGTACAGTTCGCACGCGAGTTGAATGCAGAGTAAATGTAAGTGTCACCATACATTTACTCTGCATTCAAATCGCGCGCGAACTATAGGTTAGGTCATGGTTTGACATGAATACTCAAGTAGGTTAGGTTCTATCGGGTTAATATACCTAATATATTACAATTTACCGAAAAATAACGCGTTAAATTGTAAGCAGTATGTTACGGTTCACAATCTGTCGACAGTTTATAATCTATCGAGATAAAAAACGTTATATTATAATCTAACGGTTTTTACAATCTTACGGTGACATATATATCAACAGGGATCGGCTTTAAGTCCTTATCTGTTTCTCCTGGTAATGGATGCCCTAACATCAGACATACAGGAGCAAGCACCCTGGTGCATGATGTTCGCTGACGACATTGTGCTTGTCGGGGAAGAGGCGTCCGAGGTCCAGAGCAGACTGGGAAAATGGCAAGAGAGATTGGAGAGTGTTGGCCTGAGGATCAGCCGAACGAAGACAGAACATCTGTTCTGTGACTTCGGTGGCCCCTCCCGTTTCTATGAAATTGTCTTAGATGGTGTATCCCTACCGGTCTGTTCCGATTTCCGGTACCTTGGTTCGCTCTTTCAAAACGACGGCAATATTGACCGAGATGTGAACAAAAGAATGAATGCGGGATGGATGAAATGGCGACAGGTCTCAGGTATTATATGCGACCCACGAATGCCCCTTAAACTAAAAGGGAAAATATATAAGACAGTCGTAAGACCTGTAGCATTATATGGTTCAGAATGTTGGGCGGTGAAAGGGACGGATGAAAGAAAAGTACATGCGACCGAAATGCGAATGTTGAGATGGATGTGTGGTGTGACTAGAATGGATAAGATTAGGAATGAATATATAAGGGGAAGTCTGAAAGTAGCGCCAGTGACAGAAAAGATGAGGAGTAATAGGTTAGCATGGTATGGGCATGTAATGCGGAGGGAAGAAAGGCATATTACGAGAAGAATGATAGATATGCATGTGGAAGGAAAAAAGAGTAGAGGGAGACCAAAGAAAAGATGGATGGATTGTGTGAAAGAGGATATGAGTATAAAAGGGGTGAATGAGAGGTTGACGGATAACAGAAGAGAATGGAAGGAGAAAACATGTTGTGCCGACCCCACATAGCGTGGGAAAAGGAGAAGAAGAAGAAGAAGACGGTGACATATATATATGTTGGAAACTTGGAACGCGCTTGCCTAGAAGATGCCTATTCACTGTTCAATAGGCCTGCACTGTGTCTTAGATATACGAAACATAACTGGCTATGAGAGAAAGAGAGAAAGAAAATGTGTGCTCGCACCTCTCTCTTTTGCCCCTACAGTAATATACGAAACAACTCTCTCCCTTTCTATCTTCACTAACTTATATCTCCTTCTCAACTTCCGTTCGCCTCGCCCGATCACACTTTTGGTAACGCTCTCGTCACGCATTCACCAGCTTACTCCCCAAGTCAAGCATGCGTAAAGAAGTTTTACTTCAATAACAATGGATCATTTACATATATTGATCCTTCTAACGACAGGGCGGTGCTGCTGATCGAGAACTCGATGTCGGTGCAGGACGCGCACGCAATGCTGTCGTTCCAGTGCTTCAACCGCCTCGCGCGCTACTTCAGCATCGTGGTGCAGCTGCACCGCGCGCCCGCGGTCTTCGTGCGCGCCGTGCACGAGGTCGTCCGGCGCCGCACCTTCTCGCAGGCGCACCTCAAGGTACACGTTCCAGTGCTTCAACCGCCTCGCGCGCTACTTCAGCATCGTGGCGCAGCTGCACCGCGCGCCCGCGGTCTTCGTGCGCGCCGTGCACGAGGTCGTCCGGCGCCGCACCTTCTCGCAGGCGCACCTCAAGGTACACGTTCCAGTGCTTCAACCGCCTCGCGCGCTACTTCAGCATCGTGGCGCAGCTGCACCGCGCGCCCGCGGTCTTCGTGCGCGCCGTGCACGAGGTCGTCCGGCGCCGCACCTTCTCGCAGGCGCACCTCAAGGTACACGTTCCAGTGCTTCAACCGCCTCGCGCGCTACTTCAGCATCGTGGCGCAGCTGCACCGCGCGCCCGCGGTCTTCGTGCGCGCCGTGCACGAGGTCGTCCGGCGCCGCACCTTCTCGCAGGCGCACCTCAAGGTACACGTTCCAGTGCTTCAACCGCCTCGCGCGCTACTTCAGCATCGTGGCGCAGCTGCACCGCGCGCCCGCGGTCTTCGTGCGCGCCGTGCACGAGGTCGTCCGGCGCCGCACCTTCTCGCAGGCGCACCTCAAGGTACACGTTCCAGTGCTTCAACCGCCTCGCGCGCTACTTCAGCATCGTGGCGCAGCTGCACCGCGCGCCCGCGGTCTTCGTGCGCGCCGTGCACGAGGTCGTCCGGCGCCGCACCTTCTCGCAGGCGCACCTCAAGGTACACGTTCCAGTGCTTCAACCGCCTCGCGCGCTACTTCAGCATCGTGGCGCAGCTGCACCGCGCGCCCGCGGTCTTCGTGCGCGCCGTGCACGAGGTCGTCCGGCGCCGCACCTTCTCGCAGGCGCACCTCAAGGTACACGTTCCAGTGCTTCAACCGCCTCGCGCGCTACTTCAGCATCGTGGCGCAGCTGCACCGCGCGCCCGCGGTCTTCGTGCGCGCCGTGCACGAGGTCGTCCGGCGCCGCACCTTCTCGCAGGCGCACCTCAAGGTACACGTTCCAGTGCTTCAACCGCCTCGCGCGCTACTTCAGCATCGTGGCGCAGCTGCACCGCGCGCCCGCGGTCTTCGTGCGCGCCGTGCACGAGGTCGTCCGGCGCCGCACCTTCTCGCAGGCGCACCTCAAGGTACACGTTCCAGTGCTTCAACCGCCTCGCGCGCTACTTCAGCATCGTGGCGCAGCTGCACCGCGCGCCCGCGGTCTTCGTGCGCGCCGTGCACGAGGTCGTCCGGCGCCGCACCTTCTCGCAGGCGCACCTCAAGGTACACGTTCCAGTGCTTCAACCGCCTCGCGCGCTACTTCAGCATCGTGGCGCAGCTGCACCGCGCGCCCGCGGTCTTCGTGCGCGCCGTGCACGAGGTCGTCCGGCGCCGCACCTTCTCGCAGGCGCACCTCAAGGTACACGTTCCAGTGCTTCAACCGCCTCGCGCGCTACTTCAGCATCGTGGCGCAGCTGCACCGCGCGCCCGCGGTCTTCGTGCGCGCCGTGCACGAGGTCGTCCGGCGCCGCACCTTCTCGCAGGCGCACCTCAAGGTACACGTTCCAGTGCTTCAACCGCCTCGCGCGCTACTTCAGCATCGTGGCGCAGCTGCACCGCGCGCCCGCGGTCTTCGTGCGCGCCGTGCACGAGGTCGTCCGGCGCCGCACCTTCTCGCAGGCGCACCTCAAGGTACACGTTCCAGTGCTTCAACCGCCTCGCGCGCTACTTCAGCATCGTGGCGCAGCTGCACCGCGCGCCCGCGGTCTTCGTGCGCGCCGTGCACGAGGTCGTCCGGCGCCGCACCTTCTCGCAGGCGCACCTCAAGGTACACGTTCCAGTGCTTCAACCGCCTCGCGCGCTACTTCAGCATCGTGGCGCAGCTGCACCGCGCGCCCGCGGTCTTCGTGCGCGCCGTGCACGAGGTCGTCCGGCGCCGCACCTTCTCGCAGGCGCACCTCAAGGTACACGTTCCAGTGCTTCAACCGCCTCGCGTGCTACTTCAGCGCTAAACAAAATAAGTAGAAGATGTTTGAATGCAGTTTCCTACCTCTCCCAATCATATGGTACTTATATGTATATAGGGGACGGCACGCGATACTATGCCAGTGTTACTACTGTACCACACCTCAAGTGCTTCTGTACCGTTATTCCGAGCGCCCTTAACGATAGCGAGATCCAGATATTTTTTTATGAACAACGTTATAAAGCGTTATTATACCCAATTTATTTTTTCGACTTTTAGTGGGCAACAGACTTGGCACAAAAACTTTACAAAATTCACGAGGAAGAAGTCAGTCGTCGTCAAGAATTTAATACTCATTTTGACGACCACTTTCTCAAGAGCTTATTCCCTGGAATGACGGATCTCCCACCTCCCTTTGCGACGCAGGCACCGCCGGCTTTCGATGTCAAACTGCCTGCACTAACAAACGAAGATGTAGAATTTATATCGAATGCGTTTCCGGATCTTGCAAGCGAAATACCTAAATACGACATGGATGCGGCTGTCAAGTTTTTCCGACAAAGGTATGATCTATTATTATTATTGAAGGCTTTTTATTTATTGATATTTTCTACGATGTCAATACAATATTCCAATCTAATTTTCTTTGCAGGTTAAGTTCTTCTGAACACGACGAAAAAGATGTCCAAGTTGATTTTGAGAAGTAAGAGATAAAATGCCGATAGCAATTTTGCAATATGTCATACTATGAATTTACGGTATTCAAATATATTTGTTTGATTCAGGGACTTCGAGTCTGAAACCGAAACGGAATTTGAAAAGTTAAGCGGACAAGCAGGAACTGAAAAGCAGACAATAGACATTTCGACGAGTTGCGTTCCCTCAACCATGGCAGTATCCACAGTGACTGAGGTGCGAACCCTCCCTATTATACCGGAAAGGAGTCCTAGAGAGGAATTTGTCGAATCGGAGTTTTATATCGAGGAGTCTCTACCTTCGAGCTTGGATTGGGGCCGGGACGAACGACAGGTGCACTGATATGTCGACAAACATTGCCACTCAAATAACCTGATAAAGTATTTTCGACGAATCTGATTAATCTAATGATTGAGGAAGAACTGAGTTTTGTTCAAATTCCAAATCCTGGGAAACTAGTGCCTTCTTATTCTAATGATGTGATGCATAGTCCGCGAGGCGTAAGATGGGCCTTGCATATGTATGCGTGTGCGCACCGATAGTGTAGACGTAGAGACACTGACACATTTGTCAACTGTTGCTCAACTTGCGCCTCGCGGATTGTCAATGCTTGATCAAAATTTTTTTAATGTGTCGTCGTGCAAAACTTATTTTTGAGCTTATCTGAGTGGTCGCGTTTCTAGTTGTTTTTCGTTGCTCCTGTCTTCGCCGGCCCCATATAGTGGTCTAGTAGTCTTATTTTACGTAAAACCATTTTTATGTTATTTATATGCTTTGTTTTATTGATTTTGAGACTGTGGATAATTGAAGGTTTATATTTAATTATTCATTAAACATATTCATAATTTTTTAGGATAACATGGACACGTACAAAGTGAACATCGAAAAATTGCAAGACTTTCTAGTAAAACTATTTAGTTTGTGCAAAGTAAATATAGTTTTAATAAAAGACGAGCTTGTAAAACTTAAGGGCGATATAGACGATCAAAAGAAGTTTGTCAGTCAGAAATATGTAGAAATCACTGAAGCTTGGGAGAAGGGCTGTGAAGAGACTGAATTAAGGTTTCGTGAGCAGACTCAAAGGTTAACAGTAGATCATGAACTAGAATTAAGTGATATGAAGGCTTCTTTAAATGAGAAGGACGATTCAATTAGTATATTAAAGAAAGAGAAAGATGAATTAATATTAGCTCATAAAAAGGAAATAGAAAAATTAGACAGTGAACATCAAGCAACAAAAGATTTGCTCGAAAAAACTCGAGAGGAGATAAATGCGTTTGACAAAAAACTTAAAGATTTTGAAGTTCAGAAGCAGAAAGAGTTTAAAGAGGTACAGGAGAAAATGCACCTTGAGTACAAAGCAGAAATTGAATCCTTGCGGTCTAGGTGAGTCATGTTTTGCAATGTTAATTCTATTTTACTTTTGGTATAGCGTCCGAGTTCTACTTACAAATAGTACAAGATTTATGCATCCATTTAACCATCGTCATTGCTCCAAGATTTGCCACAGTCACAGCACACATCACATCTTATGTGCTGACTGATGCTGCATGACAATTATTTAGATAATTCTCTGCTCCATCAAAAATGTATCACTCATGATTGACGTGATTGAGTGCACAAGAATCTATTGTCTAATGAACGTTTTACGGCTAATTGGAGGAGAAAAGGAAAACAAAAACCTCTTGAAAAACTTTTAAAAAGATTTATTTTTTGTTATAGGTTCCGTTTAGTAGCTTTAACAAACAACATGGACCGTTCCCCATCAGAGTCCAGTCTAGAGAAAATAGAGAGAACAGACGTGATAGAGATAAGCAACCACAACGCTATCGTGATGCAGACGAAGGAAAACGCAGAAGTGGAGAAGGAGCAAGCTGTTAAAGAGGCTATTGATAAGTGTAAAACTGAGTGGGAACAGAAGCTGAATGCCGAGATATCATTATTGAAGTCGAAATATGACGCAGATAAACAGGTAAGACTAGCCTAAGCTTACGAGCGAAGGACAATAGTTATTGTATTGAAAATGTACTATTTATATTGAAAATTTAAAAGTGACGTCATTCAACGGTCACTGTTACTTGAAATAAATTTTTATTTATTTTAGCCTAAACTCTTCGTATAGTGGAGGTCATTAAAGAAGTATTCTCAGAAATTCTACTCGAGCTTGGGCGAGTCAGTTAGTATTGAATAAAGGCTTTTGAAATTTAGGTTTCAAATTCATTACAAACCCTGAAGTTTAAATCTACCGACTGCGCCACATAAATTAATTCTAATTTCATATATCTGACAGATGGTGCAATAATCTCCTCTTCAATTTAACAAAGTATTATATATATATTATATTATTTTATTTAATTTATTATTATTTATACTATACTAGCTGACCCGGCGAACTTCGTACCGCCTTAGTATGCAAAATTAAATGTATATTTTTCAATATTTCTGAGAGATTTTCTTAATATTTTTTTCCGTAAGAACCTTCTCCTAATAATAACAAATACAACAAAAAAAGAATTAGTGAAATCGGTCCAGCCATTCACGCGTGATGCCGTGACCAAGGAAAACGGGTTTCATTTTTATACAATATGTAACAAAAACCCTGTTGTTCCTTTTAGGTACGTATACATAATCATATAGGTGTACCAAAACTGAAAATCTTATTTAAAAAAAATCAAGTACTGGTCAGTTATTGTTCATAGTCAAGATAGCTTATAAAATAGACACATTAAAAAAATGTTTGTAACATCTGAGTCGCCTCGATCAAAAGCGAGCTCAAAGGATACCGCCGCGCCGCCAACCTCTTTTAGGTACTAAGCCGCCGCGCCGCCCGCGGCTCGCTTCCTATCCTAGTTGTTAGTCGCTCGCGCAACCGAACGGACGTGCGCATTACGTTGCGAAATTACGTAAAATGTCTTACAAGAATGAAGGATATTTTAAATGTTGATGTGTCTCTGGAGAAGTGACTGCAACTATGCAGAGGCGCGCAGACTTTACCAGGAGCACTATGCTATTTCACGACGCTCAACATGTAACTACCACAGTGGCAGTGCCCAACATCCGTTGGCGAAATAAAGTCCGATTCATCGGTACTACGACGCGTACGTGCAAATATCGCCAAACGGTGTGAGAAATGCATAGAGCTACAAGGCGGGCATATCGAGCAACATCTCCGTAATCGAAAAGCTGTTGACATCATCATAAATTAGTGATACGATTAGATTACATAACTAAGTACTTAATACTTTGTCTAATAATTGAACGAATCACATTTTTAAAAGTTGCAACAGTGTTAAACAAAAGTGTAAACAAATTGGACGTTAAAAAGTTGTGTTCAGCACACAGCTGAGTGATCTTTGTGACTCGCGGGTGACACGTGACGAGTTCATGACCTCAGTACCTTCAGTACAGTGACCCTAGAGCGCGAGCGGCTGCCGCCTGCCGACGGTCGGCACCTTTGATACTATTTGCTATCTCTCTCGTGCTCGCTCTGGCTCGCATCGCCTCGTAGAAGTTCAGGGGTGAGCAATCATTTTCATTTTACAAATAATATTGATTTAATATTTAATTTGAATATTTTAATTTAAGAGTTTTACCAAATAAGTTGATTTTTTATGTTTGAATATCGATACTGATAACGCAGCTCAAAGGGACCACAGGGTTTTTGTTACACAGTGTATATATAGATATAGCTCGATTACCACTCACTGACTCACTCATTGACATAATTGTTCTCCTAGAAAGAGATAGAAAACGATACAATGATGTACGGGAGATGTGTTCGTGTGCAGGAGTCGAGTAGGGAAAAATTATGACATTTCGCTATTTCACATTTCTAGTGTTTCGCCCTGTGCGCGAGCTGCTAAAGCAGCTCACGGTTTGTGGTTTGACTTACAAATAGTACAGACTTTACTATACTAAACTGAATTCATTTATTATGGTTATAGCAAAATTATTGAAAATGGTTTTTTTAAACTTTGGTATGAATTTCCTGTTTTGTGATCCCAGGGAGCCCTGAATATCGATTTTGAACGAAATCGTTCCATTAACAAAGAGATTCAAAATGGCGCTGATTTTTTAAAATTTTGGTTTCAGTTTCCTGTTTTGTAACCCCAGGGAGTCCTGAATATATATTTTGAACGAAATCGGTCAATTAACAAAGAATTTCAAAATGGCGCTGATTTTTTAAAACTTTGTTATCAGTTTCCTGTTTTGTAATCCCAAGGAGCCCTAAATATCGATTTTGAACGAAATCGGTCAATTAACAAAAAGTTTCCAAATGGTGCTGATTTTTAAAAAATTTAGTAACAGTTTCCTGTTTTGTAATCCCCGGGGAGCCCCGTCGTGTGTAAAACGGGACGGTAACAAAATCTTGCATAGTTCTACACGTCTTGTAGTCTCTTCAATATTCGCCATATATTTTCTATGGAAAAATCTTGAAGTTTTTTCCTGTTCATCAATTAGACCTTCAGGTCCTGATCATCTTTTGCCCAGAAACCACTCTTCCATCTTTTATACTTTCTGAGATAGACATGAAATAAATCTGTGTGGCAGCCATCTTAAATCCGCCATTTTGATTTTTTTTAGCTCATTGTCTATTGGATGAAGTTTCGAATGACATTTGGACGAGCCTCCCCCTCCTCAAATCCTCAATGCTTCGATGGGTTCATTTCGGCAAATCGGCCGCCATCTTGTTTTTCCAAAATTCCATAATGTTTCCCTACTCCCATCGAGCACCCGAACATACGAGTATCTCCTATACATAAACTACCCCGTTTCGGATCTGTGGCGCCGCAGTTCGGGTCAAAAAATCAAAAATTTTAAAGCACAATAGCTCGGCCGCCATTTTGTTTTTCCAAATTTTCTACTTTTTTTATTGATCGTTTACTAATTTCTTCAATCATTGCGAGTTGTAACGTAATCGGTTGGAAAACAAAAGAGTTGTAAGAATCACGTCAGCCGCCATCTTGTTTTTCCAATTTTTTCTACTTTTTGTAGTGATCGTTTACAAATTTCTTCAATCATTGCGAGTTGTAACGAAATCGTTTAGAAAATAAAATAGTTACAAAAAGCACGTCGGCCGCCATCTTGTTTTTCCGAAATGTCATAATTTTTCCCTAATCCCATCCCGCACCCGAACGCATTACCTATACATGAACTACCCCGATTCGGATCTGTAGCGCCGCGGTTCGGGGTCGAAAAATCAAAAATTTTAAAGTACTATAGCTCGGCCGCCATTTGGTTTTTCCAAATTTTCTACTTTTTTTATTGATCGTTTACTAATTTCTTCAATCGTTGCGAGTTGTAACGAAGTCGGTTGGAAAACAAAAGAGTTGTAAGAATCACGTCGGCCGCCATCTTGTTTTTCCAATTTTTTCTACTTTTTGTAGTGATCGTTTACTAATTTCTTCAATCATTGCGAGTTGTAACGAAATTGGTTGGAAAATAAAAAAGTTACAAAAAGCACGTCGGCCGCCATCTTGTTTTTCCGAAATGTCATAATTTTTCCCTAACCCCATCCCGCACCCGAACGTATTACCTGTACATGAACTACCCCGTTTCAGATCTGTAGCGCCGCGGTTCGGGGTCGAAAAATCAATTTGAAAACACTACAGCTCGGCCGCCATCTTATTTTTCCAATATTTTCCACTTTTTGTATTGTTCGCTTACTAATTTCTTTAATCATTGCGAGTTGTATCGAAATCGGTTGGAAAACAAAAGAGTTGCAAGAATCACGTAGGCCGCCATCTTGTTTTTCCAAAATGTCATAATTTTTCCTTACTCCCATCCCGCGCCCGAACACATCTCCCATACATCATTGTATCCTTTTCTGCCTTTTTTTAGTAGAACAATTATGCGGGTATGTTGGTAGTTTTATGTTTGTTTTTTTTCATGCATATGGTCGAACACACCCCCTCTTTCTACAATATCCTGGCCGTGCTCTTCACCCGTCTCCGAAATCCTCAATCATCAACTCGCTTCACATTTTTCTCCCAAATATTCGTTAGAAGTACCCAGTCCTTATAAAGTTCCTAATCGCCATAATTATAATTTGAATTATGGCTTGAATTTTTTTTCATTTCGCTAAATAGACCTCCTCGTCCTGATCATCTCTTGCCAAGAAACCACACTTCCATCTCTTATGCTCTCCGAGATAGACACTGACGAAATTTGTATGGCGGCCATCTTGAATCCACCATTTTCGAGTTTTTTTAAACTCATCGCCAATTGGATGAGGTTCCGAGTGACATTTGTTCGAGGACCCCACCTATCTTCAATACCGTGGCCGTGCCCTTTACCCGTCTCTGAAATCCTCAATCATCAGCTGTCTCCATATTTTTTTTCAAGTTATATTTTCTGACTTCTATACGAAGCAATCAGTGAAAAAAAACTTTTCATACAAAATTTTACAGGAGGACATTTTTGGGGAAAATCTCGAAAACTACCCCAAATATGGCAACACTGTTTAGATATCTCGATACTGCCGGTCGAGCTACACAATCGATCCATACATGTCAACTTTCCCAAATGTTGCCAACTGCCTCAAAATCGTGATCGAAATTTTCAAAATCACAAAAAGGAATACAAAATGGCCGCCACCTCGTTTCACAGAATCATTTTACATAGTTTCATAATTTTCCCGTGAACTACAGGATATACCGCTCCTGATGACGTTTCAATTTTTCATCTCGCTCGCACCCAGCCGAAATGATAGCTCCTGAAAAGAGACCATGTTGAAAATCACTTTTACTTTGATAAATTCCAGTGTTGCCAGACCTCGGCAATGAAAATACCCAAATGTCATTCGTACAAGTGGGACACGTGGTCGCTCGTACTCGAATTTTGCAAAAAATACGTATTTCGATTTTTTTATTTTTGGGGTAAATCTTGAAAATTTCCCGAGAAATGGGGTAATTTTTTTTCCCCAGTCCATAGTTCGAGTCTGTACACACAATCGCCCCCTAGAAGTCGAAACGCTCCGTCGTTGCCAACTGTGAGAAATTTGAAGTTTAAAATTGCGTTTTTTCGTACCTCAGACCGAACGGCCGCCGCGACAGCCGCCATCTTGAATCTTTAAAAACCACTCCCGTTCTGTCAAAATACAGGATAATTGAAGGCGAAAAGAGAAAAAAATATTACGCTCGACCACGCCGTTTCGGATCTGTGGCGCCGCGGTTCGGGGTCGAAAAATCAAAAATTTCAAAACACTACAGGTCGGCCGCCATCTTGTTTTTCCAATTTTTTCCACTTTTTCTATAAATCGTTTCCTAGTTTCTTCAATCGTTGCGAGTTGTAACGAAATCGGTTGGAAAACAAAAGAGTTGCAAGAATCACGTCGGCCGCCATCTTGTTTTTCCGAAATGTCATTATTTTTCCCTACTCGACTCCCGCACCCGAACACATCTCCCGTACATCATTGAATCGTTTTCTGTCTCTTTCTAGGAGAACAATTATGTCAATGAGTGAGTGAGTTAGTGAGTGGTAATCGAGCTATATATAGTATTTTTTTCTCTTTTCGCCTACAAATATCCTGTATTTTGACAGGACGGGAGTTTTTTTCAAATATTCAAGATGGTGGCTTCCGCGGCGACCGTTTGGCCTAAGGTACGAAAAAACGCAATTTTAAAATTCAATTTTCTCACAGTTGGCAACGTCGGAGCGTTTCGACTTGTACGGGGCGATTGTGTGTACAGACCCGAGGTATGGATTGGTAAAAGTAAAAGTGATTTTCGACATGGTCTCTTTTAAGGAGCTATCATTTCGGCTGGGTGCGAGCGAGATGAAAAATTGAAACGTCATCATAGAATAATTACTAGTACTAGGTACAGAAGCTTTACTTCGCAATGGTTTTCAAAGAAATATGTACTCAATCTGATAAACAATATGATTTAATTTAGCTCGCGTTCCAGTCGAGCACGTGTTCATTTACATACCTACCAAATTTTTTTTGAGGGAATATGGGCCTTAATTCACTGGACTACGGTTCATAATAAGTTATACGTATTGAAAGAGCCGCGGACTAGGGTTGCTTACTTCGAGAAACTACTTACGCCATCTAGCGCACAGCACGAGCGTTTACTCCTACTTGTGGCGGCAACGCGCAGCAGGCAGGCAGAGCTAAAATGTCTTTTTATTGTACTTTTAAATACTTTTAGGGTATTGGAATAGTACTTTGTTCAACAAGGGGAGAAAGGGTTTGTAGTTTGAATTAATTTCATTTCAAATAGGAACATAATGTAATCCAATCAAAGTACCTAGATTTTATCAGCGTCTTTAGGCAGCCAAAAAAAGTTAAATTTCGATCACGATCCGTATTTATACAATTAAATACTGCAGTCTGCACAGTATCTTTTTGCTTTTTTTCGTTTTGTGTCCATCTTGCAATTATCGAGAAAGTTGAATGTGGTCGAAAAAATAGCGCGCGCGCGTATCTTTTTTCGCTTGCGGCAGCCTACTAGATTGGCCCTTGCGCAAGGGCCGCCGCCTGTAGGTATATTTTTAATACCTACACGCGCAGTGACACAGGCCTGACGTCATCAGGGGCGGTATATCCTGTTGTTTACGGAAAAATTATAGAACTATGTAAAATGCTTCTGTGAAACGAGGTGGCGGCCTCTTTGAAAATTTCGATCACTATTTTGAGGCAGTTGGCAACATTTGGGAAAGTTGACATGTATGGATCGATTGTGTAGCTTGACCGGCAGTATTGAGATATCTAAACAGTGTTGCCACATTTGGGGTAGTTTTCGAGATTTTCCCCAAAAATGTCCTCCTCTAAAATTTTGTATGAAATTTTTTTTTTTCACTGATGGTTTCGTATAGAAATCAGAAAATATAACTTGAAAAAAAATATGGAGACAGCTGATGATTGAGGATTTCGGAGACGGGTAAAGGGCACGGCCAAGGTATTGAAGATAGGTCCTCGAACTAATGTCACTCGGAACCTCATCCAATTGACGGTAAGTTAAAAAAAAACTAAAGAGAAAAGAAAATGGTGGATTCAAGATGGCCGCCATACAAATTTCGTCAGTGTCTATCTCGGAGAGTACAAGAGATGGAAGTGTGGTTTCTCGGCAAGAGATGATCAGGACCTGAAAGGCTGAAGGTCTACTTGATGATCAGGGAAAAAATTCAAGATGGTGGAATTTATTTTTCCACAGAAAATATATTGCCAATATTGAAGAATACTACAAGACTGTGTAGAATTATGCAAGATTTTGATACGGTTCCATTTTACAAAAATTCAATTCCCTGCGATTACAAAACAGGAAACTGGTACTAAAATTTTTAAAAATCAGAGCCATTTTGAAATTCTTTGTTAATTGACCGATTTCGTTCAAAATCGATATTTAGGATTACAAAACAGGAAGCTGAAACCAAAATTTTAAAAAATCAGCGCCATTTTGAAATTCTTTGTTAATGTACCGATTTCGTTCAAAATCGATATTCAGGGCTCTCTGGGAGCACAAAACAGGAAACTGATACCAAAGTTTAAAAAAACCAACGCCATTTTTAATAATTTTGCTATAACCATAATAAATGAATTCAGTTTAGTACAGTAAAGTCTGTACTACTTGTAAGTCAAACCACAACCCGTGAGCTGCTTTAGCAGCTCGTGCACAGAGCGAAACACTAGTATATATATATATTTAATCTAGAAACTATTTTTTTATCATTTTGTATGTCACTTATGGAAGTCATAAACTTAAAAGGTGACGATAAACGACGTAACGCGGAGGTTACTATCGGAGAAGGACCGGCAGCTGGAGTTACTGCGAGAGCGCGAGCAGATGTTGTTGCGAGAATGTAACAAATACCGTGATACAATACAACAGCTGGCGGATCCCGAGACCAACGACTATGACAACCTTCTCAAAACTCAGGTAATGTCAACATTCAGTAGGTGGATGGCTCGAAAAGATTTTACTTTGTAACTTAACTAACGTAACTTTGTAAAATTACTTTTAAGTTCTTAGGTAGGTATAGAGTTTAAATTCGAGGCCGTATAGTCGTTCTAGAATCAATGAGATTCACCGCGGGGTTTCAAAAGGCGTACGAGATTTCGCTCTCATTATATATTGATACATGAGTTTCAGTTGCATATGCATTCAGTAAATGTTGTCAACATTCACAGAAAAAGTGATAATATCGCTAGTTTTATCCCTTATTTAATTGAACACTGTACGGGAGTAGGCGATATGGCTCGACCGTAACAAAGGATGATATCATCCACCGAGCGGGTGTTGTGCTCGGGGACCACTGGTCCGACCGTTCATCGTTGGAGGTCGTATATAGGCGTAATTCAGTGAACGCTTCGTTAGCGTGAGTTAGGCTCTTCGTGTTCATCGTGCGCTACTAGTAATGCCATCTATTGGATTATGTGCGGACTGCGAAGTCCGCTACAAACACACTACCATGAGTCAAAGCAGATCAAACACATTTTTTGTTTTGATTTATTTCCTACATTTCCTCGATTCCACCTTGACGCAACTTTTCAGCACCAGATGGCGTATCGTATAAATCGTAGAAGATAATTACATCTTTCTCTATAATAATCTAAACTATATAATCTTTATATATATGTATATAAAAATATCATAATCACAAGTTCGTAACTTGCTACAAGAAAATTGTTTTTTTTTCAGTTTGCCACCCTCGAAAACGAGAAAGCAGTGCTTCAGCAACAAGTTGCGGATCTGAAGAAGGAATTAGATAAGAGAAATGACGAGGCAGATAAGAGCAGAGAAGATGATAGTGAAGGCAGGTTAGTGTCTGTTAAGTATAGGAATATGTTATATAATTTTCTGTTAAATGTCTACCTACAGGTTTAGTAATTAGAATATATTGTTGTACACATCTATATCTATACTAAACTAATATTTTATAAATGCGAAAGTTTGGCTGGATGGATGGATGGAGATAGTGCACTACAGAATCAGCTTCATTGTGTGCCATTCTATTCACTGGTCCACTGTGCGCGACTATTTTTGAAAAGAGATGTGGCGTGCATACTTCTTCGACGGTGGCTGGTCATAGCTTCGAAGTATATTTTTCAAATATTCAAAATTCGAGGCATGCGTAGAACAACAGCGCTGTAAAGAAGATGGCCATTACTACACAAGCCATAATACGATAAGCATCTAGTAGTGCTTTTAGCAACTCTGCCTTGTATTTTTATATACCTGATATTCATATTGTATGCAAATAAGAAACAATTTAACTATTTTACCAGTGTTACACGCGTTTATCATTTACGGAGCGTTTAGCCCTTGACGAGGCTACGAGGTGAACATATCATCATTCTAGATGTGTTATTTTGGGATAAAATAAATACTTAAACAATCTTAGTTTAGTTTAGTCTGTTACAAAGGAACAAATATCGTCTCTTAGGTCGTCACCAAAGAAAGATGAAGGCAAGCGATCGCGGATACGATGTCACACCCCCCTGGGCCTGGCCGGTGGTACGTTGAGTCTGTCATCGTGTCTGCCCGGCCATACTGTGCTTGTGCTGTGGGACCCCGCGCATCTCAACTACACTGTTATGCAGGTAACAATAGGCCGACCGTTTAACTCGCGTATCGCCTGCGCGGTAAGAAGGGAGCGGGGGGAGATGTTAGCGGATAAAAAAAAAGATACTTATTATTTTATTCTTTACCAACAATGTCTATCTCGAGATAAATCTTTGGATTATTGACTCCGTGTGTAGCGTTACCCGCCCCCGCTCCCTTCTTACCGCGCAGGCGATACGCGAGTTGAACGGTCGGCCTATACACAGATATGTTAGAAACTACAAAGTTACAACTACAAAATTGTATAACCACTACAGCCTATTGACGTCCCACTACTGGCCACAGGCGTCCAATCTCATGGGAGAGAGCGAATTAGAGCTTAGACCCACCAATGTTGCTCCAATGCGGGTTGGCGGGCTTTAATGACTATTATCATGTTAGTGTTAATAACCGGGACCGACGGCTTAACTCTCTGCTCTCCGATGCACGGGGGTGAAACACCGCCAACTTCCTAACTCCGGACTAGTACATAACTAGTAATTTCTAGTCGAAAAAACCCAATACTTAATTACTTAAATATAAATACTGAACTTTACAGTTATGTAGGTAACTACACAGATATGCAGATAACTAAACAGTTATGCATGTAACTTCATAGCTATTTAGGTAACTACACATTTAGGTACATGCTCGACTGTTTACATAGCTGGTAGGTATATTATACCACATCAGTTTCACTGTCAATGTTCCAACACTCGTGTGATACTATTAAAAACTCCAACCATTTCTTTCATAACTACTAATATGTAAGTGCTAAACAATTTACATCTATTATTGAGGCAATAGTGGTAAGATTTTTTATTAGAAGTATTGGTTTTAGGAAGCGTCGATAATGTACTTCGTGCATAGCGACTGCCTGGCCGCACTCGATCTTAGCATACACGTAAAGAACGAGAGCGAACGGAGACTCTATGCAGTCGCGACAGTCGAGTCGAAGGAATACTGTTACGCTAAAAAGGTATTTATCAAAGATCTGATTTTACGGGAATAAAAAGTAGCCTTTGCCAGTATCCAGGTCCTCAACCAGTATCCATGGAAAAAAACACGTCGATCCGTTGCTCTGTTGTTGTGTGATGTAAGGTGAAACCAACAAACAATTACAAAACACACTTTCGCTATTATAAAAAAAACATAATCTTTATTTGCAAAATTACAAGGTTCAAAATTATAATTTGGCCTCTAACTCCCAAAAAAGTAAAGACTGTGTTATGGGAGTAAGTGCCTTCCCGATTACATAGGTGCTATTTTTGCAACATTGGCTAAGGTTAACAATTATAAAAATCAATCAAAACATTAGCATTATTATGACATGTGTGTGTGTGTATGGTGTGTATGTGTGTGTGTGTGTGTATGAGTGTGTCTGTGTGTGTGAGTGTGTGTGTGTGTGTGTGTGTGAGTGTGTGAGTGTGCGTGCGTGCGTGCGTGTTTGTGTGTGTGTGTGTGTGTGTGAGTACGCTAGCGTAATTGTTGAAGGGTAAGTATACGTAGAATATCGGGAATTATTGGGGTATTTTTAAGAGCTATAAGAAGCTAAGAATTATAATATTTGTATGATATGATTTGACGGATTTGATACAAGAAACTGGTCATTCAACACATTTAAGGGTGTTATAACATTATTTTCAGAGTGGCAACAGGTATCAAATGCCGCGGGGTTCACGTTTCTACCGAGTGTTCGTGAAGCCGCTAAAGCCCCATCCGCCGCACCCGCCCTGCTGTGACCAACGCCATAAGCAGGGTATGGTTATACACGACAAACTCACGAATAGATTACACGAAGATTACACATAGATTACACATAGATTACACACAGATTACACATATATTACACATAGATTACACATAGATTACAACTAGATTACACTGTAGGTACCCGTTCGCACGCATTTAGTTGAAGAACACGCGTACAAAGGCGTAAAGATTATACGTCGATCTTTAGACCAAGTTAATCAACAGCTTCGACATCGTAAAGCGTCGTCTCTGTCGTTCAGGGTACAAGTCAGCGATGAAACGTCTTGGTGTACGGGCACGAAATTAGCGGCGGCGGGGCGACGACGGCAGCGGGGTGATGCGATTAGTCGGAGAGCTGGCGACGAATATCGCCGCAATTTTGGTCGTACTCATTTGAAAACTATTCACGTCTGGGATTTTTTATTTTTTAAAGTCTGGCGATTTGCAGCTATTATTGAAATCACTCTATAAATACCTACGTGATTAAAATTTCAAATTGCCAAAAGTAAGTATATTTTTTGGAAATTTGAATAAATTTTTTTTGAAGAGGTCTGGTAATACTTTATAACCGACAAAAACGTCTGGTTTTTTTCGAATTCTATAAGTACTAAATTAAGAGATAAAAAAATCAAGTTGCCAAAATATATTTGTTTGCAAATGTTATATGCTGCGCAGTAGCGAAATAACCGCAAACGCAAACGTGCCAGACTGGCAGGACTCCCGATTAGATTCCCGAAATTCGTCGCCAGCTCTTGGACCACATCGCCCCGCTCTCGCCGTCGCTCGGCCGTCGCTAGTTTCGTATCTGACGCCTCATGTATAGGATTGACAGAGCTATACCAAGTGGAAACAGCCGATTATCTCTTTCTTAAGCTCGACGAGTAATCTCTATTGATGGGTACTGTACACACAGCTTACACATCACATATTGCTCATAGATCACACTATAATACTCGTAAACATTTAGATGATGCATGATTTTAGAACATCAAAAGTTATTGCCAGGAAAGAAAAATCATGATCTAAAATACTTTTGCGTTGCTTGTTGGTCTTTTTTATCTCACACTAACTGTAGTATTATTAACTAAATCTAAGCTCATGTTGGGCCAATCCATTTGGGCGAACGTTTCGTAACGCTAATCAAACGTGCATTAGAGTTGTTGACTTGACAAGACGTGATAAACACTTTCATGACACAAGCCTGGGTAATCTGTATGTAAGAATACAATTTTATGTGTATCAAGAATTCCCGTTAGACTTTTCTGACTTCATTGTTCAAGGCTATGTTTTATTATTATCTGTGTATTCTTTTGTATGTTATAAATTTTTTTGCTCAAATTAAACCCACTTACTTTGTTACATTACATTACATTTTGTTTAATATTCTATAGTTCGTCACGTTCTAAAGTTATTATATTACATACAGTACAGAATTAGTAAAAACAAAGTAAGATTAATAGAAAAAAATAGCTTGAGAAATTGGCGAACTAGAGTTTAGTTGCGCTTGTCGCCGTATAGCAGTAGTGTTGCTTTGTGCATGAACTCGTTTTATTTTGTTGGATGAAATCAGACATTGGTATTAAATGTTCATAGGAACTGCGCATACTTTAATACTGTACAAGAATCAGCTTTTCTAGTTATGGTTCATTTTTGGTAACCATAAACCGTCTTTGAGCGGCCATATCTAGCGAAAAGCCCATTTGTATGCGGGCAGACTTTCACTTTTGACATCAGTGCAGAGCCCAACACCCACCTAATACGGAATCAGCCTTTCAGACGATAGTTACAAAAAGTGCAGCTATCTCTTAGTCTATTAGCATCAGAAATTGAAAGTGGCAATATATTATTGCATTATCAAAATGAGCCTATTTTCTTAGGTCCGATATGTTAGCGCCGACGTCGTCGTTCAAATATTTTGAACCATTAAATAATGTCATTTGCTCAACATATTTTACCAATGTCAGGGATTAAGGCCTAGGCAGACAAATCTCGCGGCGGTAGCGATGCAAGGAGACATTGTTAGCCGCGGTCGAACATTCCAACCACTAGAGCAACGAGGCAATCATAATAATAATCATTAATTATGGGAAGTGCCCATCGCGTCGCCGCGCCTTGCGTCTGTCCAGACCTTAGCATTTGAGCACTCGCCTTGCGTTGCAGATGCAATGGCGGGCAGCGTCCTCTCCATGCTGAGCGGCACGCGACCGCTCAAGAAATGGTTGACCTACATGCATGCTCCAGGTCTCGCTTTTATTTCACCCTTCCATTTGTCCACAGATTTTTGCTTGTTAAAACTGCAGACATACTACTGTGTTGTGGTGTGTATCACGCGTTTGCAGTAATACATTTCGTATGGAGACGTGCATACTATTGTCCGGCAGCGAGCTCTGTCGCTCTCCGATTATTCGATCGTTACGTTAGATTACGTTTAAATACACCACAACACATTAATGTCTATGCGCCTTTTGATTTTTTGTTAATTATTAGAGCTCGCTTGTTTTGTTAATTGTCGTGGCTAACATTGGCCAACATCCAAATCCCCGCATCTCTCTTTGAGAACAGCGAAATATTTATATTTACTATACCCTAACAACTAATAGCATCGATAATATTATGATGTTCAAGTTACTCGTGTATTGGGATATACTTACGAGTAATTAAGTTACTTTACTTTTTTGGTTACTATAGTAACCAAAAATTCTAGTCCCCAAACAAAATATCGTCTCGCTGGAAAAGCGAACTTCTTGTGCCAGTTAAACTAGTTCTGCGATACCTTAATTTTAACAATCGAAAATTAACAGTCTTTTTTTACTAGAAAATTTGTGATACGAATAGCGTAACCTTTAGACCTGATAATCAAGAGGGTTTACTTAAATCAGAGAATTGTTTCAATCTTAGGGTTATGTGGAAGTGAAAATTATGACTGGAAATTACAAAACCAAAACTTAATTGTGCTATAAAAAATGCTGGCAGATATGCAAAAATCCGTGGATACCAGTCAGTCTACGAGTTCAAACACGGACGAAGCGAGCCGTGTGGAGGTGGCCACTGCTACGTTAATAAATCTGGAGTCTCCCGTGACGGCGAGTGAAGGCGCTTCGGTACCTTGCGGCCCTTCGGAGGACCAGCTGGATTCCATCGAAGCTAGTGAGCAGTGGCATACTGCGAGGATGCAGGCTTTAACGACGAGTGTCGTGTGAGTATGGCCATTATTGAAGTGATAACTTCCTTTTTTTTATCCACTACAAGCTAGCCCTTGACTACGATCTCACCTGATGGTAAGTGATGATGCAGTCTAAGATGGTAGCGGGCTAACCTGTTAGGGGCATGGCAGTTATATTAAACCCATACCCCTTCGGTTTCTACACGGCATCGTACCGGAACGCTAAATCGCTTGGCGGCACGTCTTTGCCGGTAGGGTGGTAACTAGCCACGGCCGAAGCCTCCTACCAGGCAAAAAGGCGCGTCCTTAGGCGCGTTGAGCACTTTTTGATAGGGGATAAAAATGTGGAAACGCGAGGCCGACACCGTTCTTAAGACAAATGGTCTTAAGTATACTTAAGACCATTTGTCAGAAGAACGGGAATAATATAGTACATTCCGAATTAAACTTGAATGCTTAAAGGTTTTAAGGTTTATATTTAAAAGTGATGTGTAACCGTGACTGACACCTCGCGACACCATTCTTCTCAAGACAAAAGGTCTTAAGTATAAATAATATAGTACATTCGTAATTAAACTTTAATACCTTCGTTTTAACGTTTATATTTTAATTATTTTAAAAGTGTTGTATTGTTATTTAAAATTATTTTAAATATTCGTTTTCACTTATCCCTATGACTGTCCCTATGACTGCCATTTTTTTTTATCTAGCTGATGCCCGCGACTTCGTCCTTGTGGTTTAAGTTTTTTTCCCCAGTGAGCTTTTTTATTATCCTAGCATTCCCCGGGACTATATAGAGACATCTCTACAACATTTTATCAAAATCGATTGAAAAGATGGGCCTTGAAAGCGTAACTTACAACCAATAAGTAAGAGTATTTACAAAAAATAGTTTAATAATAAATACTAAAATGCATAATATTATGAGGCCCACGATTTTATCAGTGTGAGTTTAGGTTTTTTAAATATCCTGTGGGAACTCTATGATTTTACGCGATTAAAAGTAGCCTTTGTGAATTCACGAGATGTAATGCAATCGGTTAATTAGACAGGCCGTGATTAGGCTGTGTAACAGATGGGCAGACAGATAGCAAGAAAACACACTTACTACTTTTCGATATTAGTGTGGACTGGTGAATAAAAGTTTAGTGTTACATTAAACAAAAAAAAATGCCTAAGTTCGCAGCCCTTTGCGCCCTAGCGTCTAATTAAAGATTGAGTCCATTTTGCGGTGCATCGTTGCTCTGGTAGCTTATAAAGTTTGTTTGTTTTAAATTCTTTATTGCACATACATAGATTACAATGCACAAAGGCGAACTTAATACCTAGAGGTATTCTCTTCCAGATAACCTTTGGTAGTGGGGACAGGGTAGAAATCACAGTGCGTACAATATAAAGAGAAAAGTTGGGGTAAGAAGAAACATATTAGGTAGTAGGTAATAAAGTGACGTATTGAAATACACAAAAATGTATAATATACTAAAATATAATATAATACTTTGGTTAAATAAAAAGAATATAAAATACAATAAATATATAAATATATAAATATATAAATATATATATGTAAAAATAATATATAGGTTAAACTAATAATTAATAATTATGAATGTGATTATGTGGAGGGATTCTGACATTTTTGAAAGTGTTCGTGAAAGTTGATATGATAATTCTCTGGATTACAATGTCGAATGGATCGAATCTACATGTTCGAGTTTCATTTATTACTAGATGATACCAGCGACATGGTTTGCGTAGATTAAGGTTTTTTTATTCCCGCGGGAACTCCTTTTTTCCGGGATAAATACGAGTAGAGTAGCCTATGTCTTTCCCTGGGATGCAAACTATCCCTGTACCAAATTTCGTCAGAATTTTTGAACAGATGGGCCGTGAAAGCGTGGTAGACATACAGACAGACACACTTACGCATTAATCTATTGTTTAAATTAATCTGTTATTATCAGTACTGACATGGAATGCAGCGTGGGCCGGTGTCCGGGCCCAGAGCCGCCAGAACTCACGACGGGCGTGGCTTCGGTGGTGCCTGGCGCCGAGCTGGCCGAAGAGGCGACGCCCTGACGACACCCGCCGCACTCCACACCGCCCCGCATACAGTGAGACTTGCTTCTGTCATATTATAGGGCTGCTATTCGTCTAACATAATCTAAAAATGACAAATGGGCAAAGACAAATGTGTGCTTTTGGGGTGTGCACACATCTCCAAACTAAAATTATTGGTTTGAAAATAAACGATTCAAGTTATATGCCTATTTGTGTTTTATGGAGTGTGCACACATCTCCAAACTAAAATTATTGATTTGAGGATAAAAGGACCCTTTTCTTCAAGAAACCATTAGAAAAACATAGTACTAGGTATATTGTTAAATCAAAGTCTTAGGGGAGCCAATATATTATGTACTCATTGAATAATAACTATGAATTTGAAGCGAGAAGTCGCTAAAGTCTTTGTACATCACTAGTTACATTCAGTTTGCCTTGTATTTAAAGGCATTAAACATGATGATTCTGAATATAAATGACTTTGAAATTAATTATGTAGTTCATTAACATTAGTTCCTGTTCAGAAAAAAAGATTTATAAGGGTGTCACAATACGTCTTGGTCTAATCCTTACATAATATAAACATTTAGGTAGGTACTCATACTCAATAATAAAATTCAGACCGATAGCAGCCTTATTATTGCCGCACCTTATGTAGCATATAAGGGACTAATTACATTTATTCAGTTCGATTCAGCTTTGTCCGTACAAAAGTGGTCCATATTTTTCTGCGAAAATTCATACGCATCTGTTCAATTCCGAAAAGCCGAAAACGCCAGTTTTGTAATGGCAAAGACTGAATCGAAGTGAATAAGTGTAATTAGTCCCTTAACGACTGTTTAAGCCCTTTCCACACTGCCGTCACCACTGTATAGATGATAATATTAACTTGAAGATGAATGTTACTTATAGCCCGTATACAGGGTGGTGTTATGTAGTGAGCGGTCAATGAGGCGAAATTTAAAACTATATAAGATACATAGAAATAAGTTTGGTTTGAAGAACCATTTATTGGAGTAACCACATTCCTTTGACCAAATTTCTATCATCTGATAATGTTTTCGCCTAACTGGCTGTTCTTAAAATAATGACCATGTACCCTTACCACACTTACTTAAAACATTACACCGACATTGAGTGTATTCGAGCGTTGAAACGACGTCTAGTACCCCAAACCCAAACTTGATATAAAGTCACAAATTCAGTACCACCGATTTTAATTTCGCAACGTTTCCGCTTGGAGCGCTGGCCATGGATATATACGAACTTGAGCCTTAATACAAGCCAGTTAAGGTCTATTTGACTTTTAGGCCAAAAAGAGTTCCGACGCAGGAATATTATGCTCAAAGTCGGATTCGAATTGAAATCTTAAGGTCGTCGTTATGAATTTATAATTTAATTATGTATTATTGTGAAATATAATTAACAAATGGCAGTGTGTGAAAGCCTTATTACTGTTCTCAAAAGCAACCAACCACAAGTTAATATAATATTATAATTGTTATATGACACTTATATGTAAGCCGAATTACGTTAAGTACACATTGACCAGCTTACCTATGCGTGTGGCGAAACTCGGAAGTAACGGAATCTACTCTGTATTGATCCTAACATGTTGATCTTTTAGTAGACAGTGGTGCCACCGCCACTCGTACGGATAAGTTTGCCAAGTTGTACATGCAGATTATTGTTACGCTGCCCGCCTTTGAGATAAGAATAAGATGTCTAAAAAGCAGTAAAGGCTGATGGCCACTCGGTCCTCAAATCCGATGGCAGTCATGTTTTCGTATATTATATGTCACCGTAAAATTGTAAAAAAAAATTTAAAAAATTAAAATTGTTTCTATCTCGCGAGATTGTAAACTGTCGACATATTGTGAACCGTTCAATGTTCTGAGTATTAGTTTTTGAAATATTTGTTGTATTTACGTTTTCTTGTCTCTCTCTTGTACAGTTCACGAGTTTAATGCAGAGTAAATGTATGTGTCATCATACATTTACTCTGCATTCAACTCGCGCGCAAGCTATAGGTTAGGTTAGGGTTTGACATAAATATTCAGGTAGTACCTACCTAATAGATTACAATTTACCGAAAAATAATGCGTTAAATTGTAAGCAGTATGTTACGGTTCACAATCTGTCGACACTTTACAATCTATCGGGATAAAAAGCGTTTGATTACAATCTAACGGTTTTACGGTAACATATAGGTAATTAAGGCGCAAGCGACAGAATCATCGCCGTGGCCTTTTGTTATTCGACGCAGATCAATCCATTGTTATCTTATTAATATTCCATGCGAATTAAGTTGACGTGGTTAAAAATTTAAAAGGCCAACCAATTATATTGCTAATCGGCGATCTAGTGGACGTTAGACGTAACGCGTAAACATAATAAATTTAATTATGGTTTCAGATGTGATAGTACGCCAATTTGCGATGTTGAATGTGTTGTGTGATGTTAAACTGATAAAGTTGACCAATGCAATACTGTATTATAATTAATAATAACTCGGTTATATATTTTATTTGGATTGATTGGGAGATCGGATAAGAGGAAAATGTTATGCGCGCATGACCTTATAGAATACTTAATTTGTCTTTAATATTATGCCTAACGGCCTGCCCAGGGCCGTCGAAATTGCGTATATTTTTAAATCCTTTATCAAATATTTCCACCTAATTGAAGTCTTCCGAGATTTTAACGACATGGAATAATTCATTATTTAAAATTTTGTCTTTTATGACATATTTGTATATTTTACGAATAAGATAGAACGAAACTGTTATTGAATATTGTTGAAGTTTCGTATGTTTTGGTGTCAATCAATTTAGGGTGTAATTTGTAAAGTTTAACATCTTTTCTTTTATACTAACTTGAATGTGATAACTGACTGACCTTGCTTAGTTTCAATTCGACTCTTTTTGGACAGCGGAAGTCAGTGTGATGCAGATTCTTGTGCTTGAATTGGGTATTTGACAACTAGTCAAATCAGCAACTTTTTTCAAACGTCAAATCGCGTACCTAGTTTTGTATGAAACATTGCATAGTGACGTAATCAAAGTTCGATGCTTTTTTTACTTTAATCGATAGTTTAAAATAGTTGGTCAACATAAAACTAACAGGGGACGTGGTTACTACGACTTTTGGGAGAGCCTCTATTTGATAATCACTAAAAATAGCTATTTATGCAACTGTATCGTAATGAGGGTCATTTTAATTCGAGTGTTGTTTTTTGATACGAGGCTTGCCGAGTATCAAAATAGGATAGTACGAGAATTAAAATGACTAATTACGTACAGTTGCATACAAGATTTTATCTACGACAAGGACGTCTTTATAATTTTTTACTTTGTAAATTAATAAAAAAGTCAAATCAATTGACTGGTTTGGAAAGTGCCAGAACCCAGAGCCGCTAAGCTATAGGTATCCTATTTATGAAGATAACTATATCGATACAGCTACGACACATAACGATACAGCTCCCATACAACGAACTGTATCGTTATGAGAAGCAAACACGAAAGAGGGTTCAATTCGATATAGTTGTCAAATTCGAAATTGGAACTTTTCGATGCTGGAGTAGATAATAGTAGATTATACACCAAGGGGATAAAGCACTGTTTTATGTCACGGGTGCTAAATTGAATCCTGAACGTAACGAAGGACTCCAAATTTAACTCCCGAGCGCAGCGAGGGTGTTATGAGTGGAGTGAGGGATTGAAGCGCCCAAGAAAAAAACTTTAAATTGTAAGCAGTATGTTACGGTTCACAATCTGTCGACACTTTACAATCTATCGGGATAAAAAGCGTTTGATTACAATCTAACGGTTTTACGGTAACATATAGGTAATTAAGGCGCAAGCGACAGAATCATCGCCGTGGCCTTTTGTTATTCGACGCAGATCAATCCATTGTTATCTTATTAATATTCCATGCGAATTAAGTTGACGTGGTTAAAAATTTAAAAGGCCAACCAATTATATTGCTAATCGGCGATCTAGTGGACGTTAGACGTAACGCGTAAACATAATAAATTTAATTATGGTTTCAGATGTGATAGTACGCCAATTTGCGATGTTGAATGTGTTGTGTGATGTTAAACTGATAAAGTTGACCAATGCAATACTGTATTATAATTAATAATAACTCGGTTATATATTTTATTTGGATTGATTGGGAGATCGGATAAGAGGAAAATGTTATGCGCGCATGACCTTATAGAATACTTAATTTGTCTTTAATATTATGCCTAACGGCCTGCCCAGGGCCGTCGAAATTGCGTATATTTTTAAATCCTTTATCAAATATTTCCACCTAATTGAAGTCTTCCGAGATTTTAACGACATGGAATAATTCATTATTTAAAATTTTGTCTTTTATGACATATTTGTATATTTTACGAATAAGATAGAACGAAACTGTTATTGAATATTGTTGAAGTTTCGTATGTTTTGGTGTCAATCAATTTAGGGTGTAATTTGTAAAGTTTAACATCTTTTCTTTTATACTAACTTGAATGTGATAACTGACTGACCTTGCTTAGTTTCAATTCGACTCTTTTTGGACAGCGGAAGTCAGTGTGATGCAGATTCTTGTGCTTGAATTGGGTATTTGACAACTAGTCAAATCAGCAACTTTTTTCAAACGTCAAATCGCGTACCTAGTTTTGTATGAAACATTGCATAGTGACGTAATCAAAGTTCGATGCTTTTTTTACTTTAATCGATAGTTTAAAATAGTTGGTCAACATAAAACTAACAGGGGACGTGGTTACTACGACTTTTGGGAGAGCCTCTATTTGATAATCACTAAAAATAGCTATTTATGCAACTGTATCGTAATGAGGGTCATTTTAATTCGAGTGTTGTTTTTTGATACGAGGCTTGCCGAGTATCAAAATAGGATAGTACGAGAATTAAAATGACTAATTACGTACAGTTGCATACAAGATTTTATCTACGACAAGGACGTCTTTATAATTTTTTACTTTGTAAATTAATAAAAAAGTCAAATCAATTGACTGGTTTGGAAAGTGCCAGAACCCAGAGCCGCTAAGCTATAGGTATCCTATTTATGAAGATAACTATATCGATACAGCTACGACACATAACGATACAGCTCCCATACAACGAACTGTATCGTTATGAGAAGCAAACACGAAAGAGGGTTCAATTCGATATAGTTGTCAAATTCGAAATTGGAACTTTTCGATGCTGGAGTAGATAATAGTAGATTATACACCAAGGGGATAAAGCACTGTTTTATGTCACGGGTGCTAAATTGAATCCTGAACGTAACGAAGGACTCCAAATTTAACTCCCGAGCGCAGCGAGGGTGTTATGAGTGGAGTGAGGGATTGAAGCGCCCAAGAAAAAAACAGTTTTATCCCGGTGGTGTATACTCTACTTTTCTCACTTTATGCGAGACAATAAAAAACCAGGCTTAGTAGATAACACTTATTACAGCAAATTAAAAGTGCAAATTGATATTGGAGACATTAGTCCAATTATGGAAAGATAACGTTATATTTTTATTTGGTACGTTTATCGAGGTTGAGCTAGAGTTTATTTAAGTTGTCATAGAATCTTCTGAAGGTACTACTTATAGCTACGGCTATAGCAACTTCTTCCAGCTGGCGTGGCCTACTCGATTTGACAAACAAACGAAGTTCGTCTCAGTGCGAATCTAGTGGGCCACGGCCTATATAGCCACTTCTTTCAGCTGGCGTGGCCTACTCGATTTGACAAACAAATGAAGTTCCTCTCAGTGCGAATCTAGTGGGCCACGGCTTCGGTTTTAGAAAATCGAGTTGGCCGCGCCCGCTGAGAACACATTCTGTTTAGCGAAATTAGACTTTATGGCCATAGCAATAAGAATTATGAGTGAAAATCACATTATTCACCAGCGGGTTATAATGAAATTCAATAGAACATTATAACCCGGCTAAAGCCAAGAGATATAATGTCTTGCTTTCGGTAAGGTTTACATGACATATAATTCGGCATTGTCGAGCATGTGGTGTGAAAATAAATTATTTGAATAGTTGTCAAATACCCAATTGTTTTATATTGTGATTGTTTTTCTTAATAGTACAAAGTTATTATATTATAGTCTTTTTATCAAGCTTTACGTGGATTGTTTTGCGGTTGACGTTAATTTAATATAGTTTTATTTTTTCCTTATTGCGTTGTGGATTATTTTATTAAATCTTAGTTTTGTAATAGGGATGATGCCTAGATATCAAAAATAAATTATTGATTATTACACAGAGGGTTTTTCAAAGGACCTGAAATTCACATTCTCGGTTAGTTTTAAGTTTAATAACCATTTTAAAATATAGATTAAAGAAAAAAAGTGCGTTGAAATTTGATGACGTCACAAAGCTGTGAATTTCATGCAACTTCCTTACTAGAAGCGCGTTTTTTAAGTTTGATGAAGAGTTGCTGATTTGATTGAGTTGTCATCATCCCTATTCGTATGCAGTGATGTTAACATAGGTCTGCGGTGATCTGAAGTATAAATAAAAATAAAATTGCTTTGCTATCACAAGATTAAAGAAAATGTAAATTAAGAGATGCAAGATTTTATTTTTCTGCTGTGGTTTTAGAAGTGTAAAAAGGGAAACCAATCTTTACACAGTTACTCGCTTTCCAAGTAACTAAGTACGCAATGAAACCCAGTATCGGTAAGCTAGCTCTACAATGTATTAATTGTGCATGAAATACTCAATTTAAAATTTTCGCAGACCTGTGTAATTTCACCTCGCCACATTATGTGAAAGATATAAAATATACTATATAAATCTAATATAATCTATATTATAATTGGTAATATCATATTGTATTATAGCACAAAAATCACTATAATATGATTTAACACTATTTAATTATTAGTCTCCTCATAGTTATTTTTATGTAATTAGAGTACGTTAATTAAAAATTAATGTTCTTATAATATACGTGTCTAAATACAACTAGTTAATGCATCGATCCTTAAGATTTTGTCTTGATACCTAAGTCATAGCTGTTATATCGTAAAGCTTCGATTTTTGGTTAAGAGATTCCTTCTTACAAGAGTGTAGGCTTCTGATTAAAAACGCTTATACAAACGATCTCGCTTCAGTTCTGAAACTTAAACTCCTAGATAGATTTGACATGTTACTTGTAGTTTTCTGGTTAACTTACGAATTTTACAGTTCTGCAGTAGGTATAGTCGTTTTTATCGATCGAAGCAGAGTCTTGCGTCCGATAATAATATTACTGTAGCGATTCTAATTTTAACTAATGTACACGCTAATTGAAGCGCAAATAAATGGAAATGTTGTTGTATTGAAAAAATGGAGGCATGCTTCGTTTTAAAATTAGTTTGTGGCCTTAAACATGGCCCCCAATGTGGGCTCCAGGTGTCTCTAAGCTAGTTTACGATGGTACAAGAATAAGTGCCCTTAGTCTCAGTGTGAGATCTATAGAGCGAACTTTGACTTTGCTTAGACTTAAGACATGGTTAAAACGAGACAGATTTATGTTACTCACATAAGTCCATCTCGTTTTAACTCTGAGTAAAGTCTGAGCCAAATCAAAGTACGCTCTATAGATCTCAGCATCAGTTTCAACATTGTAATTTCAAATGATCGTATACGCGTGATCAAACACATTCGCGTCGTAGTAAAATGGACCCAATTATAATTTCAAACGTTTCCGTTTGGAGCGCTGGCTGTGAATGCATATTCGAAAATGAGTTCTAAAACAATGCTGTTAAGGTTGGAATTGCAATGTTAAGACCGGGACTAAGGATACAGCTTGTATATTTTAAATGTGGTTAGAGGCATAGCTCGGCTTTTCAGCCGACCGCTGTGATAGTGCGTGCTGTGCTCTCCTCAGTCCTTTAATTAATGATTTTAATATGGCAACATTAATTGAATAGGGCCTATTTTTAAGGACGTAATGTTAATCACAAATTTTGATCTAGTTAAGCCTGCTTTGTATTGGCAAAGTTAGTCTTAAGCAATATCAATTTTGGAAATTGGTCATCACAGTGTGGTCAGTTGCTTTGTTTTGTAATGCTTATATTGAGACTTAACAGGATGACAAGGTATTCGGACTTAATGTGACTACGATGAGGTGATTATCGTCTGCTGATAAGTTATTAGGTCGATCCGTTAACAGCGATTAATGTCAATGATTGTTTTATATTGTTATTGTAAATAGTAGGTTGTTGAAACTCACCTTCGAAATTGGAGAGTTTTCATCATATTCAGCAGCCCTATGATTGATTGCGCTGGTCGCAAAGAGAATACAATTTACCGAATACCTATTGCAATTGATCATTGTTATAAAACGCCAATATTGTGGTTTCATGTGGATATATTAGAGATACATCTCGATTGCATAGTGATATATTATGCATAACAATTCAATAGTGTGATCGCTTTATGGACTATTTTGTAGTGACCAATTTTGTCGTTAGAAAATAAAAAAATGTAAAATTGACAATTTTAATGTAATTTTTATATTATACAATAAATAGACCATTTTATAAAAAAAAACATCGGTTTTATTTATTTCACCAGTGAGCACTCCTGAAAACGTTTAATTAAGTCTCATAATGACAAACAATCGTTCAACTCTTAATTTTAAAGGAACAAATCACTTAGTAGGTATAAACCATTAGTTTTTTGATCAACATGATATAACAACCAAAGTATTTACAATTATTTACAAATTTACAAAAATAACATTATAACAGTGGACTGAAGCCATTAACGGGCTGTGAATGTTGGACATCGTAGTACTGTTTGCATTCAGGGACCTCGTGCGAGCTGAACGCACAGTCAGAGTAGTTCCACGTCTGCATCTCCACATTGTTTTGTGCACAGTCCTGCCCGTACCTGTAGTACCGCTGATCCTGCATCTCCATAACTGGGGAAGAATTTCTCATGTTCTCCACAGGGTAGTATTGCGCTTCCTCTGGGTAATAATTTTGATGGATATAATTCTGTTGGTCACAATAAACTTCTGTCTGTTGGTATCCATTACCGAAAAGTTCCGGGGATGGGGCTTCACTAGATTCCGATCCGCCTGCAGCTCGTTGCCATTCAAGCCAGTACGCATCTTCAGGCCTTGAATTTTCACCGTTTAGGTCCGCAAAGGTCGGAGAAGATTCTAAGGTGTTTTCTTCCATTGGAAAATCGAGGCGTATAGGTTGGTCGAGTTGGAAGATTTCTTCAGGATGGAATATGTCGTCGGCTGGGAGAGCGTTCGGGTCATATGTTTGGGCCGGTAGAAGTGTCGGCGTTGGTTGGTTCGGTGGGATGTACGCTGTGTAAGGTTGGTGTTCTGTCGGCGTCCACGCGGCTGCTGCGTATGGTTCCGCCGCAGTTTCAGATCGCCATCGACAGTTGCATTCAAATGGCCCACACGTGCACGTAAGAACTGTTGGTAAAAGATAAAAAACTTATTAATTAAGTTTTAATATTACAGGCGAAAATCGTTTATTCATACATCAGGCAAATAATTTTTTGTTAATACTGAAACTGAAATTTTACGTGAGCCAGAATCAGGTAGGTACAATTCAATATTTTAAAAAGTTCAACTGACCTCTTTGATTATCTGGAATAAGCGGCGGCGGCTGTGGGTGCGTGTTCATCTTCTGTTGCATATGCTTTTCTGGTTTTACAGTCAGTATTTTGTCAGCTATTGCCGCTTCTCGCGCGAGCAGTAGCGCTAGGCCGCGGACCCGTCTGCCCGCACCGAGCGAGCGTCGCACTTCGCTGGCTCCTTTGGCTTCGGGACGCGGATGGTCGTGGGAACCCTTTGCTTGGAAGAAGATTGCGTGTTCCGTGTGGCGCCAAAAGTGGGTGACAGGGTAGCCGCAGTGACCGCGGCAGGGCTGGACTTCTAGACGACCTCCGTTGCAGAGTCGATTTGGACATGGCTTACCTGTAGAAAAATGGAAACATTAGGTCATATATTATTATCTACATATACTTGTATACTAATCTATATATATAAAAATGAAACCCGTTTTCCTTGGTCACGGCATCACGCGTGAATGGCTGGACCGATTTCACTAATTCTTTTTTTGTTGTATTTGTTATTATTAGGAGAAGGTTCTTACGGAAAAAAATATTAAGAAAATCTCTCAGAATTATTGAAAAATATACATTTAATTTTGCATACTAAGGCGGTACGAAGTTCGCCGGGTCAGCTAGTATTAGATATAAATGCGAATGTTTGGATGGATGTTTGTTACCTACTCAATCACGCCAGAACGGCTGAACGGATCTGGATGAAATTTGGCACAGAGATAGATTATATATTGTCTGAAAAACAGGCTACTTGTTATCCCGGAAAATTAAAGAGTTCCCGCGGGAACTAAAAAACCTCAATCCACGCGGACGAAGTCGCGGACATCAGCTAGTTTTTATTATATTTTAGTAAGTAGTTACACAAGAATAATCAAGGAACCTTCCTTAATTATTATCTATTTTATTAATTATTTATATTTATTATAGGTAATAGGTATAATAAGGAATTGTTCCTTGATTAGTTTTCATATGCTATTCAGCTGCTGCTGCTAGCTGGTGTTATTCAGCTAAATAACACCAGCTTCTATACACAAGAATAACAAAGATTTCAGCTTAGGATAGGGCATACTTAGGTACCTTGCTGTTTTTTTCTCGCTTTATCACAAATTGCTGGTCGTAAATGTACCCGGGAACCGTCTGGCAGGCGGCATCTCGTTGAGCAGACCAGTACTCCGAGACAACTTTTCTTCAGTATGTGAACGTTGTGGTTATTCGTGTTCCTCATGGCCCAGCCGGAGGCATGTCTTCGGGCCTCTTCACATCCAGGGGGGTACACTCTGCGCACGTGCCCGTCGCACCATTCGCCGAAGGAGTCGAAGCTTGTGACACGCGGTACTGTCGCGTCGTTGATGTCCCACTCGGGTGTGGCTGGTCCTTCTGACATATCCGCCCGGCTGGTACTGCAAGAAAAAATACAGGTGAGTCTCATTGGTCAGATTCCACACTTGTTTTCCGAGTTCGTAGCTATATTTTTAAAACTAGTATGGCGCGTGGATGCGCGGCCCGCTGAAGCGGACCGCGTAGAAGAGTGAATAATAAGTCCGTTTGGATTTGTAGTTTTGGTGTGTTATAGGTAATACATAGTGGTGCCTTTTATTATATTATTGTACTAAAAATTCTTCATTTTCTTCAAGTTACCCCGGGTAGCCATATCGAAGAAGACTCTTACAAATTCTTACAAAATATGTATTATCTGAAACAGGAAAATAAACATCGGTGACTCAACTGGTCCACTATTACTTATTACGTTTATTTACTTTACATTTTTATGTATCAACTTTCTAGTGTGCTTTACTTTATAATATCAAAAAGTGTAGTGGGCCAGTTTCCAAGCCACCGAAGAGGTATGGCCTCAGCTCGTTTTTTTTTACGTGGTTCTCCCATTCTCAGACAGTTAAAACCAAATAAAATTTTAATTATAAAAAAATTCTGCATGCCTGAGTAATGAGACCTATTGCAATTTAGCAAAAATATTATTAAAATTTAAATATTTTTGCAGCTCTGCTCCACGGTAGATAAATAAATGGAATAAACATTATAACAAATAAGTAGGTACTGTTATGAAGGACATCAAATAAATATGAAATAGAACATAAATCTAAAAAGATAATATCATCTACAAATTACATAATATTTAAAAATAAGTTACATACAGATATACATATTATCTACATATTATTTAAAATTAAATTTCAAAAGATTCCTGCAATTCAGACATTTTAAATGTCTAACTACGATTTTACCGGAGTGACAACATATTATTTACAGTAATGATTTATAAACTATATTTTTTGTCAGAGCGTAATTTCTGGTAACTCTTTCTGACGGGACTAAGACGCACAAATTGTGACTGTGTCGTACTCTGCCCAAAGCAACGTACAGCTGTCCATGTGAAAAAACATCGCTTCTTAGATCTACTCCTACACGATCAAGCGTTTGCCCTTGCGATTTATTAAACGTCATAGCATAAGCCAACTTGACAGGGAACTGCTTGCGGGTCATTTCAATACCGTTTCGCTCTATTTGAAATTTAAAAGTTATGCGAGGTATTACGATAGGCTCATTACTATTTGGGTGATGCGCTAATAGAGTGAATTTCGAAATTTGATCTATTATTAATTTAGTACCATTAACTAAACGGTGTGTGAAACTGATATTTCGAATAAGTAATACGACTGCGCCTACTTTCAGTTTCAAGTCATGATCTGGCACACCGGGTGCTGTGAAAGAATTTAAAACGCTTCCTTCTAATCGTTCAGGTGAGTTGTCATTTAGGTGGTTGGTGGTGTCGGCGCTGTAACAGATAATAATGGGTCCAGGTATCAGTTCCAGTATTTTTTGATTAATATCTCTTATGTTTTCATTAGTTCCTGATAGAATAGCCCTTTTACACAAATTTTCTACATCACAGACTTCGTGCTGTGGATATATATCATCAATTAATTGTTGTAAACTATTTACATAATTGATATTTTTTAAAATTAATAAATACTCTTCGGTCGTCTCGGCTTCTCCTTCGCCAACACTCAATAAAAAGTTAGCAAAGTTGGGGTCTTCTTTTGCACGCTGATTTTCAGTTAGTTTGAATTCTTGAATGTAGCGCCAAATGTCAGAACTTTTTATTGAAGCCCGGCATATGTCACGTTCTCCTGCTCCTGTTATAACTGGTGGTATTTGTCTAAAATCACCAGCGAATACTAAAACTTTGCCTCCAAAAGACCTGGTACTGCATTTCATTAGATCTTTAAGGCCGCGGTCAATTGTTTCAAACAGATACCTGTGCGCCATTGGCGCCTCATCGATAATGATAAGTTTTGCGGCTTTGATCAGTGCTGCTCTTTGAGAATTGTTTGAAATCCCCCACACTGCATTACCACCTTCAAAGTCTAACGGAAGCTTAAACATTGAATGTGCTGTGACACCTCCGTCGTGATTTAGTGCAGCTATGCCTGTGGAAGCCGTACATAGCACAATATGTCCGTTACAACGAATTTTTGCAGCAATCACGTTAAGCAAGATTGTTTTTCCGGTTCCAGCGGGACCGTCGATGAACACTGGGGGCGTATCTTCACAATCATCTTCAGTAAGTAATACGATTGCGTTATAGTAAAGTGTGTCTGTCTGTCTATCCGTTTGTCTGTCTGTCTGTCTGCTACGCTTTCACGGCCCATCTGCTCAACCGATTTTGATGAAATTTGGTACAATTTGGTTGTATCCCGGGGAAGGACATAGGCTACTTTTTATCCCGGAAAATTAAAGAGTTCCCGTGGGAATCAAACAATCTTAATCCACGCGGACGGAGTCGCGGGAATCATCTAGTTACTTATATTAATTAATGAATACTTGTCAGTTGCTATCGTTCAGCTTTATTTAAATTTTTTTATACTTTCCGAGATAGACACCTATGAAATTTGTATAACCACCATCTTGTATCCGCTATTTAAGAGTTTTTTTTTCAGCTCATTTTCTTTTTTTGTTTGAGCAGCCCCCACCTATCTTTAATACCCTGCTCTCTAGCTAGCTAGTAGCTCTTCACCCATCTTGCAAACCCTCGATCTCCATATTTTCTTTCCGAATCATTTGTCAGAATGACAGTACGAAGATACAAACTTTGAAAAGGTCTTGCATAATTTCCAAATCCCAGTCAACATTCGCCATACATTTTCTATGGAAAAATAAATTCCGCCATCTTGAATTTTTTTCCTGTTCATCAAGTAGAAGCTCATGTCCTGATCATCTTTTGCCAAGAAACCACTCTTCCATCTCTGATACTCTCCGAGATAGACACCGACGAAATTTGTATGGCGGCCATCTTAAATCCGCCATTTTGAAATTTTTTTCAGCTAACTGTCAATTGGATGACGTTTCGAGTGACATTTGGTCGAGCACCCCCCACCTATTTTCAATACCCTGGCTGGTGCTCTTCATCCGTCTTCGAAATCCTCAATCATCAGCTCTCTCTGTATTTTTCCTCTTAATGATTTTTTGTCTTCTATACGAAACGATGAGTGAAAAAAAAAATGTTCATACAAAATTTTACAGGAGAGGTGATCAATGAGTCAGTCAGCACGAGCAGCTATATATATATTAATGTATCTTTAAACGGAAGCATTAGTAGATCTTCATTATGTCTACTCAACAGCTACCGCGATGGTTCAAACATCATCGGTTTAGTTAACGCAATCTCATAAAGAATATAGATATTTTTCGAAGCGAAATTCACGACTTAAAGCAGGTAGACATTTTCTAGGATTGATTATAAAACTATGTAACATAAAAATACTTTTTATCAATCCTATCTATCAATAATCAACAAACTTTGTATAAAATTGCGTAGAAATCTTTCAACATATAGGTACCTAATAGATGCGTAGGAGAAAGCTCCCCTCTCAAGTTCGTTGAGCCAATTGCTTCAGAATTGCCTTCTGAAGGGGCAGACGTTTAATTGGATAAATCGCTTTGTAAAGAAATCATTTCAAAGAAAGCTGGGGGGGTTACAGAATCTTTTAACGAGCTCGCAAATAAAGTGTTAAAATGTTGATATAATAAAAGATTCTTGATTCAAATTTAAACTGTGCCAAAAAAATTTTACAAGCTTTTATTTAACTTATCCAGTTAGTTTGTTCAGGTCAAATATTGCAACTGAATTTAAAATAATCCCCAACCGATTGAGCTGATATTTTGCATAGGTACACGTTTAGTTTGGATGACAATTGCATGGCAAAGTGACGTCATTCTAAATCCAATATGGCGGATTCTCAAAGATGGCGGATTAGTTATTTTTTTATGTACCTACCTACATGATATGGGTATCAATTATAAGGGTTTGCTGAGATGAAGTAAGTAACATCACACTAAATTCGATTTACCTACGGAAGATTTTTTTAGATGATTTAGATGAGTCTAGAGTACCTACACCGTCTTTTTTTACTGGGTAGGTACCTAACCTTCACGTTACAAAACCTAATACATTTCATTTGTCAATAGTTAATTTAATCAGATAAAACAAAAAATAGTGAAAATTATTATTTTAAAAGATCGTCGTAGCTAGTGTGTATTATCGTAATAAAATTGTTAAATTGGTGCTTATAAATACTGCTTATAACTGTGTGTATAAGGCACTGGTCTCCCCGGTCCTCTACTCTCAATAGGCTTCAATTAAACCCAATTGGCGTCCCTCCAACACCTTCCACAATTCACCCCAGCTTGACTATTGTTAACGCTCTACCAATAAACAGATTATGTTTGCGTGGGTATTTTATTCTATAACGAAGACAATGTATTTATCCAAAGCGTTTTATTTGTGAAGGAATCCTAACACCAGCCTTTTGGACCGGCTTTATTGTTTTAATTCTTCAGAAAAAAAAATTGGGATAAGAAGTTAACTAGATCAGTCAGTGCTTAGTCTTCTGCTTGAACTAAATGTAGCCTGCGTTATTTGTTAACCTACCCTATCGCTGCAATGGAGAAGTTTCATGATGTTGTGAATATCATATTTAACACAACGGAAGTAAAATATACCTAGATTATTTTACAATCCATCAATAAATGACTGAGAAATGACGATTTAAAAGTTTAATTATTTAATGTAGGTATACACCGACTGCTGTATCTTACTCGAGTGAGAAATTTTTTGAGTGAGTTTTAATACCTAGCCGAGATTTAATACTTCAAAATTATCTTCACACACAAATTAAGTGCTTTTAATTCAATAAGTCAATTTATGTCTTTTATTCGGCTTTATAGTCTGTTGATTGATAGGGAATTATGACGTCACGTCTCCCGTCTTACCAGCGCAACTTTAAAGTTCCATAACTTTTTCATTTGTTGAGATATTTTAATGCTTTTTTCATATTTTTGTTTTATTTTGTCTTAATTTTCATATTAAATTTAAAAAAAAATGTAAACTTCTCCATTGACTATCATCATAATAAATCATAACATTATTAGGTACCTACTTAAATTAAATCTCTAAAATGAAATGACTGCATGATTGGCGATTCAATTACCTACCTACTAAACACATTTTGATGAAATTTACCTAGTTAGGGATAGATAGAGGTTGCATTGAGGGGAAGGACATTATTATTATTATTTATTACTATTAATCTTATAAAATTTACATGAAATTGTGTTGCAAACAGTGCCACAAAAACCACAGTCGGTTTTACTGTGCACCGTGTTAATATAGGTTAGACATAAAACAATAATTATAGCTATACTTAGAAATAAACAACTAACTTAAAAATATAGTGAGTAATCTACAAAAAGCTTAGCTACATAGACTAGGTAACTTATCATCCCAGAAAATTTAGGAGTTCCTGCGGGAATAAAAACGCCACGCCGATGAAGTCGTGAGCATCATCTAGTTTTATTATAGTCACGATTTTCAAAGTGGGTAGGTACTTAATTATCATAGGGCAAAAAACCTAATCGCTATTCCCCTAATTAGCGACGTAGATACTAGGTAGGTCAGTGGCGTGCAGGTCATAGAGGCATAAAAGCACTGCTTACCCTAATGGAAATAGGTCAATGCTCATTTTTCATTATAACAGTCAGTGAATAGGTATTCTGACAAACTAATGCCTACCCTAGCTTCAAGCCCTGTGCACGCCACCGAGTCTGGTAGGTGCTATTACTATTATTTTCTACTTATTCTACCTATGTAGATTCTGTATTGTAGCCAAGTTCAGAGCTTTTCTAGATTTCGGATTTTAGGTATCCTAAACGTACCTACCTACCTATCCTACGTAGTTTTCATAGCATATAGTCTATATCATAATATGGTTTTCTTTATATTATTATCATTAGCGACTTATCAATAAACAACTGTTTTATTTTTTTAATTATAAATACCTATGACGTAGGTTTACCTACGTAGGTAATAGCGTGGGTGCATAGGTACCTAAACCTACCTACAATCTACGTAAATTGTGCATGTAGAGCTTTTCGTATATTTTATCGGTAAGTAGGTACATACCGTTACTTCAATTCAAGCTAATTCAACGCTTTTTGAAAACCGGTGAGGGGATGAAATTTTCAAAAATCCTGAATAATGTGCGTACCTACTAGATATTCTTTCATTTTTTATCTGAGGTTCAACTATCAATTTTGATGGACATACATAAGTAGGTACTTTTAAAATAACGGACTTTTATGAATGGGGGTGAAATTTTTAAAAATCGATTCTTTATTGTGTGCCTACGTCATAAAATATACTTAGACCCTACTAGCACAGAAACCTTATTATATCACTAGCTGATGCCCACGAATTCGTTCGCGTTTGTGGTTGTGTGGTTTTTATTTAACCGCGGGAACTCTTTAATTTTCTGGGATAAAAAGTTGCCTAAAATCACGCGGACAAAGTCGCGGGCATCACCTTAAAATTTGACCTAGGCCTATATTTGACGTCTAGTATTTTATTTATCAGAATACTTAGGGAGGTTATTACCTAATATTATGATTATAGTCTTCCTACTTATTTGCTATTTATTTATAACATAGATATCTTTCGTGAGTAGGTAGGTAGACTAGGTGTACCTATAGAGAAGGTATTGGTTGTTCATAAACATAAGAACACACCTACGGGTAGGTACATGGTGGGCACTGGTTATGTATTACCATAAACATAAAATGTATCTACATAGGTGCATATTAAGTAAAAATAATAATAATTTCACTGAGATACTTACAGGATAACCATCTCCGTAAAAGTGCAGTTAACAACCAGTACAATATCAGTTCTTTAACAAATCACAGTTCACAATACACTTCAACACAAACTAGCCGGTGAATATTTGTAAGATTGTTATTTTTCGCCACCATACATTAAGTTGACGTAGCACGCAGCTTACGCAACGAAAGCTCATAGCTCACTGACTTTAACAACAAAAATAAACATGGGGATGATTTCTCCCACCACCGACTTAGGTGGGATAACCCCACAACCAATCCAAACGCGGTATTCGTAAGACCCCACCTTTAGTCCCCGCTCGGCCAATCGTAGAGTGTGTAGCGCCAGCCAATCGCTAGTTTCCGATTAAATAAGTTACAATTTTCAGGAAAACCGTCGGGTAATTTCAGTGACACGTCATCTACTTACATATCGCTTTCGAAAATATTGATTTTTCCGTATCTCTAGGTAAATGAATACGTAAAGTCCCGTTTTACAATTAGGTACATATTTTTCAAAGTAGATATGTGCGAACCTATATAGTGACAGTTGAGTTCGTTTAGATATATCTAGAACCTACCTATTTATGAATATATGTACCTACAGTTTGCGCGCGAGTTGAATGCAGAGTAAATGTATGTGTCACCATACTTACTCTGCATTCAACTCGCGCGCGAACTGTACATGACTAGTAATGAGTTAAATTGAATTTACCTAAATTATCTGCCACGGGCCACAGACCAACCGTTTCATTTGACATCTTCGTTTTATTTCAATGAGTAGGTAGGTAGGTAGATTAATAAGTAGATAGCTCGGATAGAGTCGTCCTGATCCTGATCTGTTAATTCAGATAACGATGCCGGTAAATTGACGATGTAGTGTAAACAGATGGAATCACGCTAGCCTGTTATTGGGGAGGTATGGAAATCGGTTTCTACGTGGAATGGTACCGGCACGCTGATTGGCTTGCCAGTACTTATGGCATTGCTGGCTCGTAGCGGCACATAATAAGCCGTGGCCCGGACCAGATCTGACCCAAATTGACCCAGCCCGCCAGGAATCATACCCGCGGGAATCCCAATTGCTACTTATCTATTAAGCTTAAGTGAATACCTAATATACCACTGATTATTATTATCTACCGAGGAAAATAAGGGGGCCATCAGACATGATGGCTCTCTTATTTTCCTATAGGAACTGAACTCGAAATAAGGGGTCTTATTTCGGCTGCTAAAGATTGTATCGATATCAATAACCTCTGATTGGCTAACACTCTTTTACTGTTGGCTAAAATTTATTGTCGCAGCAAGAACGCCATAAATGCACCCAATCAGGACACTTGAGATAGTAACAATGATTGATGCCGCCCTTACTAAACGTGCATTTCTTATTTAATTGATTCTAGATGATGGCCGCGACTTCGTTCGCGTGGACTGGGTTATTTGATTCCCGCGGGAACTCCTTAATTTTTCGGGATAAAAAGTAGCCTATGTCCTTCCCCGGGGTACGCCTATCCCTGTACCAAATTTCATCCGCAGAAGAAGACAGGGTTGAAGAAGGCGACGATATGCTCACCTTCTCCCACCATACAGGTGGGTGTGAATGACACTATGCCGGTTAACGTCGAGTCGTCTCAGTCGTACCTATCCAATTTTTGGGACCCTGAGACGGTTCAACCTCGACGCGGACGGTGCCGCTGGTTTTTTAGTGGGTATTCTGGAGTGAGTCCCACTAAACCGCTTAGTGCGGTATGCGTAAAGCATTTTTCCAGCGATTAAAAGAAAAAGGCCGTCAAAGCGTAGCAGACGGACAGACAGACACACTTTCGCAGTTATAATAATATTAGTATGCATACCTTGTTAGACATTAAGTACCTATTAACCTTGTAATAGATAAATATGTGATCATTGGTAGATATAGGTAGCACACACCCATACATAGTAACTCTTCGCAACTTGTAGCTTACTATTGTAATTATTGGCGATAATACTTAAAAGTAATAATTAAAAAAGTAATTATTGATAGCAGTTTGTGTCGCAAATAACTTTAATTGTGGTAGCTCGGTAGATATGCATAGGTTGATTTAAAAAAAAGGGTGCGCGCATGCGGGCGCAAATGACGTGTACGCACATTCGCGAAATGCGAATCGGTGTTTCTAGCACTTCGGTTTTTCATACTTGCACTATCAATTTAATAAAACATTTTAGTTCCTTATGGGTTTGTTCTAAAGTAGGTACTGGATATATAGACCTACTTTTAACCCACCTAGGTTTAGGTGACCTACTTTTGTGCTACTTTAACTAGGCATATGCGAGGTAGATTGCTGTTAATGTGGCTAAATATGTTGCACATAATCTCTAAAGAAAACTAATATGACTTTAAATTGTTTGCTATCCTTTTCGTAATGTTCCTTGCGGAAAGAAATAACACTATCTAAACTCTTGTCTAGACTGCATCATATTACCTATTCATGACTTACCTTATACCACCGTGAGATCGCAGTCAAGAGCTATCTACCTGCCAATAGTGGAATTAAATAAATAAATAAACTTTTATTTCAGATCATAGAATCTGGATATAGAATGTTAGTAACAATGTACTTATCTTAAAAACTATTGTAGTAATAAAATAAATTCACTCATTCATAATTAATCAATTAACTATTATTAATATTTATGCACCGCTCTTGGGCCAATATTTATTTGTCCCACTGGCGGTGGAGACGATGTGATGCTGGGGTGGAGATGCAAAAAAAAATTATAAAAGAGATCGGTCGTCGTTTGAGGGAAAGGGGCTGTGCCTGTGACCCACGTTCTGGTTCGTACCTACCGTACATTCGTCTGGTGGTTATCCATCGCCATTCAGCGTGGCAATGCTGCAAGTTTGATGGGTATCTTTGGCCCAGGGGCAACCAGGGGTGGTCTTTTTGATTAGGGTTTATTTTTTATTTTTTGTTGGTAGGTATATAAGGATTTGTTTTAAATTTATTGTATAGTTTGTATAATATTTAGATTTCAGATTTATTTCTTATTTTAATTAATAATAAAATATTATTAATAAACAATTTTTTTCAAATTCATGTAAGTACCTCCTTGGATACTCCTTGGATTAAGAAATCAAGATAGATAATAATAATTTATCTGGCTGTCTGTAGGAACCAAAACATTGTCAAAACATGTTGGCATTGCTTACGGTATTTCCTTCAGTATAATCTTTAAGCAGGTAATCTATTTAACTATTGCATTTATGGTTTTGGTTGCTACCTGTTATTTATAAACACAAGTTAACACTAAATCGGATTACATAATCGTAAGCAAGCTAAGCTTAGAAAGTTTGTAGACAAGATTTTACCCGCTACAATTATTTAATCCTTCCGTTGTGATTGTCAATTTAATATTTTATTGGGTAAAAGCAGCTTACTGCTTAGGTTTTTATATTTAAAAATCTCGAATTCTCGAAAAAGTTGGCTTACTTTTTACGTCGGTGTTGCTTATAGTAAGCAAATCTGTGTAAAATTTATGCCGACAAATGTAAAATCCCATCTAGAAGAATAATAAGCAGATTTACTTTTTCTGTGTTAGGTAGGTAGGTAGGTATATAATTACTATCGAGTATATAGTATATAATATCTTTTCGGTAAACTAGATGATGCCGACGACTTCGTCCGCGTGGATGGTAAGGTTTTTAATTTCCACTCTTTAATTTTCCGGGATAAAATGGAGCTTTTATAGGTAATACTTATGGAATTCAGATTAAGTAGCAGAGTAAGTAGCGGTTAATTAAGTCGGTGAAGGAGTACCTAACAAACATCCAAACGTATAATACAAAATTAACCCTCATACAAACATGCACATTTATAATATTGGCACAGTCTAAGGAGATACCTACGTTCTTTCTTACTACTTCGACGGGGTGACACGAACGTGACGGAGGAGACTGGCAGAATTTTCAATACAAAATTCTGCCACAATATTGTCAAAAAGGTAAGTATGCAGGTTCCTACTTCGCTCAACCATAGGTGAGAGGTACCGTGCCTCTTGTCTAGGTTCTAAAGACGGGTCTGTCATATTTTGTATGGGCATCGATCTAAATCAACGCGGACGAACTCGCGGGCATCAGCTAGTCATAATATAAACACGTCAATGTCATCGTTTGTCGTAAAATTAACATGAATCTTACCTATTAAAAACAAATTGTAAACTTGATTAATCTTATGCACGCATAAGACGTAGCCGCGCTACGATTGGTGAACTGCCGGCAGTCCCCTTCCGCTGCGTTCATTATCATCAGTTGACGCCCGAGTATAAAGCAGTAGCAAGAACAATTTGCGTCCCCTCACTTGTGCGGAAGTCGTCAATTCGCGGAATTGCCAGCGATTCCGTGCCAGAATAAGATGCCCGTCATTCAATTCGCATGCGAAACTTAAATAGATTTTGCATACATAGGTACCAACTTACGCTGAATCTGAAAGTTTTCTGAATTTCTACGTAGGTATGTAAAGTAAACATTTTCATAGCTAAATTAATTCTAGATGAGGCCCGCGACTTCGTCCGCGTGGTCTAACTTCCGTTTTAGGTTTTTTGATTGCCGCGGGAACTTTAATTTTCGTGGCCAAAAAGTAGCCTCTGTCCTTCCCCGGGATACAACCTACCCCTATACCAAATATCATCAAAATTGGTTGAACAGATGGGCCGTGAAAGCGTAGCAGACAGACAGACATACTTTCGCATATATAATATTAATAAGTGCTGTAGGTATTGATATGGATTACCTACGTGCGAAGTACCTACCTAATAAGAACAAACTCAAGTCTAGCAACTAAGTAGATACTTACGTCGGATAAATAATTTAGGAAAGTAGTTGTCTGCACTGCCAGTGGTAGAAGTAGGTAGATCCGTAGCTACCTATTGAGTAAATTCGAGTTAAAAGTTGAAAAACTTAAGCAAATAGGTAGGAATTTAAGTAGTTACTTGGTTACTACTTAACCTACATATTGCCTATTTGCTGAAAAATTGTAATTAAATCGTAAATTCTACAACTTATTGATCTCGAAACTATTCTTTTGTTATGAATGAGTTTGCTCGTATAGTGAACCATCTTGCCCTCCTGTCCCCTACTACAGCTTTCGAAGTTTCATGACTCCAGCGGGTATAGTCAGTTTAGTTTGCCAGCTAGGTTGTTTCTACTTACCTACGGGACTTCAGAGCGCTTTAACTTTACAAAAGCCAATAACAATTTAAACTCACTCTACATGAAACTTGGTTAAGTAGGTAGTTTCTTTCATGACTACATTTCTTTCTTTCATGACAGTGATTGTCATAATGTCAATACTAGAACTAGAAATAAAAATAAACTTGTAATGCCTGCTTCTAGACTTAGTAAAACTAGCAATTCATTTGTTGGAAACAGTGTCCGCTATTGTAGAAATGAGCTTCCAGAAGATGTCTCTGAATAAGTTCAAAGTTAATGTAAAACGTAAACTGATTAAAAAATCTTATTACTATGCAAAGGATTACTTAAATGACAAGGAAGCTTGGCAATGATTTGATCTAATAGCTCTGATAGTTCCTTAGTTAAAATGATTTGTGAAATGGTGATAATGAAAAAAAAAAACCGGCTGAGCTTGTTGTGGGCTCTTCTCAGACCAGGGCGCGTTTAGAACCCTCGTAGCTTTAGTTTTAAAATACCGTTACTGATTCTCACCATTATATTTTAAAAGTAACTTGACGTCACTAAGTGTAGTATACGTACCTAAATTGAATAAACACTATTTGAGTTTGAGTTGGAAACAACTAACGCTATATCTACCTACCCGCAATATTTTTCTACCTACCATAAAAGTACCTAAGTAAAAAGCCAAAATTTCGGGTTGCGCATGACTTCACAGAAAGATTTTGCCAAACGAGGTAGAAATGCGCATGACTCTATAAAACCATTAAATGCAAACACCCGGCAAAGCTGCCTTTCCATTATAGTATACGATTGCGCATTTCCAAGCAACGGATTAGTTATAGCCGATACCCGATTGTGTTCAAATGTGAGGTCAATCATAAACGTATTTGTAGGTTGACAGTTGCGCGAGACGCGGGGGCGTGCTATTTGTTCAGAGTTAGAAATAGTTGTTTGATTAACTCTCTTTCATGTTCATGTTCGTGTGCGTCGGAACGCGATTGTCTGCGGATTTGTTTAATTTGATCCTTTGTTTGAGCGCCGCTTGTGTGGAAAGGCTTATGGGCTGGGGTGGGCTGAATGGAGATATGAAGATTTCGTATCAGTAGCGAAGGGTTATCTGCGTTGGCAGTTATCTTGTCACTCAGAGAGTAACCTGTGCTTGATTTATAGACAATTGATATGGAACTACTTACATATTACATCCTAGATAAGAATCTAAATAGGTAAGGTATCCAGATAAATAGTAGGTACCTATCCAACTAAGATAATAGTCAAAGTACCTACCTGAACATATTGATTCCTTCGTCAGTGTAGCCTATATATGGAGCAGAAGTTTAAATACGTATGTATTTAAATTGCGAAATTATATTATCCTACTGACGTACCTATACCTATCTTTCTTATTATCGATTTAGATATTTAAAACTGAATCGACTGGAGTGGATTTCGGGACTCGTGAGTTACGCTAAATCCTACCAACGCAGCACGCATCCAAGTAGACGACAATGTGTGTGAGAAAAACTGTACATTGTCACATATGTTCTTTGTTTCTTTGATGATAGACCGTGTTGCGACGACGTGGACTAATTCTCTTGTTTACTCGCGCTCCCCTTTCAACGGACTGAGTTTCAAGAGCAAATACTTTAAATTAAGAGCACGTTTAATAACTTTAAACTTTTTGTAGAGCGGATAGGCACTTGTATCATCTTTATAAAAGAAAATGGAATAAAAAGGCTTACGTGTATTCAGAAAGCAGATTTAATGGCCAGATGTAATTTCGTTGAACTTTCCAAAAAGGAACTCCATTAAGGTCAGTGTGGTATCCAAACCACACCTAATTCGTATGTCTATCACCTAGTTAAAGTGCCTTTGATTTGTGATGTCATTTCGATGGGTTATTGATGTTAACTAAGTACAGTTGGTTACCAATAACGGAGTTTTACTTTTATCTTTTAGTCAATATCTGTTCATACTGATGTACATAGTGTAAGAACTATTCCATAACTATAATTTGTGGTGTTAAATTCTTAGCCACATAGTTAGTTTCAAAGTTATATTTCCTATCTGCTGAGATATGAAAGAGGTCTGAAGACCAGACCAGAAAACTAGACAACATGAAAGAAAGTAGAAACCATACTTACCTAAAAAGAAGAAATAAGGTTTCATGATTCTAAATCTGTTTATCGCTATAAAATACCAAATCGATATACCTATATCTTTATCATTTTTTATGCTTTTTTTTTTTTTTTTTTTTTTTTTTTATTATCAACATAAAAATTGATACAATTTTGTTGGGTAGCACAACGAAAAACCACGAAGGAAAATGCAAAATGTAGAGTCCTGTTGGACCGACTACTGGGTAAAAATATTAAATATAAAATACGGCTCGTAAAAACGATACCTTGGAACGAAATAGCGAATAAAAAGACAAGGTGAAAAGTGACATTGTATAGTTTTGTTGTGAAAAGCCGTGTGTTAGTTAATTTATAGTCGTCCGTTATCAGCGAGATGCGGGCGCGCGCGCCGGCCGCAGCCATGGCGACGGGACCTCCACCATTTTACATGCAGCACGTGACTGCTGACAACTGCTCGGTTTTTTTATGCTGCAGAGGGTGTGTGCAAGGCATTAAAGTTGACTTAATGTAACTGTTACCCTGCTTTTAACGATACTGTACTGGCAAAGCGTATAGAAAGCGAACATAAAGAATGTGAATGTTCTTAATCCGTCTTAATGATGAGAAGACAGGCATAGACAAAGTAACAGATAGGTAGGTATGGGAAGACATACCTATTACCTACCTATCTGTTACTACTAATACCAGAGTTGGCCCGCGACTTCGTCCACGTACTATTTCTGATTTCCCACAATATGAAATTTTCCAGCTGCAAATAAAAAGCTTATGCAGGTTTTTATTAACCTGAAAGCTGATTTTCATGTCTATACTTCAAAATCATAGAACTTTTATGTAACCTCCCAACCCCCATTTCACCCCTTTTGGGGTGTATTTTCGTTAAATTGGCTTATACATATTACCTATTATTATTTAAAACTAATAACCTTAATCCCGATTTTCAAGTCTCTAAATTCAAAAACATAGGACGTTCATGCAAATTTTCAACCCCCATTTTACCCTCTTTGGGGTGGGTGAAAAAACCCTTTTCTATAGCTTTTCCCGAGAGTTTTCAAATAACTTACCATGCATGCATCATACATAATTTATGTTATACCTACTACTTTTATTAATCCAAAACTTACTGACCTATAATGGAAGAAATAGGTATACATTACCTACTTAGCTAATATGTATACATAAACATCCCATTTTTTGGGTTTAATTAAATCAGCTGTACGCCGCCGCCTGTACCTAAGCTGTTTACGTTACAGTTTCAGCTGATGTTTCTATTTCTAATTGACTTGACTTGCCTCTTTGATCTACACTCTAGGAGTTAGCATGTTCGACTGCGGTCGGGACTCGAACCTGGGACCTCGTCGGCCGCAGTCGGGTCATAATAGTACTAGCCCGGAGTAAGGGAGTTGGCGGTTTTTCACCCACGTGCCTCGGAGAGCACGTAAAGCCGTAGGTCCTGCGCCTGATTTCTCCCCTTTCGTGTCAGATTTTCCGTCCTATCGGGTTATGAAATTATAAAGGAACAGAAAGTTTACCTGTGTATGCGCATACACTTTTGCACTAAGTAAGTAGGATAATATCTCCCGCGCAGATGGCTAATCTCTCGGGATCGGTCGGGAGGATTATTATTATTATTTCTATTCTTACAAATCCTGAAGATTCCTGGCAAAATTAACTTCGGAAAGTATTAGTTAGGTAATTATGTCTCCTAGTGTTCTAAGTAGGCAAATGGGGATTCCTAAAAAAGCCCCTTGAAATATTATTATAGACGATTTTCTCTTTTATGTAGGTACCTACGTGATTTCGATAGATACATAATATATCTACAGATTAATGGGAATCTGTAATTTCTTGCTGATACTAATAATAAATTATCACACTGATGTAACCCCATGCAATCAGGAAGTCGATTTAAATTTTCCAAAAAGATTTCGCTTTGCATAAACAAGGGCTCGGCGCGATATTTCCGCGTTGATTCAATAGATCTCTATGATTTACATACAATTTATACAAATTGCCCCATGTAGCTGACAGACGACAGTGGGCCTTTTGTTGATGATATTCCATGTAATTTATAATACTTAATAGGTATCTAAATGTATGAATGACGAAGTTATCAACTAAATTCTCTGAGGATAAACAGAAAACCGAATATACTATTTAATTTTTTTTCTTCAAGTAGGTACTCATCATAAATCTCTAGAGCTTAATGTCTCTAAATAGCTTAATATTGAGATTATTAAAAACATAGCTTATACTATAGTCACCTGCGATTTCATTCGCGTCGATTGAGGGCTTCTGGTTCCTGCGGAAGCTCTTTAATATTCCGGAATAAAAAGTACCTACTTAGTCTATGTTTTAAAATTATAGTCTAAATTCAGGGTATAATCGTGAAAGAGTAACAAACATACACACATACAACTTTCGCCTTTATACTTAATATTAGTGTGATTTCATTTCATTAGGGGTAGGTAAGTTAGATTTGTTCAGACTAGAATTAGGAAGCACAACGACGCGTAGAATTATACTTCTAAAATAAAGAGTAGATAAGCTACTTGTACGCCCTTTACCACCCTTATATGTACCTAACATTATGCTACCCATAAAGTGCTCTTTTTTTTACAAAAGTCATACTTATTACAGGTCAAATAGCATTGGCCAAATAATATGGGCGTAATAGCGCCAGTACATAGCAAGTAGGTATATTTTATTAACCGACTTCCAAAAAAGGAGGAGGTTCTCAATTCGGCGCGTATGTTTTTTTTTAAAGTTATTTATTAGACACCTATAGTATACGGTCTCACGCTAATCGGAGTCACTGATTTTATCCGAAGGGATGTACATGAAGGTATTAAAAATTGATGAGTTATAACACGTTACAAAGTAATTATGGTCAGTCCATTTCACGCTCACCCTCGAAACAAAAGGGTAGGTGCGGGGAGGCTAGGGGAGTAATCTAATAAAGGAATAAAGATGTTGCGTGATAGTGAGATATCATGACGTGGGAACCACCTTGATTGGTGGTTTTTAATTAATTGACGCCTCTAATAGGAAGTTCATGTAGATCGGCGTGGGAAAATGGTTGGATTTTGATTTAGTTTTCGTTTGTTTCCGTTATTTCCACTCGAAGTTGATATTATGGTAATAATTCTGTGGGTAGAGATCACGATTCGTCTAAAATCAGTGGTAGAGTATAGCTGGCGAGTGGCGTCAATCATTTGGTCGCGTCTGAAGTTGACCGCAAGATTTGTCGCCATAACATATTTTCGCTCACATTTCGACTTCGACAGTTTACGAGAGCTGCGCAAAACTCGCACCTCCGCTCAGAGACGTCTATTTGATTGGCTCAAACTATACGTCTACTCTTTACTAAAATTATTATTTTCGAGGATTGAAATGTTTGACCGTGCATATTATAGGTATATGCGGGTTTCATGATCGAAGATTTTGTAGAAAGTGTATGGTTTTGTAGAAGGTATTACGAAACTAATTATTTATGAATATAGGTAATTTTGAGGAGGAACGCGGCATGCGTTCCTCCTCAAAATTACAAACTATCCTAATAGCCTATCAACTTGGTTCAGACTTGGTTGTAGCATTGCCGAGCCCTTGAATGTGATTTAGAATGAATTATCTTCTAGCACCAAACCCATCTAAATATCTATTTTAATTCTGGTTGAACAGACATCATATTTTAATCTAGCTCGAATAGCTATTTTAACCAGAAATATTTTCAGTTAGATAATCTTCTATCATTTTCACTTTTGACGTACGTAGGACTACGAACGTAAAAGCTGCAAAATGATTGAAGAAGATCCCTAATTGTTGGTTTGTACAATACGGAAATCGGATATTTGGCATTATGTTCAATGATTGAATTCAAAACGCATTCGCCGGACCATTAAATTTTATTTCAACCCGCGAGAGGCAAAGGGTGGCCAAATCGGCAGGGCGGGTATAAATAATGGCAAAAAACATATTGCGTTTGTTGTTCTGCTCATTATGCGCAATTAGCTACGATTGTGACAGCAAGCAGCATGTGAACGGATTTCATTTCAAATAGCTTCGGTCCTTGAACGCGTGCCATTTCTTTGCCTATTATCAATTTCAATGTTATTTTCAAATATGATTTTAAAGTAGCTTAGTTTCAAATAATAAGTAATATTTTGATTTCTGAAGTGTTGTTAAAGATCCTTGATGGGTCACAAAAAGGTCATAGGAATTTTCCGAGATTTATTATGGACGCCATGCTAATTCTTGAGACAAGCATATCAAGTGAAGGCACACGGCAGACGGCCCAACTACCCTACACACTACACACGACACACAGTCGAGCGAAATGAAAAAGAAGAAGACGAACTTTTAGGTTAATGACAGTGATAGGTTAATCAGGACCGACGCAACAACTGATACACCGAGGCAACGAAGGGAAAGGGCCAATCAGACCTTCAAATCCAGTCCCCCGGATACTTGATGGTACTTTTATTTATTTATTTATTCATATAAAAACAAAAAGTTACAAACTTAGTCTATTTGGTGTAGCATAAACTCAACTGAGTTTTTCTGTACACCAACGAGCCCTCGACATTATGTGGTGTGGTACTTCTTATTCTATATCTTAATTATCTTAGGTACATACCTATTATTTGTGTTGTTACAACTAGGCCACCTTTCCCTCGAGTTTTGTGTAGGTACCTATTATCTTCAGTTTTGAAGGCTCATTTTAACCTATCCAATAACGTGGGTAACCTAATAGGTATGAGTGCTAATAAGTTTTAGAGAGTGCTACAAATAATCTGTAAACGTTGAATAACGTATGAAGCGTTTGTTTAACCTAATACTTTATTGACCCTCCGTTAACCGAACGCATTAGTAAAATTAGAGCGGTGGGAAAGGGTTACCTAATAAAGGGCGCCGCGAATACTTTATGTTTATTGTTATTAGAACAATATTTGTACATTTGAGATCTACGGTTATGGTTATTGTTGAAAGCCGACATGTATCGAAGTTCAATGTAACAATTAACAAATTGCCTATAACTTAAGTTTTTTGAACTAGTGCTTTATTTTGTATCTCACAATTACAACGAGTAACAAAAGCCGAATAAAAAGCTTTTTGTGCTATTAAAGCATTTGGATCCTAAATCCTAACATTGCGAAATGAGATACTCGCGTTGAGGTGGGCGATGTGCTTTTAGAAAAATGTAGAGCGGTTTTCGAGATTCGATTGTTGTTGTAAAAGCTGTTCGGCTACGATAACGTGATAGAAACAAACAAGAGTTCAAACAAACAACATCTTTTACCAGATCCTCTCTTACCAGGTTCAGATGCTAATGTATCATCGCTACATAAAGTCCATACTAGTATTATAAATGCAAAAGTGTGTATTTCTGCCTGCTACGCTTTCACGGTCCATATGTTCAACCGATTTCGATTAAATTTGGTACAGAGATAGGTTTTATCCCGGGGAAGGACATATCACATAGGCTACTTTTTATCCCGGAAAATTAAAGAGTTCCCGCGGGAATCAAAAAATCTTAAACCACGCGGGCAAAGTCGCGGGCAACGTCTAGTTAAAAATAATAATCTTCATTAGATATTTGTACTTGGCTCAAAACTATAGAGAATACGTATCCCTCTGGTTCGCAGCCCTGGTTATTTATATGAAAGTTTGGCACAAGCTAAAAATTAACATCGTATTCACCAATTCATAGATCAATCACGCACCCTCTGGTCAGTAGCTGGTTCTCAAAACAAGGTAATGTCATTACAAAGGCATTGATGTCCATTTAGACACGTACTTTAATCCTATTATTGAATTCACCATGGTTGGACACACGCCGTGTCTTTTTCTACTGTCGTATTCGTAAAATCCATACTTCCATACTAATATTATGAATGCGAAAGTGTGTCTGTCTGTCTGTCTGCTACACTTTAACGGCCCATCTTTTCAACCGATTTTGAGGAAATTTGGTATAGAGGTAGGTTAGGTACTACTTTTTATCCCGGAAAATGAAAGAATTTTCACGCGGACGAAGTCACGGGCATCGTCTAGTATTTTATAAAATAAACGAAATAGTACCAATTGAATTCAAATTTAGGTAGGTACATATTTTTCAAGCACGCAGGATTTATCATAGCTACCTGCGAAAACTGAAAATTATTTTGTGAGTTTACCACAGAAAAGCATTACAAGCGGGCGTTATTTATAAATTATTAGGCACAAGTACTTAATAATGACAAAAAATTGTGCGTAACTTTTAAAAAGTCAAATGGCATAGCTATTGACAGTTCATTAATGATACAAGATGCTGGGAGGGTGATTAGAGCCGGTGATAAACTGCACGGCTGCCACTACGCATTACTGGTACCTACTGGTGTGACTACTCGTTAATTTCTATTTTCGTTGCTAAGCTTTAAGCTACTGTTGTTATGTTAGTGGCGTAGCTCGTTTTAAGTTTGCGGGTATTACCTAATCTTTTGGTTACTTTACAGCGTAGAAATAGGAACAAGGTAATAAATTGGATTTTTATAACTTTTGTGTTTTCCACTTTACTGACAGCCTCGGCGAAGTAACTAAGATAATAAGTTGGTTTGACAATCCATACGCAAACTTGTTAATTTTGACCTCACAATAAAAGCCACTTTGGGTTGCAAAAGTCAGGTTTCTCTACTTTTTATACTTACCTGTAAAATTACTGAATTGTGCCACTTTGCTAGGTGGGCTAGTTTAACTATAAAGATAACATTATGTGGTGCAATTGACCCTTAATATAAAAGGTTTCGCCTACCTGTGCGCGTGCGCAGCGCGCTTCAGGCACGTGGGCGCGACGGAGCGTGCAACGTCACACTTCACACGTGGAGGCATTCATGTGCGTCTCCTACCTTGTCCACTAAGTACCTTCCCTTGTAGAAGATATTATTGAGTGTTAAACATTGTGACGTCATTGTAGAAAGGTGTTTGAAGATGGCATTTTTAAACTTTACTGAGTGGTTACGTGTGCTTATTACCTGCCTGTGCGCGTGTCGCGCACGTGTGACTATTGCCTCCCGGATATGTTCCACCTTGTCTATTAGTGTAGGTAATATTACACTTTTTGTTTGTTAGTTGCAGGAAGAGTACCTAATACATTAAAAAATATGCACCGAATTAAGAACCTTTTGGAAGGTAGTTAAAAATGTACCTTACCTACACAGTAGATTGGCTCTGTAGTCTGTACCAAAAGCGGTAATGTAGAATACCTACAACTATTGCGTGCACTGTGTGAAAGCATAAATTTATCCACTGAAGACCTTTACAGCGTAGTTATACTGAAACGTCTCTATGAACTAAGCAAGATGACTTAGAGGAGGCCAATGCATAATGCCTGGCCATTACCCTTATTAGTTTGTATAAGCAGCATTTTACAGACCAGAATGCTTGAATTCTTGGCTACTCATAGTCTGGTATACAAAAATCTGATGAAACTTGTCTATACTTCTTTGTCAATAACAATAGTCACCTATTAATATCAACAGAGAGCTTTTTGTACAAATATCTCTCAGAAGGCCACTTATGAAAATAAACCGTATATCAAAGATATGAAGATACTTTACACGAATCCGCCTACTTGACATTTCGTGCGATTTCCAAAACGTCACTCAGCTTCAATCCCACAAAGGAGTGAAGGGACAGAATCTGGTGTCGGATGTTCCGAGGACAATGTTGTACATCAAATCGATGCGTTTACGTAAATATGGACCGCCTTTTATTATCTGTGAAGTTCGATTGCGGTTTGAACTCACCCCTCCGAACCATTCACGTCGGATGATTGATCTACGGCAGATTGACAGATTTTTTATGAAACCACCCTCGGGTGGGCACCAGCGAGCGAATATTAAAGGCAATTGTTGTTTAATTTTTACATTCGAAGGGCGATGCGTTTGGAGTGTTGTAATAATGTTTTGATAATAGCAGTATCCGTTCAGCTCATATTTCTTATTCAGAGTGCGTGGGACTAGCTCGCTTCACCCGGTGATTTCATTACGGAGGCCGCTGCTAGAATTTAAAACATTTAATGAAATACGTTGACACACCTTGCTCAATTATTTTAGAGGGCTTAGCAGATGCCCCGGACTTTGCTTTTAAAAATGCACTTACTTATATTTGTGCACGGTTAAATATAGGAGGACCTAGAAAGCTCGAAGGCACAGAATACTTATTGGATATTTGACAAATAGTCAAATCAGCAACTTTTTTTCAAACGTCAAAACGCGTCCTAAGTACGGGATTTTTATGAAATTCTGAAAATTGACGTCATTAAAGCTCGACGCACTTTTTTACTTTAATCGATTGTTTCAAATGGTTATTCATCATAAAACTATTAGGGGACGTGGATATTACGACTTTTGGGAGATCCTCTAAGTAAGTATGTAAAATCACTAAAAAGAATTTATTTGAATAGTAACTAGTCAAATACCCAATTATTTGCCGAAGATAATAGGCAATGCTTTGTGCTCACATAGAGAAGTTTCAATACGCTACCACTTTTTAAAAAAATCATATGTGTCTGCAGATATTTTATTGTTTATTAATTTTAATATGACATAGATCGATTGTGGTATTTTACAAAATAGTTAAAGAGAAAAGAAAATATTATAATAACAATTTGCACATACCGTGACTTCAATAGCGTAACTTGATATCTAGTTGAATATCATTTACTTCTGGTAGCGTTTGCATGATGAATTCACAACTCGCTCCGAACAAACGGTTTTTTATTTTAAATCGGGGTGTTGGCCATTTTTTATAAGCCCAGGGTCCATCGACAGCTTGCCTTTGAGCGTTGACCCTTGACGGGTGCTTACTGGGCTTTATTTTTTTATTTCCGTCCACACAAAAGCTGTAGAATTCGATAGTTTAACACAATGTACCCACTGATCCTCATTGATCGCCAATTACTGGACATTAAGTACCTTAAACGCTTTTCATATCCGCTATTTGTAGCAACAAATCAAATACGAAAAAAATACAATAGCCGTTTGAAGATTTCTATGGATTATTGTTGGGGAGTTTTTATTCGTCTATAAGCTTATTTTTTGGACATTGCTACAAAGGTTTGTGGGAGCTTAAAGTTTAGCAAAAGTTTTTGATAGAATTTTCGGAAGGTCAAAAGTCGTTATATAGTTCTATAAATATTATAAAATAATGTTCATTATTTTTCTTTTCTGTCTAAATGTATTGTATTATACAGAAAAAATAAAATCTATAAGTACAAATCAATCATAGACGTTATTTACCAGAAACGTTCCGGTACGATAAGGGGTACATTGAGTTCAAAAGACACTGCTATTACCCCTTCCAGGTTAGCCCACAGCCATCCTAGACTGCATTATGATTTACCGCAGGTAAGACTGCAGTCACAGAGTTCATTATGTTATACTGGATCGTTGTTAAGTTTCCTAGTAAGTATGTCGATAGAAAATTTAAACGTAGCTATTGACGTGTGAAAAAGCTTGTAAATGCAAACTCGTGTTAGCTTACAAAGCTTCACCGCTAGCTTGTAGAGTTTATGAGCGAACAAGGTGCGTTGCGGGCTTTCGGCTGCGCACGCGCCGCTGCCTCCATTGTCGCGCGCGCCGGTCACGCTCGTACGCACCCCGCACAAGAATGCATTATTACATTTTTATTGCGCATCTTCAAAGCTTTGTTACTTTTGTTAGACCTTTTATATTTGTTTTTTATCGAAAAACGTCGGACTACGATGTATGTTTTCACGCTGTAATACGCGTTTTAGGGTAAAAAAATTGTATCAATTTACCAGTGGTTCCAAGTAGCGTCATTGTAGAAAATAATATGTTCATTTACCGGTATATTTGGATGTATTGTATCGGATGGAGCGTTTAGAATTAGGTTACTTAGTTGTAAAAAATATGAACTAAGAATTTATTCAACTTTAATTTCTATGACAAGATAAAGGTAGGTACGGTACAAAGGTTAGAAAGTAGGTAGGTAAAGATCAATGTAAGGAAGGAATATTTCATTCCTGTTCTTCTGTTCTAGCTATAATTTTCATTCAATGACAATAATTTGTACAATGGACTGCCTAAATCATCTACATTGACTCAATGAATAATATTATTGGCACCTGTGTCCCATCACTCTACCTACTTTACCGTCAAGCAAATTTTGTAGCAGTAGCAAATACGAAATTTAAAAGCTCTATCCTTATGTAACTACGTAACCATTTTATTTACTCACTAGGCAGAGTTGTCCAATTAGGAGTAAAAAGGAAAAGGGTCAGCTCTCACAACGATACAGTCAATAGCATGTGAACTACGTCGTTCATTCATAAGGTCCCATGAATCACAGCACTTGAGACGGCCCTCGTGATGTCTTGAGCGTGGTCAGTGCTTCGCGATGAGTCAGGCGAAGCCGCGCTGTCTGCCGTGCATGCGGGCTCCTCACTAGGTCAGAACTCAGGTCATTGATGCTGAGAAAAAAAATTTAGAGGGTAAATCTATTCAGAAGTAGTTGAAAAATGGCGCAGACTAATTTTAGGTGCGATTGCAGACATGGCGCGGATATAGTGTCTTCAACATCGATTTGTGCGTTTGTTATACACAAACATGGATGCAAGCACCCCTACGTTATTAATCTATGGCGGATCTAGGTGTGTTTCCGCGTTACATCTCAGCCATTCGCCTATTTTGTATAAAAAAAGGATCAGGTTTAAGTCTTACAAATTGAATTCTAAATTTGTTAAGGAGGCAGGTTTAACTAAGTAGGTAGCAGTTTCATACATTTTATCTTAAATCGCACAAATGTATTCTTTTCTATCAGTTAGGAACCTACTTATAGTTTATTTTTCATTGAAGGACAAAGTATATATATATGTACCTAACAGAAAAATTTATATTTCACTTTATTTAACTTATTAAACACATCAACCGCTCAATTTACAAGTGACGCCACACGACCGCAGCCAAATATTGTGATAATCCGCCTCTCGGCATTGTCACTCGATGACTTGATAAAAAATCATAAAACGTTCTCCACCCGTCATCCCCCGAGACCACTCCACTGAAAATAGTCTTCTTCCCTTCATTCCCATAATCTATTCCAATTAACTGACAGCCGCATATTGTGATATTAACACAATACATTCATTGCCCCCTCACTTTGCGCAGGCCACTGTTCCCCAAACTTTAGGGACCTACTCCTCAGACCAAAATCCTGTAAAAAAAAACAACCGCTATCTTCAAAAAAAAACATAAGATAGGTGCGGTTCGAAGCGTGTAGAAGGTGTGAGTGTAAAGAAACTATCGACCAAAAAGCCAGAATAGGTAGTACAAAATTATGTGGCGAAAACCATACCATAATTGTGGAATTTGTCAGTCTTTCTGTCTGTCTGTCACTACCCATACTTTCATTGCCCATACATATTTTGTCGGGTACAGTCAGAGATTACATTTGCATCATTTGCATCCCGGGGACATAGGCAACTTTTCATCCTAGTAATCATAATCTAGTACTAGAGACATGCATCTTTTTTTTTTTTTTTTAAATATATAGGCTAGCGCTTGGCTGCAATCAGACTTGCATCTGGGACATAGTCAACGTCACACGTCTATCATTCGTTAACTTTGTTTAAACAGCAACATTATGTTTACATAAAATTAGTTTTGACGTCATTCTAGATATTAGTTAATCATTAATCCCAGTTTGGGAAACATTGGATAGGCTTGTAAGTTTATCAAAGTAATATGACCTTTAACATTATAAAAGAGTGATAATAAAATTCAATGCAGCTTATATACAATGTAAACAGATTTGTTTAAAGAGGTCTTCTTGTAAGGCCGGGCTTTTTGAATGTGTTTAAACATACATATTGTGTATGACTTATATCACTATTTGTCTATAACCGTAGCGCAAGGTGGTTTGGATCCTGTCTGAAGTTAATTCATTAGAGGTGAGGTGAATCTGCTTAATTGGTCACTATAATGCTACATTAAGATAATATTTATATAGTTTTATTTGCCTCACTTCAGTGAGGCAAATAAAATGTGAAAATAACTTAATAATTAATTGTTTGATTTTATTTTCATTGTTTTGATTTAGGTTTACGTGCGGAAAAATCTATGAATCCGACGCATTATATTGTTCCAAAAAACCTCCACTATTACATGAATAATGGAAAGGTTACCGTCAGCCGTCACTACCGTCCACAGACCATACAACCAACTACTCGGGCTACCGTCACTACCGTCACATGAGTAAAGAACGGTCAGCCTTACCTTAGTTTAATCTATGACATTTATTTTAGCAGTACGGTTTTTACGTAGATACTTACGTCGCGCAGATACCTAGGTATTATGCAATCCTAAAAGTAGAACGTGGCTACTTATATTATTTATATCATAATTTAGGAGTAGTTCTTGGTGATCGTTTTATTTCCAAATACTCTCTACGGTAAGAGTGACGTCATCCCCATAACCATTTTATCGGCATCGGATACCCGTTACCAGCTAATCCCGACAGATAAGCAAGCCCTCCACCCTCCGTTACTGACGGCAGCTATTAACGTGATGCTATCGCCATTGTCTTTGCCCTTTCCCACAATCACTCGAATTAAGGGCTATTAACTAAGTTACGAGAGGTGGGGTTGATCAGGGTAAACCTAATCGAATATTCATTTGACCTTAGCATAGAGTAAGAGGTTAGGTAGGTGCTCAGCAAAGCTCAAATGAATAAAATGATAATCTAATTACTATTCCGGTAAGCAATAATACATTTAAAAAAAATATATATTATAGGCTAGCGCTTGGCTGCAATCAGACTTGACAATAGGTTGATTCTTACTGATAATTGTAGAAACTAGTACGTAAGGTGGTCCAAATACCTATATGATACTTCTTCATCTTCAGATACCTCTCCATCGAGCGAAGATTGATCTACAAATAAATAGACCGTGTCCTCCACCAGGCTAATTAGGTGAGCGGCACTCGCAATTCCTGTTACTCCCTGGTTTTGGGGCTATGAAGCCTTCGTTTTTAGGACAATGAGCCTCTTCCCAAGTCCGTAGGGTAGGGTACTGCCCTCGCAAATACATCGAGCTAAAACTCTTAACAAATTTAAAATTGACGTGAAAAATCATTACTTGTCTCTCTGTAATCATCAATAGCGACATGTTTAATTTGTCTATTATTTATATGTGTATTTATTTATGTATTAAATCTTACGTATGTCTATTTTATTTATTTTGTATATATTAGTGTATTAATATGTTATAATTTTATGATATTGGTTAGTTTATGTATCTATTAGTATTTAAGTTTAATTTTATGCACCACCTCCTACTGTCCACTTGCTCATTGTCTCCGTATCGATAAGGTTGTCTGGAAGAGATCGCTGGTTAGCGATAAGACCGCCTTATTGTACCTACGTTATAAGTTTTCATTTTTATAATCTGTTTCTTTTGTGTTTTTGTGGTGTACAATAAAGTATATACATACATACATACATACATACATAGATTCAACTAGGTTTAACACTATTTCTACAGAACCAAGGAATATTTAGGATGGTATCAGAAAAACGGAACCAAGGAGTTCTTGACCATAGAAAAAATAAATACTATCTATTCCGTGTTCTTGACCACCCACGTCAGATGTTTGGCAGTTGTTTTCATACTTATGCTTTTCATTTTCTCAATCATGTAGTAGTTACTGTTAGCGTTTATGAATAACTAGCTGATGCTCGCGATTTCGTCCGCTTTTTTTTTAAATTACCGCGGGAACTTTTCAATTTTCCGGGATAAAAAGTAGCCTATGTCACTCTCCAGGTCCTCAACTATACCCATGCAAAAAATGACGTTGATCCGTTGCTCCGTTGCAGCGTGATTGAAGGACAAACCAACAAACCAATAAACCAACAAACTAACACACTTTCGCATTTATAACATTAGTATGATGATAAGAGCTCATTTGACTTTAAATCGGATTCAAGAAATTTGTCGTGATCGATGTTTTTTTTTTTTATTTTTTTTATTCTGGTATTTTATTGGGGTTTTTATAGTAAGCCTATGCCAGCCCCATCGTTACACACAAAATTACAGACAAATAAAAAGCGTTATTATTCTAAAAATGTGTCTTCTATAAATAAGATCGTTTTGGCGGTATTTGAGTCAGTCTTTATCTGTTAGGTAGTGAAAGTGTAACCATTATTGTCGCCAGTAATTCAATTGTGATTGGTATTCCGGGTTAACTAAGTCACGTTACAAGTATTAAACACATAAAATAAGTGAATGTGGAATTATACAATACGAAGCATCATCTGTGTGTATTATTTCTACGAGTATCCTGCCTGCGTGTAACACTACATTAGAAAACTTATTTAATATCGTACTTTAAAATCCCACAAAAGCCGCAACCGCCGACTGATAACATCGATACGTACAATCAGATCGATAATAATTTTAACGTATCGATTCACCGATATTTTAGGTAATGAGTGAGGTTCTCAGGAGCCAGCGGGGAGTTCGGGGGAGACGATATCGCCGTGTGAGATCTCGATTTTACAAATCGATCCGCGAATTTAATTATAATATATTTGTTGCAACTTACTTATTACTGTGGTTATTCTTTGATAGTAATGTTTTAGATCCAATAAGTATGGTTCTTTTCATTTCTTCGTATTGCGTAGTGCCTTTTATTTGAATAGGCGCGTTCTTTTTGCTTATAATTCAGACTGCTTAAGCCTGTGACTCAAGAAAAAACTGTAGGGGCCTTCAGTAAAAGGCACATTCTTTATTTTATACTTACATGGGCGAATATAAAATACCGGCAAAGACGTGTTTCCAAGACGGAGTCCGTGGATGGTAACAAGGGTGGTAAGGGTAACAAGCCATAGCCGAAGTCTCCCACCAGACCGAAATTGTAAATTCCCAAATTAACCCCAGTAACGGGATCGAACCCGGTACCAACCACTTGCTCACCACTGTGCCAGGGAGGTCTTCAACCGTCGTCTTTTATCTTTCTCCTTGTATATTATTTATAAAAATCATTTCAAAGCGATGAGCTCCTGAGCAACTCCTAACAAGAAGTTTCTGTGCATAATTTCATACTCTTGACCTAAAGGTTGTCCTAAAGCTGTGCCTTGTCCATCAGTATTAGTGTCAAAATGGTATTAAGTAGGTAGATATTTTAAATACTTATTGAGGACTCTGAATAACTAGGGTAGGTAAACGAAGCGCAGCGCTGCAGTGCGGCGTGCCCGTTGTAAGAGCCGGCGACGAGGACAAGGCGCGCAGGTGGCCGACACACGATACCCCATTGATCGGGACGATGCTGCTCGGAGCCTCCTTCATTTGTCTTCTCTCAAAAGAATTCCTCACAGACAACGCTCACTGCGCTACTAATTACGCACTGCCAAAGAATATGCGAAGGAAGGAGGAATTTCTTCAATAGACATTAAATTGATGATTTTTGTTTCAGATTTTGAATGTCCATAATTTCACCATCAATTTCAAAGCCTTGCTTGCACCAGTTACACCATTAGCTTCATTTATAAGTACCTACTTAGTAGTTATAACTTAGGTTTAAAGATGTTTTACTTCCTTCACTTATATGAGAAACTTACAACTAATACATACTTAAAAATTAATGCTTAGAGTAACAAGGTGAGTAGTGAGGTGAGGTGAGTAGTGAGTGGTGAGTAGTACTAATATTATTATTACACTTCACTCTGAAAATGCTTATGTAGTTTTTTCTTATATCTTACGAAGGATTTTTCGTTAGAAACTTCGTTTGGTAAATCATTGTACAGTAGCGCTCCCTCAAACTGTATAGTTTTTGAACCATAATAGTCCTGGCTTTTGGTAATTGTAATTTATGTTTATTTCTTGTACAATGTTTAAAAAAAATGATTTCGTCTTACCTAAAGGTGTAAATAAAACGGATGAAAAGGGGAAATTTCTACATAAGTACTTATCGGTGCATCTACCACTACAGGCAAAAACACGAATTTGTAATTTCTCATTCTTTCCATCGTTTCGTTTTTTCCTGTTCTCGAAAAGTAAATATCTATTATGCTTACAAAGTGCCTACTACGCAATTTAAAAAAAAAAACAATTATTCTCAGTATATTCAGGTAAGGGTACCTACTTATATCACTATAAAATCAGAAACAAAGAGCGAAAAGATTTATTAATAGTCTCGCGGACAATAAAGACTGCATTTTTGTGAGCGCTCACTATAGCGTGACAGCACACAACTTAGTTTCTGGACCCCAACGTTTCGCTCAGACCAGACATTTCGTTCTACCCGTTGCAACTGTCTTTGCGTTCTAACCTTACTGGATATTAGATTTTGTAAGTTAGTATCGGATACCTAACTAGTTGTTTTCATGGACATCCTATCCTCCAACAGTGATACTGACAAGAAAAAAATTAAAAGCCATCAAAAACGTTTGCGTATCTATTTTGCCAACTATTCTTTGCCGGTCCTCCTGACTCATATCTTGCGTGCGCGCACAGAATGCGCGAACGATTCAAACGAAATGAAAAGCGTTTTGTGGAGTCTCGCTGCTTCAATATTGAGAGCGCGCATGTGCGCCAATACAAAAGCTCCGCAATATTTTGAACTTATTTGCATGTATTTACACGCGTCTATAGAATTAGATTGCAGATTACAGACCATTTGGCATAATGTTTATTTATTTATTTTTATAGATTAAGAAAACCAGAATAAGTAATCAATTCATAAAATACTCGTACCTTCTCATACAAATATCTGCATCTATCTACGGATGAAAAAGGGATAGTTAAATATTTAATTAATATCCCCAGACCGATCAGCGCACCGAGAGAGATCTGCAGGCGCAGGACGTGTTCTTCGAGGTAGTAGCCTAGTATATAAGTTTTTAAAACCCCAATTTCCTAAATTTAGTTTGCGTGACATGAATGCTATGATTGGTATACTTTTGATTAATTTACATATTATCAGAAATTGTTATAATGTGTACGTTTTCTTGTTTGGTCAAATATGTTAATTGTAGGTAAGTGTGCTTGATAAATAAAAAAACTTCCTGACTCAGCGCTAGGTACTGCATAGATTGGACTGGACAGAAAAATCCATTACTTGACTATGACCCGACTCGGGAATCGGGACCTCGTAATTCGCAGTCTTCTTTTACTGGCTGACATACAATCGAACCAATAACTTAAACTTTTTTAAATTTGTGATTTTGCATGCAGGATTTTCCTAGGATTTTCAAAAAATCCACTCGAACGAGTTCATCCACAGATGAGGACCGAGGAGGATACACAATTGATTTTACGTATAATTAGGTACTAGTTGGTATATAGGTTTATGCAGTTTTATGTAATACCTTAGTATATAATAAAAAAATATTAATATAAAAAATACACACCAGCCGCGGCCGCGGCACGTGTCTTGGCCCGTATATTTATACGGATTCTAACGTACTGCCGGTAATTACTCTGTCTTTGACCAAACGTTGCATTTCCATTTTGTCATTAGCAATTGGCTATTAATACATATATTATGAGTGGAATAGGACATAGGGGCTTGCAATTTTCACGGCACAGCTGCCTAGCAAAAAAGTTTTTCTGCAAGAAAAATCACCTGCGCACGCCTGATTCAATATATCTGGTACCTAATCAGGGCTTGTGGTTGTCATACCTTATATGACCTAAAAGATTAATTATCTCAAATGTGCACGTGACTATTTACATCGCGAGATATGTCAAAGGGATGTTTTTAATTAATTGAGCATGCTTTTTAGGATTCCGTAGCTATAGGAGTTTAATTCAACAAGTTTACATACCGAGTCTGCAGTGGCGTGCAGTTCATAGAGGGATTAAAGCATTGCTTACCCAAATTGAAATACGATAATACTCTTTTTTCATCCAAACAGCTAGTAAATAGGTATTCTGATAACTAATGTCTACCCTAGCTTCAAAACCTGTGCACGCCACTGCTAGTCTGTTTCTTCTTTTAAAGATAGCTTTTAAAAATAAAATCCTACAAGCCGATGCCCGCGACTTCGTCCGCATGGATTTTTGGTTTGGATGGATGGTATTTTGGTGCCCGCGGGAACTCTTTGATTTTCGGGATAAAAATTTCATCCAGAATCCAGATCCGTTCAGGCATTCTGGCGTGTTTGAGTAAGAAACATCCATCCATCCAAACTTTCGCATTTATAATATTAGTATACATGAGGATCTTCCCCGACCCATACTTAATTCATTATACTTAATTACTTACCTATGTAGATGTCTACCAGAAGATTGCAGTTTAGTAATTGGAAATATTAGAACTACTAATAATAAAACGTACCTAATCGTATTGTAGAGCGTTTTAAAAACACCTAGTTGCAAACCGTAATTACCTTCTGTAGTATCATCATTATTTCGATTGCTTGTTGCAGATTAAGCTACAGAACACTGGGTTCTTCATTCAACCCTCACGGCATGTTATTGCTGGTAAGCGACATCCAAGTGCGAGGAAAAAATATCAAAACCAGCTCACATGAGTAATGATGTCGTCGTTTGTCCGTTCTATCCGATCCATTACGGATACCTAGTGGTAGCATCTGATCAAAATCTGATATAATAAGGATAAGAATAAGTACTAAGATTATACATCATACTAATATTATAAATATGAAAGTGTGTTTGTTTGTCCTTCAATCACGCAGCAACGGAGCAACGGATCGACGTGATTTTTGGCATGGGTATAGTTGAGGACCTGAAGAGTGGCATAGGCTACTTTTTATCCCGGAAAATTAAGGAGTTCTCGAGGGAATAAAAAAAACTTTATTTCGCTCTAACTCCAACTTTAACTTCTAACTTTAAATCTTGCTCGCTTTTGTTTGTAAAACGTACATCAATCATTGTTAAAATCTCAATTATTGTTGTGATTGGCTGAAATACGGTATGTGCAACAATGGCTATTCTCAGTAGAATTACTTTCTGAACCGGTGATAGAGTATCAATAAGTGACACAATTTGTACTACGTGAAATCAATAAAACAATAAGTGAATTATTTCATGGATTTCAGCCACTAAGTAGCGGAGAAGAGTGTTAACGTTTCACCAATCTGGGTGATTGGGATAGCTACACAGTACACTGAGTAAGTAGTAATTTTCCGTAATACGAGCCCTGGATTGTATCACTTACACAAATCATCGACCTCCGGGAACAGGTTAATAATTGATGGTTTGCCAAACGTGATAACTCTCTAATTGATGCAGTGTGTACAAACAGGACTGTATAGTTATTGGGATATCATTATACAATTATTATGCAATGACCAAACAATAAAATCGCAACTACTGGTTAATCTAGTTTAGTAAGCACATTAGCGTAGGGTTGTCGCTAGTTATAAAACTTTTTTTTCGTTATTTTGTATTTCGTTCCTTATTTTATGTTTTTGTTGGACTCATTAAGTGAGGTATTATATTTAGTGAGGCATGTTATTAATACAAATTATAAAGAAGCGTATAATAGTATATTATGGTACAAGTGTGAAGTAATGTTGGTGATTACCGCTGAGGCGCCATTGAGACCCGAGCCGTTAGGTGAGGGTCTTAAGATAGCTGAGGACGGTAATCATCAATGCACACGTGTATCATATGACGTTTTTCAACACACTTGTGAAGAAAATAATAGTAAACAATAATTTTATTTAGTAGATAAAATAAAATAAAAAACTATAACTCACTTGTGACTAATAGTAATGAAAAAGTCACAGTTTGATTATAGGTGTGTCATTATGTGCTTAATTGCGGTGAAATTAGAGCCACTTTATGAGCAAGTGTGTTGAAAAATACAATTATAAAAAAGCGCAGAAGCGTATAAAATATTAAGTACATAAGTAACCTAAAAAAAGGACAAAATGATGGTAAATGCTGAAAAAGCCCCCAACTTCAGCGGTGTGGGGTTTCGTTTAATTTTAAAATCCCCTGGGAGCTCTTTGATTTCAAAAGGTGAAAAGAAAGCAGCATATATTGATCCCCGAAAACGTTACGAACGTGAGTTTTTTTTTCAAGGCAACTCTAAACTTTTTTAGGAACACTGCTGTTAATTTAATTAATTTGAATCATTATCATAATATTTACTACACATTACCATTTTAATGATTAATTATTTTTATGCAAACCTTTATCAGCAATATTTATCAAAGTTTGAGTCAAACTGAGTTTTTAAATAATATTTTTTTATTGAATATCAAACTTTTATTCTAACCAACCGTATTTGTAGTAAAAAAATGAATAATACGAATGAAGAAGATGGCTTCAGTTTTTACAATTATACAGTCTACAAAATGAATAGTGAAGTGAATAACGTGGACGATGAAGTTTTGTTGACATTAATTATCGGTGCAAGTTTTGGTGCCTTAGGATTTCTGACCATGTGCATTCAGCTGTGGTGTCAAAAATCTACAAAAAACCATCTATTCTGTTATTTTAATTACCAGCATACATTTTCGAGTGCACTACATTTGATACTCATTACTTACCTTTACACGTTATTGCGATGCGATGTAGGAGAGTTAGATACACGGGTATTAGGATTCGTTTTCCAAGTATCTACGTATTTGACTCTCATAACACTTTTTTGGACCGCCTGCATCTCATTGAAAATGTTCTCAGATTTATTCCTATTCGAAAACGGAGTTAACGTGTACACTATAAGCGAAGTCACTATATTCACATATATATCCGCTTTGGTGATAGAATTTTATGAAGAAATCGTGATAGTTTTCATGTATGCTTTCCTTTCTTCGAGTGACCCTATGACAGTACCGGCTGTGAGATTGACTTCTAATCTCATTATTTTATCAATAGCTGTAGCTATGCTGTTTGTAATACTGCTGAACTGTATTCGTAGAGATGGCAATAGTCGCTTTATGAGCGCAGTGTATCTTATACATTTGTTTATATTAATTTCTGCTGATATAATTCTCGTTGCGTTCAAAGTGAGGAACAGCAAGGATCTGGAAGTGTTCATTTGTGCTGTGCTTTTAAGTGGTCGGATGATTTTTGAAACTGTTTTGACTTTGTTGATTAAGTCGGATCTACCTGTGCTTAAGCATTTCAACTATTATTGAACTACTGTATTCTGTATCCCTTTTTCGTCTTGCAAGGTTTAATATTCTTTATTAATCTTTAAAATATTAATGATCCCATTTCTTGTTTTATTATAATACTAGCTGTTAAATCCGCAACTTCACAATTGCTGATTTTCCATGAGATTTATAAATTTTCATGCTTCGCCATATACTTGCAAACTGCAACAGCTAATTTCGACCTCATGTCGACCCTTTTTATTGCAAAAAGGGCCGACATGAGGTTGTATGAATTGTAGCAATCATAATATTTTTAGAATTCTTACATTTGTATTGAAGTCCGGCTAAAATTATATCAATAAGTTATATTCCAAACTTAAAAACTTGATTCAGTACCTACCACTCATAGTCATTCAAAATTATCTGATTGTGTAACACCATCTTAATTTTATCGTCAAATTAATAATAGGTAGAAATTTAATAATTAATTGTCCATGTCATAATCTTTAATCGTCACATAAATAATGGAGTATAAAAATATGAGTATCATAAAAGAAGATTAGTCATAGTGTCACAGCCCTGTCCATCCACGTGGGCTACACCTGTGACTGGATCTACCTAGCTGGAAGGCAATCAACTCACATCTGCCGACTAGATTATTACGCAATAAGTTTATGTTAATAGATTGTCCTCGTGTCCAGATGTGCTGGAAACGTTCGACGAACTTGTGATGATTTTTATAAAGCCTTTAGCGGATGCCCGCGGATTTTCCTGCTTGACTTTTGCTTGTCCATGCCCATGTGCAACATTTTATATAGGTAAAACATGCTGAATCTTATTCAATGATGTTCAATAAAATGTAAATTGAATAAATCATTTGAATTGTGGTGGTAACTCTTTTTTGTTTGGGTGAACGTGTCACGTATTGACTTAATTATCAAAATAGTAGGTAGCCGCCTACGCTATTTCATAATATATTTTAAGACAGTGGCGCAGTGTGTAGCGCTGTTGCCTTAACGTGCTGAGGTCCTGGGTTCGATCCCCGGCAGGGTCAATTTGGGAATTTATAATTTCTGAATTTTCCCTGGTCTGGCCTGGTGGGAGGCTTCGGCCGTGGCTAGTTAACACCCTACCGGCAAAGACGTGCCGCCAAGCGATTTAGCGTTCCGGTACGATGCCGTGTAGAAACCGAAGGGGTATATGGTTTTAATATAACTGCCATGCCCCTAACAGGTTAGCCCCCTACCATCATAGACTGCATCATCACTTACCATCAGGTGAGATCGTAGTCAAGGGCTAGCTTGTAGTGGATTAAAAAAAAAAAGAGTTTCGAGCTAATTTTGTTAAATTTAAAAAAATGCATCAAAGTTGGTTTATGCGGGTTTATGACCTTCTGCTGAGGGCATGATCGTTTTTGTTCATATTTCCAACATTAGAAATCCCACTCAAATGGAATTTTGCGTATCAAGATAAATTCTAAGTTCATATACTACCTAAGCGTTCACACCGTGGCAGGTGTGGTGCTTGGGGATTCATAGAAATAAATAGTGGATTTTCCTGTATGGAGACAAATAAAGAAAACGTGTTAGCTATTTCCAGTATCCAGCATAAAATTATAATATTTAAATTTTAAATCCTAGGTTCAAAAAATAATAAGGATTCAGATAAGATATAGACCGGGTAGTATAGTTATTAAAATGAGTAGTAATACAACTATTCTGTGGTTAATACTAGGCACAACTGTTGAAAATTACACTCGCGAGAAAAGCATTGCGCTGTAGGATATATACTTTTTAAAAACGACTTAAGTAAGAGTTTTAACAAAAATAAAGCCTATAATAATCATCGCAAATATGTACGTGGACTGCTTTTAGTAATTTTCCCGGTCTCTAGGAACTTAAAGATAATTACATAACTTACATATAATTTCTTCACAGATGTAAAATACTAGTATATATTATAATATTAAAAATAAGAGTTGGTAACGTAAAGCTATCCCGGCAAGACTATGGTGTAAAAATAAACTAAACCTGTTTAAAATGACAATGTAACTGCGCTAATTCCACTTATTACTACCTATGTTATCTCAATAACAACAACAGAAATTGTTTCTTTAGGTACACTCTTCAATGATTACTAAAATTTAAATTTTGTTTCTTTTAAATAAGCAATTTAAGTTTATTATAGCGTTGTGTGTGGCAATAATGAAGATAGTTACATTTAAATTCACACATTTGAGAGACCCTAGCAGGCTACTAGCTTTTCAATGCACTTATAAAACGTAAAATGTTTCCAAGTGACCCAAAGAAAATATTGGCCTCTAGGGTTTGAGATCAATGGAGCATACTTTAACTTTGCAAACTAGTCTTTAGTTGGAGTTAAAATAAAAAGTTAAAATGTCAGAGACAGATCCTTTGAACATAGAAAAATCATTGCTTTGCGTACCTATAGGTACTAAAAAAATTCTACATCAATGTTTGCGTGCATGCCTCGATCTAACTCAATAGATCAAAGTCAAAATACGCTCTATCTTTGTTAGCCTTAAGCCTAGAAATTGTGTTTAGCTTGGACCACATTGCAGCTTACAGGTTTTCACAGGGTTCACAGGTGTCATCAGCCACCAGTTCTACAATCTTCCGGATCTTCTTTTCCGGATCTTTTCTCGAATGTTTGTTATAAAGAGGAAAAGAGATAAACCTATTTTTATTATCGTAATAACATCTGGATTGGGTATTGCGTAACTTTGTTATGTGTTTTACATTAATTGAGTTTAATTGATAAATTATTACTACTGTCGATTGCAATCACGTAATCGTATTGTTCGGGTACATAAAGCGATGTTTTAAAATCGGTGTAATATGAAAATATATGATTCGCATTCTGCTTCCCGTGGCGGCACGTGTTGGTAATTGTGGACCCGCATCCATTGATTGACTAGACTTCGGCGAGACGCAACACCGTTACACTTTCAACCCCCCTTTTACTTAATTCGAACTAATATTATCTATGGCCAATCTGTTGAAACGATTCTGACAAAACCGATTACAGGGACAGGATACATTTCGGGGTAGGACATCCTGGAAAATTCAAGAGATAAGATTTTTTTAAAAATTTATACAATCCACCCGGACGAATCATCTAGGTAGTAAAAGGTAGATCCAAGGGGACTCTCCTGAGTTTCTTGCTCAGGATAGTCCCCTTTCAGCACCGGTGCTTTATATTATGTACTTGACTTATCATAGGAGTATCATATAAGTACATGAAATAAAGATTTTTTCAACTTTCGTAATTCTTATCTACTATCTACCACTATGTTATCTTTTATTATTAGCTACCTTTATTCGCATTTATCATGTCCCTACTTAATTAAACATAATTTAAAAAGATTATTAAAAAGTATAAGAATTTTGTTTAGGTAGACATGGAGCTGATTTAGCAATATTGTAATGCTCTAATCTTAGTTTAGTTTAGAGATTGTGCACTACAGAATCAGCCCCCGTATGGAAGCTAAAAATTAGTCATTTTTCTTGTTTTTTTTTGCTACAATTTGTTTAACAAATTCATAGTAACATTCAAGAATTAGGGCTTCCGCCCACGTTAGACTTTGTGTAAGTCCGATAGTCGGGTGGACTTTTATCACCGATTTTGTGACCGACTCAACGTCCGAACCTTTCTTTTTCCACCGACATTCGAAATTCGAATCGGCCGATTTTGTATTTGGCCGTCTTTTTGTAGGACGAGAGCGTTTCAATATTGCAATCAGTAGGTAGGTATGTTTCATTTTTTGCCTACAAAAACCGGTCACCGATTGTCTGACGATAGGCGAAGTCAATATATTCTTCGAATGAAGCGGCTCAAATAATTATGATAGAACTTCACTTAATTAGTTCGTTTAATCACTAATTATCATCAGCAATACTTTGGTAAGGATTTGTGCGAACTTAGATGCTGAAACAATGCTGACGCAATAGGAATCGGATGTATGGATGGATAATAGGTATATCGATGGATATGTATACGGACTTATGTAGATAATAAACGCCTCGTTGAAATTTACATAAATATCTACTTAGCACTTACCGATTTATATCAAAAGTAGCTGATGCCCGCGACTTCGTCCGCGTGGAATTAGTTTTTTTAGATTCCCGCGGGAAGTGCTCAAGTTTCCGGGATAAAAATTAGCCTATGTCACTCTCCAGGTCCTCAACTATATCCATGCCAAAATCACGTCGATCCGTTGCTCCGTTGCAGCGTGATTAAAGGACAAACCAACAAACAAACTGACTTTCGCATCTTTATTATTAGTATGATAATTTATTCAAAGCGAACATGTTTAGTTGACCGAGCGAAGCGAAGGTCTCTGAGTCTACTTGGGTGAATTGGCACTTGTCCGTCCGTCCGTCCGTCCGTCCGTCCGTCCGTCCGTCCGTCCGTCTGTCAGAGCATTATAACTTCTGAATTACTGAACGCAATTACTTCAGCTTTAAATATAATATGTAAACCAATGGCCTCCCGCCGAATATGGCTTAAAAAATAATAAAAATCTTTATTTCAGGGGGGCTCTCATAGAAGCGAATGCGAAGTAAAATATTTTTTATAAAGTTACATAGGGTTGCGGTATATCATTTTAAAGATAATTAGGAATAGAGTCCAAAAATATTTTTTTTTAAATTTTTCCCCCAAAATTGACGAAATGCGGGGCTTTCAAAGTGGTGATTTTCTAACGTCCAAAGATGACCTCAGAACTCTAAATTTTCTGAAAGGATGAGCCTGAAACTTGATCAATTATTTCAATTATATCCTGTACTTGAACAACAAATACTAAAATTAGATAAATATTGTAAGGAAACGGAATTATTTAATTTTTAATGAGCTTCAGTATTTTTAACAGAACTTCACATTTATGTCAATAGATGGCGCCGCGAGGTCTTAGTTCGGGGCGAACCACTAGTTAATCAGTCTCCATATGCATGTTAGTTATTAAAACAATCTTATTTCTAGATTCAAGCTTGTGCTTTTTGCCGCCATAATATATGACATGTTTGTAAAAACTACATATCATTGACAGCAGCCCAGGTGGTCTAATGCGTTTCTATCCGACGCAGCTTGATTCCATAGGTAGGTATATTATGTACCTAGCTAGTTCTAATATATAGCCACTGTTGATCTTTAAACTTGAAACGTTTGACGACCTCCGTGGCGCAGTGTGTAGCGCTGTTGTCTTAACGTGCGGAGGTCCCGGGTTCGATCCCCGGCAGGGTCAATTTGGTAATTTCTGAATTTTCCCTTGTCTTGTCCCTTCCCGCGGGAACTCCATAATTTTCCGGGATAAAAAGCCTATATCACTCTCCAGGTCTTCAACTATACCCATGCCATAAATCACGTCGATCCGTTGCTCCATTGCGGCGAGATTCAAGACAAACCAACAGACAAACACACCGCATATTCTATATAATATATTATAATATGCTAGTATGATCTACAGTAAAATATTCAGTATAGTTATATAAATGCTAAAGTGTATCTGTTTAACCAATTCTGGTGAAATTTGGTACATTGCATCACGGAGATGGTCATTGGACATAAGCTACTTATTGCTTATTGTTAGGTTTTAACACAGATATAGAATAAGTGCATTTATTGTACATAATAGTTACGTATAACAATAGTGCAAGCAATAAAGTTTTTATTTATTTATTTACTTATCCCAAATAATCAAAGAACTCAGCCGCGCAGATGAAGTCACAGGTAGCGTGAAGCATCTATGTCGGTGGCCGCCAAGTAAAAATCTGAAAATGAAAACATAATATTATCCTTATCACAATGTATAATAAAAGCGTTGGAAAATTCAGGAAACAATTTCACCGACAGCGTTTTATTCGAAAAAATCCTATGTCTATGGTTTTATTTTAAAAATAGAACGCATTTAAGCATAGAGTATAGATATAAAATGTTTTTTTTTTACTTTTGAGCGGCGCCTGTGTCATGGTGAGGACTACCTAGTCTGCCTTTGTTTAAATTTGGAATAATATTTTTAAAAAAACCTTTTGAAGTGCATGCGTGGTTATTTTATGCTGCGTAAATGTTTTTAATTTAGTGCGATTAATTCTTGTTATGTACTTAAATTTTTATAATTAAAACGAGATTTGTGGACTTTTCTAATTTACATAACATTTTATCTAAGAAGTTTATTGATTACTTGGTAAGCGAAGTTAAATATGCAATATAATTAATGCACTTCAGTAGGTACTTTAATTACTGTAAGGACTTAACCTTTAATTGGGGTTCACTAATGTTTCACAAAAAACTCGTTAATAATTCGTTTAACAAATGATCATTTAACAAAAAACGTTTCAAAAACTACCTGCATAGGTAGTTTTTGAAACGTTTTACTTTTTTGTGAAATGAATGATATTTTTGCAGAATAGGTACATACCTATTCCGCAAAAATATCATTTTATATAAAAGATAATTTGACAAATATTCAATTCGCAAATGTTTTCCATTGCAAAATTGCTGAATGTTAAAGTATCATTTACAAATTTGTTACTTCACCAAAATATAATTTATTAATAAACTAGCGAATACCCGCGACTTTGTCTGCGTGGTTTGAGGTTTTTTGGTTCCCGCGGAAAAACTCTTTAATTTTTCGTGATAAAAGGTAGGCTATTTACTACACTACCACAAAACTATACCTATTGTGATACTACAGCCAAATATCTGCAGGAATAATAATATGGTCCTCTATTATGCTTAACGAATGCTTACAAAAATAGCGGTCCAACTCCTAGCATATATTATTATGTACAGTGTACAGGACGATAATATGTGCCCGAGCCACAGTACTTACGCTATCTGGAAAAGGCTTTTCCTAATTACTTGGGGTGTTTTGTTTGGTGCTATCAGCGTGTAACGAGCCGCAAATGGGTCTACGGCGATCGCGCGATCATGCGGGCCGCCCTCCGCCCCGCCCGCGCCGCCTCAAAGGCCTTTGTGCGGATATGACCTGAAACACTGTCACAAGCGGAGCGAGTGGCGGTGTCTTTTACTGTGCACTGTGTGTTTATATATTACTAGCAAATACCCGCGATTTTATCCGCGTGAAATAAGTTTTTTAAATTCCCACGGGAACTCCCTAATTTTTCGGATTAATATATGGCCTATGACACTCATAAATAATGTGGCTTTCTATTGGTACCAGAATTTTTAAAATTGGTTCAGTAGATATAGAGAGAACAATTAAGTATAGATTAGCCCTCACGACTCGTATGGATCACACGCCACGTCGCGAATTGCGAGTCAAGTTGTGAATTCAGAAAGACGTCTCGCATCTAGGCTCTCGTTCGAATATGCGAATGTACTAACCTTAAAACTAGCGTAAATTCTAACAGCATCTTCGAATGATTATACCATAAGCCGAGACACATCCGTTACACTTTCGTTCACAATAATTTATGTAGAAAACAATTTTACTCGCAGCTACAAAGGTATCAGGTAAGTATTTAAGTTTCCTAGTGTTAAAAATAGCCGACATACAGAAAGATTGCAACACAGATAAACAAACAGATACAATTTTTAAAAGTGGGTTTAAGACTGGGTTTTGAAAATATATTTTGAATAAACAAAAGGGCTTTATTAAATGTAGTCAGACTTGGAGAAACTTAATAGCCTAATTATGTATAATTTGCAGCCAGCGTTCTTTGCACATTGCCTCATTGCAGCAGCATAGATGTTATTTTTTAATGTTTAGTTTTTAGTTTTTAATTTTGATTTTAATGTATCTTGTTACCATTGAATAAAGGATTTGTGAATTAATATTTTGAGATTAGAGATATTTGCAAAGGTAAACAATATTATCGCGTATCTCTGTCTACTATGGTAGCATTCCTAACAGTTATCTGCTCGCAATACCGAGCGACGGAATCTCATGTCTATCCTTGTTAATTAGGTATCTCATGTGAGTGCAATTAGCGCACGGAATCTGGTATCTGGCACAAGGATTTAGGTAGCTTTTCTCTGTGATTCTTTTACCTCGCGGTTTAAGCGATGTCGTTTAAACAACCTTTGACGTCCTTTAGAAAGGAAAATTCGTTGATTTTCTTTGTCGTGTTTAGTTCATGCCTTTATTCCTTTGTAACAAAATATCTAAGTACCTACTGCAACGTATTCACAGAAAAATCATTTTAGAGTGAGAGTCGCGTATATTACATTTTGGCATGGTGTTTTTGAATCACCAGCAGCCTGCAGGGGTTTTACATTTACAGAGAGCACAGCAACTCAAATCATTCGGTGTGAAGCTATCACGTTTTGGTTAAAAAAAAAAAATTATTCTGCTAACTTCGGAAAATTCGGATTAAGAAAGTAACCTTTTCTCTATAGTCTACTACTGCCTTGGACGAATTTTTATTCGTCCAAGACTCCTACTTCATATGCATGACACTTTAAGTAACATACATAGTAGGTAGGCAGATATTGCCGGCTAGATGCTGCGCATCTAATCAAATCGTGGCTTTTACCCAGTCATTCTCTTGCGAAGAAGATTTCTTTCTTTCTAGAATTAACATTGGAAACGTCTAGTATCCAAGATCTGTAGTGATACTCTCGGTATTGAGTCACTAAAGAAGAGTGTTCATATTTTACAACAAGCCCACACTTGCCTAGTAAAATATATGGTGTAGTGAAAGATAAAATGCCTTTTAAGGGTTACGAGCTATTAAGCACATTTAAATATCTGCCGTCACAGGAGCGAGGACTTTGCATTGTAACAATTATGATAATTATATGGATGCAATATGGTCTGTGAAATGCACTTATCGTTCATCGGCACGCGACGTTTAATTTTACTCGGCTCTATGATTAGTTTTATATGCAATTCAAATTCGAAAGATCTAAATAGGTGTTTGTAGGTATCTTTGTGGGTAGGTACTTAATCTAGGTATACTCAAATTCCAAATCATATACTGTGTATAAACAGTATAAGGGGTAGATTGACATCCGAATGATTGTCAGTCCTTATAATTGAAGATGAAGAATAAATTGATTTCTCTCAAGCGATTAATAATAGATAATAATTTATTGCATAATAATTGGAAAGTTATATAATGGGTGCTCTCGGATTTCAGAATTTATTCGGGTAATCAAATAACAAATCACCACTAAAAACATAAGTAATTTTAATGATTCTATTTATTTCTGACCCTACTGGAACTACTTTCTTTATGAATTTAAAAACTAAAAATAATATTTTATTTAATATAATTATTATTTTATTATACTTACTCGGAGTAAGAAAATTAATTCGTACCTACTCCTTCGCATCTGTGCAATGTTTAATCACAGTAGAGTAGATATACCTAAAGAGTATCCCAAGACACACGTGCTCGCACTGGCTCTTACAAACTTTGCGATGTTTTGTTTGCACTCTGCAGAGTTGCGGATGACCACAACGAGGCCTTGACAGTTCAAGAAGTCCCTCGCCTAGTCGCAAGGGTCCTTGCTCCTGATTTACAGCCTCCCAAACCACAGGGATTCAATGTGCCTTTGTTGCTACACACTTTTATTGAATAATAAAATTTCTCCACGAAATGGAAACATTTTTATTGGTAATAATTTCTTTTTCAACTTTAAGGGCCTTAGGTTAAGCCATAATGGGTGAGAAAAGTTATTTCTAAATCTATTTCATTTTTTTATGGTGCAATTTTTTACTCTTTAGCTTATACCTAAACAGGTACAGGCAAGTCTTTAGTTTGTTATTGGAATATAGTATTATAATAAACACTAGCATTTACCTATTATAATTGGAATTCATGTAGAGCAGGGATTCCCAAAGTGGTCGATTTCGGTTTCCCAGGCGTCGACCTAAACGAAAACTGATTTTGGGGGTCGATGAAGTCTAATAAACGACCCCTATTTTATTGCTTAAAAAAAATAGCTACGTTTATGTAATTTGTATTAATAATTTATTAATTAGGTACTCTTGATATTTACTGGATTTAATGTCTATTTATTTTGTTAAATTTTGATGAAAAAATGATATTAAGTTTACTCATATAATCAACCACAAAGATTTTAAATTGGTAAGTATTTTGTATCAATCGGAAAAAACTAGAGATAGGATTTCTAAAGTAATTTGGCTATGCGGGTCTGAGGTATCAGTTCATTTTGGAAAAGGGGTCTCTTGCCCAAAATAGTTTGGGAATCCCTGATGTAGAGTTTTCAGAGACTAAATAAATTATTGAAGAAGAGATTTCAAGCAATGAAAATTGCGCATTTTATACTGAATTCTTCAGTAACTTTAACGACCCTTAACTAATAATAATCATTAGAATACTGCAGTTTTGGAGAAGATATCTTAATACCTAAATAGCATGACGACAATAACATAATGGTAAAACACATTCGTGCTTCAGATAACATCGTTTGGTAAAACGCGAACACGGGGATAATGAGTCGATGAATAACAATGAGGTTTGTAAGTGTGAATCATCAAATATATTTAAATTGTTATCAATTAAAAGCAATATAATAGCGATTTGAGTCGGGTAGGTCCGTCCATATGGCGCGGTGGCGCACGGGTGCTGTTGGAGCCATGAAAAAAGAGAAATGCACAACTGCAATGTCTGGAGCCCTTTTTACGATGAGGACGAAATTTTAAACGTAGTTTCTATTTTTGCTACCGATTAAGCCTAAGCACAGGCTTCATAGGCGGCGGTGACCGGCGTGCTCGTTTGCTCTAAATGTATAAAAAAAGATTAACATAACACATAACTAGCGTCTGAACACAATTCCGCCCGCAAATAAGTTACTTTTAAGATTTCGTAGCTCTAGCAGTTCTCACATTTCCTAGAACATATTTTAAATTATCTTTCGTGCTGAGTTTTGAGTAATAGTACAGGCGTTTACGTGTACTTTTAGATTCTGCGCCACATTCCGTCTTTTTAGGGACTCTACGAGTTCATGTAAATTTGTCGGGCTCAATTGAAGTTAATAGGAATGTTCGGAGGGTGAGGATCGCCAGCTGACGCGAGGTGTGAGGGAATTTAGCCCTCCCTTGATACTCGTCGACGGCTCGCAATTGATGGTCAAATAAAAAAAGTTTGTTGATTATGGAGGGCCATATACCTACCACCGAAAAAATCCATACTAATATTATAAACGCGAAAGTGTCTGTCTGTTCGTCTGTCGGTCTCTCTATCTTTCTGTCTGCCTGCTATGCTTTCATGGCTCATCTGTTTAACCGATTTTGATGAAATTTGGTTTAGGGATAGGTACCCGGGGTAGGACATAGGCTACTTTCTATCTCAGAAAATTAAAGGGTTCCCGAAGGAATTAAGAAACTTAATTCACGCGGATGAAGTCGCGAGCATCATCTACCTAGCAGAATATAATTTACTACCGTGTAGAAACTAATCTGTAGTTTTATCTTTCTATCATTGATGTAGAATTTTAGTACCTATTTGTTTGATAATTTTGTAGTAAAAAGTTATTTAGGCTAACAAGGGCTGGAACCTAGAGCCGTAAAGCCAGTTAATAAAAAAAATGCCAGTCATAGGGACTGCCGATAGAAGTGAAAACGAATATTTAAAATAACAACACAGCACTTTTAAAATAATTAAAATATAAACCTTAAAACAAAGGCATTAAAGTTTAATTACGAATATACTACTTTAGACCTTTTGTCTTAAGAAGAATGGTGTCGGTCTCGCGTATTCCACATTTTTACACCCTACCAAAAAGTGCTCAACGCGCCTAAAGAAGTTTTCACTTCAGTAAATATTAAGTACTTATCTACTTATACAAATATAATATAAATAGGTACTAAATAGTATAAAAATGCTAATATATACTAAATACCAAAGTGTCTTTTAAAATTACTTTATTAATCCGCCAGCAGCCCATCAGTTTAAAAAATTATTATTATCAAAAAGATAATCTTAAAACATTTGCACAAAATACTAATTAAGAGTTACAACTAAACAAACAAAATAGATAAACCTTACAAAGTTACCCATAACGTGCCGCAGGCCTTACACGTACAACATGAGTGTTGTACGTGTAAGGCCATACAAGTCATAACCTTATAACTTTAAAATTTCTATCAAACAAAGAAGAACGATGTCGGTCTCGCGTATTCCACATTTTTATCCCCTACCAAAAAGTGCTCAACGCGCCTAAAGAACTTCAATAAAATATGTCTGAAAAGTTCATCGCGCATCTTTTGATTTTGAGAAGAACACAATATATTATTATTTATAGGTTTTAGATAAATAATTGAGTTATTTACGTCGGACTATAATATTAAAATATGTACATTTTTGAGGGGAGCATATCACTGCAAAAGGCATTTCTATGCCGAATACACCGAATACTTTTCCTTTTTTTAAATTATTAATAAGTAAATACAATAATAACTATCAGGAGTTTATGCATGTAAATACTAATTTCCATGCATTGTCTATCGAGGACGAGTGGCAATGACAGCTGTATAGATAACAATCATGTCGGGTGCACGTGGAGTAGGTGGATGTAGCACGCGCCGATAGCGACGGCTTCATTTAGAGAAATTGTTTTTTTTTTGTTTACCTGGGTGGCGCCCAATAAATGTTTTTGTTTTTACTCGGAAGTGTCACATCAACTTGGGGATATTGATCTGCTTCACACCTTTTAGAAGCTTGAAGGAATAAATATGATTTTTTGATATTTTAAAAAAATTTGAACCTACCTACGTTTAAAAATTGACTGATATACTTAGTTCATTGATGTATCCAACTATTCAAATCAGCAAATTTTTTCTCCGCCGCCCCAAGCAATAATTTATTTTTGTCATAGGAAACATCCCTATTTACCTACTGCTATGTAGTATGGTCAAAGTTTTAAAAGCTAGATCCCCGTTAAGCCAGTACAGTCTACCTACTTTATTAAAAAAAAAAAATATTATATATATGATAGCCTACCTAGTGAAATCTGATAGTAGATTTTTTAACCTTTTTAGATATTGGCAACATTGGGGTCACAAATTTACAACATTCAAGGCAAAATAAAAAAACAAGTTCATTTGGGGATACTTAATTTCCGTGATTTTGCACTATGAATTCGATAGAGATTCACTATATATAAACTACTTTCTTTGAATGCATACAATCGATAAGCGCACATCGAAAAGTATACATTATTTTGTTTTAATTTTGATGGTTTTTATATTTATTTATGCACCGAAAAAAAACTTGAAAGAAAAATAAGAAAGATAGATAATTTTCTAACATGTGCGCCTAGGCTTGTAATTTTAAAAGTAAATGGGTTCGAAATTTGAATTTAGCAGAGTCCGGTGATTTTCATGAAAATAGCAATAATTGTTTTTCTTTTTATTAAAAATATTATTATTTAACGAAGGTAAATTAATGTAAGTATACCAATTGAGTTAACTGTTCAATACACAAATTAATTCGTTAGATTTTGAAGGAGTTTAATGTAGCATTAAATATACCTAGAGACCAACAAGAGACCAAATATAATGTAGCGTTAGAAAAATATTGCAAATTGAAATAGGTTTTTAATGCACTTGTTCCATAAAAGGCCTATAAAATGTTTATGTTGCAGAGCTTTCTAGATTTAGTTTTTACGTCGTACGCAGCTGCAATCACACCTGCTTTTGCATATACATCTAATGCAGCTCACAGAGGATCCTGAATGGAATAAAATAAACATAACAAATATATTTTATCAGAAACCTGTGCGGAAAACTGTCACTAGGCAAACGCCAGGTTTGTAAAAATGATTTTTTTACTAGATTTGAGATAGGCTAGAAAATTTTTGTTTGAGTAATATACTTAGTTCATATTGCGCACATTAATTTTTGTGCCAGCTTTATCGGCAAATTTTACTAAGGAACTATATACTAATAGATATTGCCTGCATCTACGTCTGCGAGGATTTCTTTGAATAGTCCTGTAGGATTTTTGATTTTCCGTGATAAATAGCCTAAGATTGTTCGTCTCCGAGATGCAAGTTTTGTGTACCAAATTTAATTTCACTTTGACAACAACAACAAAACAAAGAACAATAGTTCTTGCTATCTAGGGCACTCTAGGGCATGCTCCCGGGAATTACCGGTATCAAAAGTATCGGGAATTCCCGAGACTTCTGAATATTTTCAGTCCCGGTTCTCCAACCACAAAACCGCTACTTTTGATACTTTCGAGACTTGGGTAAAAATATTACTTCTCTAATTTAGTGCGAATATTTCTGAATGTAACAATATCTTGATTCACTCTACTGTATTTTATGCTCACAAATTCACGAGGTATTAGTTTAAAAAAATCCTATTTTTACTTTGAGTATGATTATTTTTCTACCACTTCGTACAGTTTCGTATGATAAGTCTTTCTAAGTATTATTTACCAGCAGAAAAGAACTTTTTTGAAGATCAATTAATTTGATGCACTACTTACCCTCGTAGGTACCTGTCTATTATTATCTTAACCTTTATATTTGCACTTTTTTTTGTACAGAAAACTTACAGCTATAACAGAGATGTATAGATAAATAAAGAATAAGTATAACGCCAATTACAAGAAGTCGACGAATATAATATGATAAAGCCCAGTAAATTACATACACACTCAATAGATTTACAAACACAACACAAAACGGTAGCAAAAAAGGATAGGACAAAAACGCCAGGCGATAATTTACTAAAGGATTAATCTAGCTGAGAAACGCCTCAGTGCACACCTGTCCAAAGTGTCCTTAATAAGGACTACTCACTACACGTGTCTTTTATAAGGCTTGGACAGACAAAACTCAAAACGAGACGATGGCAGCATACACGATACCGGATACCAACATATCTAGTGCAGCTTCTAAGAGTTTCTAACCAACTCTACGTAAGGTTCTGGCAGGAGCTATTCCCGCCAAGCGGCATTTTGGAAATATTGGAGATTCATAATTTGCCTCTGTTCTTGCCTTCAGCTTCAATCGTAAATTACATACAACCTTTCAAATTCAGCGTATGATGTTATACCAAGTTCCGGTGGCCGTAGCGCTCCGCCGTATCGCTGCGCTTTCTGTGTGTCCAGGCCATTTAGATTGCATACTAACAGCACGATCAATGCAAAATAAACTAGATTTGGTTTTGCGATGTTTACCTTTTGCTCATACTCGTCTTTAATTGTGGGACTTTGTTTTTATTATGTAAGTAAGACTATATATCTTGTGCATAAGAATATGTAAAATGTTTGTCTGTCTGCTTGTATGTTAGCCTGTACATTTGATGCTCGCTACTCCATTCTCTCAAAAAGGTAAACACATAACTTTTATTGAAGAATATTACATAAAGGATAGGGGTATTTTTTTGTCAAGTTATAATCCTGAGCGGAATTACTCCAAGATATCGAATTTACCGTTTCTACGTGATTGACGTACGAGACTGACTTATGGGTAGGAAGAATTCAGTTCCACAGAAAATCTACGCGGACAAAGTTGCCCGCAACTTTGTCTTTTATATAAAGTATGTACCTACTTAGGCACTCCGCACTAGTTTGTCCAGAAATGGTAAGTTGATTGTTGATAAATAGTTTCCTAAGGAAATCATAAAAGCAAAAGTAGCGCCTGAACGCACACCTGTCCGACACCGGAATCGCTGGACGTATTAAAGCCATAACCACTTAGTTAATTCTAGATTAAATAGACACGCACTGGTAACTTGCGTCTTTAAGCTGTTAGTACCTGTTTTTTTAATACACAGCTTTTATTTAGCTTGATCTAAAAGCTCTCAGCTTATTCTGTAACGTACTTTGTGCATTTTTTTCTTAGACCTCTTCTTAGTCTCAGTACGATAACCCTTCAACCACGGGCGGCCATATAACAATATGCTATTATATAGTTATAAAGTAGGTACACAGTTTCCCATTTGCTGCGGGAAGAACGCAAGCAACTGGTGGTCATGGCTCCAGAGAGAGGAACCTCCTCAAAATTCAAGCCGTCTCAAGTATTTCTACTGACTTCTACATATATTTCTATTTTTGATGGGTACCTTTGGCCCAGAGGCAACCAGGGGTGGTCTTTTTGATTAGGGTTTTATTTTTATTTTTGTTAGTAGGTATATAAGGATTTTAGATTAACGTTTAGTCTATAAGTTTTTATTATATCTTGTAATTTTATAGACCTTCTATAACTGACTTTTTATCCAACAACCAAGCAGAAGCTTCTGCAGTCATGGAGTTAAATAATTTTGTGATGCTGACACTTTTTTTGATAAGTTTATTCCGTGGTTAACATGAAATAATTAAGGACTGAAAGAATGTTAAACAAGTCAGCCTAGAAATTAATATTAATAAAGTACAGTGATTAAAAGTAAAAAATATAAATGATCGCTTGATTTTGCGAGTGTTACAAAAAATGCGACTGAATGAATTAAAACGAGCTGTACATATAAACAAAGAAATTATTTATGCTTTGTCTATTTTTTAAATCATAACTTTTTAATTGCGATCGAGAGCCGGATCTCCATGAGAACGTTTATGTTAATTACCCCTTAAATGATCAAAACGGTCGTCGCTTACACTGTTAAACTAAACAAAAGGGTTGGCCACTCGAGTCCTATTGTTTTTCAGCCATAAATCTAATGGATTGCGTAATTATGACCTTTAATATGTGACAGTCGCTTTGTAACATGTAAATTTATCCGGGAGCATATTGCGGGGTGAAGTGGGGTGGGAAAGAACCAGCTTTAATATTGGGGAGCGACGGGACGCCACTTCACTGCCTTGTTTGGAGCTGGGGTTACGGGTACCTATTACTAAAAATAAGTTTAGCACTTAAATCTAGGTACAATAAAAAGTTTGTACAATCAGTTGTCATACTTAGTGCGACAAATAAAACGCATAAATATTGCACCATATTTTTAAAAATCATTCGTTATCAATATTCTAATCAATACCTAGGTACTTTATAAATTTCCATAAATGTACTAACTTTTTGAATACCTATCTTTCGTATAAAAACCACTGAGTTTTAAAAAATTTATATAATAAAAAAAAAACTTAAATTACATAAGTTAAAGGTAAGCAATTCCTCAAAATTAACTTATTCTTACCTCAAAATATCGTCAGTTCTATCACCTATGCTATCCGGGAAGACTTTAGTCAAACTTAAAGTGTACTAAATACATCCATTGAAAAAAACGGCCTACTTATGTAGGTAACTACTTCTATCTGTGTTAATTTACAGTTCATATATTTTAAAAAGTTTATTCCTTTTTTTGTACAATTAATTTTTTAATAATGCATTCATCGATATTTGCGTATTGTTTTCCGGGGACCTTAGACCGATCGCTTACACAAGAAACAATAGCCACAAATGAAAGAGCGAAACTATATGCCCCCAGCACTGGAAAACCACTCGAGTAGTGAGCTGTAGACGTTCGTAGACTTATTACGATTGTTGCATTGTACTGCACAAAGCCTTGAGTAGCCACTCTATGTGAGAAACTGTTACTAATTCACCGAGTTTGCGTGTGGGAATGTGGGTCCGAAAGTATAATGCCGATAGGAAACAGATTGGTTTTTTGATGGCCAATGTAACGAATGGTCTTTGCAAATTGAGATGAAACTTATGGAAACGTTGGGAGGAAGCTGAAGGAACTACTCAATGGCTTACATTAACACTGAGAGCCTGACGTTCCTTCTAATTCCTTTTTTTTTTAATTTTCAATTAGAACTGTATTTTTCCGATTTCAGTTTAGAAATTTCGTCGTATTCTAATTCAGTAGCCGATAGGTAATCGGTAAGGGAAAAGTTCTCCCTATTAAAAGGACATAATATATCCCTACTAGGTCTCTCCTTCAGAAGGAAATTTCTTCCAGTGAAGGTAATCGAATTTCCTATTTTCTGATTTGTCACAGTGAGTCTTTGAGCAGCATAATAATTTAGGGCTTTGATGATGGAGAACACAGGTGGTGGTACTTATTTTTGTTTTATTTGAAAACAAAGTGTTCCTAACAAGTGTATTAATTACATCCATAAAATTATTAAGGTTGCTACACTGGGATGACAGAGAGACATTGAGCCCTTCAGGTGAACGTAGGAACTTGCAAATTAAATATTCAATTATTTTTGAAGATGGATGTAATTTTGAAAAAAAATATGTTCGTATACAACGACAATCTGCACCTATAATACGCGATAGCTATATATGCCCCAGGGCAAGCAAAAAGCTCCAGCCGCACGAAAAGCTTATTCTTATGCGCTCGATATTATTATATTGGAAATATCCAAATTAAATAGTACCCTAATCTGAATTCAATAACAAAGTATTAAAATAACGTTTGAGCAGTCAATTGGGCGGTAACGTATCGTCCATCGAGATAGCACGATGGAGGTCCATTGTAAACCGACGCCCTGCGGTTCGCGACGCACTCTCGCAGTTCATACAATGTGACGAATGTTTTATTACAATTTTTATAATTGTTGCATTTGCTTCCGCTTAGATGACCACTTCATAGGAGCGATTTTGTGGGAAGCCTGATACTTATACTAAAATATGTTTTATAAAATAATTAATTCCGACAAATACTTATACGCTTGAATATACCAGCATAAAGTCTTCAAGTTATAAAATAGGTTTCCAAAAGGAATTTTTCTTAAAATTACGTATTTATTGTTAAATTGTAAATCTCAATGATGAGATCGTATAGCGCTTTGATTTTAATCGTAGATCGTGACGAAAAATAATAGCATACCACTGGGAGCCGTCCCGCGGCGACCTCACAACGCCAAGTTAGGATATTGTTGACTCACACCAATCTCAAAGAGTTTGGTAGTTGCTACGAGATCGAGCGAATAGATAAGTAGGTTCTCACTTCCCCGCGGTCGCAAACTCCGAAACTCGTGAAAGGGTTCGCCGAATAATTGCAACAATCAATACGAAGGAGCTATCGAGCAATTTGTATGGTATTTGTGCGGGCTGTCTCCCGCTGATGCTATCGACGCGCCTCAGGGTGCCGGCCGTCAATGGGAAGTCCTTTGTAAGGGTTATACTTTCTCACACTTCGAGGGTTTGATTATGCAATTAAAATCATAACTCAACAGGTTCAATGATGTAATAATACGGTGCTGTCATCGGAATATAGGTAGGTACATTAGGTAGTTACCCAAAAAAACAATGTAAATAACTCAGGTATAGGCTCCGAGTAACAAACCAAATACCTAGGTCAAAAGAAAATCTTAAGTATGCATCGTAAGTATGACAATAAAATAGTTTTATAATAAAATTTTTAATAATGTTTTATAAGAAAACAGGTATATCTAATATTATCAAATAAAAAGACGACCTCCGTGGCGCAGTGTGAATTGGGAATTTATAATTTCTGAATTTTCCCTGGTCTAGCCTGGTGGGAGGCTTCGGCCGTGGCTAGCTACCACTCTACCGGCAAAGACGTGCCGCCAAGCGATTTAGCGTTCCGGTACGATGCCGTGTAGAAACCGAAGGGGTATGGGTTTAATATGCGCCTAACAGGTTAGCCCGCTATATCATTACCTTAGACTGCATCATCACTTACCATCAGGTGAGATGCTAGTCGTAGTCAAGGGCTAGCTTGTAGTGGATAAAAAAAAGACTATGATCGTATCACCTAATCAATAAGCTAAACATGCACAATTTTCGTTTTACCAAGAAACTATGAACCAAAACGATAACTCAGACCTCGGTTCATAATAAGACATAAACATCACCTCGTTGCAATATGTCACGACTAACAAAGCGCTGCGGTAACGGTCCTCGTCATTTGTCTGCCGTAACCCTGTTATTTATGATCTTCGACCAAAGAAGGAGGACAAAAACGGAGCTGCTGTTAAATATTTGCCTGAGACAAGAGGGGGCGATAATTCGAGGCTATTATCTATGACGTTATTTCACGCCCTTTGTGCGGTCGTCACGCCGTGTCATCTGCTCCTCGAGACGCCTGCCTCTACTATCTCTCGATTATTTCTATTGTGTCATTTTTTCAGTGCGCGCGAGTCGGATGTGCCACCGACGATGAATTTGTCTCGTTCGCATCTTCGCTCGACTTCGCCGTAAAAACTGTTGAGGAGCTGCCCTATTGTCTCCTGGCCCTTTTACGAGCTCCGTTTTGTGTGGCTGTTATTGTTTGCGGTCGATAAACATCTCGCCACTAGGTAGGTAGGGATCATTACTACTTTTGCCGGTGGTTCATTTTAATGGTGCTTTATCGGATTTGTTTGTCAATTAAGTTGTTTTGAAAGGTTAGAGACATCGTGTTCTTTTAGAATGGAGCTAATGAACAAAGACGCTTTGAGGCTGAGAACAGACTTAGCGACGTCATCAATATTTTCTTTCAAACAAGATCCGATGCTAGTTGCAGCGATAAATAGGCTGTATAATAAAGACGAAGTACTAGGACCACAGCTATTACTACCCGAAAGAAAATTGCTTTTTACCGAAGTTCAACAACTTTTGAAGCAGCCTTGCGATGTCAATGGTACATTGTTTCTGATTTAAAAATTTGATGGCTAGATTAATATAGATTAAGATATCGGATATCATTTTTTTCAAATGCAGTTCCAGGGAAACCAGTTGATATCCTAATGTCGCAACATGTAAAGCAAACAAGAAATGTTATCATTAAGAAAATTGAAGACATATTAGGCAGTATTAACAATAGCGCTGAAAGAGATGGTGCACCTAAACTGATTATAAGAAACCAAAGATTGTGGAGCAATTGTATCTATGATTTAGATCGGTAAATGTCTATTTTACTTAGAGCTCGCTGATCCTGCTGGAAGTTCTGAGATCGCTTGGGTCGGACTTTTCTAAATCCTGAAAGATTATGTCCTTTATTCTTTAACCAAACACAAAGTGACTAAGCTCAGTTTAGTTTTTTTAACAAACTAAACTAAACTTTTCCAACTTCTTCTTATCCCACGTAACTAGATAGATAGAATAAAATAATACTATGGAGACATTATTAAAGGTTTTAATTTTTTTAGAGTCACATTAAAAGCCTTGAACGATGCTAAGACAACAACGCTGTGCTACACGAGTGCAGAAGATAAATCTCGTTTTAATACAATAGTTTTCGTCTTATCTAAAGTTCATGAATTACTCATGAAGAATTTGACCGTCACCAGAAGGTAAGGCATAGAACTTAGAGGCATGAAGCTTTATTTTAGTATTTTGCTTTGTATTAAAGGGTTTCATCTTACAGGGAACTATTTTATCAGAATGTATCCAGATTTGGTAACCAATCAAGACTTGATGTCGGAGTTCGGGATGTTTGTTGTTTATTAGACACACCGCCTTGGGATTTGGGTATAGTCGCTACTGCGAAAGGACTTATCGCAGGCCCCCTAAAGATACACCAGAGTGATGGCACCATTGTTGACTGTATGATGTCGGGAGGTATGTTATAGCTTATAATATTGTCTTTTATAACATAGCAGAAAGTAAGATATAATCGCGAGGTTACAAAGATCTTACTTTTTTATTGTTAAAGGAACATTAATACCGCAAGACATCAAAGGAATTAAAGAGTTTAAATCACATGCTAAATACATATTAGTTGTGGAGAAAGACGCTATTTTTCAAAAATTGCTAAACGAAGGAGCATTGATTCGATTAGGCCCAGTAATAATATTAACGGTAAGAAAAATACATTGAAGAAGAATTATTATAGTTTACTTAAAGAATATCTAATGTATTTGTCCATTTTATTTTGGTAATTGTTAGGGTAAAGGCTATCCCGATGTATGCACACGTCAATTGCTTTGCCGATTGGTAAATGAACTTCGCCTAAAAGCATTGGCGCTAGTGGACGCTGATCCACATGGATATGAGATCTTCTTGACTTATAAATACGGTTCATTGGTGAGTGTATATTTTTTAACCGACTTCAAAAAAAGGAGGAGGTTCTCAATTCGACTGTATGTTTTTTTTTTTGGTGTAACGTGTCTTACGAAGTAAAGACTCAAGTAGATACTTGTGCTCTTTAAAGTCTTTACTTCGTAAGACACGTTGCCTTAATATGGTAAACTTTCACTAAATAGGAGTGTCTTAGATAAATTCTAGTCATAACATTTACTTACTTTCTGGTCTACTACGAATACCTATTAAGTACCTAGTTATATCGTCACCATGAGCAGGATGAAGGGTTATGGACTTAATAGGATTTTATATTAATTTTTGTTAAGTACATTTTTCGATCGTTTGAATATTTTTTGACGGTGTCGTCATCCGGAATTATCCGTATTCCATATGCATAATAATATTATGAATGCAAAAGTATGTCTGTCTGTCTGTCTATCTATCTGCTAAGGTTTAAAGGCCGTCTTTTCAACCGATTATGATGGATTTTGGTATAGAGATTATAGATAGAGTCCCGGGGAAGGACATAGGTTACTTATCCCGGAAAATTAAGGAGTGGTCCCCTCCCTGTGACTAATCTCCCTGTGGTTCCCAGAATCTGATAAGATTACAAATCTTTCAGGCACAATCACATTTGTCGGATTCCCTTGCATGCAGCAGTTTGTTGTTGCTCGGTGCGCGGCATCACGACATCATGACCCTTGCCCGTAAGGAGGCCCAACTACCCCTTACTCTGCTGGACAAGCGCAAACTTGCAGCTTTAATTAAAAGGCCCTATTTAAATACACCTACAGGTTAGGAACTTAAGGAAACTTATTACTAGGTATCTTTTGGAACATAAAGCAGTATTTAGCTTCGCTTCAAAGTCATGTGCAGGTATAATTAGTCAGTAAGTACCTATAATCGTTAGTTTTCTAAAGAGGAGATGTTATCGTTAATATAGATTTGAGAGGCAAGACTCTTGAAAACAATGTATTTTTTTCTTATTGCGTGATAGGTTTGCGCTTGACGACAATCATGCTTAGTGCAAAGCAATGATGAGGTCTAGGTTGGAACGCGCTTGCCTAGAAGAAGTTCCAGAAACTCAACCACAACAGAAAATCTCAAAGAAGAAAATGTTTCGGGAAGCAGTCTCTTCCGTCATTTTTGCGTCATAAGATAAATTAATATTATAATAGGTTTTAAATTTTTTTGACTTTGAAAACACCTGTTTTAGGTGCCCGTATAAAAAGTGATCTAGAAGTTATGTTGACGAGTGGTGTGAAGGCTGAGATAGAAGCAGTGGCATCCACAGCCGCCGCACTCTGCGACTCTTACCTGCCCTCGAAGCTCATACAGGGCGACCATTTAGGCTAAATCAAAATAAATAAGGAATTGTTAAGTATTGTAATTTGTAAATAAAAGTCGGGTTTATAAATGTTTAAAATTTTAATGATAAGCATATCTTATCTTATCTTATATATATAAAAATGAAACCCGTTTTCCTTGGTCACGGCATCACGCGTGAATGGCTGGACCGATTTCACTAATTCTTTTTTTGTTGTATTTGTTATTATTAGGAGAAGGTTTTTAAGGAAAAAAATATTAAGAAAATCTCTCAGAAATATTGAAAAATATACATTTAATTTTGCATACTAAGGCGGTACGAAGTTCGCCGGGTCAGCTAGTATCTTATCTTATATATATAAAAATGAAACCCGTTTTCCTTGGTCACGGCATCACGCGTGAATGGCTGGACCGATTTCACTAATTCTTTTTTTGTTGTATTTGTTATTATTAGGAGAAGGTTTTTACGGAAAAAAATATTAAGAAAATCTCTCAGAAATATTGAAAAATATACATTTAATTTTGCATACTAAGGCGGTACGAAGTTCGCCGGGTCAGCTAGTATATATATATATATATATATAAAAATGAAACCCGTTTTCCTTGGTCACGGCATCACGCGTATTCGGCTGGACCGATTTCACTAATTCTTTTTTTGTTGTATTTGTTATTATTAGGAGAAGGTTCTTACGGAAAAAAATATTAAGAAAATCTCTCAGAAATATTGAAAAATATACATTTAATTTTGCATACTAAGGCGGTACGAAGTTCGCCGAGTCAGCTAGTTACTGATAATCATTGATGTAGAATTTTTTTAGTACCTATACTAGATGTAGGATTAGCGCTTCAAAAATGTCCCCGACAAATTACAGCACAAATACGAAAGTGCTCTTATTTGACATTAGTACGGGCCAACCTTAGCCAACATAACGACGCGTCAAAATGCTGCAGTGCTCATATAAAAAGTGTGCTAATATCCTTTGGCCAATCTTTGTGACAATGCGTCAAATATTGTAACAAACATTGACTGTTCTGGATAGACGGGATGCATGGAGTAGTGTTGGTGTTTTAAAAGTATTGTTGCTTAGTGATTCCCTGGTAATCCATTTCGTTATGCAGTAGAGTTGTTTAAGCCATCTAAAATATACAGATAGCATTAATTATGTTCAAATTCATTTTGATAAAATTGATATTACTGGAAACACACATACCTACATAGTTACATAAATACACATAAAATACATGGGTACATAAAGATATTATATACTTTACATAAATATTTTATAAAATAATGTAGTAAAAAATAATAAAAGCCGCAAAGGCTAAATCTGAATAAAGTTTACTTGGTACTTTTTAAGTTTACGTGTAATACGTCAATAAAACGTAGATTTTTAACCTTGATATTAATTTTAAAATGAAACTAAGTAAGGACAATTTAATTTTAAGTTAAAATCTTACTTCTTAAACAAATGTTAGGTAGTTTAGTTTTAGTTTCCTCATGTTTTTACACAGATACTTATGCATATCATAACATTGTATAGTTATAAATATTGATAGAAGAGGAGAGAGTACGCCATTTAAACCTACGTGGTTTTTCGCAGTGCTACCCACCAAAACTGTATCAATATTTATTTTGATAAATAAAACATACTGTACAAGTATAACACATAAGTGAGTTGCTGGGGCGCGTAAGCTAGTAATAAATATACACGACCACATACCACCACGATATACAACTTTAAAAAAATCAGCAACTCCATGTCTCCATTGTTCTATTTGAATTTCGTTCCATTGAATTTTTTGTTTTTGCCTTTTTACAAAGACAAAAGGTCTTTAATATAAACATACTACATTCGTAATTCAACTTAAATTCTAAGTTTTAAGGTTTATAATAAATTGACGTTGTTGATATTGACAATGTGATGCCAAGAGTTGCGTCTTGTTCCAAAATAGTGTAAAGGTATCAATTTGGCAACGTATGAAGTACCTTATTGCTTACACATTAAGTTTTATTTTAATAATAAATATTTTTGTACTTATTTTAAAAATTACTTTTTGTTTTGGATTGAAAGGTTATTCCTACCTTTTCTCTGATGACAGAACGTCTTAAAAATTAATATTTTCTAATCGTAATGTAGCTTTATGTGTTAAACTTAAGGTGCATAATTAACTGAAGTTGTTGCTAATATAATACCTTTTTCTACATTTCCCACTCAGCATACAAATGTTTATGTGTGTGCAAATTGGGACATTTTTGCGATATTTTTTGTTCGTGACCCTGTTTCTAATGCTGATAATAATAACATTTTTATGCCTTGCATCTGATCGTCTACTCGAGACATCTAGTGCCAATAAATGACAATATTATGTGTTCATGACGGTGTTGCGCCCCGGAGAAGACGCGATGTTCCCCTCGCCAACTAGCGTCAACACGTAAAACTAAATGCCATAGATGGCAGCCGAATTGTACATGAAAGTAGTGTATCCATCAAAACATAGATAGCGCTCAAATAAAAAATCTTGTAAAACTCAGATAATGTAACAAGTTATGTTAGTAAATTATAATAAGTCTATGGTTAATACTGTGTTAAAAAAGATAGATAATTCAGTGTAACGAAAAATACCTACCTCGAGAAAAATACTATATTATAATCTACACAATGGAAAAACAAAAAAAAACTTGTCAAACAAACACCAAATTGCCATGTAGATTTTTTTATTATCATTTCATTGATTTCATCAAAATAGTTATTTATTTAATGATTTAAATTTACCTTTGGAATAAAATAATTAATTAAACAAAATTATTCAGTCACATACCATGGATCATTCAAATGAAATAACTAATGATAAGGAATGTGTCAATAAAGCAAAATCTCAATGCAGTGGACAAGCTAAGAAAGTCGAATTTGAGCCTGCGAAACGTAAATCCTTTAATGTGAATGAAGCGGTTAGATCCTTGGACATGGCGATAGGCAGACTGAAGAAAAGCAAACTTGTGAACGGTGATTATGTAACTAGCACATCGTATGCGAATCCAGATAGGAGTAGAACAGATGAAATGTTTATAGACAGTCTTTCAAGTCCCAGCAGGAATATTGCTGATGTTGATAATACATCTTTAATTTCTATGAACTTTTCGCACTACGAACTTATGCGTAACGTTTCACAAACCAATTGTAACTCTGATGGCGCTTTTAGTAATACCACCAGTGATATATTTTCTAGCCTTTCCGACATCACTTCTAGAGACGAACAATTAGAAAGATATTTCCGAAGTGCAGAAATATGGAGTAGAAACCGTAGAGATGCCGGTCCGAGCAGTCTTCAAGACGGACTGCTAGATAAATGATAGTTGAAAACTGATAAGGCAGCAAAAAATTATCCGTGTACATAAACACGCGTGAACAGTTGCAAAATAAAACTATCATATGAACGATTATGAAAATTTTATTTATTCAAAGAAATTTACATTAATAACAGAATAATCTCAGAATTTACAAATAAAAATACTGATCTATACAACACTGTAACTCTTAAACGAGACGATAAGATTTATAACACTGATTAACAACAACGTAGAATATAATTGTCTCTAGGGCCATCAATCGGCGCGTTACTGAATACAATAATTTTTATAACTGCCCTGTATTTTTCAACAAACTTAAATTCCTAGACTTGTAGACTTATGATGCGTGTGAATTAATAACTGCAGGGTTTGAGAGGTATTTTTTTGCAGTTGTTGCATAAGTTGGATTAAAAAAAAATTAAACACTGTACAATTATTCATATTATTATTGTGTTCAACATCACGCTTACCATCGATCTAATAGCTAAGGCGCAATCCGCGACACTCTATAGTTACGAGGCGGACACTATGCTGCATTTGTACTCTGCACACTGATTTATTTATTTTATAAGCTCTTTTAAAACTATAAAACAAAATATCAATCTGTTGAGTACAATTCAGCTTGGACTGAAGAATTCTAAAAAGACGTGTTTTTGATCGACATTTTATACCACATCCATTGTATCTGAGGAAACTAGACAGAAATCTAAACTAATTTACCAGGGAAACATTAACATTATTACAACAAATGAACAATTACATACTTGTAGCTGACCAGATTTGAGATAAGGAAATAATTGACATAGTCATCACATAGTTCCCTACATTCTTGCCCCATGAGTATCTATGGTTTTGGAAGCTTTCGCTACACTGGAAGACTAAAGGGTTTTAATTAAAAGGGCATCAGAAAGAAATAATGACCATAGAGAGAAGCGGCGTGCAAATAATCAAGTTTGTAGATCGATCTTAGTGCTGATATTAATCAATAACAACCTGCCATTATAATTAAATACAATTAGGTATCTACACGTCTTAGATTGGTGTTATATAATGAGAACGTTATCAATTTAATTGATACACCTTCATTTTCATAGAATCAATTCAAGGCCTGATCTTAATTATTCAAAGAAAGCCTTGCAAGTGGCGATGCATAATTTTCGGAACAATTTAATCGTACTGGCAAATTTTGTTTTATTCGGTACGGGAATTGTTTTTGGCATGCCATTATAGTGTATAACAACTAGTAGGTATTATCATTTTGTATAACTATAGAACTTCCGCTAAAGAAATGATGTAAAATTTAAAGCACCCGGTTTCCAAACTCTCTCGTTTTATTTAAACTATAAAATTTCATATGTTTGTGATGTATACGTAGCCCGTAATAAATATTGTCTAGGTTTGTTATAGGTACAATTTTTGGGCAAAGCAATATAGTTTATAATTTTATTATTATGGAAGAATTTTAAAAATACTAAACTAATGTTTATCTTAGAATTATAATATTATTTAATAATTACAACGAATTCGATTTGACTAGGCCCTACGTATATCAGATGCAGATATAGTTTTAATTCAATATATCCAATATAGTATCGAAAAACATTGCAATAGAAGAATCACAGCATCCTTAAGACCATAACGGCGATTGAAATTAACATCATCGACATATCGTAGGTATTTTAATTGTAAAATTTAGACCAAATTGGCAGTCTTCACAAACATGGAATGTACGATATGCGTCTATGCAGGTATCCGATAACACTTAACAAATATCGGCTGATAATTATTTCTATACAACAACAACGAATTACCCACTTACTTCAGTTAGATGAGGTGAACAAGCAGATTCCTTGTTCTGTGAGTGAACAACATCTACATGGTTCATACACATACTATCCAATTTGCCATGATAAATAATAAATATTATCTTTTTCCGTACAAATGAATTTCCTATCGGTCAACAATACTATTACAAATTGTCAAAAAAAAATTTTGTTTCTTAATTCTCGTGGAACATTTTAAAACAATTTCCGGCTGTGCTAAAGTGGTATGCAATTTTCTCAACATCAAAACTAATAACTGTGATGTTATTGTTGAAAGAGCCATTTTAGCCGTCTATAAATAAGAACACTCAGTGCATGCAGTGACTTGTGTTATGTACGAGATTAATCTTAAAACACAGCGGAAAGCTCTGAACTGTACATATTCTCTGTATAATTTCTCGATACTGCTAGTAGGTGATGGACCGTACATTCACACACTTATAATTGCCTATAACAAGAAGGCGATTTCTAGCTCCTTTAACCTACTTTGTACAATGTACATGCTTATTAGTTACACGATTATTTCTTTACGCAGTATTTTTGAGGCCTATAGCGTTATAGTTACTTACATATAGGTATACCCACCAGACTTAAAAATCTGAAATTACATTAAGTACCTACTTTGAAAAATGCTTAGGTATTTGATTTTGGTAGATGGATTTTCTAGTTTAACATATTCATTGGCCCAAAATCCGAACCATATACCTCTCAGTAAGAGCTACCGCAGACGACCGCTTGCTGTCTAAGACTAATCTATCTGGCATCAACAGGCCAAATAGGATCAAGTTACCGAAAGTAGTAAATGCCCTGTGTTCCATATTTTCACTGAATTTCCTAATCAGACTGAAATTATAGATCGACTGAGATATTTCTTCGCATTGACTATGAATACTTAGACGTTGAGATTTTAAGTGGAGATTTCAGATTTACTCAAATTGACATTTAGCTACTAAAATTCGTTATGAGACTGCCGGAATATTGAGATGGTATTACCTATTACTCAATACCTAGTATTGATGTAACAAATAGGTAATATGTTTTTCAATGTATCGACAGAAAAGATCAGTTATGAATTAATGAAGCAAAAGCAGCTGAGGATATAGGGATGATCAAGGTCACTTCATTTCTAAAAATTACATTATGAAACTTTGGATTATTACTAATTTTATTTTAAATTATTACTATTTAAAACATTTTGTAAGAGGTTCTTTTATCAGTGATGAAAGGTATAAAAAGTAACTAAAAATCCGCGATTGATTTTCAAAGAAAACTGCATCTTATAAAAGGCCTAATAGATTCCCTAAATGATAAGCTCCTCATTTTATGAAATTTATTTTATACCTACACAACGTAAAGAAATTACATAGGCTTAGGTCACATTAAGGTGAATTTCGCGGGGTCCGCTATGCGGTGGGCCTATTACACTACACTTTTTTAAGGGCCCCGTCGCAAGGGTGGGCGTGGCCGCTGGTTTTGGCGTCGCTATTACACCGCATAAACTATCGGGCCCAAACTCAGTATGAACGAGAACCTAGATGGCACCTAGCTGTCATATAGGTGGCACAAAGTAAACTAAATTAACGTCAAAATGCTCGCGCGAGCCGGAGAAACACAACTATTCTCTACGCTGATCGTGCGACTACTGAGGTCCCTAACCTGTAACCACCCTAAGAGTTATTAGGTACATTGCCCGGTTGGCAGAGCGCGGCAGACCGGGACGACCTGATGTCCCTAAAAAGGGACCCTTTCTCCCTAAATGTTATTACACTACACTGATACAGATAGTCAGTGTAGTGTTTTCAGTCCCTTGAAAAAGTGTAGTGTAATAGGATTTTTATGATTTAAACGACTACCAGCACCAATTTAAGTACGACGTAACGAAGCTTCAATCGGCGCGAGTGAGTAGTGTCTACAGTTCCACTAACTTATTCTGGCCCGGTCGCCAACATTGGAACTAATTTTTATACCTGTTTATTTTTTGTTTTTATTTTATTTTTAATATTAAATGGTGACGCTGTCACCGGATCTGGTTAGTTTGTGGGACTGTACATCGCACTCACTGTTCGCCTTAGTATGACCGTAGCTTTAATAATAATGTAACGGTAACAGTGTATTATAAAGGTGGATGTAAAAAGAGCTACAGGTAACAGTAAAGCCTAGAAATTGAAGCTCGTATTGCTATGAATATTACGATCATATTATTTAATTATTTAACAGGTAGATAGGTATGTTTTTAAGATTCATTATACTTAACGGCATCCTCTTCGAACTGCTTTACTCAATAAGTCTTATTAATTGGCTTTACAACAGTAGGTTTTAAAATGAGTACCTACTTTTGTAGAGCTAATTTTATTGTAAGTTAATAGTTTCTTAAAATTCTATGTCAATTGTTTTCTAGTGGGTAGTATCTAATATAAATATAATATATATATATAGTATAATTAAGAATTTTCAATCAAGGATCTAACCAGTAAAATCTGTACGGTAAGTATATTTACCATTATGGTTAAAAAGAAAGATACTATATAAGGTTGATATAACTGAGTGAATGTGATGTGCTATTTGGATGAGAAATTTTATGCAGAATAGAGACTAGCCTTAGTGTAGTATAGACGTCATTAAGGTGAAGGTTGCTCAAGCTGCATTTCATAGACAAGTACTAAGAACAATAAAATTTTTGTCAGATTTTTCTATATCTTTAACCTAGAAAGTTTCTATTTATTATATTTCATTAGCAACTTTTTAACAAAGTGAACTTTTTTCTTCTTTATAGTAATCATAAGATAATTAATATTTACTATATAGGTATTTTATATTATATACTAGCAGATAACAGCGGGTTTTTACGTACAACCCTCTGCAATGAATTATATAAAATTCAGTAGGTGCATGTTCTAAAGAAACCAAAGACTTTTCTGTACAATTCATGCAGTCTTACGTCTTATATAAAATCTGGTTGCAAACATTAAATATAACATGAATCTGTTTACTTTAACTTCAGCCATCCAATGGGATATCTTCTAGATTTTATATTTATTTACACATACTGGCTTACACTTATAACTACACACGTCATCATTTTATTTCATCTATCTAGCATCTTCAACGGAAGGCGTATAAACTAAACTTAGTATGAAGAACACAATAATTTTAAATCACTATTTCATTTACATATTTACACAATAATCATTACGATAACAAACCTATTAAGTACCTACTCTAGAAATGACAGAATGTTTGATGCGACACTTCGTTAATTTTATCTATCTGGCGGAGGCAGCTTGGTGTCTTCGGGATCAAGAGACAGGCACTCTCGGAGATAATCTTCCATAGATCGGTATACGTGTTCGATAACGCCCTTTAAGTCGTGCCCTTCGTCAGCGTAAGCCTGCAAACAAAATTAACTATCGTAAACGCGTGATTTAACTTTTCGCTTATGGGAAGGTTTATAGTTAGTTGCATCTGATAGTAATGCAACATAAACCAGAACTTTTCAATTAAATACCATTCGTCAGAAACATACGTCGCGCACATGTCTGCCATGCAATGTATGAGGTTCAGCGCATGCCATTGCTTTAGTCGAAAAGCAATGGAAGAAATACGAGAAGAGATTTATAATGCTACCTGATATCGAAAACGCATGCCGGCGTCAGTAAGCGCTCGGGCCAGTTTGTAAAGTGTTCGGGTAGGACACGCGCACTCATGTCAAGCATGCCGTGTATGAGGATAAAACATGTCATTTATTTATTAGACAAACGTAGGAAGAAATGCCCGCCTCGTTGGTCTAGTGGTTGGCATGTTCGACTGCGGCCGACGAGGTCCCGGGTTCGAGTCCCGGGTTGAGCCATAATTAAGTATTGGTTTTTTCTGACTAGAAATTCTCAGTACTATAGCCCGGAGTTAGGAAGTTGGAGGTGTTTTACACCCCCGTGCCTCGGAGAGCACGTTAAGCCGTCGGTCCCGGTTATTATCACTAACATGATAATAGTCATTAAAGTCTGCCAACGCGCATTTGAGCAGCGTGGTGGGTCTAAGCTCTAATTTCCTCTCTCCTATGAGAGTGGAGGCCTGTGCCCAGCAGTGGGACGTTAATGGGCTGTAGTGGTGGTGGTGATGGTAGGAAGTAATAGTTTGGTACTGGTACCTGATATCGAAAAAGACCGCCGGCGTCGGTAAGCGCTCGGGCCAGTTGCAGCGCATGCGGGTAGGGCGCGCTCATGCCGGCCATGCCGTGTATGAGGTACAAGGAATGCCATTGGTTTAGTCGGAAAGCTATGGAAGAAATATGAGAAGATATTTATAATGGTACCTGATATCGAAAAAGCACGCCGGCGTCGGTCAGCGCTCGGGCCAGTTGCAGAGCGTGCGGGTAGGGCGCGCTCATGTCGGCCATGCCGTGTATGAGGTACAAGGCATGCCGCGGCACGTGGTGAGCGCGCTGCGACGCGTCCGCCTCCACGTAACCCTTATAGTTCACTGACGGCTGGCCAAGGATGCGCTCCGTGAACGCTACATCTAAACACACAATATATGCAACAAATAAGTATTAGTTAGTTTGATCAAAAGTGCCCTAAAAGTGAAACTAGCAACATTTCAAGTGGCGTAAGCCGTGTTAGCTAGTTGGAAACGAAATTTCAGAAAATGGTGTTGTTCTGTGAGGAATATTCGTAGACATTCTATTAATTTTAAAGTCTCGTTAATTGTATGAAAAAGGACCAAAAAGGACTCACTATAATACAACCAGTCTGTTATCGGCGACACGGCGATACCACACTTCAACGTGGCCTGTTGCGACCCTAGAAGCATAGCCGTCACGTAGCCGCCGTAACCCCATCCCCACACCGCAACCCGAGTCACGTCCAAAAATTTGAATGTGTCTAATAAATATCTGTGAAAAGAAAAAGGCTTTAATAAATAATCTTCCAAGTACAATAAAGGGATAACAAAAACGAAGAAGATACAGCACACATGAACGAAACATGAACGATGAGAAGGTACCAGTGTACCGTCGCGGTCAGAAAATGTTTACCACCTTAAAGATTAATAATTGCATGGACCCATCTGTGCCTGTAGGTCGTTGTGGTTTGATTAGGCATAGGTAGATCATAGATTTTATAACTTTAGTAAATGTCAGTTTAACAAATGCGATCATGCTAACAATTTTTTTGCTGATCGGACAAGATTTAGTAAGCTTCTCCGGCTTTTCAAATCCAGGACTTTTCCAACCTGCAATTGTTCGGTCGATATAAAGATCGCACTTAGATATGACACTCACAAATAATGTGGCTTTCTATTGGTACCTACCAGAATTTTCAAAATCGGTTCAGTAGTAGATTACCTACCTTGTACAACGTCACAAACTCACAAAATCACAAACTAAAGTTAAAGTCACTTAATTTATAAAGAGGTATTACTAACTACGAATTCTGAAAAGCAGTCACAGATTTACGAAAGCTTTTCCCATACGACAAATGTCCGAATACAGGCACTATTGAGTGCCTGTAGGTATTTTAATTAAAAATAATTGTTAGTAGAAACATCTCATAAGTGCCTACCTAATAACAGCCAATTGGTCAGCCACCTCGACTCCGCCGAGGCGACCGCGTAGCAGCGCGCGGGGGAGACCTCTCGCGCCTGCTACGTCTAATTTTACGTAAACTACGTCGTTACGTGAAGACATATACGTTCCCCAGTCTAGCATAAACTCGTCGGTTACTTGCTGACTGCCGGGTCGTCCATCTCTATCAAACAATCACACAATATTAAATTGAAGAGTGACATTCCGCGAGGCGTAAGCTGAGCTTTGGATTTGTGTAAGTGGCGAGTGGGCACATCGATAGTGTATAACTGTAGAGTCGTGCAACCCTGCGTTGCTTTTAACAATGACACTCAGACAAATACTAAACTCTGTTATTGTTAGTCATCTAAAATTCCACATCAATGGTGTTAGTCATTTAAAAAAATTGTGTGTGTCAGCTAAGACGCACGACTGGAGTTTACTCTTTACGAACGATAATAAAATATATAGATTAGTAAATGAGGGTATAAATGAATGCATTTTTTATATTACTGAAAGCATGTATCTATTTATATATTAATTATATAATTTATATTCATCAAAATACATTACATAGTCATGGAAATACAAACAAGTATCACCATGGTAACATAAAGTCAATAACGTAACGGAGGAAGTTTGATTTTACTCCCCATAAATTTTCATACCCCGGGCTTATATATGAAAATCGATTCTAGAGGAGGTAAATTTCAAAACAGTTTTCTTAAAGTATTTTAAGGTATACAAGCAAAATGATTATAAAGTGACTTACACTTGAACTAGGACGGGAAAGGCAGCATCGCGAAGCTCCTCTCGCCATGATGGTGGCAGGAAAAGCTGAACGCGAGCTTTAGAACCGCTACTTAGTTTCACATCAAATGATCTACGACTAGGCAATGCCAACTCACGTAAACGTACTGATCTGCAAAGAAATACTCGATTATACTAAAATATTTCATTTTTATACATATGTTTTATCATCGTAGTTTTATCAACGTAATGTCGGATGTGCATTTTTGATACGTCACTTTACTCTACGTTACATTTTATGACGTGATAGAAACGAAACACACGATGTGGAGTTATAAATAAATAACTTTTATTTCAGGCAATAATTAATACAACCCATAGTACTTAACAATTAATAGGACAAAGAGTGACAATATGAAATAGAACAGTTACGTTTAAATGTGAGACAAAAATTTTAGTTGAAAAATAAATATATTCAAAAATATGTAAAAAAAAGTATATAAATCGGACTAAAAAATAATAATAAAAAAACAATCAAGTGAAAGTGTTGTTGTCGCACCGATGCAGGTTAGGATTTGTGTAATCCTTTTGCTAAACCAGTGTTTAGATTACTCAAATCCTCGATAACGGCACACAAGATAGAATTGGTAGGTACTTTGTCTTAGTCTTTCCTAGAAGGAAGCCTTTCCTTTAAGTATGGCGAAGAATTCAGGCACTCTCGCAGCAGCAAACATGGCTTTAGCACTGCAGAAACGCGGGTGCTTCATTAGGATGCGGAAGGAGTTGTTATAGCGTGTGGCGTAACCTGGGGTAGAATGACGTCACGTTACAAGTAGGCCCGGATCATAAATATTTACTCACCTATAAGGCCTCGTATCGTATAATATTCTTTCTAACTTATGTGTTCTAGCGTCATGAAGTCCGGCGAGCGGAGGGCCAGGGCCGCCACATTCCAGAACATAGTGGGTTATCCCAAGCTTCGGTCTGGCGGGAGTAAAAGTGGCACTCCAGAAAGTGCAATTGGCGTAGTGCAAACGCGCGGGCCATAGAGCGAGCTCGCAAGTAAGGCAACGCGGCTCTTCGCGTTCTGCGCGCGCTCTGACGGAGTTGCTTCCCCCACCGTAGTTTGGATCCCGGACCACATACACTTGTCTTTGGCCTGGTCTTTCAGCACTACCTATAAGCGAAATGAGATATGATAATTATGTTGTTATTCAACATGTTGCGATTTCAATTCATTTTTTAATTTCTCTATTTCTATCCAATCATTCATTTTACTTTTGGCAGCTCGAGTCAATGATGTTCTAATAAGGTTCTAATGCGTAACTGATTCGATTTTTGATAACAATCGACTTTCTTCATAAAGAAGTTTTAATCGATTTGACACATTGATTTTGACACTTTTCTCAACATTTTTTATTTTTTTATAAACATACCCAAGCGTTTAAATGACTATATATGTATAATAAATCATTTATGTACTTAAAAACGGTACAGTAAATGTACATGAATCAGTCAGGTCATAGAAACTATCTGTCGCCAAATATAGGTAGGTTTGTGGTGCTTAAAGGAAATGCTTGCAATGCAGCTTCGTGACTATTTTGAAAAGGAAATTCGTAATTACTGGATGAGTAGGCCTATACGAGTAACAAAATATTGGATAAAAGGCAACGTCGCTTCACTATTGTAAAAAATATCTGCGTCTATGAAGTATTGCCTTTTTCTGTCAACGATTCCCTGTCAATAATCATGAAACTTCATAGGCGTGCTTATGTCAAAATTAAAATAAATGGTTGGACAGATATGTTTTATCTAATCATACTATATAATAATAATTTTAAAAGGGCACACAATGATACACTCTTAAACCCTATACAAGCTCTATCTAAACACACAATTGGATTATACTGAGCTATGAATGTGTGTTCATATTTACTATAAAACGAAGACATAAATGAGGGATGTTCAAATAACAAAATTGATAATGATTTGCTTGAATTTGTTTTGCGCTGGATTTATGTGTGGTTAGTAGACAACGCTATAGCATTTTAAAGTAACACCACTCGGCAGCAATCAATAATAATACTTAATTTGATAAGCCTCCGTGGACATATTAGCAGGTCCAAAATTATGAGGGTAAAACTTTTCGACGTCAACACCTTCAATAAAATAAAGAAAAAGGTACATAAATCTATAGTTCTTGTTTATCTGTTTATTCTTCAGCCACGTTTTGTAGTCCTAAGATGGATTACTGGGACATACCAATATCTTTCCCCGACATCTGTGCGATTTTATGTAGCAAATTGGTACCTTGCTAATAAATCTTAAAATTCTAAATTGCTAACCAAAACCCTTTGATTTTTTGTTCATTGGCTAAGAATAGTTAATTGGATGAAAGTAATTAAAAATTTATTTAACGCTTTTGAAGTCGGTTCACTTTAAAAAAAGTAATATCTTTGTTGTGTTTTCTTGCAACGCACTTTGCCGTAACGAATGGGAACATGCCTTGAGCCAGCTTGAGCGCTGACGGGCAACTAGGTATATTACAGACTAGCCTTTTTTCAATTCCCGCAGGAACCCCTTAGTTTTCCGGGACAAAAAGTATCCGAGATACAACCTATCCCTTTACCAAATTTCATAAAAATCTGTTGAACAGATGGGCCGTGAAAGCGTAGCAGACAGACAGACAGACACACTTTCGCATTTATAATATTATTAGTAATTAGTCTGGATTGAAGTGTGTATTTATGACGTAAAATAAACATAACTTGGCTCACCTAAATAATAAACTAAGTGATTTTCCTGGTCCCACGCCAGGATCTTGGCGACTTCGACTTTACCATGAGATAAGACAGCCATTCGTTGTCGCAACACATCCACATGCTTAATATGTGTATAATACTGCCCCCCGCCTTCTTGTACTGCCGCTAAAAGTAGGAATGCGCCGCCATCTTCCGAATAGACGGGCTGTTCATGAACTTCCAACCAGGGTTCATCAGTGGCTTTTTCGGAATGCGTCTGGAAATTAAAATATTCGATTAATTTTTAGAGATTTAATTTTATTTATTTATTACATTATTAAATTAAGGACATTATTTGTATTTCTCTACCCAAACCGCTTCTTCCACTTCAGTAAATGCTAGTGTTGAATATTGAACCATGCAATGCAATAATTTTTTCTTCTGATGTGACCGAAATTTAAGACATTATTAGGTATTTTCTTGAATCGTCCTATTATCCTCGAATAAAAATTACCTCCGTGCAAGTCCAATTTGGTGCATAACAGCTACTGTAGACAGTGAGGTTTTGCGCCCGATTCATCCACACTACTCCTATGTGAGAATTTTCTTTGCCCACCCATTGGGCTGATATGAGATAATATTCCCTAAAACAGAAAAGGGAACATGTGTCAGGTTCTTTACAAATACACCAGAATATAGACGGCAAATATAGCAGAACTGTAGAATTACTGAAACTTACATTCCATCTAATGTACTAGGAGGTTTGACTTCCCATCTCGGAGGTGAAGTTACATTCTGGACTGCCACAATCGACAGCTTCGCCTGTGGTATAGAACTGCCAGGCTGAAATGAACAAGGGTGATACCAATAGGGATAGGGATGATGCCTATATCAAAAATAAATTATTTCTAACTGATTATATTAAATAGAGGGTCTTCCAAAAGACTTAAAATTCACATCCATTCATTTTAAAATATTGATAAAGAGTGCGTTGAAATTTGATGACGTCACAACTGTGAATTTTATACGACTTCCATACTAGCAGTGCGTTTTCAAGTTTGATAAAGAGTTGCTGATTTGATTGAGTTGTCATCATCCCTATTACTGATACGAATTTATTAAAAGGTTTTTAAAAATGAAGGCTGTATTATTTTACTACCCATTATAATTACGTGTTGTAGAATTTTTGAATTATAATTGATGAAAGAATACGCACGGAATGTCGCAATGTGATTCGCCGTCACACAAATCTACCAGTATGTACGAGTAGTAGTCACCACGTGTGGTGTAAGTATGGGTATTGTCGGCTTGAGAGCAAAGAATAAAATATGAATAGGTAGCTGATTCCCTGTTACGCGGTTCAAAAATACTTGTGTACTTAGCTCTGCAACACGCCCATCTGGATCATCCATACTTCCATACTTAATATTATACACGCGAAAGTGTGTCTGTCTGTGTGTCTGCTACGCTTTCACGGCCTATCTGTGCAACTGATTTTGATGAAATTTAGTATGGGGATAGTTTATATCCCGGGGTAGGACATAGGCTAATTTTTATCCCGGAAAGTTAAAGAGTTCCTGCGGGATTCAAAAAATCTCAATCCATATCCATACATATACAGCAGCAGCAGCTGGTGTCACATCGACTCGGGTGTTAGTAGTGTGTCGCGTGACAAATACATTTTGGCGAGTTTTAAAAGTCAGTATATTTACCGTAGGATACCTAACAGAAACGTGATCAGGGAAGACGGATGGCAGACTACTGTTAAGAGTAGGAAGCAGGAAGCCCGATCTGGTGGCACCAGCGCCGCCGATGCCGTTGGATATGTGGGGGAACATCAGCTCCGACACTTTGCTGTCGTCATACTGCACGTACATCACGAAGCTGCCGTCTTTTGAACCCCAGGTCGCTGATGAGGTTTTTGTCACCTCCTCTGTAATCATAATATGAAAAAGAATATCACTTACCTGTATGGTCAATAGAATAGTATGGAAGTGCAGATAAAGTAATTTGTGGTTATACTAATAGTATTTTGGCATCAAGCTGATTTTCTTTTATTTTCTTTAAAATTGACAGTTTGTTACACAATCCTTTATACACCATCAAGTCAGCGTAAGCATCAGAATACTTTGTCTAAACAGGAACCAGCAGTAAAAGAGCTGTACGCGTGGACCTTGCCACCACATCGCCAGGGTAAACGCGTTCTTGCGCCTCGTCTGTAGTATGCGAACAGCAAAGATACCTCAAGAATACACCTTTCTACACGTGGCCAGGGCTGCTGGCCAGCAGCCTTGTTTGGTCAGGGTATACGCGTTCTTGCGACTGGTCAGAAGTATACCATTAGCGAACAGCAAAGATAACTCAATATTACACCATAGTAAACACGGCCAGGGCTCGCGTCAGTGGTGGCCAGCAGTGGGCCAGATCAGCGCCTTGTTTGGCCAGGGTATACGCGTTCTGGCGACTTGTCCGAAGTATGCAATAAGCGAACAGCAATGATAACTCAATATTACACCATTGTACACACGGCCAGGGCTCGCGTCGGTAGTGGCCAGGCGCGGGCCAGGTCAGCACCTTGTTTGGCCAGGGTATACGCGTTCTTGCGACTTGTCAGAAGTATGCAATTAGCAAACAACAATGATAACTCAATATTACACCATTGTACACACGGCCAGGGCTCGCGTCGGTAGTGGCCAGGCGCGGGCCAGGTCAGCACCTTGTTTGGCCAGGGTATACGCGTTCTTGCGACTTGTCAGAAGTATGCAATTAGCAAACAACAATGATAACTCAATATTACACCATTGTACACACGGCCAGGGCTCGCGTCGGTAGTGGCCAGGCGCGGGCCAGGTCAGCACCTTGTTTGGCCAGGGTATACGCGTTCTGGCGACTTGTCAGAAGTATGCAATTAGCGAACAGCAATGATAACTCAATATTACACCATTGTACACACGGCCAGGGCTCGCGTCGGTAGTGGCCAGGCGCGGGCCAGGTCAGCACCTTGTTTGGCCAGGGTATACGCGTTCTTGCGACTCGTCGAAAGTATGGAATTAGCGAACAGCAAAGATACTCGTAACTGAATATGATTACCTTGGTATAACCAATCGGATACGCCATTGTACACGCGGCCAGGGCTCGCGTCGGTGGTGAGCCGGAGCAAGGGTGCGCGGCGCGCAGGTGGCGCGGGTCGGGCCAGCACCTCGTTGTCTGCGACCAGGATGAGCGCACCCTCGGTGCCGAGCCACGCCGCGTGCTGCCACTCCCAGCTGCTCTGACCTTCGCCGAACAGCGGGATGTGGTGGCTGAGGAAGCGGTAACAACCGTTGTTACACAGATAGAGGTCAGAACACATTAAGTACTCTTATTGGTCAATACCAATAAGAGTGGAGAGACCCAATGGTCAAGTTCAGTGCTATACACCCATGTACATTCAATAGTTGATCACGTCGCATAGCGCAGCATGAGGGTACTCTCGATTGCAGTAGGACTGCTTCTCACGATCCTGAGTTCGTTACAGTTCTCCATCATGATTTGAACCAATCGCTGGCTCACAAATGAGCACGAGTCTCCTTTCAGAATGAGAGGCCATAGCCCACCACGCTGGCCAAGTGTGGATTGGCAGTTTTCAATCAACTATGAGTAGGTACTAGGTACATTATGAAGAACTCTCGGGTGTACAGGTTTCATGTTTTCCTTCACGGTTGAAAACAAGTGATATTTAATTTCTTAAAAATCCATTTTGTTTATACAGTCATCTTAAAGACCTCTCAAGCTTCAAGAAGATTCAAGACATTCCAAGATTTGTGAAGATAACCATGCCCATTTATTATGGCCACCATGTCTAAGTTCCGTAAGAGCCGTATTGCTCAGGCGTAAAACACCAAAGGTTTTTGCTGAGAGTATTATTTTTTAATTGAATCGTTTTCTGCGTCAGTAGGTATATGAATTTAATCAAAATTCTGAATGCAACAAAAGTGGAATCGTAAAAAAACTCCGATTAAGTTTTAATGATAGCGAGTTATTCCTAACGGTTACAATTTTCATTCGTTAATGGAGCGGAACTGCCTTCCGGCCATTGAAACAAAAGAGCCCTTTACTGAGAGTTGAGACTTGAGGGTTGCCACAATATGATCATAATATTTGTTGAGCTTAATGCTCTGGCTTTGCATAGGGTATTTAGTTTTCTAACATAAGGTACTTAACTTCTTAAGAACTTTTTCCTTATTTACTACTAGCTTATGCCCGCGTCTTCTCCCGCGTGGATTGAGGTTTTTCGGTTTTACGCTAACTCCGGGATAAAAAGTAGCATATGTGTTATTCTAGAATCTAGATCCGTTCAAACGTTCAGGCGTGATTGAATAACAAAAATCCATCCATCCATCCATCCATCCAAACTTTCGCATTTATAGTATTAAGAATAGAATATAGAAGTATAGACTATAGAGTATAGAAGTATATACCTACAGACATTGACGCTCTGCAAGAATGATGCCATTCAAGAGTAAAATATTGATTAACAATTTAACTGGTGGTTTAGAAAATACTACATTTATTTATTATAACAAAATAATAATTTAATATTTTTCTAGAAATTTGAGTAGGCTGCTCTACCAATGCCGTCTGCGATGACGTGCAAGGAATTTATTAGAACAAAATATTGGAAGTGGTAACCCTATTCAAACCATTGAGCTGACCCTCTTTTCTGTGGTTTAATGTGAGTAGTTATATCTAGGATCGTTTCACATCTTTACGCTTAGTTATATTAACAATAAATAAGTTTTTCTATTGATGGATCATAACAAGCCGGTATAGCATCGATTAACCAAAAACATACTTTTGAATTGACATTGAAATGAAATGGAAATTGAAAAACCGCCAACAGCAACTTACTCATTTGTGACGTCATAAACTGTGTAGTGCGCTGTAAAAGTCCGTCGATAAACCTGTAAAAGTTAAAAAATATACTTAATGGGACATAAATTTCTAATGGTTTCTAAAACATTCAAATTATTTAAATATCCTAATAAAAAAATGGATTTTGATATACACAATTTTGAAGAAATCTCTGTTAGGCCCTATTTTTAATAGTGAGGAAACTCGTAGTCAGCTGTTGCAATAGTAGCAACTAGGAACACCTCTCTATTGAGAGTTTTAACAGTTAATGAGGCGCACTGATATCCAAAAGGCCGTATAGTTTTAAACCCCATTTTTTGGACTTCGTCGGACATTTTTAGCTCAAACTACAACACTTATGTAGTTGGGGAGGAGAAGGAAATAATATTTTATCATTATTAGATCATATTTTCTAAAAAGTTGTATTGGATTCTAGTCGAGTTAATTTATGATAGCCCCTAAGATGCGGGTTCCCTAGTTTAGGGGTCAGGATTTCATTATACTGTGTCCAATAATAAAGATTTTTAATTTATATTTTCTAATGGGTATATCAACTTGATACAAACATCAACAACTTCAAAAAAACAATTACCTCCTTGATATTGTGTTGAAACAGCACATAACGTAGGTTCGGAGAGCACTGGTAACCGCGCACATTGAGCTGCCTCTAAAAAACAAAAAAAAAAAGGAATTAATAATTTTTCAGTACTACTTAGTAATATAAGGGAGATCGTATAATATGTCTGCATAATCTCTGTTTTATCATAGCAATTCTGCCTAACAAGAGACTTCGACCGTTGATGGTTTTGCTCAGTGCCGAAAAAGAGGAATTACCAAGCGATGTTCAGTATCAATAATCCCTGTAAAAACCAATGTGATGGGTCCCATTCCGTCCATGTACACGTTCCACCAGCAGTTACGTTAAGTTCCCAACCAGAGCTCAAGTTTTTAATTGAAGTTAACGTAAAAAAACTGTGTCCCCATAGGCATTTATAAAACAATCTTCTACAGAAGGAATATTAAATAATTTTGTAAGCAAGTCTTTGTAATCTGAGATCATCGTTTAGCGACGATAAGAAAATAGTGTCATAGTAAAAAAATAATACACGAATAGTCAAAATACAACATGTCAATATAACACGTAACCGCATAACACTGCAACATGTTGTGTCGGCTACCGGAGGCGCATTCAGGTGGAAAATTGAATTTGCATTGTTTCAAAGTCCAGAACTTCGACCTGACTTAGTTTCCAGGAAAATTTACGGGATAATTTCAAGAGGCGCTTTTACAAGGCTTACGCTGCATAACAATTTAAACTTCGCCCGCGATGTTGAATTTTTTGTAACGTTTTCTCTGTAAAGTGTACCTAAACCAACTGAAAGGTATTTTACTCGCCTTTCACTATTTAACTAATAGGAAGACACATAAAATGCAATATATTATATCCTGTCACTATAATTTCCAATTGATACACAAATATGCTTGTGTTTTTTTATTATTTAGATTTGATGTCGAACATTAGGAAGAGAAAAACAGTTTTCCCTATCCAAGTGAAGTTGCAGTTTTGTGTACCAAGTGCTTAATCTTTATCGATTGTATCGATTATAATACAAAATCATAAAACTTTCATATCAAAATTTGTATTTAGGTATAGTACCTCAGGAGTAGGTAAACCATGAAAGCTTCTTGGGTAAGCCACTTAGAAACTTACAAGTTCGTGTAATATCCGCAACATGGCGGTAACATCGCGCTGCCGCGCTACCGGTTAACGGCATTTCCACTCTAACAGGTAATTCATGTGGGAAATTGAATTTGCTTTGTTCCAAAACTGCGGAACTTTGGCCGGACTTACTTTAGATACGAATTTATGGGACAATTTCAGTGAACGCCTTTATAACGTTAGATTTCTAACATTTTAACACATTTGTTTATGAAGAAACTAGGACATCCAACAGTTACAATACATTAACATGAAAAATATAGCTAAATAATATACATTAAAATATTAATATTAAAACTAAATTAAATCTAAAATAAAAGTAAATTAAAAACTAAACTTTAAAAATATCATCTATGCCGCTGCAATGAGACAATGTGTCCAGAACGGCGAAGAATGAAACAAGAAACTATTTTTTAGTTAGATTCTTTCTAAAAACGGGTTTTTGAATTAATAATTTTTCGGCTGAAATCATACCTAAAATTCTACATCAATGGCTGAAATAGATACCGTACCGTGCCGTTTTTCTATGCAATATTTTCTGGTTAGCACAGCTTGTCCGTAATAGCACCTAATAAAGATGATAAAAACCGAATGATGATAAAAGCCGACACGAGCTGGCGCAAGCTGACCCACGTAATCAGCAGCCGCTCGTCAGTCAGATCACCGTGCTTGAACTCTTAGGCCCACTTGCACAAGGACTCTTAAAGTGATTTATAGTTAAATATTATAATGATGTTCCTTTTTGGCAACTACAATATGCCAAAATTAAGGGACAGCATTACAAATTTAACTAAATCAGTTTAAATGTCCTTGTGCAAGCGGTCCTTAGTGTGAGATTTATAGTTTATACTTTGACTTAGCTCTAATATAAGACTGAGTTAAAATGAGACAGATTAGTGATACGCACACAAGTCCATCCCGTTTTAACTCTATAAGTAAAAGCCTGAGCAAAGTCAAAGTACGCTCTATTGATGTTAGCATTAGTCATGGTCGTAGACCCACGTGGTTGACAGCTGTTCAGAGATCTCAGAACCTCTCCTCATCGCAGCAACATGGTAAATAGCTTGGCGGTATTTGGTAAGATACTAACTAGTATGTGGTTGGTAACGAGTACAGTGAGGGTGTTGTTGAAGGTGTCGAGAGCCAGCAGCCCGCCTTTGTCCTCTTGGTAAGTATACACGAGCTGGTGCGAGCTGACCTACGTGGTTGATAGCTGTTCAGAGATTCCAGAACCTCTCGTCATGGTAACAACATGGTAAATAACTTGGCGGTATTTGGTAAGATACTAACTAGAGTGTGGTTGGTAACGAGTACAGTTAGGGTGTTGTTGAAGGCATCGAGAGCCAGCAGCCCGCCGTCGTCCGCCTGGTACACGAGCTGGTGCGAGCTGACCTACGTGGTTGACAGCTGTTCAGAGATTGCAGAACCTCTCGTCATGGTAGCAACATGGTAAATAACTTGGCGGTATTTGGTAAGATACTAACTAGAGTGTGGTTGGTAACGAGTACAGTTAGGGTGTTGTTGAAGGTGTCGAGAGCCAGCAGCCCGCCGTCGTCCGCCTGGTACACGAGCTGGTGCAAGCTGACCCACCTGGTTGACAGCTGTTCAGAGATCTCAGAACCTCTCGTCACCGTAGCAACATGGTAAATAGCTAGGCGGTATTTGGTAAGATACTAACTAGAGTGTGGTTGGTAACGAGTACAGTGAGAGTGTTGTTGAAGGTGTCGAGAGCCAGCAGCCCGCCGTCGTCCGCCTGGTACACGAGCTGGTGCAAGCTGACCCACGTGGTTGACAGCTGTTCAGAGATCTCAGAACCTCTCGTCACCGTAGCAACATGGTAAATAGCTTGGCGGTATTTGGTAAGATACTAACTAGAGTGTGGTTGGTAACGAGTACAGTGAGAGTGTTGTTGAAGGTGTCGAGAGCCAGCAGCCCGCCGTCGTCCGCCTGGTACACGAGCTGGTGCGAGCTGACCCACGTGGTCGGCAGCCGCTCGCCGGTCAGATCGCCGCGGAGGAACTCGTCCAGCCGCATCCGACGACCCGACCAGTAGAGCAACTCGTCCACATATCTGCAATTAATAATATTGTGAAGGAATACTCCGATTAAGTCACGTAAGTCACCGTGTTGTAAGTTGTGCTTGCACAATTATTCCGCGATCAATGAAAAAAAATGTTGTTGCATCTGATTTGTATGTCTATGAGGACGAACCAACGTTTTTTGTTAGATTAAAGCCAATTAAAGCTATGTAGTTGCTAGATCTTCTGACCACAACTAAGTAAAAAATTTCAATACCGTGTAATAGAAGACTCAATATTTTTTTGTAATACCTCATTTAACCAGCCAACAATATAAGAAAATAAGTATTCAGTATAGTTAGGTAAATACGTTCTTGTTCCTTTCGTGCACGAATTCTACTTAAATCCAGCCCGAGTTGCATGTGAAATTGTAAATGCATAAGAGAAATGTTACGAAATATATTCTCGCACTCTATTTACATATAAAATTGTATAACAGCAAGAAAGCATGAAAAGAGCAGCTATGTTTTATGATGTGTCGCAAAACTATTCGTGTATTTCAAATGTAATAGGTACGTAAGTTTAGAGCTTGAAGGCTTAATGTAATAAGGCTTTGTAAATTATATGGTATCAGGTAGTCAAAAACGCAGTCACATCCCCTACAGATTTTCGACAAGGTTGTGCCCGTATATAGTCCCCTGTGCAATGATAATTAATTTAACTGGTAGGTAAATACAGACTTTGCTTTTATAAGCGCTTATTAATATCATATCATCTTATACATACTCAGATAAATCACTAGCTGTACGAGCATCAATGTGTGAGGCAGGTAGATATGCACAGGCAAGGTGTAAGACAGTGCTAAATTAATTGAGTTTGTACAAAGTCTACCTATGTAGGAGAAGTGTTTGCGACACTCTCCAATTTGTATAAACCACGCCTTATCAAGCCATGTAAAGCGATAACTCATAACATGCGAACTTGCATGCGATCACATTTTCCCGCAGTTACGGAATGTCAGATGTGGCAGAAGGCGCCTAAAGACATATACATATTAGGTCGTGAAACCGGAAAGTATATAGAAATTACACTTTATTCGTTGACTTATTCATAATATGCGCAATGCAGCTGTGCCATATAATGAATGATGAATTCATGATGAATGACGAATTGTGACCCCAGTTAGTTACATAATAGGGATGATGAAAAAAATGGGGGATCAAAAAAAAAACTAACTGATTAGTAAATAGAGAGTCTTCCAAAATACCTAAAATTCACATCCTCGGTTAGTTTTAAGTTTGATAACCATTTTAAAATATAGATTAAAGAAAAAAGTGCGTTGAAATTTGACGACGTCACTATTGTGATTTTCATACAACTTCCATACTAGAAGTGCGTTTTTAAGTTTGATAAAGAGCTGCTGATTTGATTGAGTTGTCATCATCCCTATTCTAAAAAAGAATTTAATTTGTGATTCCATAAGAAGAGAATTTTGTGTGTTAGATTTTCCTGGACTACAACTATAAGTACAAAAAAAAGCTTATAAAACAAACTTAAAAGCAGGTTCCTGTAAATCACTTGATCGAAGAAGAATAGAAAAAGTTTCTATAGAAATGTAGTCTCAACATATTTATGTATTAGTCGTACACAGTAAGTCTAAGTCTAAAGAAGCGTTCAAGGATTTGCTATCGCCTATCGCCGAGTTGGTACAGCTAGCTTCGGATATGTTAAAGTTTGTTTTAGAAACTTGTATTACTGTTACCCGTTACTGACAAGTTTTAAAAGGAATCGGGAATCGTGACTGGCTGGAAAACGTTTAGATAGGCAGTGCTTGGAATTTTCTATGAACGTATAAAACTAAAATACTGTAAATCCAAACGATAGTAGAAAAACCAAAATCATCAACCTAATGCATCAGGAGATTAATAAAAGACATGCATATTATGATAAAACGACTATCTCGTCCTCTCTTTTTGGGCATTGTCCGGAAAAATGTTGCACCGTTTTTTTTACCATAATGTAACTGCTATTTTTATACCTTTTTCCTTCAGCAGTTATTAAATCTAGAGAATGGAAAACAAAAGGGCTAAGAAAAAATAACGTCTGCAGCCACCAAGAGATTTCAAACATATTTCATTCGAGGCCTCTAAATAAGATATTATCTGGATCAGATAATATTTTGAGTTTTTATGTAATTTGTTTACTCGATTTTTGACCTTATATTTTTATATAATAAGATATATTCTTAGTGTATAATAAAGAGGAATATTATGCTCATAAAGAGAACCTTTCTTTTATCAAGGACCCAAAAAAGCTTTTTCGCTGATGCCTCGATTAGAGATTTAATTAGGTATGTCGCGCGTCCTTTACCTTCCGTAGTTTACCTCGTTAACCTTCGATTTTTGTAAAAAATAAACACATATTTGACGAAAAGATTTTTTATTACCAAAAAACCCCATCTATTTTGCGAGTGAAATAGATGGGGTTTTTTGGTAATAGGTAACTTGTCTTTTTTTAGACCGTAATATACAAATTGACACTGTTAGGGGGTGGGGCCCATACGAAATATGGGGGGTTTTGATTTTTTGATATTAGGTAAGTATAAAGATTATTATATCTAAGTACTCACCCCAGTAAATAAATGGCTGTAACTATGCCAGCTATCACACAACTGATGACCAACAGCGAGAAAATGATACTCCTCCAGTTGTTCCCATCTCCCGGGTAGAGATCCTGCAACATAGCAAATAGTTTACTGACCACCTGTGTGACGTAATTGTAAGCGTTGCAGCCTTGTCGGCAGAGTAACTTACAAGGTCAGGATGTGTCACGTACACCATTACTATTCTACTCGCAAAAATCCATACTTAATAATAAATGCGAAAGTAACTTTGTCTGTCTGTGTTACGCAATCACGCCTGAACCGATTGTAAGGAAATTTGGTATAGAGATTAGAGCCTGAGAAAGGACATAGGCTACTTTTTAATGCGAAAATATTCATTTAAAAAAAAAAATCAAAAACCTTTATTTGGAACATATTATAAATGGTTTACAATAGTTGGCAACGGTGCCACTGCAATAGTGTAAAGTGTAAACTGTGCTGCAGATGCCAGCCCCTGCCTCCGAGTTTCAATGCACATAACAATAATAATGTTCCTCTTACATGCATATTATAGAAAGTTACAAAATAGAGAGGTGTGTGAGTGTGTGTGTGTATGGAAATTGCGTCATTTTTAAACATTGATGTAGAATTTTTTTAGTACCTATTAAAGCTAGAATCTTGAAATTTATAGGATTTTATACGACATTCAAAGTATTATTTTAAATATTATAAATGCGAAAGTGTGTTTATGTGTTGGTTTATCACGCCGCAACGGAGCAACAGATTGACGTTGTTTTTGGCAATGGTATAGTTGCGGAGGACCTGGAGAGTGACATAGGCTACTTTTTATCCCGGAAAATAGTTAAGGAAAATAATTAATATTGTTCCCACAGGAATCAAAAAACTTAAACCACGCGGACGAAATCGCGGGCATCAGCTAGTAAAAGAAATAAATCCATCCAAGTTTACCATTAGGCAGTGGCTAGCTTGATATCAAATAAAAATATGCCAGCAAATACATATCATATTATTAGGTAAGTAATGAGTAAAAAATTACAGCAGTAGTTGGTAAGGTACGTAATAACATAAGTAAGAATGCCGAAATTAGGAGAACCGTAATTTGTGTAGAACAAAAAACGTAAAACATTGCTCTCGCCAAATTGTCGCATTTTCGTATGGTTTTAGTAAAGTTTATCCGCTCTCAAGCGGCGGGGTCGGCTGCCGACAAACACTCGACGCGAGAGGCTCGCACTCGGCACTACGAGGACTTATTACGCAAGCTTTGGAAAATTCAACACGTTATAATTGATTAACATTTATATTTTTTATCAAATTGTTTAACCCATATCTCTAACTAGATGATGCCCGTGACTTCCGCGTTGGTTATGTATTTTTTATTAATCGCGGGAACTCTTTAATTTTCCATGCAATGCATGGATGCCAGTTGCAACCTACGTCTATACAAAATTTCACGAAACTCGGGTGAAAAGATGGGCCGTTAAAGCTTAGCGGACAGACAGACTTTCGCATTTATAATATTAGTATGGATTGCTAATACACTGAATTCCATTAAATTAGCGCAATTTGCGACGATGCATAGGGATTCCATACGAAACTTACTGCACCAGGTAGTTACTGTGAGCTCAATATATACTTGCTCACAAAATATTAGCTGATGTGACGGAAAATATAGTAGTGACTCTAAAAGACTTGTGTGTTGTTTTCAGCCGCCAGAAAGATTGCCTCAAAGTCTACTTGTTACAAAAAACCGCCCAAGTGCGAGTTGGACTCGCGCACCGACGGTTGCGTTCCTTGGAAGGATTTTGTTTAAAGATCTTTAAATAATAAAGACGACCTCTAAATAAAGTTTCTTCAAAATGTTTCAAAATCTCAAAGGTTTGTGAAGTCTACCTATCCGCATGTCTTGGCCAACGTTATGGACTATGCGTGAGCTGGAAATTGAAACGGCTACTCAGATATTGAGTATGCTGCGTGTCCTACAGACTACAGCGTCAACCAATGGGTGGGCATGCGCTATGCATTGCTGAGAACTTAGGTGTGAGCCCTTGGGCTCAAAGACATCGGGAGCAACGTCTCCCTAAGGGCGCCCCCAGTGAGGCTCGGATTTTGGCTTAGGATGACTTTCGACCGGTTAGACTAGACTAGTCCGTACGCAATTTGGTCGTCAGAATCTTTAATGATTTGTTTGGAATGTTGTTTGTCGGAAAGTGATAGATATTAAAGACGACCTCCGTGGCGCAGTGTGTGGAATGTGTGAGTGTGGTGGGAGGCTTCGGCCGTGGCTAGTTACCACCCTACCGGCAAAGACGTGCCGCCAAGCGATTTAGCGTTCCGGTACGATGCCGTGTAGAAACCGAAGGGGTGTGGGTTTAATATAACTACCATGTCCCTAACAGGTTAGCCCGCTACCATCTTAGACTGCATCATCACTTACCATCAGGTGTGATCGCAGTCAAGGGTTAGCTTGTAGTGGATAAAAAGAAGTCGCGAAAAGAGTGATATCTCACTTACGTCTTCCTTGGCAGACTTGGGGTCGGCGACCTGCAGCGTCTCGTCGGGCGGGAGGCGCCAGGAGCCGCCGCCGCCGCCGCCGCCCGAGCGGTCCGTGTGGCCGGTGGCGTGCATGCGCCGCCGCACCCGCCGCGCGCGCACCCGCCACCGCGCCGCCCTACGCGCCCGCGCAACTGCACGCCCGCACGCCCGGAGCGCCGCCGCCGCGCGCCCGCACCGCGCCACTAGACCGCTCTAGCGACACCACCCCCATCACTGCAACAATACACACATAAGATTAATTTAAATACACTCTCATTTTCAAAACTGCATCACTATTTTGTAAATATTCTGTTGGCAGAAGGATGCATGTGCAGCGACCTGTATTGAAAAAATACCGTACGTGAGAAAAAACTTTTTATTTTAGGTACATTTATGTATGTTCTCACGGGGTGTCCAACGATATACGGCTTGTTCAATTTTTACACACTTTTTCGTAATGCGTGAACTTAATTGCAATTTTTGTACTACAATTACAGTTCATTTAATAACCATAATAATTTGGCATTTTTAGGGGTTCGTACCTAAGGGGTAGGTTTACAACCTGTCTAATGCGACTATGTCGGTCCGGTCAATATATTTTGAATATTTTAATTAATTCATTGTGATTATTCACTGAGAAACTTAAAGCGTTACGAATTATGGAAATGTAAAATAAAAATAAAAGCGCTAAGTGTAAAGCAGTTTAGACGGAATGTGACAGAAGGAAGTGTTTAATTTTGCATGTACAAATTTAATTTTCTATAAAAGCTTTCATATTTCATAAACATAATTTGTATTTTACAACATTAATTGTACTGGGTAATAGCTGTTTCCCGTAGACATTATTTTATTTAGTAAGCTTTTAGAGCAATAATTGACCGAGCGAAGCGAAGGTCTCTGAGTCTACTTGGGTGAATTGGCACTTGTCCGTCCGTCCGTCCGTCCGTCTGTCAGAGAATTATAACTTCTGAATTACTGAACACAATTACTTCAGCTTTAAATATAATATGTAAACCAATGGCTTCCCGCCGAATATGGCTTAAAAAATAATAAAAATCTTTATTTCAGGGGGGCTCTCATAGAAGCGAATGCGAAGTAAAATATTTTTTATAAAGTTACATAGGGTTGCGGTATATCATTTTAAAGATAATTAGGAATAGAGTCGGAAAATATTTTTTTTTAAATTTTTCCCCCAAAATTGACGAAATGGCTTTCAAAGTGGTGATTTTCTAACGTCCAAAGATGACCTCAGAACTCTAAATTTTCTGAAAGGATGAGCCTGAAACTTGATCAATTATTTCAATTATATCCTGTACTTGAACAACAAATACTAAAATTAGATAAATATTGTAAGGAAACGAAATTATTTAATTTTTAATGAGCAAATCAAATCAAATCAAATCAAATCAAATATTTTTTATTCAAATAAACTTTTACAAGTACTTTTGAATCGTCAAGTGAATCTACCACTGGTTCGGAATGCCATTCCTACCGAGAAGAACCAGCAAGAAACTCGGTGGTTGCTCTTTTTAAATAATTCATTTACAATTACTATACCAATGTGTACATAAGTAACCGCTGTCCCCAGCATTGCTGGAGCGATCAAATCCATGCTCCTCTATCATTTACATAATCTTCAACAGTATAATAAGCTTTTTTCAGGAGCATACTTTTAATGGATTTCTTAAATTTGTTTATTCAATTCATGTCAAAGACGGGCAGACAGAAAGTAGCCCCATTCCGAGCGTCAGTACTTTTAACAGAACTTCACATTTATGTCAATAGATGGCGCCGCGAGGTCTCAGTTCGGGGCGAACCACTAGTTTATGTTTAAACGACATCACAATATATAGTAGTAGTAGGTAATACATACTTTGAGTTGGCTCAGACTTTACTTAGAGTTAAAACAAGATGGACTTATGTGAGTAACATAAATCTGTCTTGTTTTTACCATGTCTTAAGTCTAAGCAAAGTCAACGTTCGCTGTATAGATCTCACACTAAGCCGCGGGATATACTTATTAATTGACGGGCGCAGCCGAGGCGCACCGGGGGCCCACGCCCGCGCCGCACCTGCGCCGCACGCTTCTATCTATTTCTTACAAAATGTATGCAAGCGATGAGACGCCAAGTATACTCGGGAGTCTCCTATATTATGCAACGTTATCAGTTTTTTAATGGGCTTCATTCATGGTTTTAGGTTCTAGCTCTTAACTTGGAGTCTCTACTACCTTTTCAGCCTTTACGTTTTTGATTTATAAAAGTAAAGTACCTACGTTTAAAATCTTACCATATTTTAATACAAATTTTAATTTTATGAATTAATTTCATCAATTTACTTCTAAATGTCATTACGTTATAAGTTTTCTACTTACAAAGTCAATATCATCATGAACCTGCTTGCATGAAAACTTTTTAGGTATATAGAAGTAAAATAGATCTACAAAAATAAAATAAAAACTGCAAAAAAAATTAGTACGAACTGCCTCTGTAAGTGCATTTTTCGAGCAACTGTATTGAAAAAGAAGTTTCCCGAACATTCTTTATGGGAATCAGTTATGTCTGCACAAATAATTTACCGAGAGAAGTGGATAGGTACAGTTCATTGAACTGTACCTATCCACTTCTCTCGGTAAATTATTTGTGCAGACATAACTGAGTTCATTAATTATTTATAAAGACAGCCGCTTTCTGAACGAAACTCTATTTCTACCTAATTTGGTGCCGTTGATACAAATTGTGTTGGGAACTTGGAAGAAGGAAGTGTTAATTGTGCATGACGGACTTCATTGTTCCTATACCGGAAAAAAACACGCGTAGAAAGTCTAAAGATTAAAATGTTATTTTATAGGTACTAATTTAATGCTTTAAGTAACTACTTAATGGTTTTATCATGTGCACGACAATTAGTGGAAAAATACAATTATTAGAAATTGAAGCTTTCCATCAGTTAGTTCCGAAAGACTACCTAAACCTAACCTATTAAACTAAAACTCAAAGTAATATTTTTTTATTCAAATAAACTTATTACAAGTGCTTTTGAATTGTCGAGTGAATCTACCACTGGTTCGGAGTGTTTAGGAGCAATGATTAGATTTAAATCAGACAATATTAAGAAAAATGTCTTACAACCAATTAATTTATGCACTCACTGTAAAAAGATGCAACCTGCCAGGGTTGTCTCGTTAGTTTAGTGGGTAAGTACTTAAGTAGCATGCTCGATAGACGCATGTGCAGATGTCGAGGTCCTGGGTTCGATCCCCGGGTCGAAGCAATATAAGGTGTTGTGTTGTTCTGGCAAGAAATTCACCGCTAGCGCTATAGATCCTGCGGATATCTCTCTCCGGTCGTGTCGGATTTTTGATCCCATTGGGCTATGACAGTAACGGAGTTTACTGACAGTTTAGGAGACAATAGAGTACACAACGAGTACTTTTATACCACGTTGATGGCTTAACTCTGTGGAAATTATTATTAGAACTACACAAAAGTAATTCCTTATAAACTTAGTATTTTGTTTAGTGTTATTGTGAAACCACCGAGCAGAAAGTAAATATTTTCATCTGTATATAAATTGTTAAGAATGGTAGGTAAGCTTAATTATCGAAGCGAGTCGCTCCCTCAACAAATCTCTATTAAAAGATACTCGCGTTGCCGCGGGTGCATGAAAACGGAAAAAGTAGGCATTAAATGCGTAGCAGCCTTGAAAGGAGGAAGAGTAATTTTGCCGAATGAATTTTTTTTTTCAGTAAGTACAACATTAAATTAAATACCTACTAGGTCTTAAAATGGTGTTGTTACCCGGAATTCTAGATACAATCACGATCACGTCACGACCTTTTTTTTTGAAATTCAACAATAGCATTCACTGACGTACTTATTGTATAATAATAAATATTATTAATATACACACAACTTTTCTATAAAAAGTGTTTCAGTGTCAAAACTGCATCCTTTCCACCACATCTGTTTCATGTTATGAAAAATGTATCCCGTTCCAATCTACTGATAGCCTCCATCGATGCATGCATAGCCGAGTGCAACCTGTGTTCTACATGAAAGAAAATGAAAAGAGATCATTTTTAACCGTCCATTTTATATTATTTTTATTTCGAAAATATTGAACCGTTATGTTGATTTGTTAACTTCAAACCATACTCTGCAATCATGCTTTTTGGGAAATTACTCCTTTACTATACTAATTTAATATACTTGTTTTCATGTAGTGCAAAACAATTTCCTTTATAAGATTTTTTAAGACTTGGACTCTATAAATGCAACCCAGTTGGTACTTATAGCCAGACAAACAAAGAAATTAAATGAATGAACATCATTTGAATAATGCTAATATGAGGATATGGCTTAAAGAAGTTTTCTTAATAAATATTTGTTAGTGATAAACCGAATGCGCAACGTCAAAGGAAAGAGGTATTGGATGGACGCCAACGGCATCGCAAGCTTTCATTAGTTTATATGTTTTCTCTAGCCCAACTTTACGACTCAGTGGAACTTACTCCAACTTCTCTCGGATACGACTTTTAGATGGACAGCGTTTTTATTGCGAGAATATTTAGATACACTCGTCACTGCGTCATTCCATTCGTTACAACTTAATAGATATACGCAAATGAAAACCAGTGAACAATAGCATAATAATTGCGTCTTAAAGGAACAACTTGTATGCATTACAATTTGGGCACGATGCCCGTAGGCTGAATGGCGACAAGACAAAAATTGTGCGGATTTGGCAGGAATAACGCTGACACAATTCCCATTTTTGGAGCCGAACAGACCGAGGTGTTAATTGTACCTACCAACCAGCGAACGGCGTTGTGGGGAAGCTTTAATGGTTTTATCTAGCCCAAAAAATGGCAGCGCTCTTGCAATAATTCACAGAGATTCACATCTGGGCCGTGTTAAAAAGTTAACGAGTTAAATATTGAAATGACAATGCACCGTTTAAAATTGAAACCACCTGGAGTAATTTTACTTGCAGATGAGATTAATTTTACATACCTAGTTTAATTTTGAGTATTTAGTCGCGAACTTTTGTTGGAAAGTATGTGGAGTGGGTGGAGTTTTGTGTTGAGGATGGAAGATGGAAGATTAATTGGATGCAACAAACATGTCGCCAAGTTGCAAGCGAAGGGGTGGTCGATGGGAAGATAACTAATGATGCTTTAAAAGTATTTTTGGGTCTGATTTGCATTGCTGTAATTCAAGTTTTATAGTTCACAGAGCTCAAACCGCGGAGGGCCTTGGCGATGGGCGAAGCTGCATTGCAGATGTTGGACCCACGAGCGGCGTAAATTATAACTAATCCTGTCCCCGGACGTGTCTGGAAATTTAACTGTTCATTTGTTTAATACACCACGGTTTATTGAAGGAAAATAATGTAAATTCCAAAAACAAATCAAAACAGATAATTTCAACATAGGTAAATTAGTTTATTAAAAAAAATACCAAAACGTGACCCTAGAGTCTATAAGCACAGAATAAGTAATATGCTAGAAGTATCTAAGCCATTGATGTAGAATTTTAGTTCAATGATCTAAGCTGAAAATAAATTGCAGCGCAGGGAGGTGTATAAATAAATAAAATTTAGTATTCTTTTGATTCCAAATGGAGACAAATGTGATAATAAGGCATTGGTACAGCTTTCTAAATGGGGAAAGGAAATAGACGAAAAGTAAATCGAATGGGACAAAGCAAATTCCATCAAATAATACAACAACAACGTTCTACTCGGTGACATATAGGTACAGTAAAGCGTCAGTCTATCGGAACATAAAAGAGTCATAAAATATAACAGATAAAACAGAAATATTATCCGGAATCCGTAAAAGGGTTTTTAATGATTCTATAGCCGTCAGCGCTGAACGGGCGGAATTAAAATGAAATCCCCATCACCCGCAGCAAGATGGGATCGTTTGAAGGCAGAAACTATGTTGCTAAACGAGCCTCGCGTCCCTTTTAATGGAAAATCGCTCGGAGATTTCACATAAAACGATGACGTCGCTGATCCCTCGGAAAATTTCAAACATCATAATAATCTCGTATCTCGCAATGTTCTTGGTCGATCTCATATTATGCAGCTGGTGAATGAATTAATGAATGAAATATTCTTATTGTACACCAAAAAATACATTAAATAATAACAATAAAAATAATTAAAGAAAAATCGGTACAAATGGCGGCCTTATCGCTTTGAAGCGATCTCTTCCAGTCAACTACGCTTTATAGGAATTAAGCCTAGTGAGTCGAGGGTGTACGTATGTTTAGGAGGAAATAATAATAATGTAATAATTTATACTAATATAATACTAATAATAATAATAATATATATAATTATATAATACAAAATAAAAATACTATAAAATACAACAATCAATACCTACATACAAACAAACATATATACTAATATATATAAATAACTATATACATATACTAAATGTTATGCCGAAAAAGGGAGTAAAATAAAATAAAAGCCAGAAGACGCAAAGTAAATCAGATGAAGGATTTTAAATTTAAATTAAGATGATGATGTTGATGTTGATGTTGTTGCTGGTGATGTTTTAGAATGAGACAATATTTTTTTTATTCATTAACGTGGTTTTGATAACTACTTAGTATGTACCTATTATAGTATAATAATGATTAATTAAATTCATTGCAGTAATTAAATGACAGACATACATTAATTAGCTATGATTATTTTGTAGATATCTGCAGTTTTATGAAAAGTAAATGAATATAGGAAGAACTTGAGATTTAATCCTATACATATATAATATATTTTTTATGTTATATACGATTGAAATACGAACCCAGGCAGGGTTGAATAATTTTGTATGGCAGATACACAAGTCTAAGATAATATTATCAGTAAACATCAGATAAAGTTAGTAACTTACGAACCTAGTTACTTTCTAGTTTCAACATTGTTAAACCTAGCTGTTGCTAATTTCAAACTAGCAAGGTGAGATTCCACTCTGTAGTTACAAAGTTTTGCTGAAGTTTCTAAACTAGGTATCTACTTAGGTACGAATACATTAGAATTGCACAACATTTTTTATTAATTTTCCAAAGCATCTAAGATACTTTATCTATTATGAGTTTAGATATTAATTAGGTAATGAAAAGAAAGCAAGGAGAAGATTCAAAAGAAACATGGCGCGGGCGCGTCGCGTTAAGTTCCAAAGCTCACTTTGAGTTGTTATTTAAAAAGACGCTTGCTTGAGATTTCCGTTTTTATAATCTAGAGTAGAAAACACAAAAAAATACCTGTAGCTATAAATAAAGTACATAAATCGCTTTTCCAAAACCTATATATTGACAAAACGTCGATAAAAGTAAAACGAGAGAGTTTAAAAGTACCCATTTACCTCCGAAGTCTGTATTGTCTTTTGTTACAAGATATCTTGCATCATTCCGCGAAGTTCGTCGTCCGAAGGTGGCTTTGTTTCTGTGAAAAGCTTTCTTGTGTACTTTAAGTCTTAAGTCTTATCTCCTGAGTATGGTTTAGGAGGAAGGATTTAAATTGTCAGCTTAAAGTTACATCGCAGCGGTGACTTTGAGAAAAGTATAGGATAGCATAATAAGTCTCGTTAAAAGAGTAGGATAGCATAATAAACATATACAACTTACTTCTATTACCTATTGACTAGGTAAGTGCACACACTAGCCCGATATATAAATGTGAATTAATTACTAGTATTTTAGTTGTAGCAAGTTAAAAACAGATTGTTCGTAATATTCTCCTGAGAAAATGACGCAAAGTCGAAAAATTGGCTGATTTAAAAGCGCTTAAAGATAAATAATGAATCTACGAGGACGAAATAGAACACCTATTATATTTTTATTTAAGCTATAATTATATACTTTGTAGTTGTAATGTAAGCAATTGGGCTATAAAACTGGGGTATAAAAGTATCTAGCCATTAAACTGGAGGATATTGAAGGATTACCTACAGCCGCAATACTGTTTCTAGTAAGCTGAAATGATATATTATAAGATAGACACAATTTCATGTTTGACGAAGCAGACTTTTCCGACCAGCGAAAGTGATTTATTAGAGTATTTACCTACTTATATGGATTAAAAATAGTAGAGGCTTGGTGGCTATACTTATTTATCCGAAAGAAAATTTACTTTTAATGAAAAAGATCGTGGTTCGGGTTTCCCCATTAGATATGTGTCACAATGTTTGAATGAATATGTAATAAATAATATAATAATCCATACTATCCATAGTTACTAATATTAATTTGTGACTGGAAAAATTAAATTGATTGATTGATTGAATTATAAATGCAAAAGTGTGTCGGTCATCCGATCAACCGATTTTGATGAAATTTGGTACAAGGGTAGGTTCTATCCTGGGGAAGGACAGGCTACTTTTTATCCCGGAAAGAGATCCCACGGGAATCAAGAAATCCTAAATCCTAATCCACGCGGGCGAAGTCACGGGAATCATCTTGTAATTATGAACTTATCCAAAGTCATTTTTTGTAAAGTATCTCTGAACGAGAGCTTGCTTCGCCTTAGAACATGGAGACCGGATGAAATCTGTATTAAATTATACCTTATAGAGGACCTAGCTATCAATATCCTGCTCTGTTTCGTTTCATTTCAATTACTGTCTTAAACTTATTGCCTTAGCTTACCTCTCTTCATCTCTCTTTTTCACTGGCTGAGTGACTGAAGGCACTTACTTTATGGCTGTGTATCACAAAGAACCATCTTTAAGGCATAGGTACAGCGAAATTAGGTACCGTCCAAAATTAAAACTAAACTAGGTTTGGTACCGGACAATACCAGTAAAGTCTACGGGACGATATGACTATATTACTGCGATAAATTACTGGTTTTTTTTGTTTTAGCGCTCTCTTATCATTATATCCCCTGTTAATAGTACACAACATGGCGTTCAGATTACTAATGAGGGGATAATAAGCCATGGTTTCATCCGCCGGTATAGAATGGCTTTTCTCGAGCGCCTGGGCCGCCTGGCTCTTGTATTTTAAGAAGCGTTGCTTCAATGTTTACCTTAGCGAGAGCCTGCATAATAAATGCAAGACTCGTAGGTACACAACACCGCTGCATGCAACTACTAGTTGCTCGCTCTATTACCGCTTCAAAAGAACCGCTAATGGAGATGAGCGCATTATAACTTGAACACTTAACTTGTTCTGCCTAATCTACTACAACTTCTATCGTAACTTCTATATTATATTGTGAAGTACTTACATAATTCTCTTCGTCTCTACTACGTGAAAACTGAAAGCTACCAGACTCAATGACGTAAAGCAATGTAATGTAACGTGTTTAGATATAACTCGGCTGGAAGAGCCACCACAGCCAGCAATTCGATCAATTTAATCCCGTCCCGGTAAAAAAAAGTAAAAATAAGGTCCCGGGTTCGATCCCCGACAGGGTCAATTTGGGAATTTATAATTTCTGGATTTTCCCTGGTCTGGCCTGGTGAGAGGCTGGCTAGTCAACACCCTATACCGGCAAAGTCGTGCCTCCAAGCGATTTAGCGTTCCGGAACGATGCCGTGTAGAATCCGAAGGGGTATGGGTTTAATACCTACAATGCCATGCCCTGCCCCTAACAGGTTAGCCCGCTATACCATCTTAGACGGGTGAGATTGCAGGTAAGGGCTAACTTAGATTCAACCTAAGCAATCAATTCAGTACTTGGTTTACCAGAATAATTATTCTTATTCTTTGGAATAATCCAAATACATAATATTATAAGCAAACTTAATAAGATACATTTACGAGTCAGCGATAAAACCATTTAGTGAACCTTATGAATAAATTCCACTCGCCTCATCTCGGCAGTGGATGCTGCAGAGCTTATTTAAATCTGTATTTATCGGTTCTCTCATTTGCATACTGTATTCAATAAGTTTGCTTTATTCAAATGACTTTCACTTAAGGGGAGAAAATCAAGTACGCAAATATATGCCGCACTTGGTTTTGGTATCTCTGTCTTATCGTTGTATATGTATATCCTTGTCTTGTCTATGTACTACCACGAGTAGGTGATGCCCGCGACTTCATCCGTGTGGATTGAGGTTTTTGGTCCTGCGGGATCTCTTTGATTTTCCGGGATAAAAAGTAGCCTATGTGGTATTCCAGACTATAATCCATCTATGTGCCAAATTTCAGCCAGATCCTTTCAGCCGTTCTGGCGTGAGTGAGTAACAAACATTCATCCACCCATCCATTCATCCATCCAAACTTTCGGCATTTAAAATATTAATATAATATACTAACTTTTACCTGAGACTTTTTCTACATGAATTTAGATTTTTGTCAAATTCCTTAGGGACTCTTTTCTCTCAGAAATTGCCTATAAGAGCACTCTTGGCATCACCCCGGCAAAATTGATTCAGTTGTTTCAAAGGTAAGCCCGGATAAAGTGACAAAAAGACGAACAGACGATTTTGAAGTAAAAACTTCTTTAGCCGCGTTGAGCAATTTTTGTTAGGGGGTAAAAATGTAGTTTCGCGTGACCATGACCGACATGCTCGCGTGATCGACATGCTCGCGAACACCGATATGCTCGCTTGGTTACATTCGAAATTAAACATTAATGCCTTACTGTTAAGGTTTATATTTTAATAATTATAATTTAAAAAAAGAACAAAATTAAAACATAATAATAACTAAATATTCGTTTTCACTTCTATGGGCAATTTTTTTAAAAATATAAATCTATCACAGACGTCAGATATTTTCCTTTCTGCTGCTACATCCTCTTCAATTTGAGACAAGGGATTTGCGATTTTTTTGAGCTAGATCAGCTTAGCGATTCTGCGAAAGGTCTTTGATATCGCAGCTTTCATCAGCTCTTCTAATCCTTTAAAATTTAAAGTATGCTAGTATGCTTAGATAATTTAAAGTTTAAATTATCTAAGCATACTAGTTCCTTTTCAATTACCTACTAGATATTGTGACATTCTATTGTGTCGGGGATTAATGTTGCGCTGCGGTAGTATCTTAGTTCTGCAGCGTACTTCCCTACCTTAATGAGCATCGCTTGTGATGAGTTGCGGTGATCCGACGCTGACTTTGGCTTAGCCTTTAGATTGTGCGATGTTAAACCGCAGGGGCTTATGAAGGAACAAAGTAAAGTCAAGTAAGCCTTGTTTGTTAGCGGGCATGACATGACTTGTAGGTCAGTTTCCAGCCACAGCCTTTGACTAAGTTATCAACGTACAACTAAATACATAATATGACGTTACTAAATTGGTAGAAAAGCATAATTTAAAACCTACAGATGTATTGGTATTCTAGAATAATAAAAATGGATTTTATTTATTTATACATTCTGTACCAGTAACTTTTCCGATTTATATACATTCAAATTAAAATAAATACAGAATAGTAATAATATTAGTTAGTTAAGTTATAATTATTTAATTACTAGATGATTCCCGCGACTTCGTCCGCGTGGATTAGATTTTTGATTCCCGCGGGAACTCCCTAATTTTCCGGGATAAAAAGTAGCCTATGTCCTTCCCCGGGATACCATCTACCCCTGTACCAAATTTCAGCAAAATCGGTTGAAAAGATGGGCCGGGAAAGCGTAGCAGACAGACAGACAGACAGACAGACAGACAGACAGAAACACTTTCGCATTTATAATATTAGTATGGATATTAGTTACATAAGAGACCTTTTCTAAAATGCTACTCTACTAATTTTACCCAATTTGCAGTTCTGGGTAAAATAATAATATGAGGATGGAATTTCTAAGATACGAGTATAATATACCAAAAGCGATCAACGAAACATTAATGTGCAACTCTGGATTCCCAATTGTAATTAATAATCGAATATTGCCAAAATTGTGCACGTTATTACGGGATTTCGTATTTTGGGTCAGAATACATTGTTTGTCATGCTATTCCTGGATTTATTCGTGCATGGCGACTTCTGCGGTTATCGTTTATGCCATTTGTGCTGTGGTTTAATTCACCATAATTCGATTACTAATGATGCCCTGTTTTATATTTAGTTGGATATATAGTACCTACTTAGTTACCTTTTCAAGCAGTAGATTTTGATTTTATACCTAGGCCCTTATTAACAGCTAACAGGTGACTTAGAGAATTGAAATACCGAGTCTCAATGTTTATTATAATAATAATTTTAAGCGTAATTTAAGTAAGTATACTTAATACTTATACACTAAACAATAAAGTTACAGTCGGAAAGTCGTACCTAACTGGAATAGAGTTTGCTTAAAACTCATAATTCAAATAGGATCTGACTGAATTTTAATGAAGACTTTCTAGATTCCTAGATATTAAAACATTTTCTCTAACGGGAAGACGAGATCCGAAGATTTCACTGTAACGCGAAGCATAATATAATCTCAATATTGAAATTTATTTCCGTTTAGAAAATGTAGATGAAACTGATACTTATGTATAATGGTTGAACCCGGCTGAATTGCTCTTCCCAGACGGCCGCATTTGGATCCTCGTAGTTTTAGTTTAAAGATACCGTAGTTAATTATCACCATCATATTATTGACGTACAAAAGTGTACTTACAATATAATAATTTTGAATAAATTTATATTTTAATTGATCGATGTAGAAATTACATACATTTAACTATTTTCCAATTCTTACACCAGAGTATGTTACCTAATAGTTTCACGTATGCTGGTAAGTGCTCAAGCAGCCTAAGATGTCCTATTGAATTTGCCTGGGAGTACAGAATACTAACTATTCCTAGAGCGAGCCTAGTCATTTCTGAAAAATACAATTTATGTTTCACTTTACTGCAATGCAATTTTACGGATGCAAAATTTGGGAGCAGCTAAATTCATGTAACAAAAAAGTGATAGAGTTCTGTGTCAACTCATGTGGAATAAAAAACGTGCAATGCAGCAGTTGGTAGGTAAAAATAAGTTATACGGGCAGTATGAAATAAAACCGTTCTCTGTGGGAGAATAGCATTGTAGGATATAAAACATTTTCAAGAGGAAAGGGATTTATATCGTTGCCTCACAAACAGGGTGTAGCTTTTTTATTTTTGCTCCCTTATCCATCGAACGAAAGGGATTGATGGATTTACAAAAATATTTCTAACTTTATATTCTATGGCACCACGTGCAGGGAAAAGGCAAATTAGAGCCAAATCCATACAACTACTTTTAATTTTATAAAATTTTAATTTTATTTGTCCGTTAGTTGGTCTTATTTATGAGTCGATATTGTTTTAGAGTCTGTGAGTGAAATTTATAGTAAGTACCATTTTCTCGGGGAATCACTTCATCCGCGCTGTTTAGCAAATTTTTATTAATTCTCGCGGGGACGTGTTAACTTTTTGGGATAAAAAGTAACCTATGTTCTTCCACGGGACACAATCGTATTGATAATAACACAAGATAGGATTTATGCTGACGGAGTTGTGGTCAAAAGCCAGATCATTATCATCATCATCATTGTGCGACGGTGTTTTTGAAGTGAAACTTCATAAGAATCGTTGTTAAAGAAACTTCTTAAAAATTCGATGAAACGAAAAAGCGACACTAAAAAGAGACAAACATATTCATAATATGATTTAGCCTGCGAGAGAATGCGATAGAATACAAGTTGTCTCGCTCTCTCGTAAACTACTTTTCTGAAGTTTCACTTCTACCGTGTGTGAAATGCGCACACATACTGTTTTTGCTGGTTTGTCCTTCAATCAGGCTGCAGCAGAGATCGACGTAATTTTTTGCAACCTGGATATAGTTAAAGACTTGGAAAGTGACAAAGATTATTATAAAGTATGTAAAGTAGTATAGTATATAAAGATTATTCATTAGAAAAAGCTCCGATCGGATTTTGCAAAAATCTAAATCCACGTGGAAGAACCCGCAGGCACCAGCTACTTTTGAATAAAGTCAATACGAGTAACCAAACAAGAAAGCTGCAACCACGTTTCATGCCAGTTTCACATATGTCATGAAATGATCACGCAGCGTGACATGCAGATCGGTTTATACTGACTAATCCCGGCTCGGAGTGTTTGTTAACTCGCTTTTCATTTCTGGCTCACACGCAACAAAAGGCTCAAATGGAAAGGGTTTAATGAAGGCTTTTAGGTTTACTTTCGAGCATCATTCGATGTACAATATTGTGTTTGCGTCTTGTAGACGTAGACCGTATTAGAAAACGGTAGGTAAGGTTACTACGTTATTTATCAGAAGGGTCAACGCTTACCAACGGACCTGGAGCCGTGTCTTGTTGAAAAAAAAACTCAGCTTGGCATAGATTTAAATTGGAAGGTATAATGAAAAAACAATGAGGAGACTCATAAACTGAAAACGCTGTTGCTATGCCGTGTTGTGTTATGCTTAAATAAGAAAGGCTTAGTTTAAGTTGTTATAAAAAAAAGAAGCTACGCCTCGGTTCTTCTTTTGTTACATCGGTGTGTTTGCGCCTAATTCACGAAACCAACTTTATACGTATTTAAATTTTTTTAAATTATGTAAGTGATTTTTTTAGTCATTTTCGTAAAATATCGTTGTATTTAGATGACTGAAATAAATAAAAAGCAACAAAATAATAGGTAAAATATTATTCAGTTATCATAACTAATCACTCAGGCAAGAAAATCATAAATCAATCATGAATCATGATATTGTTTTAATGAGTATATTTTTAAATTCAGAGATAATCACTACAATGCGACGTGTACCCAAACCAGGAAAACAATCGTTGCGGCTTTGTATCAGTGTAGTAAAATCCGCATTTAATTTTTTCCGCATTTCTGCATGGTTTACCAATATTTACATAAGTTGAAACGGATCAGCTATAGTTACCAAAATAAGAATTATGACTTTCTTAAGAATTGCTCTGTTGAGCTTTCTTTCCTATATCTAATTCGAAACGCGGATAATAGATTTGCAGCAAGTCCTTAGTCCAAATACCACGTATTAACCTTCCTCTACAGTTATTTTGTTCGAGTTGTTTGAGTCGAATCTTAACTATGATAGATTATTTTAAACCACATAAATTGGAACAAATAACATAGTAAATTAACTGTATCAATTGAACTTTTTTTAGGTTGCTCGACCGTCTGCAAAAGAAAGCATCACTATTTAATTGAAATGAAGCGCTCCGCCTCTGAGGTCTCAGTTTGTTTCGTTCTCTTTTTTATTTAGTACGGGAGATAGGAAAGAGTGGTTTTTATACAGAAATAACTTTAGAATACATGATTTACCAGAAAAACGATGATTGGTACCTTTTCATAGCAAACTTCACACTGGGGCATTAATTACTGTTTTGTTTAGTACAATTTTAATTATTACTTATGTATCCGAAAAACCGGCAAACGTAAATTTATTTATCCAGTAAATCTAAAGCAGGTATCCAAATAAAGAAAAATCCAATGATTACTTCGAATAAAATTTGCAATCTTAAGAAGCTAAAACATAGCAGTTTTTTCTCAAAGATTCGATTGCGCTAGTAATGGCTTTCGTGGAAAAAAACTATAGTACCTACCCAGACTAATTTCTATTGGAGAAACTTAGACCGAAGTTATTTCTTTTCAAGCCTTCCTGATGAACGATATATTTTCAATTCACGTTTCGCTTTACTGTAGCGCAATTGTACCAGTGCCAAGTTCAGAGGCAGCTAAATTCATGAAACAAAAAAGTGATAGAGTGTCGGGTCAAAGCGTTCAGAATAAAAATCGTGCAGTGCAGGAGCAGGCCAAAGGCTGAGTTACGTCACTACAATCGGAAGGCGCAAGGCGTCCAGTAAATATGGCTGAATTATTGATGAGGATGAAATTGTGAATTTGCCGAATGTGACTCGAATTCTTAACGATTTCAAAATTGGTTTATTACTGTCCCAATTGTCCTATCGATTGCAGTGAACTTTAAGAATATTTATTTTAAATTGTTCTTGGGAGCATCTAGTATCAAGTACCTAAACGAAAGGTCACTATAGGATACCTACTTAGAAACATTAGTAGAAACATTCAGTATTCAGCCATAAACCACAGTTCATACCATAAATGAAATAAAAAATAACAAAATTAGGTTATGATAATAACATAGTGATTATCACACAAGTAAATCGTGCATTCGACCTCTTTAACGAGAGTATATTTAATTGTGTCCCCTTGTTAGCTTGTCGCTAGAAAATCACCATACAACCATATTTATCAAAGACATAAATTCCGAGCAATGGAAGCTTAGAATCTAATTTTGAAAGCTCTATGAATATTAAGTAAGGCTTACTTTATGACCCTCATAGCTGGGACAGTGCTTTAATATCACACTTCCGTCATATTAATTCAAGCTTTAGACCACAAACCGCCCTATGCGTCCCTCACACGACTGGCATGTGTGCTAACCCGGAATAGATAATAAATCAGGTTTATTGCTAACACACGCTTTCCTTTCAAGGACGGCAAGCTTGTAAAACAAGAAACTTCCAAACGAATTATTGTATGTATAGTGTAATTATGTGCTTACCTACTAATAATAACATGTATTCTATTGTGAAACACTACCCGTACACATCTTGTTCGATTCTTAGTTCCTTGGTAGAGATTGTTCAGTAAGCAATAAGGCCGCCTTTGCTAGTTTATAGTTAACTTTACTTTGTATTCTTCTTTAGTGGGTGCAAGTATTTATCTATCTATTATAAATGCGAAAACTTTTGATGGATGGATAGATGTATGGATGGATGGATGTTTGTTACTCAATCACACCAGAACAGCTGAACGGATCTGGATGTTTGGCACAGAGATAGTCTGGAATAGCACATAGCATGGGCTACCTACTCTTTATCCCGGAAAATTAAAGAGTTCCCGCGGGAACCAAAAAACTTCAATCCACGCGGATGAAGTAGCGGGCATCAGCTAGTAATGCATATAATGCTTACTTCAAAAAAATCCGTTCCATAAAATTCCGTTTTGAGTTTTGGTTTACCTACTGTAGTTAGTGTACAAGTTTTTGCAATGCTTTGCTTTTAGTTTTCAAAACCTCAAACGATAGTAATTATAAAAAAGTGCGTGTGTGCAATTCACACACAGCAGAAGTGAAACTTCAGAAAAGTAGCCTATGAGAGAGTTAGATAAATATAACTTGTATTCTATTTCATTCTCTCGCAGGCTAAATCCTATTATGAATATGTTTGTCTCTTTTTAGTGCCGCTTTTTCGTTTCATCGAATTTTCAATTCACAACGATTCTAAATAGGTTTCACTTCTATAAGCAAACAATAATTTATATAAATACTATGTAGATTTATTAGTCGAATGGTGATCACTGAACATATAACGCATGTACATACCATACATGATGCTTATAATATATACCATGTATGGTAGAGATTTGTAGTATCTTTGATCTTGTGTACATCCGGTGTACGACCTGCTTCTTCCGTTTAATCAATTACACTTGGGCTGTCGTCAAGCAATAATTAATTTAGATAGTGTTTCTATCAAACCAGGTCAAATAGATTTACAAATATACCTACATAGAAGATCTGATGTCGTCATCTCCACCGATAGATGTTCACTGCTGAACGAATAGACTAAAAAATAACTGCACTTTTTGTCACTATCGCCTGAAAAGCTGATTCAGTATTAGATGGGTGTAGGGCTCTCCACTGGTCAAAAGTGAAAGTCTGCCTGCATATGGATGGGCCTTTCGCTAGATATTGCCGCTTAAAAACGGTTTATCGTTACCAAAAATGAACCATACCTACTTAGAAAAGCTGATTCTTGTACAGCATTAGTTCACTTTTACAAGGCACGCAAGGTGACAGGAAAAACTCGTTCCCAAAATGTGGGTTTTTCTACACATTTCCTCTCATAAAAACAAACAAGTGCCGGGCGTGTCAGTTGTGTGTAACGTCTCGGGCGGGCGTGAACCCGAACCTCGGGGCGAGGGATAAAAATAGCCTCTTTTCGATCTCCTATCACGATTACCCTTGAACACAATTCTTTTAAGATAAAAATCCAATTATTTATCTTACCTATACCACAGAATATATAATAGTACCTACTATACGTTTATAATTCTATACGAAGTTTTACGACCTCCCTGGCGCAGTGTTGAGAGCTGTTGTCTTAGCGTGGTTCGATTCCCGGCATGGACAATTTGGGAATTTATAATTCAGCCCAAATTGGGTGGTGGGCTTCGGCCTTGGCAAAGTCGTTCCGGTACGATGCCGTGTAGAAACCAACTAGGAGTATGGGTTTAATATAACTGCCATACCCCTAAGAGGTTAGCCCTTTTTACTTTTGTAAAAGTTATTTAAACTTTTACATAAGTTAAATTCTGCGCTGGTTAAACCGTGAACTAAATCTTTTAACAATGTTCGACTCGCGACTCGCGACCGCTATTCAAGTTTCCTAACAACTCTTACAATTTTCATTTTAAACATATTTTTTATTCATTGCCTTTACAGTACGTACGTACTTGTATTGTGTGGTTTTGTACCTATTATTGTATTTTGTGAAATGGAACCGCTTTTCTTCTACCCTTGATAATAATAGGAATGTTTTATTATTTAAAGTAGAAAATAAATACCTTCTTAGTTATTTACTTTTTCAGAGTAAATGAGGCAAATAAAAAACTTCCGGAATAAAAAAAAGGGTGTGTGTGCAATTCACACACGGCAAAAGTGAAACTTCAGAAAAGTAGACTACGAGAGAATGAGATAAATATAACTTGTATTCTATCTCATTCCCTCGCAGGCTAAATGCTATTATGAATATGTTTTTCTCTTTTTGGTGAAGGTTTTTCGTTTCATCGAATTTTCAAATTACAACGATTCTTAAAGAAGTGTCACTTCAAAAATTCTATAAAAACGAGACCTTAACAAAGCATAGAAAAACATCTGTACCTATCTTGAGCAATACATGATTTATGTAGGTATGTAGAAACATTTGCGAGACCTAGTCTCCATCCTAAAAAGCCATCTGTAAGACGCTCCTAGCCGACTACATTGCGGAGAATAATTGGGTGTGCGGATTTACGCCAAAGCTTTGAGGTCAACAGGCGTTCTTCTCTCTTAATGTACGAAGCTATAGATATTTCTTCTTGTTTTTCAAGTTTTCATACAAATAACGTCACCGTGAATTTTTTGAAATGTACTCAAATATATAGCTTTATATTATGTACTTACTACTTACATTAGAACGCTTCTGCTTTTTCGAATAACTTTAATCTGCTTGCAACGAGTAGGAATATGTACCTGAAACAATAAGATATTATGTATTTTTTCTGTAAAATATGTGACAAGTGACTTTATTTTTATTTATTTACGCTGAAACAGAATTCAAACCCGCATCTTTCTGGCTATTGTGGTCACTCATGATTTAATCTTGAGCATACAACCAATGTAGTCGCGGATAAATTGATATGTAAAAACATGTACATTTCAATTTCAGCATCCATGAAACTAGTTACCTGGCTGAGGCGTCACGTAACGAGCGCTATATGCATAGCGTTGAATGACGTCACTGATATTGTGTTCATTGAAATAAAAATAATATAAGGTTATTTTCTCTAGCAATGCCACTATTCTAGGGAACCAGAGTTGAAAAAGGTTGTTTTTGTGGTCATGGTCTTCCTGGTACAGGTTCAGCTGCCCCATATGTGGCCGTAAGTGTCGCTCGCGTATCGGCTTATTTAGCCATAGGAAAAAGTGTTGCCTAGACAGGGCGTAAATCGTTTGTCAAGACGTAAAGGCCAACGACGAGGGTCCTCCTGGTAATATATTACCTATTCTTTGGTCATACCTCATTTCAATTCACGGCGTTAGAATGAATATTCTCTTGTCAGCGCAGCACACGGACCAATGTACCTACACCTAATATCAGTAACACATTCTGTTGAAGGAAATGGGAAGTATCGAATAAATCTTTGTTTTCGCAATATTAATCCATCTCCGAGGGAAATGCTAGGGGTCGGGAGGGCGTGACTGATGTTAACCTCACTTAGCTAATGATGAGTCAGGAGTTAGGAAAAAATATCTATAACGCAGGCACTTTGTTTAAACGGCCATTAGCAGCTAACACAAATATTATTTTACGATGGGGGTTGGAAACTACTTATTCGTCATTGAGTCAAGTGCTGAGTAAAGTTATTTTGAAGCAATAAATTAGTAATTTTGGTGAGTAGTGGGTGATGATTTACTGAATTAAACTTGTGCGCTCAGCAGCCCCATATTGAAGTTATACTTCCTTCATTTGGTGCGTTAGGAAAAAAAATCTGAGTGATTTTTTACGATGCGCGTGCACACCGACACCCTGAAGTTAGTTGGTCAACTTATAAATCTTGCAGAAAAAGGCCTACCAACAAAATAAAAATAAACATTTACTGTATGTTGGGTGAGAACTGATAACTAGTGGTTCGCCCCGAACTGAGACCTCGCGGCGCCATCTATTGACATAAATGTGAAGTTCTGTTAAAAATACTGAAGCTCATTAAACATTAAATAATTCCGTTTCCTTACAATATTTATCTAATTTTAGTATTTGTTGTTCATGTACAGGATATAATTGAAATAATTGATCAAGTTTCAGGCTCATCCTTTCAGAAAATTTAGAGTTCTGAGGTCATCTTTGGACGTTAGAAAATCACCACTTTGAAAGCCCCCCATTTCGTCAATTTTGGGGGAAAAATTAAAAAAAAATATTTTTGGACTCTATTCCTAATTATCTTTAAAATGATGTACCGCAACCCTATGTAACTTTATAAAAAATATTTTACTTCGTATTCGCTTCTATGAGAGCCCCCCTGAAATAAAGATTTTTATTATTTTTTAAACCATATTCGGCGGGAGGCCATTGGTTTACATATTATATTTAAAGCTGAAGTAATTGCGTTCAGTAATTCAGAAGTTATAATGCTCTGACAGACGGACGGACGGACGGACGGACGGACGGACGGACGGACAAGTGCCAATTCACCCAAGTAGACTCAGAGACCTTCGCTTCGCTCGGTCAACTATAAGATATTTATTATTTGCTATCAAAAAGTATAACTTCTTGCGTGCGTACATGAGTACATACTATGTCATTTTTTATTACATTTTTTAATCTGTAAAAATCCGCCATTATAAAACTATACTTTAAAGTACACACATTACTATTTTCAGTAAAGACTATTAGATATTACTCTCAAAATTTTAAGCATTTTCTAAGAGACCTTTCGTCCCTTCAAAGAGAAGTTTATACGCTCGGTGAGGTACGACACGCTTGCCCATCTAGTGGTTAAACTGTCTGGTTTTCTTCAACTGGAGTCTGGATTAAATATAAAATCATTGATATTAATAAAAATGTCAAATTGTACAAAATATCAAACGCTTCTCATATTTGAATTGTAAATTGAACGTTTTCGTGATTTTTTTAATTTTGACGGGAACATCGAAATAATCGTTGCGAAGTTTGCAATGCATTTTTAGAGTATTTTAGTATCCGCTCATCCGTAACGCTCTCTGTTCTCTGTTCAGTTCAGTTGGATTGTTAGTTCACTAGCAAATCAACAACTTTGTCAATAAAATACTTTTCCCTGTCGTATTATATTGGCATCGTATTAATTGAACTATGTTTTTGTTTTGAATAATATAAAAATAGAAGAAATCAAACAAAAAATCTATTACCCATGCTAATACAAATATGAATACTACTTAATTTAAATTACTATCTCGTGCCAAATAAAGGGTAAGTAAGGAATGCTTTTAAAAAACAAAATTAATAAAGTCGAATTTCCAAAGAGTGAACAACGAATGAACTAAATGTAACCGAGTCAATGTCTAGAAATAGAAAGTCATGGTGAATTTCATTTTATAATGCCTTAGCGCATTGTGTTTCATCGTAATTAATCAAGTGTTCAAGCCTTTTGATTTATGAAACAGCCGTAAGGTACTGTGGTGAGCAGAATAACTAAGTTTTGTAACCACTTCATAAAAAAAAAGAGTATCCTAAGGTATATATTCCCTTCATTTCTCTAATGTGCTTTATCGAAGAAGAGTTTTTTAAGTATTTAATTTGTATTGATCCATACTATATAATATTATAAATGAAAATGTGTATGTATGTCTGTCAGTCTGTCTTCCTTTGAAAAACTATACTATGTACCTACTTATAAAATATTAAATTCAATCAAATTAAAAAAAAAACTGAAATCTCGATTTGACTTCATTATAAAATAAACTAAAACGAGCGAGATGAGAACTTTGAACAAATAATATATTAAGCTCCATAAAATAATATGCTGCTACAAACAAAGTTTTTCAATACTCAATTTGTTTGTTTCAGACATACAGGTTTCTCATAAGCTACGTCATGTTTTGACTAAGTACCACTCTTTTGTTATTGTTTACTTTTTTTTTTTTAATATTATAAAGTACTAACAAAAGTTAATACCCTACTAAAGTTACGATCTAGGCTATGAGTAAATAAAGCTAATGAGTAACATTATTTTAACCTAAACTTATACCATAAAATTATATCTAAGAATTGGTCGATTGACTTATCTTAGTTTACGCTAGATATTATTACGAGACACTGTGTTCTTGTGTTCTTTGCATTGCACTCAGCACTACACTTTCACTTCACTACACTAACTCGAAGGGCTTAGTCTTTTAAGTCTACGCACTAAGTCTGTATTGTCTAGGAGCTGGATGGCCTCGACGTTTACGTGATGATGAAGCCTGTTTTCGTGGGATTGCGCTTGTCTCCTTATGATTATATCTACGAAGTCCATTTGCAGATCGCGATGAATATCTTCGTTTCTGACGTACCAGGGTGCATTGACGATTCCCCTGAGTACTTTATTTTGGAATCGACAATTGTTTACTAAACAATAAATGATGCCCGCGATAATGAAGCCTTAAAGCGTAGCAGACAGACACTTTCGCATTTATAATATTAGCACAAATTAGTATGGAATAAATTATGTACCTACATACATAGTAAAACAATATTTTGTTCATTGTACAATAGTTTTTTTTTTTTTTTTTTTTAATCCACTACAAGCTCGCCCTTGACTGCGATCTCACCTGATGGTAAGTGATGATGCAGTCTAAGATGGTAGCGGGCTAACCTGTTAGGGGCATGGCAGTTATATTAAACCCATACCCCTTCGGTTTCTACACGGCATCGTACCGGAACGCTAAATCGCTTGGCGGCACGTCTTTGCCGGTAGGGTGGTAACTAGCCACGGCCGAAGCCTCCCACCAGACCAGACCAGGGAAAATTCAGAAATTATAAATTCCTAAATTGACCCTACCGGGGATCGAACCCAGGACCTCTGCACGTTAAGGCAACAGCGCTACACACTGCGCCACGGAGGTCGTCAAAAAATTGTAAAACAATCATGTTGGACGGGCATACTAGGTACTATCAATACAGGAACTGATGGATCCGAATTGCAAATCTCTTAAGTTTGGCAGTACAATATGAGCTTTCGAACAAAACACTATCATAATTAATCAAGTCAAAAGCCTATCGACCAACAAAACAATGTGCAGTAAGGCAACGGGCAATAAGTCAAGACACCCAATAAAGCCATTTGTTAAGATCGGCCTACAGATTCGGTTCGATCCTCTCGGGCGTGATATTTCTCCACTCGGCGGGCGCGCTCCAAATTAATCGGCTCAAAACAAATTCCAGCGAAGATAAGCCCTTAATCCTAACAAACAAAATACTAATGGATATATTGATTTATCATCCACTAGAGCTGCGTAGGTGGATGTAATAGTTTAGTCCTAAGACGTCCTCAGCTTCCTCTTCGATTCTCAGGTACGCACCTCTATTCGGAGTTAGGGAAGTGAATGCATTTTTTGTCATTACTACGAGTAGATGACGTCCCTTCGCCTGTGTGGATTAAGGTTTTTGATTTCCGCGGGAACTCCTTGATTTTCCGGGGTAAACAGTAGCCTATGTAGGTATTTGCTTGGAATACAACCTATCTCTGTAGGTACCAAAATCGGTTGAAAAATGGGCCGTGAAAGCACATCAGACGGACAGACATTAGTATGGAGGAGATTAGAGGAGGGAATTTTAACGCCCTCCCTGGCGCAGTGTTGAGCGCTGTTGTCTTAACGTAGGAGGTCCGTCCCGGATTCAATCTTCTTCTGCAGAGTCAATATGGGGATTTATTCTGGTCTGATCTGGTGGACGGCTTCGGGCGTGGCTAGTTACCACCCTACCGGAAAAGACGTGCCACCAAGCGTTCCGATTACGATGCCGTGTAGAAACTAATTATGGATATTGGTTTAATAGTTACATCTGCCATACCCCTAACAGGTTATCCCGCTGTTAGCCCGCTGCATCATCACTTACAATCAGGTGAGATCGCAGTTCCACTACAAGTTATAGTTAACTTGTAGTAGATTAAAAAATGTCACTAGACATTAATTAACATTTTGAAACTTTAAAGTTTAAAGGTTCTGAACTTCCTACTTACTTATTTCTTTCTTCTTTACCTCTGCAACTTATTGCGACTATATAAGGCAGGTAAATACCTAAAGTAGTAACCACAGATCCGCAACAATTCCGCTTAAGAAATGCTGAACATTGAAGTTTTATCAAGTTGTTGCGCAAAAAGCGGAATTGCTTACTGCTCCAGAGGTATTTTCTTTTTCATTTAACAAATCTGGTCTACTCATTGTCTGGTGGGAGGCTTCGGCCGTGGCTAGTTACCACCCTACCGGCAAAGACGTGCCGCCAAGCGATTTAGCGTTCCGGTACGATGCCGTGTAGAAACCGAAGGGGTATGGGTTTAATATAACTGCCATGCCCCTAACAGGTTAGCCCGCTACCATCTTTGACTGCATCATCACTTACCATCAGGTGAGATAGCAGTCAAGGGCTAGCTTGTAGTGGAAAAAAAAATGCTTACTGCTCCAGAGGTATTTTCTTTTTCATTTAACAAATCGGTCTACTCAATGAACAAAGAGTATCTGTTTCCACGAGGGCAATTAAAGTATTTTAAGTTAAACAAATGCTTATTTGTTTTACAAGGTTTCATTAAATTAACCATCTAGTTTTCTAATGTTCCTCTTTTAGTTTTAAAGCATTTTACCAGTAGATAACTTTACACTAAGATTTATGTGACGAATTTTATACAAAACTAGATGATGTCCCCGTGGATTAAGTTTTTTAATTCCCGCGGGAACTCCTTATAGTTCTGGGATACAAACTATCCCTGTCCCAAATTTCATCAAAATCGGTTGAACGGATGGGCCGTGAAAGCGTAGCAGACATACAGACACACTTTCGCATTTAAATAACATTAGTATGGATTTAAATACGTCAACAAGTATTTAAAATACAAGTTATGAAAACGCTCTCTATTTTAAACTTTTGGAAAAGTAAGTATTCCGAACAGAAATAGCCATAATATTAGTACATTACATCGCGAGACCGGGAAGTACGCGTTTTCTGGTCGAGTGTTAGTATGTAGGTATAGTAGGTCTCGTATATAGCCTATATACGAGACCAGAAATGCTCTCCCGGTCGAGGTGTGTATAGTGCTTTTCTAAAAAATAAAACAAGTGACTTTTTCAAATATATTATATTATGTAATTAAAAGAAAGTAAATAAAAAAGCAACCTACTTAAGAAATATTAAAAGTTAAATTAGTTATATGTATACTTTTTTTTTTGCGCTGTGATTATGCTGAACGCGTAATACGGTAGAGTTCCAAATTTAAACTATTTAGGCCAAAGAACATTATAACAAGTTACAAGATATTCAGGAAGAAAGATTCCAAATTCAAACTTATGATATGTAATGAAAATACATACATTATTTACTGGCCTAGGCCGGGAAGTTTAACTTTCGAACTCATTTACAGGGTATGAAATGTGCACATTTCATATCATTTTTTAGAAAAAAATATTACCTATCATCGTATCGTAAATTATCGATAAATATCCAGTCGTATCAACACACTACAAGTCCGATGTACAAGTCCCTCGGGCTCTGACTACAAAAAGTAACGGCGTACACTCGTACCTTTAAACCATTGGCAAAAAAAGATTACTCAGTTTTCTCGTGAAACATACCTACTACTCGTATTATGTATTAATGATCCATATCCATACTAAGTACTATTATAAATGCGAAAGTGTGTCTCTCTTTGTCTGCTACACTTTCACAGCCCATCCGTTCAAACGATTTTAATGAAGTTTGTATACCGGGGAAGGACGTAGGCTATAGGGAATCAAAACGTGCAGACGAAGTCGCGGGAATCATCTGGTTGTTTTATAAATATACCATTCCAAATACCTACCTTAAATATTATAGAAAGAAATAAAGAAATGAGTTTGCCGATTTTACTGGATGAATTTCCATATTTGCCCGTCTGCCTTAAACCTATTTCCTAAAAATGTTAAAAACATGTCTCATAGGAGTACCTATGTCACAGACCGTGTATCCACTGTAACCAACATAGCAATCCTTATTCTTATATTAAACCGCGCTTAATGCATTTAGTTCGTTATTTAAAAGTTAATGTTGAAAAACACAAGTTGGTCAAAGTTTAAACTCGTACATTGTAGAATACAGTGATTTTGCCTGTCTGTCGGTCTTAGCCGGATGTTGCCTTCTATTTAGCAGCCACAAGCTTCCCCGCCTTTACAACAGCTTACCAAAACCACCAACTTGTTTATCTTTGTAACTCAAGCTTCAGCACTCGGAATTTGTTTGTATATGTCACCGTAAAATTGTAAAAACCGTTAGATTGTAATCTAACGCTTTTCATCTCTCTTTTATAAAAAACTATTGTAATCTAACGCTTTTTATCTCGATCTAACGGTTTCTATCTCATGAGATCGTAAACTGTCGACAGATTGTGAACCGTAACATACTGATTACAATTTAACGCATTATTTTTCGGTAAATTTTTAACTATTAGGTATATTAACTCGATAGAACCTGAGTGCCACTACCTGAATATTTATGTCAAACCCTAACCTAACCTATAGTTCGCGCGCGAACTGAACAAGAAAGAGACAAGAATACGTAAATACAATAAATATTTCAAAAATTAATATTCAGAAAATTGAACGGTTCACAATCTGTCGACAGTTTACAATCTCACGAGATAGAAATTGTTAGATTATATCGAGTTTTTACAATTTTACGGTGACATAAATGTTATATTCTGTTTCCTCAAAAACTTGTTCAGTACAAACGTACGTTTTACTGTCAGATATTTGGATTAAGTTAATAAGAGCGAATTGCCTGATGTAATAAAATTCTTGGCTTTAAAAATTTGGCTGGTACACAGTAGTTTGCTGGAATTCTAGTACCTATGTATCTGGCTGTATTATGTCAGAGTTTAAATATGCGACTACTAGCTAACACCCGCGACTTCGTCTGCGTGGTTGGAGGTTTTCTGGTTCCCGCGGGAACTCCATAATTTTCCGGGATAAAAAGTAGCCTATGTGCCGAGTAAGCCGAGCTAAAAATCTAAATTCTCAAGATCTTGTGGTTTCTTTTCTTTTTTATATACCCACTAAATCAATTAGCGGAAACAGCAAGATTTTCTGGGTGCACTAGTTAGACATCGATAATCCTCAACCGATAGATCAGTTTTTAACCAACTTTTTGTTTGTTTTAAATTCTTTATTGCACATACGTAGATTACAATGCACAAAGGCGAACTTAATACCTAGAGGTATTCTCTTCCCGTTAACCTTTGGTAGTGGGGACAGGGTTGAATTCACAGTGCGTACAATATAAAGAGAAAAGTTGGGGTAAGAAAAAACATTTTAGGTAGTAGGTAGTAAAGTGACGTATTGAAAGACACAAAAATGTATAATATACTAAAATATAATATAAACTTTAATAAACTTACACGTGAGTACGTGAACTCAAACGTGATAATTACAAATATGATAGACAGTTTTCAACAATTTGCGTTGGTATAATAGTCTTATAAAATTTTTAGGTAAGTAGATACTCATATCAGAACGAAATGCACTATGCAGATCCTATTTCAGTAAAAAGATAGATTCTGTTATCGTCTCCTAAGCAAATGACTGGTAACTGGTTTTATAGGGAAATATTATAATATCGATCGTTAACATTGTAAGGGTGCAGGAAAGGCCTCTAGGAAATGAATTTCTTGTCTACTGAGGCTGCAACGGCCTGTAATTTAATTAGTTGGCAATTTCTGCTCCGTTAGTGCGCGAACGTGCACCGAATGCTACTCCGTTGAGCAAATTTCATTACCGAGAACAGACCGTTGTTGTATGCATAACCTTAAGAGATGTATGTATGTATGTATGTATATACTTTATTGTACACCACAAATATACAAAAACAACATGTTACAAACAAGAAAACAACAATAAGTAGGTACAATAAGGCGGTCTTATCGCTAAGCAGCGATCTCTTCCAGACAACCTTAACGTTAAGGAGAAAATGAATAAGAAGATAAAGGGAGGTGGTGCAAAAATAATAATAAACATAAATACTAATAGCTAAACAAACTAACCAATACCATATATTATGATAAACTAATATATACAAAATAATAATAATAGACATACATAAACTAAATAGACATACCAATAAATACATAAATAAGTATAAGAACGAAAACAATAAAATAATATGTCGTTACTAATGATAAAGAGATAAGTAATAATTTTTAACGTCAATTTTAAACTTATTAAGGGTTTTAGCACGATGAATATGTGAGGGAAGTTCATTCCATAGACTAGTGGCCCTTTGTGCGAAAGAATTTTGGAAATATTTAGTCCGATGCGAAGGCACCTCTAGAATAAGTTTATAATAATAAGAGATGGTAGCTAAGAACCTAAATAGGTAGGTGCGTCGGTCGGTTGGTAATTTTCAAACAAATTACGACGATACTAAGCAGGATGTGGTAATGCAGAGTGCACCACCACAACCAGTAATTAGTTACTGATGAGGTACCACAAATAATTATTACTCGTTGCATTGCAACTGCACTGCATTCATTTACAGTGGAATTCATAATCGTTGGGTAACCAGTCTTCGGAAATCGGCGAACCAGTATTCGGCCGCTGTTGGCGACCAATTTGAGAGTATTTTACGACTATGAAATGCAAAAAGCTTGAATTCGACACATAGCGCCTGAAACGTCTCGGTGGCGAGCGTTTCAAGCGTTTATGAATTCCACTGTTAGTCATTTAGCTTTTACGGTGCTATTGTCGCAGTGGTCTGAAATTTTAACTAAGTTATTATTTTGACGAATAGAGAAGACAATACCTAATAAGTTATAATAGTGAATATTCGTAATGCACTAAAATCCAGTTGGAACTTTGGAAAATAAAAGCGAATGCACAGATAAATGCGACTTTTGAGTTTCTTTTTATTATTTTTTACTATTCGGAAAACTAAGTCCTACTTATAAAATTCAACATAGCTCACTAGCTAATAAACAATGTATCATCTCTTGCGGAACAGGAACTATAATAGACAGGAGCAGTGGTAAAGGCGAATATAATATTAATGGTAAAGACACACTAAAGACGTGTCGAGGACGCATTTTCAGTGCATAACTATAACGTCATATGTGGTGAGGTCATGAAACATAATGTCCACACCTCATCTTCGCCACTCCCCAAGCCTTACCTGATAAAAAAATGTATAAAATATATTCTTTAGTCTTTACTTTAAAGTAAACTAATAATAGATTATGTTTAAGGTTAAGTACTTAATTGATTAAGCTAGAGCACCTTGCTTATACAATGTCTGCCAACAAAGAGCGATAAAGGTTATAAATCAAAGCGATAAAGAGTGGAACTTGCTTTGACGATAACGAATTTCTTTAGAGACAAGAATCGGGCTAGCTTTGACTTTCCTTGTTAGTAGATTAGGTAAAGAAAAAACTATTTCAAGAAGCTCCCCAGTGTGATTTCTGGAAAAATTTAAAAGTGGCAGTGGGCAGGTCATGTCTGTCGCAGAACCGATGGCCGTTGATGCAGACGTGTTCTGGAGTAGAGACCGCGTACCGGTAAACGCAGTGTGGGACAACCTCCAGCCCGCTGGACCGACGATCTTAAAAAGGGGTGGGAAGTGGGTGGATGAGGAAGGCGGAGGACCGTGTTTGGTGGCCCGCTCTCCAAATGGCCTATGTCCAGCTGTGGACGAATGCAGGCTGATGGATGGATGCAGGCAGGCTGAAATTTCGTTCTGGATAACTTGATTCCACTCGATAGGTTTGTGGTGAGCGTCGGAACAAAAAGCCACTACTTAAGTATTCCTGTATGATAATGCCTGGAGGCCTATTTACTAACAATATTCAAATTGTTTGATTGAAAACAAAACACCATATCTAAAGTAAAATAAAACTTCCATTCTATCATATTTCAAACGAATGCAAAGGTAATGTTGTGGGTAACCAGTATGGTTATGTAAAAAGCCGCTACGACTCGGTACAGTTTCTATGAATTTACAAAGCACTGCAGTTGCAGCTTAGGACACAATGTGGCTTATTTGAATGCACACTAGATTGCACCATCACATACAATCACAGAGTGTAGTCAAGCGAAAATACGTCAGCATGGAACAAGCTCTGGAAATTATCAGATTTGACTTCCTAAACAAAGAGAACCACTTTTAAATTTTTTGTATCCAATTTCCAGGACCGTCAACCTGACAAATGCGGATACTGTGTGGTCTCGATTACGTAACGGGCTAGAGGGAGAAAAGGAAATAATATAGACTCGGAGAGAATTTGAAATATTGCCAACTACATGCGTCGCTATTCGAATTGATTTCTTTGCCTTTTGTTGTCTTCAGACGTCGATAGGATGCTTTGGTATTTTGTAATTCCAATAATTTAATTTATTATTTATTATTGTCGTGTCCCAAACTGATCCACGCCTCTGTTGACCAACGAGCTGGCGCTTATTTAGCCCAACGGCTTAGCCTTTCTATTCAATGAGGTAATGGCGCCAGTGTTTTGGGCACTATGCCCATTAACTATCACTTGGACGGTGTGTATTTTTTGTAAATATAATTACCCAGTAATAGTTTTTTCTTAATTTATCATTTCTTCATTGTTCACTTTTTTAAATGTCTTTGTTAAATCTTAAATAAAAAAATAATTTATAAAAACATACTTAATATTGATATCGATATATGTAGATTGTAGGCCCTTTCATAGAAAAAAGTTGGGCGTCCTACTTGTAGGGCATGCCCGTCACCTGAATAAGCCTGTCCTGTCCGCTGTCCCGTTTTTCAGATGGTGTTAGTAAAATAAGTCCACATTCTTTGTTTGACAGGGCCCGTCTATGTAAATTGAGGTCGTTGCTTAATAGCTATTTATGCAACTGTATCATAATGAGGGTCATTTTAATTCGAGTGCTGTTTTTTGATACGAGGCTTGCCGAGTATCAAAATAGGATAGTACGAGAATTAAAATGACTAATTACGTACAGTTGCATACAAGATTTTATCTACGACAAGGACGTCTTTATAATTTTTTACTTTGTAAATTAATAAAAAAGTCAAATCAATCAAATTTGGAAAGTGCCAGAACCCAGAGCCGCTAAGCTATAGGTATCCTATTTATGAAGATAACCATATCGATACAGCTACGACTCATAACGATACAGCTCCCATACAACGAACTGTATCGTTAAGAGAAGCAAACACGAAAGAGGGTTCAATTCGATATAGTTGTCAAATTCGAAATTGGAACTTTTCGATGCTGGAGTAGATAAATACTATTTAAATCTAGAAATTGTGAATTCCCAGAATTGGCGTGGAGGCTCAGTTATATTGGACGAGCGCTTTGTTTGTACAGCTTAAGCTAATGTTATGGTCTTTAATTCTGGTCAAGTACGTTATCAAACTACTTATAGTCGTATTGTATTTATGAACATCATTTACCGCATACTTACGTTTTTATATTTGTTTGTAATTTATGAGTGACTTAAATGTCTACACACATCACATTTAACGCTTGTACATAAGCGACTAAAAACAGCATTATTATCATTATTTACAGCTGTCACTTGCATTTGTTTACTTAATGAATATTTTTCTTTGTAGCCACCTATTGTTCTGTTATTATGATTGTTATATTAAGTTGTTTATTTTTATGATTATTGTTAAAGAAGAGCGGAGTCTTCTTCCACATGGTTAACTTCTACTCTTATAAGAAGGCTCCAACCTTTTAAGTGTTACAACAATGTAGGTGATGAAAATAAACGATTCATAATTTTTATGTCTTATTGTACGAGCGCGTAGCCAGGTACCAGCGTCCAGCAAGGCATAATAATTAATTATGTGCTTGCTGGTTGAAGAGCTTTTGGACGGACTATAAATAAGTAATTAAGTACGTTGTATAATAATTTAGAATCATTCAATAATTTGCTTCTCGGTTTTTGCGCCCGAAACCAACGACCTCAATTTACATAGACGCCATCTAGCCTGAAAAGCGAGACAGGGCTATGGCGGTGACAAGAACAGGCTTATACAGGTGTGGAGTGCGATCTACAAGTCAGACGCCCAATTTTTTCTATGAAAGGACCCATCTAGTACCTACATATATATCAATGCCCGAAGATATGCAACTGGCAACTGCTAATACTGCTACGGGGTTGCGGAGGGCGAGAGGACAGTACGCGTCACAGCCTACGGTACGGTTTTAGGGTTCCGTACACAATGGTGCCAACGCGACCCTATTACTAAGCATCCGCTGTCCGTCCGTCCGTCTGTCTGTCAGCGGGCTGTATCTCATGAACTAGAATCAGACATTACCATTAAAGATCTTCAATTGAACATTTTATGGTACTTAGGTACATTTTACATTTCTTTGAAGATTTGCTGCAACACTGAACACCTTTGATATAGAATTTTTGTCTCCTTGTATTTCGATACTGAAGATAAATAAGTTTAATAAACGTTATTTTGGTACATACTTGTACCTATAAGTAACTTAAGCTCTGCCTGCTCTAATTAGCGTAGTCTATAAAAATTATACAAAAAAATAAGCTTCGACTAATATTAGTAATTTTATCGAGCATATAAATGCTCTGCGGTGAGTGAGGAGGATATTTCATTAGGCTATTTAAACACTGTCATAAACTTTATCTGCTATGATAATATGGTCCCTCGGGTATGTTTTCGCAGTAAAATTATTTTAACGAGCTGAAAACAGTATAATACACGATACACTATCAACTAATATACGTTATTGCGTATCACATCTATATATCTATATAAAAATCAATTGCTGTTCGGTTGTCTCCCTAAAACTCGAGAACGGCTGGGCCGATTTAGCTGATTTTGGTTTTGAAATGTTTGTCGTAGTCCCAGGGAACGTTTAAACGGTGAGAAAATATGGAAAAATTTGTTAGTTACGACGTGCAGACGAAGTCGCGGGCATCAGCTAGTTATAAATAATGATCGCAATTTTGATACAGCACTCATAAAAAAAACTGCTTGTGATCATGGAATAAACATTCTAAAAATACAATACAAAAGATTAATTGAACTGTTCGCAACTTTTTTTTTCTTTTTTTTAAATACCTACTAGCTTCTGGCGCTCTGGTTGGTTTGTCTCTCTGAGGTGTGTCTTCCACGAGTAGCTCAAACTTCTACTCCTAAACTTGAAAGACCTCCGTGTACAGGGAAAATTTGTTTTCATAGCAATGTTGACTGCGACGGATAAAAAGCGAGTTACCTACTAGTTGTAAACCTAACCCTTGTTCTTGTATGCCAAGTACAGTTCGCGCACGAGCTCCGAGGAATCGGGGTCTGAAGAAACGACGGCTGAACGCCACCCCCGATCGTCGCTCCATCAGCTCGCTCCCAGCACTGGTTTCCAGCTTGAAGCGTGTAATTTTGCGATAGCAGTATTGTTTTGTACTTTAAACAACTCTTGGTCATTACTTTTATTCCATAGGATTCCTCGGAGCTCGCGAGCGCTGACTATACGTATATTCAAAATTAACAATATATGTTGGCAGATATGCCTCCATAGGAGAACCTGTTCAACAGTTCAAGTAACTCTGATCATAACTACCTTTGAAGATTCAAGTTTGTAAAGTCTATTTACGTATAAAGTCGGAGTTAAGCATTAAGTTGGTCGTTGGGCTTAACAACCTTATTTTTGTTGAAGTGGGTATGAGCTGAAGCAATAAAACTCAATGCTAAAATACTAAACAACTTTATAGCATTTTCTGTCTCCGTTGAAAATCCACTCTTCTACCCAATTTATCTACGAGTACGTACTTACATAAGTTGAAAAAGTATTTGAGGAATTGTGCAGAATTTGTAGCGCATTTTACTTAGGTTATTTGGAAAATTGCTAGACGGAAATAAAGCAAAAGAATTGTGCAAAATAATATCCTCACAAGTACCTGTGAACGTGTTCTTTTGTTTACAAACGAATCTCAATTGAATATACTGTTGTTTAGGGTTCCGTACCTCTTTTTTTTTTAATCCACTACAAGTTAGCCCTTGACTGCGATCTCACCTGATGGTAAGTGATGATGCAGTCTAAGATGGTAGCGGGCTAACCTGTTACGGGCATGGCAGTTATATTAAACCCATACCCCTATTCGGTTTCTACATGGCATCGCACCGGAACGCTAAATCGCTTGGCGACACGTCTTTGAAGGTAGGGTGGTAACTAGCTGCGGCCGAAGCCTCCCACCAGGCCAGACCAGGGAAAATTCAGAAATCATAAATTCCCAAATTGACCCGCCGGGGATCGAACCCGGGACCTCCGCCCGTTAAGACAACAGCGCTACACACTGCGCCACGGAGGTCGTCAAAAGGAAAAAAGGAACACTTCCTTGTCCGTCTGTCTGTCATCTTCCTTTTTCTCAGGAACGCGTAGCAAGTTGAAATTAATATCTAATGCTAATTTCTATGGTCCCTTGGACCATAAAAAAGCAAGTTTCGAAGTCAACGCAATAAAAAATACGGGCATTTAAGCTGCATATTTTGAGTATTTTGACGCTCTCCATTAAATCAAAACCTATAGGGTACTTCTGATTTACCTAGAATCATGAAATTCAGCAGAAAGCAAGGTCACACAACACAAGTACAGGAATAAGTACCAAAACCGTTAATTAGGGTTCCGTACTCATGTTGTATCGAATTGTTTGCCAGGCTCTACCCTTATTTCACAGCTTATTACTTGTTGCTATGGCGTCTATCTTTACTGAATCAGTTTTTATTGTGTGGTGGTACGGAACCCTTTGTGCGCAAGTCTGACTCTCACTTGGCCAGTTTTTATATTTGAGTAGTCTTACAATTGTTGGATTCAGATTTTATATTATAAATTACTATTTTATAAGAAACTAGCTGACCCGGCGAACTTCGTACCGCCTTAGTATGCAAAATTAATGTATATTTTTCAATATTTCTGAGAGATTTTCTTAATATTTTTTTCCGTAAGAACCTTCTCCTAATAATAACAAATACAACAAAAAAAGAATTAGTGAAATCGGTCCAGCCATTCACGCGTGATGCCGTGACCAAGGAAAACGGGTTTCATTTTTATATATATACTAGCTGACCCGGCGAACTTCGTACCGCCTTAGTATGCAAAATTAAATGTATATTTTTCAATATTTCTGAGAGATTTTCTTAATATTTTTTTCCGTAAGAACCTTCTCCTAATAATAACAAATACAACAAAAAAAGAATTAGTGAAATCGGTCCAGCCCTTCACGCGTGATGCCGTGACCAAGGAAAACGGGTTTCATTTTTATATATATAGATATATAGATTATTATTACAAGAGTACCTATTATTAGACCTATACGGATAGCATGCACACAACGAGTTAAATTATGTCTACCCGTTATCTCTATTTATCTCCCGAAGCTATCATGGTTACACATAATATGACTTGTCTCGTTACGTCAAAAGTAGAGATAAAAGTAATATTTCTAATCTGTGGTATTTTGCTCTACGAACCCTTATATGCCGACTATTTACTACGTATTTTGTGCATGTTAGGGTATAGACGAGAAATTAGCCGGCATCGACAACATCTCTCTTTCTTGTTGCGAGATATCTCGTTGTGCTCATGCTAAGCCTGCAGCTATTTTTTAAATCAGTCTTTGTATCATCAGCATTAAACCAATCTGAAAATATGAAATTTCCTAATCCTCCTTAATTAATTTATTATTATACCTATCTATTAAAATTTTAATTCAATTATGTACGAATTTACTGCCTGCTACAATCGGTATTATAACTAGCCTCAATTAAATAAATTCTTGTAAACATTTGTGTACACCCGGCTTTATTTTAGGGCATAGTTTCAACTTCTCCAATTTGCTGAAACATACCACAACGTTAAAGCTCGCGCCCATTCGCAATGCATGGAATAACTTGAAATCTGCCTACATTCAAATAACCAAAGTACTGTGCAGTCATTTCGTTTTATCATTATATTCTCTACATACCTACCTATAAAGATGTAAGTTCGATTCACTCACTCACTTCACATCAACGCGACCAGCCCTTGGACTTGGAATAGGGATGGAGTTTTTAAATTCCCACGGGCGGTCGCTAGTACATCCATTAATGCGAAAGTGGAGAAAATGAAGTGAAGTGTCTGTTTGTCCGTCTGTCTGTCTGTCCTTCTAGTACGTCTTGGCGTTCGTACGATGATAGTTGGCGTAGGAGGACATGGGGTACTGTATAAGTCGCAAAGTATTCGCATAGGATTTACAAAAAAAACCTTAATGACGTAGACAAAGTCTAATGTATATATTGCAGTTAAATATTACATATAGTAAGACTCACCCGTAAAACTATGTATAGTAAATTTTTCTATCGTTCTGACCACATTCGCTTTTTCCGATAACCTTTTCTTTCAGCTTAGCTTAAAAGCGCTGCTTTTAAAAGAACCATTTCAGCGCTACGTTGATTTCTATGACGCTTGCATTAGACACAAAGTTGAATGAGGTGATCCGCTAACATGGAAACGCCCTAGTATTTCCACTGTTCATTAGTGCCAGCCGGATCATAGTTTGGTTTCATGAAAGGAAAAAATGGAATAGAAATAAAGGCTATAAAATGTACTCAGTGCACTCGTCGGAAAAATTCAATGGAAAGATAATAATAAAGTATCAAGTATGAGCTAAATGTTCTTCGAAATACAAGTGAAATTCCATAGACACTGGGTATGCAAAAACAAAGTTGGAACAAAGGTTGGAACTATTAAAAAACCTATAGCACGTGTAAGTATGCTTGTTATTGTTCAAACAGACGAGCGATGGAAAGTTTCGCGAAAGTCAAGCTCAATCGTGTAATGCAAAATAGACTTTCATAACTATGCAAGCGTTTCAACCAAAACTGTTTACGGTTTTGTTACTCGATCACGCCAGAGCGGCTCGGATCTGGATGAAATTTGACACAGATATAGATTATAATCTAGAATAACACATAGGCTACTTTTTGTCCCGGAAAATTAAAGAGTTCCCGCGGGAACCAAAAAACCTCAATCTACGCAGACGAAGTCGCGGGTATCAGCTAGTTATGACATATTTGAATTTTACAAAAAAAAATATTCCACCTTTATTTTAAAGGTCTTTAAAAAATAAAGTTAATTTGATTGCCTCTTAGAATTCAAATAATGATGCCGATCATGTCAACAGCAGGCAGTCTCTACCAACGAACAATGCGCAAGTTCACTCAAAAAGTCTTCCTACACTTCGCTTCTCTTGGTAAATTTTCATACAATAAAAAGAAAAGTCATGATTCATGACGTCACTGCCTGACTCATCAAATCCCAGCCCCCTTGAACCAAAGACCTTTATAATGTGAACATGGGATAAGTCTAGATTTTTCGAAACTGCCACGGAAGTGAAGTTACGAGCAGCCTCAATTGTTCAATATTTAGTTGTGAAAATAAAATCAACGTGCAGTGTTAGTTAAATATGAGCAGATCGCTCTCTGCGTCGATTCCTCATTACTGAGGGTCGTGACCATTAATCATTTCCATTAATCAAAAAATGGTAGGAGTTTTCTTGGAATATAAATGCGGTGGGTTCCCACGTCCTTCTGCATACGACTCGACTAAGAGTATTTAAACTCTCAGGTTTTTGTAACGATTATTATCAGACGTGAGTGATAATAACCGGGACCGACGGCTTAACATGCTCTCCGAGACACGGAGGAAGCGAAAAGGCCAAATTTGAACCTCTAAATTCGGTCACCCATCCAGTTACCGACTTGTGTCAACGTCGCTTTACAATCGCACTCGACTGATATTCTTTGTCACAACTAGGCCACTCGTCCCTCATGTACCGAATGTGTACCGACAAATTACAGTAGTAGTAACTATCTATTTGTATCTATTACTAGCTGACCCGGCGAACTTCGTACCGCCTTAGTATGCAAAATTAAATGTATATTTTTCAATATTTCTGAGAGATTTTCTTAATATTTTTTTCCGTAAGAACCTTCTCCTAATAATAACAAATACAACAAAAAAAGAATTAGTGAAATCGGTCCAGCCATTCACGCGTGATGCCGTGACCAAGGAAAACGGGTTTCATTTTTATATATATAGATTTTGCCACCACGATCCACGCTTCACGGTTCAGTAGTTCTAATTTAGCGCTCATTATCTCCTGAATCAGAGTCGTAGTGGTTTATGGTCATCGGGGTTTATTGGTTTTGTGGATCCATAATTTCTAGTGCTAATTTAAATATTGAGACTGTTATATTTTCTGGAACTCGGGTATTAAGCTATTTTGGATTTGCTCACTTCATTTACATAGTTACCAAAAAAATCTGAGAAATAGTCATAATAGGCAAGACAAGTAAAGAATGAAATGTTGAAAGATGTTAGAGAATAGGGATGATGACAACTCAATCAAATCACTCTTTATAAAAGTTAAAAACGCACTTCTAGTATGGGAGTAGTGTGAAATTCACAGTTGTGACGTCATCAAATTTCAACGCACTTCTTTTCTTTAATCTATATTTTAAAATGGTTATCAAACTTAAAACTAACCGAGAATGTGAATTTAAGGTGTTTTAGAAGACCCTCTATTTAATAATCAGTTAGAAATAATTTATTTTTGATATAGGCGTCATCCCTATTAATTTTTTAATGGTTTATAGATATTATAAAAAGATTTGCATTGAAATACCTTTTATTCAATAGGAAACAATTAATATACATACCAATCAATCACACATTTATAGTAGGATACAAGACTTAGCATTTGTGTTAAATCTTTGCAGTTAACATTATAGTATAGGCACACGAGTAGTATAGGTAGGTACATCGCTACTATATTCTGATTGCATAATATTCAGCCAGAAATGAATGCTTGAAAAAAAATTACTTGAGCCAATATAATGCAAATGGCTCAGTAACGTGTTATCGAGTTATCTTAGTAGAGCATTTTCTAACAGTACCTAATGGAAATGCTAATTTGGTACGTTTTAGCACAATAAGCGGGGTTCGCATCGCAACTAAATTAACGCCCATTGTGAAGTTCAGCTCGCGTGCTCCGGCGGGCCCGTGCTCCGGAAACGGCGTTCGGGATAGTCGGCCTCACGTAGTCTTTACTCTTTGTATTAAGAGCACAAAGACATTTTTAATCAGGATATTGCTGTTCTCTATATTAATTTCAAACCCCTCAAAAGCCGTTCAAAGACTTGAAGAAAAAGTAGATTGATTGCGATCCGGAATACCGTAGGTAAAAATCCTACTTAAGGGTTGTTGTGACGCATGTGTGTGAAAATAGTATACCAATTTATATTTTGTGAGTTTACGCTTACTTGGACTTAGTATAGGGAATAGAGTGTAAACAAGCACTGCTCATCAATATATCAGTAAGTATGGTTAAAATGTAAAGAAAAATAAAGAAAGAAAATGCGTTTATTTGGAACCACAATACAATAATTATAGTAGAAAGAAGGACAAGTTCGATCGTGCATGGAGTACTGCAGCCATTTATGGGACGGCTCTGCCAAGTACCAGATTGATGCATTGGATTCGGTGGATCGTCGCGCCAGGAGACTCATTGGTAGCAAAGCGCTGGTCAGTTCGAAGCTGCAAAGCTTGGAACATCGGCGCAAAGTTGCCTGTCTGTCGGTATTCTACAGGATATATTTCGGAGAGTGTGCTCAAGAACTATTCGATCTTGTTCCTCCGTCACCTTTTTATTATCGTACCGCAAGGCATCGACAAGGTCTGCACCCCCTGCACGCAGTCGAAATTCCGCGGGCTCGTACGAAGCGATTTGCTTCCTCGTTTCTAACGATAATTCGAACCGCTAGGATATGGAATGCCCCTCCGGCTTCCGTTTTCCCCTCCCGTTTTAATATAGGTACCTTCAAATCAACAGTGAATAGGAATCTTCTAGGCAAGCGCGCCCCATCCAAGGCTGCATCACCACTTGCATGCAAGTCTGATTGCAGCCAAGCGCTAGCCTATATATTAAAAAAAAAATTATGAGACAGAAATATGAGTTGTGTGATCCCAAAATGGACTCCACTCACACAGGCAGCTGACAGCATTTTGCTATGACTGTGGTTCGAGCACAGGCACAGCGCTGGTCTACCGTGGATCCACAAGTTTCGGACGAATTAGATACTATAAAAATAAAATACTCACAAAGAACATGTTAGGTAATTCAAAATCCTAATGTAATGAAGAATGTAATTGCTGTAGGAAGTTGATTTAATAAGATTCAAATAATAAAATACATCGATTTCTATTCACGTTTACAGCATGAAAACAACCTTAATGACTCATGACGGTGGGGTATCCTAAAAATTGTTAGATATTAAATTTTTATCTAACAATATTTTTCAAATATCAAAATATAATAGCAATACTAGGGTAGGTACCCTGGTATGCTCGCAGCCGGAGTGGAAAAGCTCGGCGGGTAATCGATCATCTTAGACGTGCGCTGAATAATGGTGTGCGGTGTAATACATTGATAAACTTTCTTACTAGTTTAGTTATGTAACGATGAAAAATCCAAATTATATAACTATTGTTATTGATATTGTACAAACTTCCTAGCGAGAAAAAGTAATAAATCAATCCTACAAATACAAATATTATAATTGTGAAAGTTTGGATGTTTGTTACACGTGAAAGATCACGCCACAATTACTGAACCGAATTGGCTGTTTGGAATGGAGATAGCTTATACTCTGAATTAACACATAGGCTACATTTTATTACGGAAAATCAAAGAGCTCCCGCGGGAAACAAAAACATTAATTTAGGCTGACGAAGTCGCGAGAATACTCTATAGTATCAGATAATTTTAGGAATATTTCAATCGATCAAATAAATCACTTCAAAAAGGTTTAGAAAATTTAATAAAAATATAAATAAGTAAGTAATTATTATGTAATCAGATATTTTTTTACATTTTACAACTTAACCATTATTTTACGGAGGTACCACAAATCATGTACAGTCCCACAAACTAATCTGGCCCGGTGGCCAAAATTTGAAATATTTTTTACGCCTGTTCAATTTTTTTTTAAATTATATGCAAAGCACATCACAAAAACCTTCGAGCTTCAAAAATCCTTAAAAAAAGTCCATAGCAGCCATTATTTCGAGTAAACAGCGTGAATGAATCGCCAACTTCCAATTATTACAGTCGTGTCGACGTATTTTCGGGCTCCCAGCTTTTCTATTCTCTGCTCAATTGTCACTTTAATAACACTGTCATTATACTCGTATCTGCCTTTTTTTGTTCTTCCTCAGAGCGAGCGTTTGCGATGAGTAACTGGCTATCACAGAAATGGGGATGAGTACTTAATTATGGAGAGAATGAAATAGATGCTAGAATTTTTACGCTAGGAATTAAATTCAGTAAGTATTTGATACTAATAAGTTTAGCAACGTTAAGGTTACATGTAGTATATTTATTTCCTTTAAGTCTGATTCCTTACAGTAGCCTATGCTTTCCTAAATATATAGTTGTAGTATAATAATTAAATTAGGTAGCCCGGTGTTAAAATAATATGTCGTTATTCAACTCCTACGTAAGTTCTTATATGACATGACGCGACAGACACGCGCGATAGGTTACAAGTCATTATTCGTGTCCTCGCATTGAAAACTAATAATGACACTATAATATTTTAATCAAAAATAGTATCGCAATTAATTTAATATTATTGTCAATTGTATTAACAATCGCATGAAATTCCAATGAAAGTCCGGGCCTATTAATTAATAAGGCAATTCGAATAAAATCATTTGCATTGTACAAAGCACCAATAATATTATGGGTCACACACGCAGATACACAAGGGTAAGTAAAGTACAGTTGGGAGGTTCGTACATTTTGGACCTGATAAAAAGCCCACAGGCACTCAACGGTCTATAGAGAGCTATGCTCGTAGTAATCTCTGCGGGATCAGACAAAAACGAGGAGATCAGTAGATTAACCGACGAAGCTTAAAGAGTCGCTAAGCTGACGTAGCACGGGGGTAGAAATTGAGTCCCAAATAAAATATCTACAGGGATGACGCACCAAAAAACTCAGACTTGGACCCTCTAGATAGAAAGATCCATTGCAGGGACAAATGCGGCGCAAAGCCAGGGCTGACAACACAATCTACCTGCATGCAGTGTACGATGATGTTGCATAAAGTCTGTGCATGTTTGCAGAACATATAGATACGCTCCGATTTTCCACCACAATATTTCAACTGTACAGGTAAACGTGTGAGTTATGCCCTTGCATGTTAGCCGGCTTTTTTTTAACCAACTACAAGTTAGCTTTTGACTGCGATCTCACCTGATGGTAAGTAAAGATACAGTATAGGATGGTAGCGGGCTAACCTGTTAGAGGTATGGCAGATATATTAAAACCCATCCCCTATTCGGTTTCTACACGGCATTGTACCGGACCGCTAAATCGCTTGGCGGTACGTCATTGCCGGTAGGGTGGTAACTAGCCACGGCCGAAGCCTTCCACCAGGCAAGACCAGAGAAAATTCAGTAATTATAAATTCCCAAATTGACCCTGCCGGGCATCGATTTACCAACTCAGTCATTGTGCCGGGTATCGAAACCGGGACCTCCCACTATAAAACAACAGCGCTCAAAACTGCTTCACGGAGGTCGTCATAACTTTACTGCGGGCGTTAGTGTGGAAGTGATCACACTTCAGAACACAACCTGTCATCCCTTGATGGATACTTTATGCACTCGCGTGACTGGAGATTTAGTCTTGTCGATTCACTAAGTTCACTTATCTCAAACATCTAATATCTATACATAAACGTATCTACAACAGTGGCAATTTAAAAACTATAAATTGGGCAACATGCAAGTAGTACCCACGAGGCAACGACCTCAATTTACATAGACGGGCCCTGTCAAACAAAGAATGTGGACTTATTTTACTAACGCCATCTAGTCTGAAAAGCGGGACAGCGCTATGGCGGGGACAAGGACAGGCTTACACAGGTGTGGATCGCGCTGTACAGGTCGGACGCCCAATTCTTTGAAAGGGCTCATCTAAGTAGTACTTACATATATTATTGCGTAATGGATAAAAATATTATATAGTAAGATAAATAACGTTTTTTTGGAAATGTATAATTGTGAATTGAAACACTTACATTAAAATAAAAATTATACAGTGCCAAACTAATTAGACTTGAGATGTTAACTTAATAATAACAAATTATCTACACGACGAGCGATCGTGACAGCGCTACGACGCGGACAAAGACAGGCTTAAGAGAGGTGAGGAACGTACTAAGCAAGTCGGACGCCCGACTTTTTCTATGAAAGGGCCCATCTAGTACCTACCTACATATATATCGATGGATATATGATACGGAATCGACAGCGGAACCAGTGCGTTATAATATATCAATCACATATATCGCTCATCAATCATTACTTGACGGCAAGTTCATGAACTTATACCTACACTGGTGTGACTGAAGATTTACGAGTATCTAACTTGGAAATTTTCAATGACTCCATAATATTCAGTATTCACTTCTAAGGCTTAGAATATCCAACCAGATGTATGATTTCATATTATTACTAGATGATGCCAGCGACTTTGTCCGCGTGGATTAAGTTTTTTCAATTCCAACGAGACCTTAATTTTCCGGGATAATCCTTAGTAGCCTATGTCCTTCCCCGGGATACAACCTATCCCTCTACCAAATTATATCAAAATCGGTTGAACAGGTGGGCCGTAAAAGCGTAGCAGACAGACGGACACACTTTCTCATTTAGAACTAACTATGGGCTAAATTCTGGTGAAGGGTTGGCTGATTCTTCGCACAAAGAATTACAATCAGCCTGGCTGTTCAACGTGGAAATGCAGCCAGTATTCTTACCACAATACTACGCGGGCATGATTTGTAAAATAATTTTAGAATTTTCAATAAAAAAAATCGTATCATAAATAAGTAAATAAGTATGGACATTGAAAATGAAATTTTAAATTAATATATTCAAAAGAGCAACTGCTGAGTTTCTTGCTGGTTCTTCTCGGTAGGTATGTTATTCCGAACCAGTGGTAGACTCACTCGACGATCCAAAAGAACTTGTAAAAGTTTATTTGAATAAAAAAAAATTGAATTTTGAATTTTTAAAATTTTAGATTATTGGAGCTCTATTAAGATTTAAGATCCGATGAAAGGCATTGATCTTAGATCCGATAGTTTAAAATTCAATAGTCAAGTACTTTTGTATGAAATACTTTTTGCGTATCTAATACACAACTCTGAACTCTAAACTGATGACTGTGAAACCGGCGCCAAATTGTCTATCCCTTGAAAAATATTAAGATATCGTACTAAAATAAATAAGATTAGATAGACATAAAGAAGAAAAGACAATCTCCGGTTCTAAATGGTTTTATCAAGCTATTTCGTGGAACTAAAACAGGAAACTATTCCTACATTTCTCATTTATTTGTATCCGAATATATATTTGACTGCACACACTACTGCACAGTAATATTTCGGGGCAATATAACATGGCGGTGATTTACACGTTCGTAGTTGGTGAGTGACATGGCTCGTCATATATCAATCACACACCGCCCATAGATCACCACTTTATGGCGAGCTTGTGCATTGGAGCAGATTTCGTAGCTTTGGCGAAATTATTGTTATCAACGAAAACATTTTATTGGTTTTTCATCCGCAAACAAGTTAGCGCCTATACTGGGGCCACTGCCAACGCTAAAAGCAATACTTAAGCAATATTACTCAAAATGACAGTTTGATGTCACGTACCTTGACGTTCCTAAAATAAGGATTATAATAATAGAAAACGAAAGTCAATAATAATGAAACAATATTGCTTCAAGTATTGGCAGTGTGCACCCTGGCTAAATTGTCATCATCACTCGTGTTTATTATTTCATGGGTTATGGGGCTCTGATAGAGAGTACGAATTAATCTAGATAGACGTGGAGATCTTGCCTAGAACGTTATTGAAAATGTATCAATACACTTTCAATCGGTTTCTATTGGCAAACTTAACGATTTCGATTTACAACTCTTTGACTAAAAAGTTAGCAAAAAAACAGATATTTAGCAATTTCAAAAGTTATGTACGATAAATTTCCAAACTCAATCCCAACAATTCCTGGAACCATAAAAAGCCAGCCAAAAGGTACTCTAATGACAGTCCTGATCATAGTTGATGGATAAAATATTCTTAGTCGACTTATTTCAGATCAATCCACTCTTTATTTTTCTTTATGCTACTGGTTAGATCACATAAATAGCTGGATAGTTAAATTTACAATATTATGTCCTCGAAAGTGTGTTTGTTTTTCTGCCTGCTACGCTTTCAGGATACATCTTTTGAACCGATTTTGACGAGGTACTAACTTGTATATTATTATACTATTACTTATTCTGTGGAGGTATACTAGAGAGGAAGGTTGTAATTCGAGAAGTAAGGAGGCTAATTCTTATCCCGGAAAATCAACGAGTACCTACTGACGGCATTTTCAAAACTTACATCCAAACAAACGAAATCACGGGCATCTAGTGTACAAAATTTTAACCAAGCAAATTGTTCATGACCTCTATCATTTGTTTATTCAAGACAACAATTAGACTCACTGCTCAAGATTTGCATTGTTCTTATTGTGGGTTACATTTGCGCTGTAAAATTGCTGGTCTCATTGGAAAACTTTAGGTACTGTACAGCAACATTGTTTCGTAAAAGTTTTAATTTCAGCATACATAAAGTTTGTTGCTGTAAAGTTGGGATCGTGTCAATTTGCTTCGGCCAATTAAAGTTCATCGGTTCTCTAGTACTCGTGTATATCTCTGCTTGCTTTTCAGCAGAAATAATTACATACACCTACAAGTCAGTTAGTAGTTGCAAAAAATAACAGATGTTTTGTCAAATTCTCTTTTATAAAATTACTAGAGGTAGCCCGTGACTTCGCCCGCGTACTATTTCTGATTTCCAATGAGATTATGAAATTTTCGCGCTGCAAAAAACCTATGTATATAGCTTATTATTGTTAAGTTTTTAGGGTTCCGTACCTCAAAAGGAAAACCTCTCTAGGATCACTTTGTTGTCCGTCCGTCTGTCTGTCAAGACCCTTCTTCTCAGGAACGCATGGAGGTATCAAGCTAAAATTCATATCAAATACTCAAGTCTACTGTCCCTTGGACCTGTGAAAAATTTTTAATTAATTAATTTAATTAATTAAACTTACTAATGTTATGGAATTCATTTAGCAATAAAAATACCATAACTTTTACTTATATACGTATAGGTTTATACGGAACCCTCGGTGCGCGAGTCCGACTCGCACTTGACCGGTTTTTTATTATTTAAAACTAATAGCCTAAATGCTGAGTTTCATGTCTATTCTTCAAAATCATAGAACTTTTATACAACTTTACATACAAACTTCCAATTCCAGTTTCACCCCCTTTGAGACGAATTTTCTCAAAACCGTTTCTTAGCTGATGTTTACACTATAGAAGAAATCTACTTTCAAGTTTGTATGCTTTACAGTTTCTGAGATATCGTGATTAGTCAGTCAGTCAGTGAGTGAGTGAATGAGTGGTATTCCGCTTTTTATTATATATAGATAAAGATACTTACATCTTAATTATTTTTTTAATTTTTTTATTGCGTGATAGGCTTGCGCTTGACGACAATTATGCTTAGTGCAAAGCAATGATGAGGTCTAGGTTGGAACGCGCTTGCCTAGAAGAAGTAGCATTTTCTTTGGTTGTGTAACCGTGTCTTATCTAACTGAAAGATTTAAAGGGAAATGCTAATTTTGTACTTTAAAGCGCAGTAAGCAGGGCTTTATCGCGAGTAAATCAACGCCGATCGTAAAATCCGCCTCGCGTGTTCCGACAGGTACTCCGGAAATGGCCTTAGCGATAGCATGCTTCACAAGTTGAGTTTCGTCCGTTACAATATAGAGTTAACTATATTTTAAGTTGCAAAGCCTTGACTTTAAATAAGTTTCGCAGCCAATGATGCTACTTAATTCTTTTTTTTAACACACTACAAGTTAGCCCTTGACTGCGATCTCACCTGATGGTAAGTAACGATGCAATCTAAGATGGTAGCGGGCTAACATGTGAGGGATACGGCAGACATATTAAATCATACCCCTAGTCGGTTTCTACACGGCATCATACCGGTACGCTAAATCGCTTGGCGGTATTTCTTTGCAGGTAGGGTGGTTACTATAGCCACGGCGGAAGCCTCCCACCAGATAAAAGCGCAATCTCTATTGCTAACCGTTCCATAATAATAATAATACTCTATGCGAAATAAATAGATTTTATTTAGTCACTTTACGAGTTTAGTATATTAAACAGAATTCTACATCAATGGTGTCGGTACTTATTCCGTGAGGTAGGCGTTAGTGGTTGCGCATCAGTTCATACTATTGCAACCACTATCGTTCTATATATCTATCTCGTGACGGCTCAGTCTATAGATGTTTATTACAATACCGGGGAAGCTTCACAACCGTTTTAAAGTAATTTATATCATTAAACCTGTTAAGTTTCCTACCGTTAATTGTACTAGAACTTTTATTACCCACAAAGCTCGCGTGCTGGACGCGAATGGACGCTCTGTATTTATATCAACTCGAATAGTATATATTGCAAAGTCCCCGATAGCAATGTGAACTACTTTAGACCAATTTCAATTAGAATTGCAAAAAACATTAGAGTGGGACGGGCAAGGCCCGGCAGTTAACTGCTCCCTATGTACTTTATTGCCTGATTAATTTGAACTGAAATCGAATACGTAGAAAATGTAATTAGTCACCAGTGAATGTAAAATTTAGTACTTTAATTTGTGGATGACTTCATCAGAATTAAGGTTTCCCTGTAATTGTCTTTTAAAAAAACTGATAAAATAAAATTATCCATGATTATTGTAAAATTAAATATGACATTTTATATTGTGAAGTAATTCTAAATAATTTTAAATTAAGTTACGTTAAGTATATAATGTTTGCACACTGACTATCTGACAGTAGATTGTGTACGGGAAATTTCCACTTATTCCCATTTTTTCTTTTTCCTTTATTCCCACAATTTTGCAAAATAAATGATATATGATTTATAATATACTGAAAAAAGTCTGTGAGATGCAAAAAGGGATCACAGCATATCTGGAATGCTCATATTGCATGGATCACTATTATCACCTATTCAGTGGTATAATTATTATAGGTCTGCCATCGTTTATTCGGACCTCAGGATTATGCTCCGAAGGAGATTTGAGTCATTCATGAGCTTCATACGTATAGCCCGCGGTTCTGGCGGTTATTTATGCATGTACACTCATAGTAAAAAGTTAAAAACGCACGTGTTTCCTGCCACATATACTCGTAACTTAGGTACCTTCAAGGCAAGAGTGAATAGGCATCTTCTAGGCAAGCGCGTTCCAACCTGACCTCATCATTGCTTTGCACTAGCATGATTGTCGTCAAACGCAAGCCTATCTCACAATAAATAAAAAAAAACATGATCATGATTGTAACGTATTCACCACAGACCGTTCTTTACCACAGGACCGAATATACGCCGCAGAACCATTTTATTTACCAACTAGATGATGCCTGTGACTTTATTCTTGTGGACTAAGGTATATCTATTTGATATTTTCTACGCCTACGTCGTTTCCTGGGATGTAACCTTGGTCTATACCAAATTTTATCCAAATCTGTTGAACAGATGGGCCTTGAAAGCGTGGCAGACTGACACACTTTCACATTTATAATATTAGTATGGATATTGATAGCGTATGACTATGACGACTGGTAGACTCGAACTTCATACTACTCACTAGTGCAGTGGCGTGCAGTTCATAGAGGCATAAAAGCACCGCTTACCCCAATTGGAAATACTCATCGTCAATGCTCATTTTTCATCAAAACAGCTAGAAAATAGGTATTCTGACTAACTAAAGCCTACCCTAGCTACAAAACCTGTGCACACCAATGCACTAGTGATATAACAATAGGTAATATCAATTTACAAACAAATAGAGCGAAATGACCGCTACTGCGGCGGTCAAGAGGCTCGGTGCCTCATCGATCATTCTCAGACGTGTCATGATGAATGTAGCGATGTTATATTGATAAACCCGCAAATGCTACGAAATCTGCGTAGACCGTGACGTAGAGGCGTAGACTACAAATATTATATAACAAGCTTACGCAACCGTAAAGTTGTTTCTTAGCTATGTAAATATAAGGCGCTTGTTATTAAAGTAAGCTGCTATAATTGCAACTCCGCCCTTACAAAAAAAACACGGCGGCGGTAGCCTGATGTTAAGAAAACATGATGCAAGTCGCTTGACAGCCATGTTATGACATAATGTAAGCCATTTAATCAGTAATCGAAACGCCCGAAGACTAGGATTGTGAAAATCTTATAAAACCTTACAACCATCACCAGTGCTCAACACCAGTGCACCAGTTACCTATTAACTATCAATCAGTTGAGACAATGGCGAAAGCGTTACTATTGCAACTCCCCTCAATGTGTATTTGAAGTGAAACTTCTTTAGAATCGTTGTGATTTGAAAATTCGGTGAAAAAGATGTTGTCGCCACGGTACAAGTAGCGCCACCAGCCAGACGAACGTGTATACAAAGCGTTCCATTTTTGTAATTTTCTGTTAGTAGAAAGTCTTATTTTAATCCGCCTCTGTGATAAAACCAAAAAGCGACACCAAAAAGAGACAAACATATTCATAATAGGATTTAGCCTGCGAGAGAATGAGATAGAATACAAGTTACATTTATCTCATTATCTCGTAGGCTATTTTCTGAAGTTTCACTTCTGCCGTGTGTGAATTGCACACACACACTTTTTTTTAATATACGAAATAATAATAAACAGTGCAAATATTCAGCTGTGATTATGGTAAAATTTTTCTTCTTTTTCACTTTGCAATGATAGCACTGACCAACATAAACCGAGCAAGTTCATTATCAAGGCGGGCACGTTCCAGTGAGATGTTTTAGCAATTCTAATTGAAAGTAGTCTACATTGCAGTCGCGGAGTGACGCTGCGTCGCACCTCTAAGTTCATATAAATTACACACCGACTGCATTGCACAAACTTTGCGACTTGTGAGTGATAAAAGTTGTAATATAATATTGTAATTGACCGAGCGAAGCGAAGGTCTCTGAGTCTACTTGAGTGAATTTGTAACTTCTGAATTACTGAACGTAATTACTTCAATTTTAAATATAATATATAAACCAATGGCTTCCAGCCGAATATGGCTTAAAAAGTTATATAAATCTTTATTTCAGGGGGGCTCTCATAGAAGCGAATGCGAAGTAAAATATTTTAATAGCGTTACGTAGGGTTGCGGTATATCATTTCAAAGATAATTAGAGTCCAAAAGTATATATATTTTTTAATTTTTCCCCTACAATTGACGAAATGGGGGCCTTTCAAAGTGGAGATTTTCTAACGTCCAAAGTTGACCTCAGAACTCTCAATTTTCTGAAAGGCTGAGTCTGAAACTTGATCAATTATTTGAATTACATCTTGTACTGGAGCAACAAATATTAAAATAAAATAAATATTATAAGGAAACGAAATTATTAAATTTTTTAATGAGCTTGAGTATTTTTAACAGAACTTCACAATGATGTCAATAGATAGCGCTCTGTAAAAGGTTATTCGTTTGTGCTTACAAATTATAAACTATCTTAAGGATACCGCGAGATCTCGGTTCGGGGCGAACCACTAGTTGTAATGAATTTTAGTAATGTAATCTTTTTATCCCATTACAAGTTTTCGCTTGACTGAGATCACGGATTGATTGACACGGATGGTAAGTGCTGATGCAGTCTACAATCTAAGCTGGTAGGGTTATGGGGTATGATATTAACCGTTATCAATTTCAGACGTAATCGTGCCGGAATGCTAACGGCAGTATGTCTTTGCCGGTAGGATGAAACTGACCTGGGGGCATACTACCATCGCCTAAAGCCGTATTGTAATATTGTTGACATTCGTATTTAGCATTATAATCCTTATTTTAGGGACATAAAGCTAGTATTTTGAAATAATACTACTTTGAACGATGGTAGTGACCCCCCAGACCAGATTGACAGACCAAAGAAATTTGTGATATTAAATTGAATTTGTAATTGAATATCATATATTAATCATCATAGTGGTATTTAGACAAAATTCAGTTTGCAAATTGCATTTGATGAAGAAAACTATAAATTTATTCAAATTTAATGCATTAGGTGAACTTGTTAGCAGAGTTCTCGTTAGTCTGACAGATTTTGCGCATAAACAGTTTTTGCTAGGGCCGAACTACTATTTCTTATTTTGAATGGAAATATTTCAAGCATTTTGTAGGTAAATAATTGAAAGTATCGTGCTCTCTGGTCCACAAACATTTATCTAATGCTAAAAGAGGATCATTTAAAACAAATCCATGAGCTACTCAATATTTTAAAGACGAAAGTATGTCTGTCTGTCTGTTATGTGTTCACGACCCAGAATCAGGTTTTAACAAAATTCGGTATAGATTACAGAATACATTGCTCATCCCAGGGACGGACATGAGCTAAAAAGTAAAGACATTCGGCATGTATTAGACCCGGAAATCAAAATCAGAGTTCGCACGGAATTTCTAAGCAACCTTGCAGGCGAAACTAGATTTTAGATGCCTAATAAATGAAATAGTGTTGAATATCCGTTCGTTCTTAGTGTCCAGCTGCCAGCAATTCTACTTCGAACGTTGCAAACTACTCGTATTTATTGTTTCCGAGTTCCAATAGACTTTGGTAGTGAACCAGCCAATGAATCGTAAATACTAACTTTGAACCGGAAATCTAACTAAATCTGGCCCTAGAGGCCTGTCTCCTTTGATGGAAACTCATATTTCAACGAATACACTTGAAGCTACCTTTCGGCTTTCACGATTCGCCCGCACTTTGGCTTGGCGCACATACAAGATGATATTTTTAATGTTTAGTGTTTAGTTTTTTTTTTTTACTTTAGATTTTAATTTGATAAATGAACATACAAGTCACCCCCATCAGTTCCGCGCGAGACGGCAAGTCAAGTGCTCGCTTTGTGTAATAGTCTACCGTTCGTTGCGTATTAGCCGCGTCAAGCGATATTTTTCGACGCGTACCCACATTCAAAATATTATATATTGTAAAGATATGTAAAGATAATGACTGAAAATAACCTTATTAGCCCTTTTTTTTATTCAAGTGGGAGTGATATCGTTGAGGAATCCTGTATGGAGGAAGAGCAACCTTCTTGCTCAAATCAAGTAGTGGTACGGGAAAAACGATTGCGGTCTAGTTCAGACGATATTTTGGATGAAGATGGTTTTACGACGGTACGTAGCAAAAGGTCGGTAAAGATTCCTAAAAAGTCTATAGTTGTCATGAATTCTGCTAAAAATTCCGATGAAAGTTTACCCATCCAAGGAGAAAAGATAATTGTTGCTATAACATGCAAAGAAATTTTGCCAAAACAATTTAAAATGGCTAAGCTACTTCGGTCGGAGAGCATTTTGAATATTACTAACATTCGATACAAGAGTCCGTTTAAAATAATTATAGAATTTGAAGATAAAGAGAGTGCTCAAAAATTGATAGGATGCAAAAAAATTATAGATATGGGATTTAGATGTCAGTTGTTGAACGAGATGAGTATATCGTATGGTATTATAAGAAATGTTGATTTAGATATAGAGGATGAAGAGATTAAGTGTAATTTGGAATGTGAGCTCGAAATAGTATCTGTACGGAGATTAAAGCGAACGACAAATACAGGAAAATGGGTTGAGAGTGAGACGATTCGCATAGGTTTCAGGGGATCAGTCTTACCTGCTTATGTTCGTGGATATGGATGTAGATTTAAAGTGGAGTCCTATATGTATCCAGTTACACAATGTACCGGATGCTGGAAGTTTGGACATAGTACCCGGTTTTGCCCAAGTAGGAAGATAATCTGTCCGAAATGTACAGAATGCCATCCAAATTGTGAAATATCGAGTTATAAGTGCGTGAATTGTAAGGGCAATCATATGGCCATAGATAAGTCTTGTCCTTTTTATTTGAAAGAAAAGAGTATAAGAATCATAATGCGAGACTTAAATTATACATATAAAAAGGCTTTGTTTGTTTATCTTAGCGAGAATGAGTCGAAGAAGGCCGAAAAAGAAGAAAATAATGAGAATAATAACTCTACTAGTACGAAACCTGTAGCAGAAAACGTAAAGGCTGGAAAGTCATACAGAGATGCGTTAATCACTCAGGCTGATATCCGCGAAGGAAAGCAAGAATCTACGGATGAAGATAGTCACCAAGGAAGTGGAATTAAGAAGCAGCGAGCAACAAGAAGTAAAAAGAATAGGAAACGAAATAAGGGCCATCCAATTACTGAGATCAGTGACGACATCGTTACAGAAGAAAACGATACAGGGATGTCTATGGATGAATGCGATGATGAAAAGAAAGGTAAAGAGAAGAAAAAACAATCTACGAAAAATAAAAGTAGTGGCATAAATTTTATGAAATTAATTCAAAAATTAAAAGAAATATACTTGTCTGAGGGTACGTTAGATGATAAGTTTAAAGTATTTATTAGTTTTATTGTTGAGAAGATTATGAAGTATATTGCGATTTTGTTTAAAGACAGTGATATCTCTACTTGGCTTCTTTCTAAATTCAATTATGGATAAACACAGCTTAGTACGTACTTTAAGATTATTACAGTGGAATGCACAAAGTATAAGACCTAAATTAAAAGAGTTCGAATTATTATTAATTCAGGAAAAAATTCATATAGCATTCATTTCGGAAACATGGCTTGAAGATGAGTCTATATTACGTGTAAATAGTTATAATATATTTAGAAAGGATAGAATTGACTCTTATGGGGGCGTTGCTATAGTAGTTCATAAGTCGATAATTGTACAGGAATGTAATATTACTACTCATAATAATGGTATAGAAATAGTAAGCTTAAGACTGTTAAATTGTAGTGACATCAAAAACGTGGTATCTCTTTATTGTCCTTCATCGGTTCGCACAATAGTTAGTGATTGGGAAAAGATTTTTTCAGCATTTACGAACAGTGCTATAATAGCAGGTGATTTCAACGCTCATAATTCGAGTTGGTCCAATAAGACTGATAATCGAGGTACGCAAATTTATGATGCTGCTTTAGATGCTGGATTTATGGCGCTTAACAATGGAGAGCATACAAGAATTAAGTTTGTTAATAATTATTTACAGAAAAGCGCACCAGATATAACGTTCGTCTCATCAAATATTGCAACAAAACTCGATTGGAAGGTAATGAATGAAAGCTTAGGAAGTGATCACCTGTGTATTAAGATGCGATTTAACTACCGTGATGAAATAAGATTTTCTAAAAAGCGTAATATTAAACATGCAAATTGGCAAAAATATAGGGAGTATATAGAAAATCAATTTCAGAACTTAGAGAGTGAAGAGGATCCCCAGGTACAGTACGATTGTTTAATAGAGTTGATTAATAGGGCGGCAAACTTGAGTATTCCAGTGGTTAAAGTACCACAGAATCCGACTGAAAGATTTATTCCAAGATCTTATTGGAGTCCTTTACTATCTCATAAGGTAGCTCAGCGTAGATTAGCACTTCGTGAATTTAGGAAAAATCCCATACCGAATAATTTAAACTTACTGGAGGAAAAACATTCCGAGGCAAGGTCAGCAATCACGAAAGCAAGTACGCAAGATTGGCATGGATTTTGTGACAGCATCAATGAAACAACAACTTCGTCAATGATGTGGTGTCGAATGAGATGGATGAAAGGATTTAAAACAGCTAAATTATCTGTATCTGAAGAACGTAAGTGTGACTTGTTATGTGAGCTTGCTCCTGATTATGTGGTTCCATCAATACCGATATTAGAACACGCAAATACCAAGTTAGATAGTTCGTTTGATTTAACTGAGATGAAAAATTGTTTGAAGAAAAAAGATACGGCCCCAGGTAGTGATAGAATTACATATTCAATGATATGGAACTTGCCTAAATGTGTGAAAATATTTCTTTTAAAAATTTATAACACTATATATAGAACAGGGAAAATACCTAAGCAGTGGCGCGATATCAAAGTTGTAGTTATTCCAAAGGCTACTCAGCCTGGTTTGCCGTCAAAATTACGACCAATTTCATTAATTTCTTGCCTATGTAAAATTTTTCATGTTATGATAGCAAAACGGTTAGAATGGTATGTCGAAAAAAAAAATATTTTGTCTGCATATACCTCGGGCTTCAGACGAGGACAGTCAACTATTGATTGCTTGGCGCGGTTAGTTACTAATATACAGATAGGATTTTCTAAGAACACTCCTACATTGGCGTGTTACTTAGATATTGAAAATGCATATAATAATATATTAGTTGATAAACTAATCAACATTTTAGATAATTTAAAGGTAGGTAAAAATATTTGTTTATATTTATGCAATTTTTAAACAGAAAGGCGCTTACAGATTCAAAATGACTTTGACAATAACCCTGTTTTGATAAGATATACAAGTAAAGGACTAGCACAGGGTGATCCTTTATCACCATTGCTATTTAATATTGCAACTTACCAGATATGTCAAAATATCAATAATAATATTTCAATTTGTCAGTATGCTGACGATTTTGTTTTATATTCCGCACATAAAAATATATTGTATAGTGCAGATAAAATTCAACAAGTTTTGGATGTTTTTGGTATACTTCTCGAGGATCTTGGTCTAAGGCTCTCAGAAACAAAATCTAAGTATTGTATATATAGTAGAGGAAATCGTAATCCAGTTGTAAATTTAAAAATCAATCAAAATCAGATTAGTTATGTAAGTTCATATAAGTACCTTGGCATATGGCTAGATAAATCACTTCGATGGCATAAACATATAAAAGAGACTGTAGATAAAGTTCAGCGATTACAAAATCTGCTAAGAAATCTGGCTAGTTCATCTTGGGGTCTACATCCGATACATCTACGAAGGATATATATTGCGATGATTAGAAGTAGGTTAGATTATGGAAGTTTTTTGTTTGATAATAGCGCTAAGACGCATGTGTACAAGTTAGAAAAGATACAAAATCAAGCGATGCGGATTATTGGAGGATTTATCAAAAGTACACCCATACACGTCATGGAGAGTGAGCTTAGCCTTCCACCTTTACATTTGAGAAGAAGATATTTGGCGTATAAATACAATTTGAAATCAGCATCGTGTTCAAACAATGTCACAAACATGTTAGTTGATGAATTAAGAGAACTGTGCATTAACCGATATTGGACTAACAAAAAGATGCCACTATTAGTCACTACTAGAACTGAGATAAGCGGGGATGATATTGCTTCATCATTTCCGTTAGAAATGTTCAATTTAAATTCGTGGGTCAGCGGTATTGATCTGGGTAATATTTTATGCATAAATTTAAATAGTATGAAAGAGTCCAAGAAATCTTATGATCCCACATACCTCAAATTCAATGTGATCAAAGAAATCTCGGAAAAATATCATGGATGGTACACGTTATTTACCGATGGATCCAAAAGTACAAAGGACGGTAATGGTGCAGCATTTTATGATCCTCTTATAGCGAATAACTCTAACAATTGTTTTAAAGTAAATAGTAATGTATCAATTATGTCAGTGGAACTTTTTGCAATCTCTGAAGCATTAGACTATGTACAAAACATATCGTGTGATAAGATCTTGATTTGTACTGATAGTAAGAGTTCATTACAGCATATAGCTCGATGCGCCTCTGGTCGCAGAGGTGTCTCGATAGCTTATGTCATTCTCTCAAAGATTTTGGACTTTATTAACAATAAAAAAGAACTTAGATTGCAATGGGTTCCATCTCATATTGGCTTAAGAGGCAATGAAGTGGCTGATACGTTAGCTAAAGAAGCAACTTTGAACGGAAAGTCCGTTTATATTAGACCTGATTTTACAGAGTTCTTACCAAAATATAAAAAGAAATGTCAGGATTTATGGGATGAACATTTTAATTGCAAATCTGTGGAAAAAGGAATCTGGTATAGAACTTTACAGTCTCAGCCCACTAATATACCTTGGTTTTTGAATGTCAAAATTCGAAGGCGGTTGATTGTTATTGCTCACAGATTGAGATCGGGACACATGCCATTGAATAAGTTTAAATTCTTGATGAATATAACGGAGTCACCTCTATGTGATTCCTGTGGAATACCTGAAGATGTCCAACACTTATTGAGTGAATGTGTCCGATTTCAATCTGGGAGAGATCAAATTGTACAGCATATGGGTTTGAACAGATTTGACACGGGTATGTTTATAGATATACTTGCTCGACCTGCATCTAAGGATGCTATGAATCTGTTTGAATCCATAAGTCAGATTTTTTGAGAATTGTTTTTTTTTACTTGATAATTGTTGTTCTTTTAGTTTGTTTTTTTTTTTTTTTACTTGATAATTGTTGTTCTTTTTCTAATTTTGTTAAATAACCATTTTGTTTTAATTTAATGTATTAGATTATAATGGGGCTGACATGTAATTAATTATAAAAGCCCCTAAATAAATAAAGAAAAAAAAAAAAAAGAACATACAAGTGTATAACATAATGCTCCACGTATAATTTGTATGCATAAAAAAGCCTTTACACTTTAATAATACCAGTCATAATAAATGACAGTACCTACCTATTCAAATTTGCATTTTCAACTGTGAAAAATTCCATAAAGTGTAATTTTTCAAAACGTTACTTACAATTTCGCGTGTCAGTTCTCATTAAGGTGCCATCATGCCTAGATTAATTACGAACCTTTTTAATGGTGTCTCACACCAATTATTTTGAACCCTCGCAAAGTATGTTTGTATCTGATTACAAGGGTATCGAGTTACATAGACTGTCCTGCAACGTATTTTATTTTACCTGAAATATTTTAATGTTGAAATATTTCAAAAAATTATAGGTGCATTCACAGGCTACCATAATATAGAAGATAAGTGTACATTTAAACCTATTGTCAGGAATTCAATATTTCATAGATTTTTACTTACTTTACTTTATTGTGCGTACAATATAGCGATGTGTGGTGATGGCCTAGTGGTTAGGACTCTAGCCTCCTAATCAGGCGGTCCGAGTTTCGATACCTGGGCACGCAACACTAACTTTTCGAAGTTATATGCGTTTATAAGTAACCAGCCCGCGACTTCGTCCGCGTTAAATAACTTTTTAACTTCCCACGGGAACTCCCTAATTTTACAGGTTAATAGCCTTTGACACTCACAAATAATGTAGCTTTCTATTGGTATCCAGAATTTTCAAAATCGGTTCTGTAGATCCAAAGATTACCTATAACCCTATAACCTCACAAACCTTACCTCCTTATAATAGATAGATTAGTATAGATTACCTAAACATTACGTACCTGCTTTTACGATGAAGAAAACATCTTGAAGAAACTTGGATGTTTGAAGTATGCCAATCCAAAGGGCGTGGTGGACTATGGCCAAAAAAACGCTTTTGTTTCTGAGAGGAGGATCGTTCTCAGGAGTGGGCCGCCGGCAAGGGGTTGATCTTGATCATGATGATTCGTACATTAAACATTTTGCAGTGAAAAATGAACATTGTTCGTCTAGCTTAATTGAATTTGGAGGAACAATGAAAACACGGACAACCAAATTAAATGGCTGAATAGAATAGACCTAAAATAGGATTGTTACGCGATAATATTGCGTAGGACGGCTATTTGCGAACGAGTAGGTATGATTGTGACAGTGTACTATCCGCAAATCAATCTGTTGGCTGCAGCGGCCTTTACAGGATTTACGCTATATGCGATGCGGCTGTACGGGCTTAAAGGTTTCATCATCGATTTATTACAGGTTTTGGCGACCTCCCTCGTGCAGTGTTGAGCGCTGTTGTCTTAACGTGGGAGGTCCCGGGTACGATCCCCGGCAGGGTCAATTTGGGAATTTATAATTTCTGAATTTTCTCTAGTCTGGCCTGGTGGGAGGTTTCGGCCGTGACGTGACGTGCCGTGACGTGCCGCCAAGCGATTAAGCGTTCCAGTACGATGCCGTGTAGAACCCGATTAGGGGTATGGATTTAATATAACTGCCATACCCCTAGCAGGTTAGCCCTCTACCATCTTAGACTGCATCACCACTTACCATCAGGTGCGATCGCATTCAAGGGCTAACTAATAAAAAAAAGTGGATATGACAACAAAGTATGCAGAACAGCCCAGCTTGAAGAAATTATTTTACACTGACTGATTCATGAAACTTGAAATCACCTGGAAACGACTAGTAAAGAGTCACTGGGCAAAGTTGTATGTGGAAATTCCTAGAGACCTATAATGTATCCATTCTCATACGTTTAGGTATGTACGATACCCTAAATGTATGAGAATGGATACACGAAATTGAGCTCTAATTCAATGCTGTTATGGTTTATTTTACTTTGACACCGAACTTTGACGATTTCATCGACAATTCTTACATAATCGCACCTCTGATCTACATACTCGTAGGTAAGATGACGACGATTATAATAATATAATTGTAATGCAAGATTACAGTTATTTTATCTGACCCAGTATAACTAGTAGTAGTAATAGTAATAGTAGTAGTAGTAGTATAAGTCATTATTGCATCTTAATACATAGGTACAAAATTATGCATACAAAACAGAAGACAGGAAACTGTGGTAATGCGCAAAGGCGGCCTTAAGTGATCTAACTACTATAGACTTACTACTACTACTACTACTACTACTACTACTACTACTAGACTGGTGAACTAGGTAATACATCCTCTAGTAGTTAGGTAATAGGTAATAGTTTATGGAAACTGTTTTGCCTCAACTCATGCTCATGATTTATACTCGTACGAGTATTTATTAGGGTTGCGGTGCGCAATCCAATTTAGTCGAATTCCGGAAGCATTTTCATCAGGTACTTGCGCTGAACTTGAGCCCTCGTTTATTTCATTTTAGGAAGTTGGTTTTTTTTTAATTTTGCAGATTACTAGTAGTAACAATGTCATTACAATCGTCTTTACAATTGTGCATTGTCGAGTCAACATCTGAGGATGCTCCGCTGTCGGAGTAACATGTACGTTGAGAGTTAATTTGTTATGGAGAACCATGCATAACCAATACACAGAGATGAAATTTTACCATTGGATCAAAAATTTTAAGTAGTATATAGAAAGTACTTATTAATTCCATCGATTTTACTCGAAATTTTTAACCGTGGTAACGTTTTCGTGCTGCTTAGATTGTGCGTGCTGTGGCGGAAACTGAACAGGAAATGTTTCAGGCTCAAAAAGGCTGGAACCCAGTACCGTAAAGCCAGTTAAAAATATAATACTATATATGTATTTATTTGTTTTTTGAAGTGAAACTCCTTCGTTGTGATTTGAAAATTCGATGAAACGAAAAAGCGAGACCAAAAAGAGACAACATATTCATAACAGGATTTAGCCTGCGAGAGAATGAGATAGAATACAAGTTATATTTATCTAATTCTCTCGTAGGCTACTTTTCTGAAGTTTCACTTCTGCCGCACTTTTTTTAAATATATTGCAAGCAATTTTTCAAGAATTTGTACTTGCCTGTATTGTCCCGGACTCAAGTCCACTCTGCTCATCTCGGCAGTATTTAGAAATCTAGTAAGAGTACATAATTGAAAAAATCATACTGCTCTCTATGAAAAGGGCCTAAATGAATGGCATAAGCCTTCATCCATTCACACATCAACTCTTTTGTGTCACAGTGGAGGATTACGCTTCATGCCTCCTCATTATAAAAGTGGCCTTTGTGCGAAAATGAAACGTTCACGATCCATTATTCATTGAAACCGTATACTAAGTTTAAAAAAAGAAATTCATAATTTAGGTCATTCGTGGTAAGATAATAATAACTAAAGGTTATACTGGCAGATAAGGGTGGATTGTAACGCAACTCCTTTAAGCAACCACAGGAGGACATGGAACTTAATCAAGACGCGCGTAGCACCTGCACACGCCAAATCGAATCGAGTCGCATTTGTTGAATTATTGCGCTTCGATTCGACTTGACCCGGCGAGCCTGGAGGACGCTAACCTTAGTTACTTGAATTACAATTACGAATCACAATTACAACCTAACATAAACATGGTGACTGCATGTCAGGAAGTTGATACAGATTTGTGTTAAATTAAGAACTGTGTATCTAAATAAACTATTTCTGTATTTTTTCTCGTGTTTCTCTATGTTCGACTTTTCTGTTGAAAAAAATTACAAAAATAACCCCCTATTCACTTTAGCATTAGATTTCAGGTGATTCATTACGTTTCTGTAGAATAAAATACGTTAAGAAAACTATCTGATAAATTCCAAGATACATGCAATCCGCTAATTACCAGTGGGATAGGGTTTGAAGAAATGGATATTATTTTACAAATATATTTCTATTTATTCCATCACATGTGTTCATTACATGTAGAAGCGTTATGGTAAGGCAGCTATAATACCTAGCACATCTTATATAAAGGGGTGACAAATTGAAGTCAAATTGATTCGATTGAAATCGGTTAGATTTTACATACTGCCGACTGCGATGCCGAATGCGTGAAAACATAACAGACGATACTTTTGTGTATAGGCAATATCATAAAACTTTGCGATTCTTACTTACAAAACTTTCACTACTAAATAATGTTCTGGAAGATTCTTGGACCGGATATCTGAAACCATTACTTCTTAAAAAAGTTGAAGCTATTTTTGGGGAACAAGGCAAAGCAATTCCATTGATGACTTAATGTTAAAAACCCATTGAACTCTGAATTGAGTCGTCGAAAAAACTGATTCGTTTGTAAAATTAAATTTTTCGCCTACTGTCGCGTCCCAGTGTAAATAGGAGGCGGAATTTAATTAATTTTGGCGTTCGGCGGGGCCATTCGTCCTCTCGAGTGAAAGCTATAAAACCTAATGGACTTTCGCTGTCTAACGGTACTTTCGTATGCTCTTAGCGGGATCCTGCAATCTTACTGGAATTCACAAATACATATATTCAGCCAGACTAGTCACTGTAATGCAAAACTTAGTTCTGACTTTAAATTAAAGCTCTCTGAGTTGCTACATAGCTTTCATTTAAGTAATTAAAACCTTATTTGATTAATACAATTTGTGAATATTGTTAAGGATTACTCTGAGATTGTGATAAGTAAGCGATAAGAGAAGTTTAGAGTTCTTCCACTGGGATGTATGCACTATTATAAATTTTCATTCACTCCTAGCTAATTATTAGCAGTGGACTGTTCATTTTGACCGCACCAATTAGTAAATATTATAAGTCTGTAGTAGGTAAAAACATGGTACAAACGTACAAGTAAATTATATATAACTTTTTGATAGAACAATGACAATAAATTGTCATTTTATGCTGTTTAGAAAAAAGCCTCGAATTCACTAGGGGACAATATTAATGTCCCATTTTTCATTTTTCAAAGGTCACTAGTATAGTTTTTTGGGGTGTGTGAGCCCCAATGACCTGAGCGATTGCTATTATATAGAAATGGATGGAAGCAATTTATCTGTTCCAATAGCTGACATAATGCATTGTATTTTTATTTTATTTAGATAACATATCCGAAGAGACTTTACAGTTTATACATAATATTATGTAAAGGCAAACTCTCTCTGAACTCAAATAGTAGGCTGAATTTTCGGTGGGCAGTAGGGCGGAAGCGGATCCGCGGTTGCGATACGCTCGCGGTATACATTTTTTTATGAAATGTATTTGGTGGCGAGCGGAAAACGGACGGATCAACGGATCAACGGACAAACGGATCCGCAAGTAATGATCGTTTAGCGTTTTTCGCTCATGTAGCGTATTTGAAATGGGTGGGTCGGCCTATTCCGCTATAGTTGCTCTGAGCCGCTACCGGTGACCGAAAACTTACTGTGGAACGTTGCGTATTTTGTTTCGCTTCCGCTCACCGCTGCTCACCGAAAATGCAGCCTTCGAAGCTTATGTGCACTCTTTCTTAAAACAAAAACACACTAGGAATCGGACATGTCTGCGCAAAACGTCTGCGTTGAAGGAAAACGACGTTTTGACCTGTCGCTCCATATAAAAGAGGGAAACGCGAACTATTTGTCCGTCAAAAATCATGCTTACCTAAGTGTGTTTTCACGCTTAACCCAATTCTGGCAAAGCTTTATTCAAGCCATTTATAACACTGTCATTAAGCTTTCTATTCACGTCTATACGTAACTTTTGGATAGCGATAAGTCTTCATTGAAACGCTTAATGGCACCCATTAATTTGTAAACAGATTTGAGATTAGTCTTACCTTCTAAGGGTGTAAAGGTGGTCGCATACCAAGTGACGACTCGAAATTCAGGGACGGAAAAGACAAGAGTTGCCCGAACCGAATGGAGGCATATTTTTCACATGCGATTGACAGACTGGCGTATTTATCGAATCCAAATGCTTATTTACAGCAGAAGAAACATAAGACCAAACTCTGCTTATGTCATCAGTAGGTACATTTTTTTTGCGTTCGTGTATGTCACGCAATATTATATAGGTATGGAGAAGTTTCATGATGTTGTGAATATCATATTTAACACAACGGAAGTAAAATATAGATTAAAACTAATAAATCAGTGTTTTTTTTTTACAATTCATCAATAAATGACTGAAAAATGACGATTTAAAAGTTTAATTATTTAATGTAGATTGCTGTATCTTACTCGAGTGAGAAATTTTGTGAGTGAGTTTTAATACCTAGCCGAGATTAAATACTTCAAAATTATCTTCACATACAAATTAAGTTCTTTTAATTCAATTAAGTCACGTTAAGTCCATTTATTTCTTTTATTCGGCTTTATAAAGTATGTTGATATGGAATTATGACGTCACGTCTCCCGTCTTGCACGCGCAACTTTAAAGTTCCATAACTTTTTCATTTGTTGAGATATTTTAATGATTCTTTCATTTTTTTTTGTCTTAATTTTCATATTAAATTTTTTTTAATGGTAACTTGTCCAATGCGCCCCTAACACTTCGCCTCTTGCGGGTGATGTGGGTCGTCTCTGTATGCGATCACCATTAGGCAGTAAGTATAAACAAGTAGCCCGATATTGTAAAACTTGTATCAATCGTTGAATACAGTCTCAATTGTTGTGATTAGCTGAATTTATGGTATTCTTTCTATGGCAATTATTTTGACCAATAGCGGAAGGGTCTTAACCAATCAGAGGTATGATCGTTCGATATGGTTGCGATCGTTACACTTTAGTTGACATTTTTAACCGACTTCCAAAAAAGGAGGTTCTCAATTCGGCGCGAATTTTTTTTTTTTTTAATGTATGTCGGTGCGTATCTCCGTGGTTTCTGAACCGATTTGAAATTTTTTCTATCATTCTAGAGGAAGAGATGGTCCCATAAAAAATTCTGACTCAAATACTCAACCCTGACACTAAAAAGTTAAAAATAAAAATTCTTTCCAAAAAACCGACTTCCAACGCCACTGTAAAGTAATAAATAATTTTTATTTCACTTTACAGTGGCGTTGGAAGTCGGTTTTTGGAAAGAATTTTTTTACATAACAAGGTCCAAGGATTATGTAAGATTATATAGTACAAAATGCCCTTATAGGCAAGCTGCCAATTTTTTTTCTAATAGAATTAATCTCTCGTACTCAGTATTACAATATTTGTTAATTTGCATCACACATAATTCAGAAAAGAAAACATTAACAACGGGAATATTTTATTTCATGTCGAACAACTTGTGTCACTTGTGATAGAGTCATGTTTATATATCCAAGGTTTCCAAGAACTAAAAAGCTTATAAGAATACTGTAGCTCTGCTGTAAAATCTATTCTGGCTAAGCTGCATAAGCAAGTCATTCATAAATCTGTCAAATCTCCCAAATCTCTCAAATTTTAATAAAAAATCACTCAAAATTAGCCCCATTTTTCCCCTTGGACACGGATTTAGAAAGGTCCAAGTCCACAAAACGCTCGTCTTTACGACTACGGCGATTACACTACGGACAAAAATGTTCGTTTAGCAGATAAAAAGTCCGCGTTTTCATACTCACACACTATGCAATAGGACAAGACGTTGTTCGGTTTGTTCCCCTTGGATGCAAGTGTTTCACGCAGACATTTTAGCCTGCCTGGTTTTTTATTCCTCTAGAAGCTAGCCCGTGAGTCCAACTCATCTGGTGGTAAGCGATGATGCGGTCTAAGAAGGTAGGGGTACTTTGAAGAGCTTAACTCATCCAGTTAAAAAGAGTAATTCATATATCAGTTTTAGTTTGCCACCGCAATCTTCACAAGGCCACTAAACTAACCATGGAAAACTCTAGGCCAATAATAGGCCGCTCCGGGGACAACAAAAGGATACTTTGCAATTCAGATAGGGCAATTGTGAGGGTCGGATATGACGATAGAGCCCTATTCATAGACGTGCGTATAGAAATAGTAGGAAAACCTCCAAAAATGATTAGTGATACGTGTTGTGGCAAAAAATATCTATTGAAAGTCTAATCATACTCTTTGAATATTGGTTTAAAAATAAAATGAACCAAAAACACATGCGTGAACCAACTAAGAATTCAGACAAATACTTTTAAATTATTCAAATAGTCACTAAAACATATATTTTTTGTGTTTTAATTTGTTCACGACACAGCTATGCTGTAATTATATATAATATTACGATGATTAGGTATGTTTGTATATTTCAGGGGAATCTGGAGTTCGGAATCACCTCTAACTTTTCGAAGTTATGTGGGTTTTAAGCAATTTAATGAAGGAAAACATAGTAAGGAAAACTGCATGCCCGGCAGTTCACCATAAAGTACTCAGGGTGTCTCGTCGCCACCTCAACCTATAGACGTCGATTGCTGAACGAAGGTCTCCGGCATGGATCTCCACAAACACGATCTTGTACCGCTTGCTTCCAGTGACACCCAGCTATGTGAATTCAAAGACTGTGTTTAAAGTCTGTCTATAACTAACTACGGTGTAAACCCTTGCTCAGTAGTGGGCTGGTTAGATGAATCTGAATTTAAATCACAATTGGAGAAAAATTGTTCTAGTGTTATCATGCTGCACCAAAAGAAGAAGAAAAGAAAAGATTCTGTCTATCATGAAAAAGTAGATGAAATTCAGTATAAGTTGATAATTAGTATTCCTACAGGAATAAACACATAATTGTCTTTCTTGACGACAAAATGTTTGTCTTTTGCGTCTCAATATCGTAAGTTCAAATTTCAATTCAAAGTAAGTTCTACTATAAAACCTTCATGGCCGTTAAAGCTGGTCAAAGGAAATTCCCGACCAATAATAGTGCGCTCCGGGGACCACAAAAGGAAACTTTTGAAATTCAGATAGGGTTATCGTGAGGGTTGGATGTGACAATAGGCCCATTCAAAGGCAAACGTGTTGAACTGATCAGATGTGGCTGCAAAATCCGGACTGTTTTAAAGTCCTTAGAGTAAACTATTCAAATCTCTCTGTTTTAGAATATTCTAAGCTGTAAAACGTTTTAATCATTTGTTTTTTTATTACTTATGAGAATTCTGGAACTGAAAACCTGTTGATGGTCAATCAATCAGTCAATCATATAAAAAACAACTGCCTCGTTAGTCTAGCGGTTAGCATAGTCGACTGCGGATCACGAGGTCCTGGGTTCGATTCCCGGTCGGGCATAAAAATTGTTAGGTATTGGGTTTTTCAATTAAGAAATTCTCAGTGCCAGCCCGGAGTTGGAAGTTGGCGGTGTTTCACCCCCGTGCCTCGGAAAGCACGTTAAGCCGTCGGTCCCGGTTATTATCACTAACATGATAATAGTCGTTAAAGCCCGCCAACCCGCATTGGAGCAGCGTGGTGTGTCTAAGCTCTAATTCCGTCTCTCGTATGAGAGTTTTTTTTATGTATTTTAAAACGTTATATTAACACAAATTGTATAAATATTCGAAACGAAAAACTCTTAATTTTTTATATTAAATAATAAACAATTAAAAATCGATAAAATTTAAAAAAGAACGACGTGACTACGAACGCGCAACGATTGGTTGCCATATTTGTGACGTCATAATGTTAAAGCAATTTCACGATAGTACAGTGTCAACACTGCATCAGCTGTGTGCCACTATGAGTAGAAATTAACATTGTGACGTCACACGCGATCGTGTTTATTCGGCGTGTTTTCGGTACTGAATTCAAAAAAACATTTTTTGGTTATAAAACTTATTGCTCTTTCGACTTATAGTCATCAAACGTTTTTTTTTTCAAAAACACAATTACAAATTATTATGACGAATTGTTAATTTCACTGCGACCAAAAAAACTGTGGAAGAATATGGAAGAGTAGACAGTGAATATCTACTTTAATTTTCCTGATAATATTACGAGCAAATTCGAAATTATGTCGCAGTCTAACGAACTAGTGTACTTTAATAATTTACGCCATCGTAAAATAAGCCGGGCTTGTATAACCAGTGTCTAGATCACAAACTCATGATTTATTGATGCTGCAGCTTGCAGCATGTGAAACAAATACTATATGAAATGAAAGAGGCTTGATTAATTATTATGCTTGCGAGTAAAATGAGTGTGAACGCAAATTATGCGCCGCGTTTGATGTATACGAGATCTTGCTCACAATTAATGCATAACACTGTTTGTGTTTATTATTTAATAGCAACTGGTTAAATGATCGGTCCTAAAAATTATAAAACTAAGTAAATAGTTTGTAGTGCCTTGAAAACCCTGCGTTATGATTGCTGTTCGGCGAGTTGTGTGTCGTCCTCCTTCTAATACTTCGTCAGAGGTAATTAGCTTCGTAGGCCTTTCTGTTTCTGTCGTACCTACTTGAAGATAACTATAGTGGATAAGAAAAATTGAATATCACTCGTTCATTCAGTTTTTTTCATGTAAGTACCTACAAAGCTTGAAAATTATTATTTTATTCAATACAGGCTGCTTGTACCAGGATAAAATCTATCAAGGTATGGTGAGAATTTTTTTATTGAGAAAGAAGCACCCATTATTCAACTTATATTATCTATCTTTAATTTTTAAGTAGGTCTACGCTATTGATTTATTAATTTATTTTCTACGCTTTCAACTACCCGGCTACTATAAATACGAAAGTTTATTGGTCGATTTAATCATTCTTTCATCACATAACGGTACGCTTACTCTGAGTTTTTACATTGCAAAATTCGATTGACGTAGTGAGCGTTCGATCACATTAGCGTTAAAGTAAAATGAACCTTAACTGCATTGGTTTAGAGCTCATTTCATCATTTCGTATATTTATTCACAGCCAGCGCTCCAAACGCTGAATTTGTGACTTTAAAGCGAGAGCTTTTGGGTCCATTTTACTTTGACGCTTATGTGATGGAATGCTCACTACGTCAATCGAATTTTGCAATGTAAAAACTCAAAGTAAGAGTACGGAGCAACAACGCAACGACGAGAAAAGTTGAAAATCCGTAGCAGACTAATTGAAAAGTGAAGAACAACGTGATTAATATAATTCTTCTTATAACCTAGAATCGAGTGATATCCAAAATTTACATAAATACACGAACAAAGTCGCGAGCAAAAGCAGGTATTTTTTTTAAGAAACACTTTCTCGAATGTTTATAGCGTGATTTCTAGTCGTTTCAATCCTGACAGCGTCGTCCATGGGCTTAATGTTCGTAATGACGTGATTACATTTGAAAATTTTAATGGTCAAGTAGACTCAATTGGTATGCATATTGTCCGGAAACAATGTAACACGCAATGTTTGTGTTTTTTGTTGTTAAATAATAGCAAAAATCCACTTATTTAGGTATATTATGATTAGTGAAAGCCCACCAATTTATTTTCCAGATTTATTTACCATCTTTAATTACAACCGCCGCTTTATTTACAGGTTGGCCCGCTACCATCTTAGACTGTGGACTGCATCATCACTTACTAACAGGTGAGGTCGCAGTCGAGGGCTAGCTTGTAGTGGATTAAAAAAAAAGCAATTTAATTATCATACTCATTAGGTAGGTAAAGATATTGTAAAACTTTGAATTCATAGAATATATTATGTGCATAATATAATGGGAATAGACTTGTAGGGCGTTATGTCTTGGTTGCCTCCTACAATCAACTACCTAGTTAGGTCTCACTTCCTAAATTATTTCGCTACGTCGCGTCATAATATATTGTAGACTATAGCTGACCCGGCGAACTTCGTACCGCCTTAGTACGCAAAATTAAATGTATATTTTTCAATATTTCTGAGAGATTTTCTTAATATTTTTTTCCGTAAGAACCTTCTCCTAATAATAACAAATACAACAAAAAAAGAATTAGTGAAATCGGTCCAGCCATTCACGCGTGATGCCGTGACCAAGGAAAACGGGTTTCATTTATATATATATATATATATATATATATAGAATATAGATAGATAGATAGATGATTGAAGACAGTATAAAGTCACTCATTTCAAACTTCTCAGACCTCAGTCAAAATTCAGTTTCGACCTTTGACCACTGTCGGCATACCTTAGGGTAACTAGCTTCCTGAGGAATGCCTAGAGCCAAATCCAGGTTTGATTGTAATTCACTTTTTGTTTATAATACTTACTTACAATGTTATATTCTGGTTGTATTTTAAAATGAACGACTAATTAATCGAGCATTGTCTTACTTACACCTGCTTGTATTTTGTAAAAAGTGATTATGTATCGTACCTATAGCATGTTTCCACTATAGCAATAACCTTGCGTGCGTCTTGGTAGAGGCTATACGCACGGAGTAAGATTATACTGGTCGAAAATTACAACTGTGCCGTACCGCATGAAGTTATATTTTAATACTTACTGAACTTGAAATCAGATTTTTATAAAGATATATTATGCTTATTACGTCATAAGCGTGAATTCCCAGTAATGCTTAATAACACCGTAGGTCTTGTTTTATATTAAGTAGTTTGACATTGAAATTATATCAGTACCTAGCCTCTTTATTTAGAAAGTTTTTTTTTTGCAGTATCAATTAGCAGTAGTATTTTCTGAGGCATCCTCCCTTCATTGTAATATAATAGTAATAGTAATAGTTAGTATTCTGTAGTAAAGAAATAATGTACTTTTTCGTACCACTTGCTCAAAAAGTGACATTCTATGCCACAAAAAGCGAACATAACAATAATCATTTTTAATCTGTTAAAAACAGGGAAAGAAAATTGTACTGAATTTCATTCATCCTCTATGTGATTTAAATTTGGAATACTTGCCGAAATTTATACTGAACTACATCTGTGTTTACACCATTGAGTTTGTATATAAAGCATTTATACATCTTTTTGAAAAAGGAATACGCATTTATTATGCAGTTATGATTATTAAATAAAATTACGAAAACCGACGAGGCCGTATGAGCTTGATGCCTTTGCTTTTCCGACAAAAAAATATTAGTCTAGGAATTTGCCACGTTTTTGTTTTCTTCAAATACTTAAACGTTAAGTTTATTTTAATTTGTTTTTATAAATAAGTTAATGTTCTAAAAATCTTTTAATTGTCATTATTTTTAATAAATGCTTATCTCATATTATTATTGTGTTATTTTTTTCGCAAATGGTACGAAAAGTAGAGTATTTTCCTCGGTGATAAAGCTGTCTTAGTCTTGGGTGAACTTAAATCCCTCGCTACACTCAGGAATCGTCTTAAATCCCTCGCTTCGCTCGTGATTTAAGTTTTTAACAACCTCGCTACGCTCGGGAGTAAACCTCGAGTCCTTCGTTACGCTTGCGATTTAAATCGTCACCCGCGACAGAAGACACTGCTTTATCCCCTTGGTTAATAATCTACTATTAAAAACTCGGTGAAAAATAAATTCCTCTTTATTTTAGGGAGGTAAAAGAAACTTATCATTGTATTTTACTTTACACTAAAGAAAACCGTACAACAATATTGATATTTTCGGAATGATATACAGTATTGATATTCGATAGTAGGTATATCAGTTTTGCGACTGTTTATATCTCTAAAGATTTACTTGATTATTGTGTAGTCTAATGCCTAGCACGCAACAGCACTCGCTTTTAATGTATAGCATTAGAATCATAGTAATTATGTTCATGATTAAAACTTTAATGTGCCGTAGTAAAAACTTTTTATTAATCTTGTTGTTAGCGTTCTTGTGGTAGGTTTTACTCATCGAATTTAAACGAATGATGTCAGAGCATTCAGTGCATGTTTATAACCCCCAGGGACTAGTATATGAGTGATCTGTGTTTATAACGAACGAACAATCCCTGAAGTTATTACAACTTCAGGGATTGTTTTGAAAATTGGTAATAGGATCGGTAAATTCAAGCCTGCTAAAGATGGTGATGATGTTAATATTCATATCTTTTCAGTCGACAAAAGAAATTACAGCCCTTAAGTTTAAAGATATGATGAAATTACTGTAAATTTCATGAAAAATTAAAATCTCGTAAAAGATTTTGATGCTTCCCTACAACAGGTAAGTCGCGCCAACAAGAATGAAAATATATCATTTAAAAGAATTATAATAGCACAGTTCTGTGTAATACATTATTGTACGATAGGGCCTTATCAGTGACAAGTTGTTTAAAAGCAATGGCCGACCGACATTTAAGTCCATTATAAATTAATTCAAGCCGTAATATGTTGCATAACGTGCCAAGGTTGAATATTATTAGACCTTCAATGTTCCTTGAAAATTACAGTGGGGTGCGAATTTATGTATGCGAATAAACTGTTTATGGGCTCATTAAAAATAGTGGAGGAAAATTATACACATAGCAAAATGTGCTTGATTATAGAGGAGTAGCGATTACTAAAGTTAAAATTTAAAACTATTACAAGAAATCATAGATTTATTCTTGGGTTCTTGGAACCCAAGAATAAATCTATGCAAGAAATATATAACCGTATAGATATAGGAAACAGAACCGTTGGCAGACCACCACTATGAGTAACGACGACGTCAAGCAGATCGCAGGGAGCCGCTGTACCCAGGTAGACCAAGACTGTGGCGTCTGGAAGTCGAAGCTCGAAAAAATTAAGTAATTGTTTAAGTAAATGTGTTATTTTTTTACCTAATGCATCTACATCACTATAAGCAATAAAACTAGAGTAACAATTATTGACCTATCGAAGAAAGAAATAACTTTAAGTTACCAATGAAAGAAGCATGGGATCATGGTGCTGTGCAAAGCTGGCATGTGTTTCTCGACACCAACTCATAAAGCATGACTGTATGCCGCAGTTCTCGAGTAGTAACTGAAACACGTTATGCATAATGCAAATATAGGCCTTAGGAGTTATTTTTTAAGTATTCGTAATATTTTGGTGGTATGAAATGAATAAACACGACTTTTTTGTTAAATAACATTTGTTAAATAACAACAAACCATGCGGTATGAACTCTTTGAAGCCTTCAATTACTTATAATTTATAATGCGCATTAAATACACGAAACTTGCCAGAAAACTGGAGCAGAAGAGCTTTGTTGATTGGTTTAAACTTTGTTGGTAGAGACAATAAAATCAAAGATTTATTGAACAAATCAAACGAGAAAGTTGGTAAATACGCCGCTAATACGGTTTGGATTCCATCTGTTTGTAATACGATTCTTAGGATTAGAGAGGATCACGAAAGGAGTATTGACTAGCCCACGCAATCGAGGGTGATTAATGCGGTTCGAGACCCAATTAACTTGGTCAATATTTGATCCCTATGTTAGGGGTAGGCCTACGTTTCAATAAGCATCCGGAATTAGAATTAAAGGTTTTTTATTTTATTTTACCACTAAAATTTCTTAGATTTCAAAGATTTCTATCATCATAAAGACCATTTACCTTGACAAACAATTGAGGAAAACAAGCAACGATAATTTTTAAAGTAACAGCTAGTGTGCTTGCGTTACTGTGCCACTTACGCGCCATAAAACAATACCTGATGAGTGATGCGCAAAGGCATAGGCGGTTAACAAACGTACACGATCAAATTATTTTATTTTAGTAATGTATCTGGTATCTTTATGCAATATAATATTTATCAAAATCGATAATATTAGATACATCTTATCGAGAACTTATACATTTATCTTATCATGTTGGATTAGGTTTTATATTTGACGCATATAAAATCCATAATGTAGAGAGAAATCGCTAATATCAATTTGCTTTCCGTAGCATCAGCAGATCATCATGAGTTTTAAGGATAAAGTGGTTCTAGTGACGGGAGCAAGTTCTGGCATTGGCGCAGCGGCAGCAGTGGCATTCAGCGCGGAAGGAGCTCGGGTAGTGATGGTAGGACGCAAGGAGGGTAAGTTAGCTGCAGTCGCTGCGCGCTGCAACGACCCTCTTGTGTTACGAGCGGATGTGGCCGTCGATGAAGACGTTCGCCGAATTGTCGACCAGACCATGCAAAAGTTTGGGCAACTTGATATTTTAGTAAACAATGCCGGTATATCAGCTTCAGCGAGTTTACTTGAGGGTGACATAATGAAATCGTACGACTTTGTTTCCCGAGTGAACCTGCGTGCAATCATCCATTTAACAGCCTTAGCTACTCCACATTTGATTAAAACTAAGGGAAATGTCATCAATATATCCTCCATCGCAGGAAAAGTGACTAGCGTGGCCAGCATGATGGCCTATGCTGTGTCTAAAGCTGGAGTGAACCATTTTAGTGAATTTGCCGCTTTGGAATTAGCGCCATATGGTATTAGAGTGAATACGGTTAGTCCTGGTCCAACAAAAACAGATATAATAGAAAATAGTAAAGCTGAATACTCTTGGGACATGTTCAGACAAGCTACCGCTCTTAATAGGATTTCTGAACCTGAAGAAATTGCAGATCTAATATTGTACCTTGCAAGCGATAAAGCTAAAGGTATAACTGGATCAAACTTTGTATCTGACAATGGTATGACAGTTAAACGATTATAATAATTAATTAATAAATAAATTCATGTTCAGGCTATGCTCTTTTCTATTCCTAAATATTAATCGCGTAGCTTTAGTGTGATTGAAATTTCATTATCTTTATGTTAAAAATAAATAACTATTTTTTTTCGTGCATGTCGTCATCAACGATATTATAAAGATTTTTGGGTATTCGTGAAATTATAAAGAAGAGTAAATAATTAATATTACTTATCATATAACTGTAAACATATTTTTATATTTTGAAGCAAGATGTCACATTTATTTTCGTTTGCTTACAAAACAAAACAGCTCAGTGTTATATCTACTGTTTGAATAACGGATTCGCACCGTATTACAAAAGTTTACCTCCCCTAAACTTGGGAATTTAGTGCCCAAGTTGTAGGATATCATAACCGCGCATACATTCTGTAACATGCGGATGTAATAACCAAAAACTTTCTTTATATTAATATCCAAAGTTGGTTTTATTACTGTCGATATCAAGTGACTTGAATCACCTGTATACATTGTGGGTTTTTATTTCATTTAGATTCTTCATTATCAATAAACTAAGATCCGACACGATTTATCTACGAATAGGTATATTATATTACTTCGTTTTTATTCAAACATAAAATAAAAAAGAGCCGCTACTTAGAAATTCCGCGGCGACAAGGAATCCAGTTACTAATATACACACATCAGTTGAAACGATGACAAAAATAATCTAATGAAAGGTAAAGTATGGAGTATAGATACTTCAAAATCACAATTTTTATTGCAGAAGTAAATTTATAGCGCATTCTAAATTGCAAATACATCAAACTATACAGTAGGTCTATTATTGATGTAGCTATCTACACTCGTATCGTAGCAGGTTTGAAGAAAATTTAGGAAAACTCCGAACACATCGGATTTACGTTCAATTTTCTAGACTTTCGGAAGCACTCTGAACTGGGCTGACAATTTGACCCAAATACAAGATACGAAACTCCAAAGCTTCCAATAGAGAATCAAAAAAGATTTAAAAACCTTCACTAGCTATATAGATACCGATTCGCAAAATCCTAGTTTAGTATTCATTAAGTATTTTGGACACGGATAGATTTTTGCAATTTTCTAGCATCCTAACTAATTCTTCAAAATGACTACTGAATATAGATCCCTGTCCTACATAAGGGCTCAGGTCGATGATTCGTTAGTTAGCAATTAGTCAATTAAATTGTAAATTACAGAATTCACTTAAACTGTTCAACTTATTTCCTATCAACAGTCAACACGTATGTAAAACATTACAATTTAAATGTAATTTTCGTTTAAAATATAAATTTAACTAAGCGCGGCGACTCGTAAATCTGCCGGGACATTTACACCGACATTTTGGAGGGAAGGGGAAGGAATATATTAAAACTGGTGTCTCGAGAATCATATACAGAGAGGAAGGAGTGCGGCATGCAGGTGTAGATCACCTGTCGTACAGGAACGGTACCGAGGCCAAGTCGAGGCAGACTACCTCCCGTTCACATTTGTCACCTTTACGACCAACATTTATTACCTCTTCTGACGCCCGACTCGCTCTTCCTAGCAAATATACTTAATTAAAATTACCACACGTGACTCGGGAATATCACGTTTATAAAGATAAAATATTCGACGGAATACGCCTTGATCGTGAATTTCGAAAGTCAAAAGTTGCACTAAGCTTCTTATATCTACTTAATCTTTGACGTCGACATGCAAGGGGCATAAAGTGTCGTGCATCTTTCAATGCATTTACGTTAGGACATGCAAGGGTGTGGCATAAACCAAGGTCTAATTTAACTTAATAATTCATACAATGCAATGTAACACAGAGCTCTGAATAAGGTAGATAAGAGCTGCGGAGACCACGTAGGTACAGTGTCAGATTTTATTTGAGTAACTCACCCTGGCAAACCTTCGATCACAGAATTCTGTGATCGAAGTGGCAAACATAAATGAAAAATATAATATTATTATCCTGAGCAACGTTAAATAAATAATAATATTATGCAATCAATAATTCCACTTTATATAACGCGCTATATGATGGGTCAATGTCAATCATCGTGGTGTCTATCTCTCTCATTTCTGTAATGTCATATTACAGTTATTTCAACGATCGCGACTGAATATCTGTTCGGGACATCATGACCTTCTGAAAAACGCAAGACAGATTAGCAGGTATATGACGGAAAGTTATTCTAAGCTTTTTCCGATAGAACGTAATCCTCGCGTTCACCCCACGCACAATCCCTTGATAAGGCCGCGTGTGCTCAAACAAACAGTTTACTTATTAAATGTATCCGCAATTCATTATAGTCACCACTCCACTCAGGGCAATTAATTAGCTGTGCAGTCGTTTGTCGATTACGATACCGCTAACATCAATTTCGAACGGCCTGTGCCAAGACACAGGTGTTCCCGGATCGAGTGATTAATCTCCGACATCACTGGTATAATTAGTCATAATGATCATCGATTATTATACGGAAACTACTATTTTCAGATAATAATTTTCTCTAAAAGTAACCAGGTTTTGGTCGAGCTTTTAACACTATCCAACTATCCATATTTTATGCAAAAGTGTGCTTGTTGGTTTGTCCTGTTATGGATGGTTAATTGATTGAGATTGGCCGTGGCCGAAATTTGGTCAGAAGGACTATGTACATACGATCATGTTAGCTCTAGCGCTGGTAACAATAGTTTATAAGTTGAATATTAATATTCGAATAGTGAATAGCAAGGAGTTCTTGGTTATACTTTTAAAAATTAGTTATAATTTCAAAAAAAATCAATTCAATAGGGGTGTACGCTGTACATTATGGTTAGGTACATGCATGCAAGAACTTAATTTTTAAGCTTTATCATAATGTAAAGTTCTAGGTTGATAATATTTCAATCAGTAATTTCTTCTTTTTAGGGTTCCGTACCAAAATGGTAAAATGGAACCCTTATGGTGCGACTTTCTCCGTCTGTCTGTCCGTCTGTCCGTCTGTCTGTCTGTCCGTCCGTCACACTCGATTATTTCAGTAACTACCGAAGCTATCGACATGAAATTTGGAATAGTTGTGTATATATGAAAGCTGTAATGTGTGGGGTATCATATGAAAGGGTTTACTTTGTACATTCTAAAACAGATTTTTAATTATTTTTAGTCATGATAGTTTTTGATTTATCGGGGAAAAAGTCTAAAAAAATACCGTTCCCCCCCCTTATCTCCGGAGTTTACCAATCGAAAAATCTGAAATAATTATGGTCAATAGGAATTTATGTATATTTTACAGGAAAACTATAGCCAATGCTCTAACTAGCATAGTTTTTTTGATATTAACAGTAAACCTCTACAAACAAAGTTAGTTTTGCGGTTCATTAACAAAGGTAATTATTACCGTTTTACATCTTTGGTCGTTACAGTTTTCAGTACGGAACCCTCGGTGCGCGAGTCCGACTCGCACTTGGCCGGTTTTTTGAAGATAATGTTGCTTTTTACACGCAATTCACCATAGGCTGAAGTTATATAATACTAGCGAATGCCCGCGACTTCGTCTGCGTGGTTTGAGGTTTTTGGTTCCCGCGGGAACTCTTTAATTTTCCGGGCCTATGTGCTATTCCAGACTATAATCCATCTCTGTACCAAATTTCAGCCAGATCCGTTCAGCCGTTGGCGCGTGATTGAGTAACAAACATCCATACATCCACACATCCATCGAAACTTTCACATTTATAATATTAGTAAGATAAGTACCTACTCCAGACTTAACGAAGTCACTCGCCGTTCGTCAGATGTCCGATTCGTTCCACTGAAAATGTAGAGCTTCATAATTAACTGTAAAATGTCCTTTGCAACTTTAAAATGTTCAGTCGACTGTCATCTCAAAAGCATTATTTTATATTATATTTTTCATTCCGCGCTTATTTATTTATCTACTTAAACTGACTAACATTTATCAACTTGCTGGGTTCAGATATTGGCAGATTTGGCATGTCAGTAGATAAATAATATATACCATCATAAAGTAGTAAGAACCAACCGGAACGCCGGAACAAAAACTTGCTATTTATTAATAATGTTTCGTTGAAAGGCACTTTAATACAAATAAAATAAATACAAATTAACCACATAAGTCTCAGCTGAACTAAATTGAGTGGAACAGTGAAGCAATAGCTGTGTTTAATCTTTTTATTAGCATGAAACAAAAATAAAAAGAAAGTTGCAGCCCCACTTGGACTTTGTAGGCCGCTGTTTGCTTTACAAAGTTTTAATTGGGTAAACAAATCACTGTTAATGAAACACTGGGAATGGTTGCGGCTAAAAATAACCCGTAAGTATACGAAAAATTGCTTAACTTATGAGTAACGTTTAAGATGAAGGTAGGTAGGGTTATGGTAAATGGTTATGGTTGGGTATAATGAGTTTCAAATTAAACCTGAATTTTAGTTAGGACTTCTATGTGTGTTTGTATTTGACGACCTCCGTGGCGCAGTGTGTAGCGGCGGAGGTCCTGGGTTCAAACCCCAGCAGGCTCAATTTGGGAATTTATAATTTCTGAATTTTCCCTGGCCTCAAAAAGTTCTTATAGGATAGTATATATCTATCTTTTAAGGTTGTCTCACAATAACCATTTTTATGATTTTCAAATTTATTCAAAAGCTTTACATTCCTGACATTTTATTAATCCTTAACAAAATAAAAAAAATGATTGGTCATCTCAAGTATTTAATATAGACCAAATTCGCCGTTTACACCATTTAATTTGATGTACTGCCCAGTGCCGACTGGCTATGTATTATTGGGTATGGAATGGACTATTATGATGATTAGCGAGCGCTACACGTACGAAGCCGGGGCGGACCGCTAGTAATTAATACTCTTAGTAGGTACAAATTAAACATGTTTTGTCTGCTTTTACTGCTTTTAAAGTTAGGTAATTTATAGTGAAAAACAATAATGTGTTAACAAAAGCATAACACGATTCAAAGACCATCCCAAATTCCAATGTGTGTAAAAGAAATGAAAAGAAGTTGAAAAAAGCTTTCTCGCTACAAAGTGCATTCCATCGTATTTCATGTCGTGCACTCAAACTAATGGGACGTCTGTGTTGCGACTTCCTAGCGGCCTTATAACCCGATAGATAGCAGTGATCAATTCGAACGTATATATCGCTGTAAACTGCATTGAATAAGTTCCGGTGCCGTTAAGGGAAATTTACACTACACTATACACTTTTTTTTCCTTTTTTTTTTCTTTTTAAAGAAAAGGGCAACTGCTAAGTTTCTTGACTGCTCTTCTCAGTAGAATAATCTTTCCGAATCGGTGGTAGAGTCTTGACATATCATAAGTGTCACAAGTTGTCCTACATGAAATAAATAAATCATTTCATTTCATTTCATGATACAAATTGTAACCCTCTCGTAAGAAATATGTTGGATCATAGGTATTAGGTGAAAACTAAGCTCCAGCTAACACACAACAGAATAGATCTAATTTTATAAATGCGGAACTTTGGATGGATGCATGTAATGGATGGATGGATGTTTGTTACTCAATCACGCCAGTACGGCTGAACAGTCTGGATGAAATTTGGCACAGGGATAGATTATAGTCTGGAGTAACGCATGGGCTACTTTTTATCCCGGAAAATTCCCGCGGGAACCAAAAGACTTCAATCCACGTGGACGAAGTCGCGGGCACTAGCTATTATTGTATAACATATACCTGACAAGTGTTTTTGTTTTTTTGTTTGTAAACATTTCCTGTTTATGATTACAATATTTAAAGCATTAAACAAATAATAAAATAAATGAACATAATTTTTGTCCCGGAAAATCAATGAGTTCCCCCGGAATGTTGCTGTAGGTAGTTCTGTAGACTATGTGGTGAAAAAAGTCACCGCAATTTCACTAAAACGTTGTGTAAGTAATATACAGAACTTTATACTTTTACTGGCGTAGTAGTTCCCTTGTGAACTATGCATAAATGGGAGTGGACTTTTACTAACGCCTCGCTTTTGCCCGCGGCTTTATTTGCGAGGCTTTAGGTTTTTTAAAAGCCCCGAAGGAAACCTTTGGTTTCGTGTGGTAACAAAGAGCCTTATACTGTAACCTTGAATCCTTCGTGTTATGTAGGGTATGTCCAAATACTCGAAACTAGATGAAAAGATAAACTCAACCAAAAATTTTAAAATCGTTTGTATCCTTTTGCATTTTGATACCATTTAACAAAAATTACAATTACCTATATAGTAAGAAACGGTTTTTTCGAAATCATAGACAAACAATACAATTTTATTTATTAATATGGAAAGGTATAAGGATAAGAACCTTCATAGTAAACCTATTTTACGTAGAAACGGAATATGCTGCCATAAATAGGGTGATTGTGATGTAATCCGACCACGAACTGTTATTTTATGCTTCCCCATAAAGCATTTTTGTAGCTAACCGAACATTGTATATTTTACTGTTGGTGAACAAAATTACACTGTTTTTAACTATTTAGGAAAAGATGGTTAAACCAAATATTATGCACCTTAGAAAATATTATCTTCAACGGCTTTGGAAGTAAGCCTTCTAGCTTTTCCGGGCGACACATTGAAATAGAACGATACTAAAATTCTACATCAATGGGGCGACATAATAAAACCTGATTATTACCAGACCTACACGGGCAGCGTTCGTCATATACGAGTATAAATGTCTAAATTATATCGACATACACATAAAACTATCTTATTTCAGCTTTGTTATATTTTCAAGACTTGTAGTTTTCACGCTTGTATAAGGAAGGCCATCTCATGTTTTAGGTCAAATAGGATTAATAAGAACTTCGTTTGGATACTTATTAGTCAATTACTTATTATATTTTTGTAGTGTGCGTGCTTCGATTCGGACTACGCGTACAAGACTTATGAACGGATGGGGTAGACCGCGTAGCGCCGCTGCTACGCCAAGTCCCAGACGGCACCTATCATATAAACTGGTTTTTTCATACTCAGTTCAAAAGCTGCGCGTTGATAGTTCAGCCAGACAGTCAGTCAGTCACCTTTTCAGAAGATTAGTTGTTCAATTAATACCTTATTTTACGTTCTGAACTTATGTAGAAAACTATAATACGAATAACGAAATTGAAACTTTTTAAAAATATTATTTAAACGTTAGTTACTAGTATTATTTAAACAAGAAACTACCACACATTAGTGTTATCTTCGAGCGTGCCCAAAGTTACCTATTCTGTGCCCAAAGGTTATTTTATCACCCTACTAGCGACCAGCCCCGGTTTCGCACGGGTGCAATGCTGATACTAAATATACTACATGCGTTTTAAATCTGTAATATCTTCGAAAATATTCATTTAAATTACATGCTGTAAAGGGCCATATTGATTAAATGCACAATTTATTTAAGATACTTAATTAGATAAGGATTAATGCTGTATTGCTTAAAATTGCTTCGTAAATAAGCCATTATTTCTCGTAAAAAGAAAAGGATATAAATTGTTTATAGTGGGTTATCCCTAAAAGATAGACATAATATACTATCGCGGACTTTTTTGTAGACCTTTTTAAGGTGTAGATACAATACCGTACTTAGTACATTATTTTCATCTATCTCGTAGGGTTCAGCCAGCGTGTGCAATGAAAGCGCAAAAAAAAGTGTTTATTTACGACATCACATTAGAAACCTCTAAAATTATCAGTGTTTCTCTACTATATTATGCATGTATTATACATATAAACCTTCCTCTTGACTCACTCAATCTATTTTAAAAAAACCGCAACAAAATCCGTTGTGTTATAGATTTAAAGATCAAAGCATACATAGGGACAGACAGCAGGAAGCGACTTTGGTTTTATACTATGTAGTGATGATGATAGTGATAGCTTGACTATCTAAGTCCGTTATTAAGTTATTTTTCAGTCAATATGAATAAAGCCGAATGAAGTTGTAGAAGTTTATCATATCAGACATGGTTCGTGACGTCACAACCGCGCCCCCGCCAGCCCGCGCGTGCGTCACCGCCTCCCTTCACGCAAAATGTTTGCCAAAAACAACATTGATTAAACGCTCTACCAATGAAACTGTTTTTATGAACTCGATTCTATGGGTATCAAAAACTCTTTCGTATCGAGATCTTATCGATACGTTTATAGAGTTCAAGACTGATTAATTGCATCTTTTGGCACCTTACCCCGGTGTTTATGGGTGAACTTCACCGTGTGAACGACCTGTGATATTTTGCTTTTCATATTTTAATTTTTCTTGATAAACCTTCTTGAGAAGCCTACGAATATTTAGTTTATTTTATTTTACTCGGAATATTTACAAAATTTAAAATTTAAACTTAATTTTATTTTTGTAAAAAGATTATTAAAAAACTCATAATTTGTCTCTTACCTTCAGAAAAAAAATATTTGTAGAACATCATACAGAAATATTGCTTATTTAAATTGTAATTTAATTTTTACTGTGAGTTCTTTCGAATCGTCGAAGATGGTGTATAAAATCCTCGGCCAGATGAAGATACAACCCCAGTCCCCAAATAAGATCAAGAATACATAGCGAGCGCTTGTGTGGAATCAAGCGTTAAGATAAGTTCATCTGGTTGGCTATAAAATTAATATAACGAACCACACAAAGAGGGCGGCAGTTAAGAAGGCTCTCCACGGTATAATTTTCGGTGAGCATTATTATCTCATGCCTAAGCAGGGACTTCTTCAATGAGAGAGCGTAATCGATAGATATCACAACTCAGCAAAGTCTTAGCTCCTTACGTAATGAACTTTCCTTTTAAGTACACATCGACCTTATACCTTATTATATTTTATTCAGTTTTTGCTGTTTCAGAAGAACAGGTATGTAAGCCCCTAATTCTAAATAAGCTAAAGATATGGTATTTACTGTTTTTGAAATGGTTTTTGTACAAAAATCATTCAAAAGAACTCTATTATATTCATACGCATTACCTATCTCCTAAGTTGATGATTTCCTGCACATCTGCGTGGCAATTTCACGCTCCTGTTTCCCTTTCTACTTCTACGGTCCTCATGTACATACCTGACGTATACCTATTCTGAGTTCTGTGGTACCTACCTTAAATAATACCGATACTTCACGTCTTCATTATCTGGTTAGCCTGATTGGTATAGAGTCATTATAAATAATGAGCTCATCACGCGCCATTGCCTCGAAGGGAACATTAATGGCTTACGGCCCCGGATGGTAAACTAAGGAACTAGGGCTCAAGGCAGCAAAACAAATCGATAAAGTCAGGGACAATATTGCACACTTAAGAATTTATATTATAATGCCACCAAAGTAATATGATAAAACGAACGTTAAGCTAAATCGCAGGGTCTGGAAACATGACTAGGCTAAGTACTAAGAAAGAGTTTACAGAAATTTCACCCAAAATTCCAATCTTAAGAATCCAAAAGATTGCCGGTAGTGTACTAGCCACATACCGAAGCCTCCCACCAGACAATAAAAATAAAAAAATCTTACCAGCTAGCAGGTGAAATTGGTCGTACTAAGTAAACTACATCACACAAAAGCTTCACTTTCAGACCTTATCAAACGTCTCGGAAATTCTATCGGACTCATTGATCTACTGGATTGACATTTCAAGAGGCCATGTAGTAGGCTTCACATTTTTAAGAACATTAAAATCTATAAGTATTTTTTACAGTAGTTGCTCTCGATAATTTTCGTTTTTGAAAAGCTATACTGAACGATATTTCATGCCATAAGAACAAAAGGGAGGAAGCGAGCTTGAGAAAGCTGGCTATTTCTCTACCTATTGTTCAAAATAAATGCCTGGAACAGCAAGACAGAGTAGGAAATAGAAGTACATAACATCAAATTATTTACTTACGCTCAAATATCGAATTACATTGCCACTCTCTACTAAACTTTGGACAGGTATAGTAAGATAATATAGATGCAAATAAAATTGAATTTCATGATTTTATTACTCCTTTTTAAAACCTATTTAACAATTTCTTGTCAGTCTGCTTGTTTGTCTATCTACTTCTTATCTTCAGAATGGCTCAACTGTATAAAACAATATTTCTCGGAAAGGATGTATTAGAAGACTTCAATATGAGCATTCCACATATAGACAGAATGGCAAGCAAAAGAAATCACTACCCATCATAATCATAATAATATTATAAATGCGAAAGTCAGTTTGTTTGTTGGTTTGTCCTTCAATCACGCCGCAATGGAGCAACGGATCGACGTGATTTTTGGCATGGATATAGTCAAGGACCTGGAGAGTAACAGGCTACTTTTTATCCCGGAAAATTAAGGACTTCCCGCGGCAATCAAACACCTTAATCCACGCGGACGAAGTCGCGAGCATCAGCTAGTACCTATTATAAATGCAAGGGTTTGTTTGTTAGTAGGTAGGTATGTTCTGCAATCACGAAACAACGAATTGACCTAATTTTGCGGACAAGCAGACTTTCCTTCGCCTTTTTTGCATCCTAGAGATTTATGCGCCGGAAGGTACTACTACTTAAATCTTATCTACTTTTTAAATCAGAAAATTGCACGCTTTCTGTGGTATAGCTATAAACAAAATTCACACGGACGAAATCGCCGGAATCAGATAGTTTTATAACAGTAGCCACACGCTAGAGCCATCGGGAAAGTTCGAGGAACTCTAATTATGCAGTTCCCATACCTAACAACGCGATTTCGCAACTTGATAATATTGCAAAATTTTATTAATTACTCGAACTATAAAGCAGTTAGGTACACATATTTCAAAATTAATGCAATTAACACGACGCTCTCAGAAGCGGTAATTTAATTATTTTGTTTCAGTGAACTCAAAGCTTTAGCTAGGTGAAAATTTTCACAGCTGCTGTTCAAACTAACAGCGCTCCATACTTCATCTTACCATAGTGCAAAATATGTATACTATTACAAATACGTATACCCGTCGATATATATATGTTGGTACTAGATGGGCCCTTTCATAGAAAAAAATTGGGCGTTCGACCTGTAGAGCGCGCTCCACACTTGTATAAGCCTGTCCTTGTCCCCGCCATAGCGCTGTCCCGCTTTTCAGACTAGACGGCGTTAGTAAAATAGGTTTGTTGAAAAGGGGCGTTGCCTACTAATCTTTGAAATATTTAGTAACATAATAATATGACACCATAATCACAAAACGCGGTTTCAATATTTTACCACTGAAAATGGTTATGAGACGCCTCGAAGGGTTACGCCTGAGACGTATTTACGTATTTTACGTATTTAGCCATAGCTCCGAGGATTTTGGGAGGATCGAGATAGTTCTCGATCTATTAAAAGTCGAGGAATTTATCGATACACGTGTGAACGTTTGAATTTTGAAATTCGGCTGGTAACTTTGTTTGGAATTTTGAAAAATGTAATAAATTTTTGGGGCGTGTTTGTTTACTCAATCCATCCATACTAATATTATAAATGCGAAAGTGTGTCTGTCTGTCTGTCTGTCTATCTGTCTGTCTGTCTGCTACGCTTTCACGGCTAATCTGTTCAACCGATTTTGATGAAATTTGGTACAGGGATAGGTGGAATCAAAATCCACGCGGACGTAGTCGCGGGCATCATCTAGTTTTAAATATTTCGGAAAAACTGACTTAAGAAAAAAAGAAAAAAAAAGGTTCTAGGGTATTCAATATGGCGTATTTTTTTTGAAAATCGGTTAATAATTGTCACCTGTACGTGGTTCCTTTAGATTTGGAATTGTAGAAAAACGGGTATTCCCGTATATAAAAAGTGATGTAGCTTCATGATCATGATCATTGACCGATCGCCATAGTAATGGTGTTATAAGATGCGGATGCAGGCGAGAAGTGCTTTTACGTAAATTTTTGTATTCATTTTCAATGCTCCGATTCTTGCGAGGACTGCGAAATCTGTGATTTTTTTTATGGAAACAAACAGAGGTATGGGTTCAAATATTGCCACACCCCTTTTTTTTTAGACTGCATCATCACTGACTACTCCTTGATATCGTAGTTAAGGGCTAACTTGAAGATAAAAAAGAGGACGTTGTTCAGTTCAACACCATAACCATCGAGCTATTTAAACTCAGATGATTGCAATGTGATCTGTGGTAAGCGTTAAGTACGAACCCGTAGGTAAGATTAACGATCATCGCCCGGTGTTAGTAGTGTACTAGTGATGTGCCGAATCGTTAAAAATGCATATCCGCAGATACGGATCCGGATACGGATATTTGACGTCACGATCCGCGGATACGGATACGGCTTTTAACTTTTTTACTCAATCGGTGTCGGTGCGCGTGACCTTTAAACTCACTACGATAAATGTTTGCAATATAAAGGTGCCAAATATTTGATTTTAAGAAAAAAAAAAATCTGTATGGAATTTAATAGTTTTTCATTGCTACCTAATTACCTAAGTATATATAGAATTTCATCTTTGCATTGAAAATTAATAAGGTAAAAGATCCGTCTAAAGAAGTAACTTATACGGACACGGATACGGATCTTTCTACACCCGCGGATATCCGCGGATACGGATACGGATATCCGACACAATATCACTAGTAGGTACATACGAACATGCCCGGAGAACAGATAGCTGTACGTGTTTCGCGAGGCACGTAATATGAATGGTAAATGGATACAGATAGAAAAGCAATCTGCTTTAGGTACCTTTAGTATAATCCATATGACAAATATACCTATACGTACACGTAGATACCGAAGCGAATTGCAACTTTTACTCTTTGGTAGAGTGTAGACCGACGATAGATGCTGTTCTGGCCTACAAGTATTATTACAATATCTTCGGTATTAGTTTAATATTATCTAAAGGTAGGTTCTAATTAACCGACTTCCAAAAAAGGAGGAGGTTCTCAATTCGGCGCGTTTTTTTTTTTAATATGTTACCGCATATCTTCGTGGTTTCTGAACCGATTTGAATTTTTTTTCTATCAGTCGTTAGCTCGCTCTCGAGGTGGTCCCATAAAAAATTCTGACTCCAAATTTTCAACCCTGACACTAAAAAGTTAAAAATAAAAATTCTTTCCAAAAAACCATAGACATAGGATTTTTTCGCTATGCAAAAAACCGACTTCCAACGCCACTGTAAAGAAAAAAATATTTTTTATTTCTACCCACTATGTTGAAGTCGAGCGGGTATAACAAGGATAAGCAAAGTTGACGCATGAGACTCGCCCGACTCGTCAGTTTTTTGGAAAGAATTTTTTATAATAAAGAGGTAAAGTTTGTGAGTTTGCGAGGTTGTAGGGGGCCATACGCTATATATTAACCCAAAAAATTGAGGAGAGTAGAGAGGAGGTGGGAATTCAAAATACTTAATTCACGCGGACGAAGTCATGGGCATCTGATAGTCATTAATATACTAATACCAAATTAATTAATAACTAAAGTTTTGACGCATGACATATTATATTCGCTTATCAATTTTAAGCCAAGGTACGAAATGTACGAAATTAGCGGGTGAAATTTATAACAACGATCGGTGTCCATTGGTAATAAAGCCTGCAGATGTCAGCTCTGGCAAGTCACTCGTACTGTACGCAGCAAGACAAGCTTTAAAAGTTTTGCACACAAAACGTGCAGAATTAACAGTATTGGCATTTTATTACGTTATACATATATGTGAACACTTAACTTTAAGCTTTAATGGTACAATCCATCCAGTAAAACTTATTAGCTTGTCTAGATATACCTTGTGCTAGATATCTGCACCTGCAACGTCTCCAAAAAGCCACAATAATAAATCAAATGTTGAATTTTAAAATGTTGGATTGAATTGCTTGAAGTCTGAACTTTGAAATGAAAATTTTATCAATTGAGCTGAAAAATGCGAGATGTTCTTTTAGTATAATATTTGCTCACGTCCGCACCGCACAGTAAATGCATGGGATACGGGCCAAGTCAATATTTTCTGAACCCCTAAAAGAAAACTTGAGTGCCTGTCATGACCCGTATTATATTACGATTTTATACACCTACAAAAAAGAAGAATCAAACAGAAGTTTATTTCATTTTGACAAATTCTATCCTCACTAACATATACCCGAGATAAATGAATTGATAACTATGTATTTACCAAAGTTTTTTGCCCTAGACATAAATAACGTAATCTCCGTAGATCCATACCAGATGTTGTCAACTCTGTTCGACTTCATAGTTTATGAGCATAGCCAGATGGAAATGACATGCTTTTCTTTTCAACAATGCATCGATACTGCGCTCTTTTATTTTTATTTGATGCCTACGTTCTCTAGAAAATGTGCATTGCAGATTATATAATATATACTTAAATATTAATGTAATTTTGGAGTTGTCTAATAAAAAAAACAAGCCTCCAGTTCAGACTAAAGCAGCATTATGCACGCTCCCGCCCATGCCTGGTTTGTGTAACTGTAAACCAAGGCGAGTTGCGGAAGAGAAAAATGTTGAATTCTACTAAGTTTGAATACGTTGTTATGGTAACATCCTTGGCAACATCATGGCAAATGCTTTTACCGTTTACTGCGGTTGTAGATGTATTCCGATACACAAAAATTAGCACCTTAAGTACCTTAAAGGCAAGAGTGAATAGGCATCTTCTAGGCAAGCGCGTTCCAACCTAGACTTCATCATTGCTTTGCACTAAGCATGATTGTCCTCAAGCGCAAGCCTATTACGCAATAAAAAAAAACCTTAAAGTTTGATTTTCGCAAATGGATCACTGAATCGAAAAAAGTTTGGAACGTTTACAAATGTTCAGCGCTCTCTTGCACGAGAAATTTTATTTATCTCTATATTGTCTGTCATAACGTCCCATAAAGTAGATAGTAGGTTCGTATTTTCATAATTAAGTCTAACCCACTTACGAAAAACACCTTGATGATTTTCAAAATACAATAATTTATTATTACGCAACGAACGATAACATTTTGTGAAAAGTTATAGCCTTAATAGAAATTATGCTTTATTTCCGGCCTGTGATTGAAGTCTGAACCACGCCCTTCCACAACAATAACCTCCATAAAAACCTTTATTTACCCTTTTACGTAATAAAGTCTCATTTAGATTCCATTCCGGGCGCGTTGTTTGTCTAAATTAGTTTTATTATGTGTTTAATCCAATTACTCGGAAAACAGACATTAAAAATATACTAAACTAGCGGTCCGCCCCGGCTTCGCACGGGTAGCACTAATCATCAAAATAGTCCATAGTTCCATACCCAACAATTTTTTTTGACTCAATTCACATTATTGCAATGCAATTATCTTAGAGATCTCTAATTATTTAAAATTATAGCCTATGTTACACGCTGATAAAGTAGCGTTCTAAAAGTCAAAGAATTTTTAAAATCATTTTTTTATTTGTTTGAGTTCATCCATTACAAACAAACAAATGTTTCCTCTTTATAATATTAGTATAGTTAATTATCACAGTTTTTAAAATAATACTTGGCTACCAAATTGGATGCTGGTAACAGAATCGTTTATAAAAAAAAGATAATAATGATGGAAATTTAAAATTATGCACTTCATTTTTTCAACGAATTAGAATAAAAAGGGTAGCCTTTAGATAAGTAGTAGTGCATCATTAAATACCAGCTTTTACATAAATACTGGCAACTACTACGATCCTCAAATAAATGGATCTCATGCTACAATCAAACCACTGCGGAACGAACATTTACAGCCCTGTAATGCCACCAAATTAGTTATCCCGGAGCCAGGTGACTTTCCAGCCATCAATGTTCAATATTGGTGTATCTGGTCGAATGGCTGTCATTACGAGCGATTAAATTGTCGACACAGACGTCATACCCCGCAATACGCCTGTTACGACATTTTCGGATATTGGGACCAACCCGTGTTTGATGCCATGTTAATTGGCCACTAATTACCTATTTTTAAGCAAATTACCGAAAAAAAACTCAATATTATATTTATTAGTATACATATTTAATTTACAATGTTTATATTCGCTCAGATAAACTGTATTACATTATTAAGCTAGTTATAGTGAATTATTAAAGCTACTGACCATATAGCTCTTAAAGTTAGCAAGCAATTTTTTAAAGGACTGTTTACATAAGTGTGTGTGTGTGTGTGAAGTTATAGAGTTTTACAGCTGATGTAACGATCAGCAAAAGAAATCTTTCCCAACACTACTTCCCCACTACTTCCAAAGTTGGGTCTTCAAAAAATCCATTAGCACACCCGGAAAACGGGAATATATTGTGCTTATAGTAAAAAATTAATAAAAACTCAGTTTACTTAATTATAAAGAGTGCCTTTTTCTGACCGCGTTTTCACATAATATGTTAAAGTGGTAAAATGGGATTTATTTTAATACAATCTAGTGATTTTTTGCTGAAACCAATGAGTTACACAATTTGTCTAGTCTAGATACTCGTGGACATGATATTATCTAAGCCCGCAGTCAGTTCAAAAACAAATTAAAAAATTTAACTAATGCGTACAACTCAGCATTAGTTAGGTCTTGAACGGACTTTACTGAAGTTTGCACCAAAAATCAGGGTTCACCCTGATTTTTGGTGCAAACTTCAGTAAAGTCTGATATTAAAACCTTTTCACAAAGCCATATTCATTATATTATGTATTGTTTGCTGTTACTTGTGTAACATTTTTTACCACCATTGCGTTTCCTTAATTGTATGTCTGTCGTATCTCATGGCGGATTAAAGTACTCTATTAATACGCTGGCTTCTTTCCAACTGTCGCGACATTTGCCGTGGCCTTCGAGAGCGTTAATTATTATTATATTAATTTTGTCAGTATTTACACATGCTACGCGCAATCATCGCATTATGAAATTATTAAATACAGTTCTATAAAAAAATTATGCAAAAGAACAAATCAATTCATTCAAGATTGTCAACTCATAATTTATTCCAATATCTCAAGGTCGGTCATGCACGAGGGGAGAACGAAAAATATGGCATTTTCTCGTAATTTATCGGCAATAACTATTACAAAATGTCTTTTGAGGCACAAAACAATATCTCTTTCTCTCGGCGTTGTATTCCTCATTACTGAGGGTCGTGACCCCTTTCCATTAATCACATAGGTAATGGTAGGAGTTTTCTTGGGATACTGATGCGGTGGGTTCCCACGTCCTTCAGCATACGAAAACAATAACAAAAGGGAGTAAAAAATCTCAACTCGCCGCAGCTGAGTTACTCTAACTACCTACGCATTCGGCATCACCCAAGTAGATTCTTGGATTAGAATCTTGTTCAAATCATTTCAAGAACACATGCTTTAATATGTACATGTCACCGTAAGATTGCAAAAACCGTTAGATTATAATCTAACTAGCGAAATTGTAAACTGTCGACAGATTACAATTTAACGCATTATTTTTCGGTAGATTGCAATCTATTAGGTATATTAACCGGATAAAGTAGTGCCTGCGGCCCGGTACTACTTGATTATTTATGTCGAACCCTAACCTAACCTACAAGAAAGAGACCAGAAAACGTAAATACAATTTAAATTTACAATTTGCCTGGTGGGAGGCTTCGGCCGTGGCTAGTTACCACCCTACAGGCAAAGACGTGCCGCCAAGCGATTTAGCGTTCCGGTACGATGCCGTGTAGAAACCGAAGGGGTATGGGTTTAATATAACTGCCATGCCCCTAACAGGTTAGCCCGCTACCATCTTAGACTGCATCATCACTTACCATCAAGTGAGATCGCAGTCAAGGGCTAGCTTGTAGTGGATAAAAATAATAATAAAAAAAAACAATGAATATTTCAAAAATTGACACTCAGAACATTGAACGGTTCACAATCTGTCTACAGTTTACAATTTCGCTAGTTAGATTACAATCTAACAGTTTTTGCAATCTTACGGTGACATATAAAAACGGAAGGAAGTGACTTCTGACGCACTGTTATGTTCAGAATTATTCGTTTCGTTTCGTGAAGCGCGCGTGCTAATGAAAACTCGTCGTCACTTTTATACAGTAAATTACATTATAAAGATGTCTTACTGACGTCGACATCCACGCATGTGTCCACATGCTTCTTAAAGATGTAGGCAACTTGTTTTACCCGTTGTACCATGTGAGCGACAAAAATGACGCGGTGCTACGCGAGAATACAACTCGTTAGAAAATTACAAACGTAACTACGTGACAACGTAGGCCACGTGAAGGGTCAGTTCAATGTTTGAATGTTTGATGCTGTCGCGTCGTATCAAGTCGCGCTGTCGCAAATCGAACACCTGTACGCGCGCTGTCACGCAATGTGTACGTGTTCAGGCTTAGGTATATAGGTCATGAAAGGCTTATGATTAGCCTGGCTTTTGCTGAAGCGACATAATCAACATGTCGCTTAAATCTCATTACGCCGCCGCCCGTGTGGTCACAGTCTGAAATTTAATATTAACCCTGCTGCAGAGAACACTAAACGATCCGTGAAAATAATATTTGCAGCGACCAAGCAGCGCTCATAAATCTTGCTTACTAATTGGGGAACTGCGAAAGCGAACTGAAATTATACAGCTAACTATTAATGGGATTAATAACGAAATTTTCTTGTTTCTGAAAAACTGAATAATATCTCTTACTATAAAATTAAATATTTTTAGCCAATCAGGTGCTAAAGCCAATGATTCTTGTCCCTACCAGGTACTAACGCTTGGGGGTGCTGACTGAAAACTAAACTGATATAAAAAGAAAAGATGTATAGTAGGTATAGTCCGCGCACGAGCTCCGAGGAATCGGGGTCTGAAGAAACGACGCGGTCTGTACGCCACCCCCGATCGTCGCTCCATATCCAGCTCGCTCCCAGCACTAGTTTCGAGCTTGACGCATGTAATTTTGCGATAGCAGTATTGTTTTGTACTTTAAACAACTGTAGGTCATTACTTTAACATTCCATAGGATTCCTCAGAGCTCGCGCGTGGACTATAGGATACACCTGCAGCTATATTTGGAAGTTACAGATGCTCCATGTTAAGAGTACCTACTAGGAATTCGTAATACCTACTAAGATTTGGTACGTTCTTCTTACAATCCTTTAGTTCAATAAGTAAGTTTAACCGTTTCGCCCCTCCTAGATAAAAGCTTCGTCTCAAATTGAATTGAAAAGTACGGAGTGTCATTGGAGGTGGGCGGCTTACACATATCCCAGAATTTCTCTTGAGATATGTAGATTTTCGCGGATCGTCGAATCGAATCTCCTAGTGTACTATGATGAAATGAAAATATCTATATAAAATAATATACCTTAGCATATAATATTGTATTATCAACGTTCACAATAATTAACATATTAAATTTACTTAGTTTAATATTATAAATGCCAAGGTATGTCTACAGCATGTCTGCAGCCTGTTACGCTTTCACAACAAATGTGTTTAACCGATTTTGAAATACAGATAGGAAGGAAGGCTACTTTATATCCAAGATTACATAATATATTTCATTGTATGTTTCAATGTTTTGTATGCCATTTTGTTTTATATATCTAACTGAAAATACTAAATTAGCTAACGAGGAAATAAGTGTGTAAATACACTTATTTGCTTAAACTGCGTTTAGTTATTACCAACAGCATAGAAAACTAAAATTTTTAGTCATCATAAAAATGTTTATAGTTTCTATTCACAGATAGACGACCTCCGTGGTGCAGTGTGTAGCGCTGTTGCCTTGTTGTGTTAACGTGCGGACTGCGGAAGTCCCGGGTTCGATCCCCGGCAGGATAGATTTGGGAATTTATAATTTCTGAATTTTCCCTGGTCTGGCCTGGTGGGAGGCTTCGGCCGTGGCTAGTTACCACCCTACCGGCAAAAGACGTACTGCCAAGCGATTTAGGGTTCCGGTACGATGCCGTGTAGAAACCGTATAGGGGTATGGGTTTAATATAACTGACATGCCTAACCTAACAGGTTAGCCTGCTACATCTTAGACTGCATCATCACTTACCATCAGGTGAAATCGCAGTCAAGGGCTAACTTGTAGTGGATAAAAAAAAAAGATAGAAATAATTTTAAAGAAAAAGAGCGCTATGAATTCCACTTACCTTTATAACATCGTTGTATGATGTGTCAGCTCCCCGGAAAAGTAAAACACTGTATCTGGTCCAAACTATTATAGTTATGATATTAAATTATAATGACACTAGAAAATCTACGTCACTCTAGTGTCTAATTGATCTTTTTTTTTCCTATATTAACAAAGGGCATGGGAGGCACTTAACAAAAATTGTGAACGATTTTGAAAGCACTCGTGTCGCACTAAGTAACAATGGTTTATTTATAGGTTTAAAATGGTATTCACGCCTGCTAGTTTGTAGCGTCCAGTATCTGAAACAAACGATCTTCGGTTAAAAATACACTCCCTGAGTTGTGACAAAATATTTACATCGGCTTTAAAAATAGTTTTGTCTACTCAACTGCACTTCTTTGTCATGTTTTAGGGTTGTGTAACTCAAAGGTAGGAAAGCATATTATATCCCCACTCTTGGTGCGACTGTATCCGTCCGTCAGGCTTTGTATATTTTAGTAACTACTAACTGATACCCGCGACTTCGTCCGCGTGGATTGAAGTTTTTGGTTCTCGCGGGAAAATTATAATGAAGTTCCTAGTTAGGACTAGAAATTAGACATAAACCTTTAAAAACCAACTAAATTTTGCGGTCCCATATAAAAAGGATTTTTTCGGAGATATGTTTGAACTTTACAAGAGAAATAAAAGAAAGTCATAAGCTAGGACAGTATTTTAATAAATCTGCAGTAAAACGTAACAAACTATATATTTTTTAACTTCTTTAATTGTGAATTGTAGCATCTCTCCTTTATAGATCGAATAATTATTAAAACAAATCCTTCTAAAGTATGGAACCCTCTGTGCGCGAGTCCGATTCGCACTTCGCCTGTTTTTTAGTTTTTATTGCTTCGTGTCGTTCGTTTGTACCTACCTAAAACAATTTCAAATGTAGTAGGCGCTTTGTAATGTTAGCACTTTCAGTATACTTTGTCAAGTCGCGTTGGTTAGATTTCAACCGTTATGGTATAAGAAATTTTTCTAGGTAGAAAAAAGCTCTTATTAGGTGCATAGAAATGAAAACAGTTCTATTTAGTAAAGTAAAGTAGTAAAGATTCTATTTAGATAACAATTCTATTCTTCAATCTAATTTTAACCACCGTTTTATTTATTTCGCTCCAAAAAGTATCGGAAATCAATATAAGGATTCTCCACATTAAAGCCGAGCTCGCTCCTGTAAAGATGCGGACGTGATGATGGCAATTTCGCCTGAAATATATTTTGGAATTCACCATTACATGGCCCCGGTTTGCAATACAATTATAAATTATAAATGAGCAAGGCTGTGTCTACATGACTTGTTCAATTCACGTTTATTATAATGGAAATGTTCCTTCTGGGTTTCAGAAAAACATATTTCGTTATTAAAACACAAAAACGTTTTTTCTGCTGAATAATTTGATTCTTTTTTTTAAATAAATAATTAACTAGCTTTTTTTTTTAATAGACTGCGTTTACATTTCTATTCATATTCTAGTCTAGTCATACATTTTATTATACCTTAAAAGAATAAATTAAATGAACTCTTTTTTTTTGTATCCACTACAAGCTAGCCCTTGACTGCGATCACACCTGATGGTAAGTGTTGATGCAGTCTAAGATGGTAGCGGGCTAAACTGTTAGGGGCATGGCAGTTATATTAAATCCACACCCCTTCGGTTTCTACACGGCATCGTACCGCAACGCTAAATCGCTTGGCGGCACGTCTTTGCCGGTAGGGTGGTAACTAGCCACGGCCGAAGCCTCCCACCAGGCCAGACCAGGGAAAATTCAGAAATTATAAATTCCTAAATTGACCCTGCCGGGGATCGAACCCAGGACCTCCGCACGGCAACAGCGCTACACACTGCGCCACGGAGGTCGTCAAAAACTCAAAATAAATTGAAGGAATTCGCTGATTACTTTACTGTGACGCTTCTAAAGTATCATGTATTTGACATATTATGTGGTCTTTAATAATTAATAATCAATTACATGTACTCCATAATAAAGAAAAATTGAGAATCCTAATAAAAACCTGCATCTTAATAAAAATTTAAACGATGCTTCGAAGAACACACAAAATAGTACCTACGTTCATTTTATTTATTTTAGTTACACTGACACCACATTGGCATTCACATTGAAAATGTACCCAACATGTGCTACAACACGTTGCAGTTCGTTATTAATACGAATAAATGGAACACAAAATTAACATGACAGATGATAAAGTAGAAATTTCATGCGGGCATGTTATGTTGGTGAGAAATGACGTACCTAATTGGAAATTTAAAAGCTCACCTTTATTATTAATATTCTATAATAACATAAATAAAACATAGAACATAACGTGAGTTACAAATTTATTACAGAACACTACGAAATAACTTAATTATGTACTTATATAGCACATTACAAAAGGAAAGTAAGGTAACCAGAACTTATTTTAACTCTTGTTCGCATCAAAATGAATATTTTAGTAGTACTCTACTAAAATTATACATCATATTATGCTTGTTGGTTAATGATGAATGACATTATTTTTTCTTTTTCAATTCAAAAAAATGTATTACTTAAATTGCGGCTTATCGGATAAAGCGGGAAATCTATAAGTAGTATCATAATTTTCACTAAAACAAATTTTAATAAAATGAATTCACACTTTTTATACAATTTGGATGAAAAACCTCACCTCAAATGTCGGAAAGGGTTGGAAGAATTATCTAAATTTTCAAAAAGCCTTGAGAGCAATTAGCCGGAAACAGGAAATTGCATCCCTTGGGGATAACTCACAAATTGCCCTGAGCGTCAGCAACATTCTAGCTGAAAAGACAATTTGCAGTTCATATTAGTTTTCCGGGCTCGCAACTGCGGAAAATTTTATGACTTGTTACTTGAAATCGGCGGTTATGTCTTTTTCTTAGCTCTTTGACGTGGTAGAGCCGAGATAACTTATAGTCCCTGCAGGTTCAGGAAATAGTGCGTGGCTTCTCTGATTTGGAATAGCAATTTTAACTAAACTATTTGCGCATAAAAAATACTGCATAAAGACACAGATGTACTCGTATATATATACAAATGTATATTTCATAAAAATCAGAGTATAATAAATTGTATGCGCCAGGATGGCGGGTGTAGGTTTCCGATTACATTCAAACTTTACTGAATAAATGTACGATAAATGTACGTCATCGTATGTTGAGAAAACATGAAATTAAAGTAAGGATGGCGGGTGTATTTTGTATTTTTTCGACTTACCTATAGGGCGATCATTTAAAAACGTCGTAGGTCACAATATAATTGCCCAATTTTTTGACGTTGTTAGGAAAGATACAAAAAGTCATGTAAAACCAAGTTTGCAGCTTCGCAAAAACCTGTGCTTATAACTGCGTGGTACTCGAATATCTTAAAATTTTCGGTCTTGTTTCAATGTTTGTCTTCTAAAGGCGTATCTTATGGGAAAGCCAACCAAATTTTCTATAAATTGAGCAACCGCAGCTCTGTGGGTTCAACAAATCCCGCGATACAAGCACTTCAACCATTGACATTTTTTTCCAAAAAGTACGAAATTGTACGGTACATACGCGCGCGAACTGTTTTAGCCGACTTCTGAGCAGGATATCGGCTACTGAAATATCATCAATTAAAACCTCAACACCAAGTAAAATAAACATACTTATGAGTACCTAGCCACTGACGAGAATTGGCATCTCCGTTTTAATATTTTTCATAATTAATATTAACAAATTAAAAAAATATGTAAAATGCCGCCAATTTGAATCATTTTCCACTAAACGTACCTAGTTACAAAAGCTTCGACACAATATTTTCCGCTGAGCACGGTGGACAATGCATATTTTTTTATTGATGTAGAAGCTTAAAAGAAAATGGAATAACTTATCGTTTCGTGCACAACTCCCATTTTCTTATAAAATTCAAGCGTAAAAATTCAACAACCATGAATAAAAGAAAAGCGAAAATCACGCAAATGTGAAAAGTGGCAAAAAAAAGAATTATTTTAGTTGAGACGTATATAAAGTTAATAAAACAAATCATAATATAACTAGGTACTGGTTAAGTAACGGTTTATGGAGATTACTGGGCTTCTGGTGCCAGGCTTGGCTCGGCACCGGAAGGTGCTTTTATTGAAAAAATTACTCACAAAACAAAATGCAAAATAATGACAGCTTTTAAAATATGAGTTACAAGCTGATGCTCGCGACTTCATACGCGTGAATTGAGGATTTTTGGTACCCGCGGGAACTCTTTAATTTTGCGGGATAAAAAGTAGCTTATGTGTTTTTCCAGGCTATTATCCATCTCTGTGTCAATTTTCTCCCTGATCATTTTTTCAAACCGTTCTGGCGTGTAACAAACATCCATCCATTCAAACTTTCGCATTTAATATTATATTAGTACAGATAATTCTTTTATAAATAAAACATGAGAAATACCTCATTTATAATAGGGACCTGTTTCTGGCATTGAACAATATGGGGAAATTACATTATTATCAATAATGTAATTTCCCCATATTATCTCAATTAATCAAGAGCCCGAAACCCCATGACTTTAACTCGAGATAATAAACGAGTTAAAATACCCAACAACAAAGACAACCAATAGTCTCGATGATATGAGAGCAAAACTGGTTGCCACAACTTTAACTACATAAGTAATATTATATACAATTCTTGATCCCGTATGTATTGTATCAGAAGTATTAAACAGTTCACCTGTATTTACTTGTATCATTGCAGCAAGCGAAATTTAATCTTGCATACTTAGATTTTTATATTTAGAATTGTACCAAGCTATGTAGCTGCATTTCCGTACTGAATCGCCAAACATTAGGCTAGACACAACATTACAATAGAGTTTACAATGTATGCGTCAATACAGTTTAGTATACGAACAGCCAAAGCCGTGATATTAGGAAAGCCTACTAAGAACCCACAGAGTACCCTACATACGAGTAGACCTATGTTTTCACACGTCGACCAAATTCGTAAGGATTGTGTTTCTCCAATTTTTTTTTACATAAGGACTCGTAATAAATATTTATTTTTTTGTTGTCGTTTACAAGAGAGTTTCTCGATTCTAAATCTTCTATTCTCTTTCTTGCTGTTGACAATGTATTGAGTATTGACAACACCTACCATATTGCCTTTATCGCCTATTTCAAAGCTTTCATGTAAGATATTCAGTATAGGACTCTTAATGATTTCTTTAAAGCTCTAAAAGCTGTCTACGTTATCCCCCACTAATAGGTATTCCGTGGAGGTCTATAACCAACTATACTATTACCTTTTCTCCCTATTCTCTGTTATAACTACAGTTTTATAAGCTCAATAGGTAGGTAGGTACCTTTGATCCTTTGAGGTCATCTGTTACTCATGTATGACATATATCTATTCCACAAAATTCAATTCTATAATGACTTGAATAACTAGTTGACTCGGATGATTAAGGAATCTAATTTGTTAAGATATTTATCTAAGCAGCTTAATTAATAAGTGGGTATAAGTGGGTACTAGATTGCGATAGAAGAAAAAACGTCACTGTCCCCAAAGCATTGTATGTGTTGCAAGCGTGTGTAGATTCATTTAAAAAGTAGATTTCTTTTTTGAAAAATCCTCACGTCAGCCATGATTTCTGGCAAGAGGTAATAATCTTCGTTTCGATACCAACACACCTTGAACTCGGTCCCCATTTCGGAAAATATTGGAAAAAATATGTCTTTGATGAGGCTCATTGTGTAAACCGAATTATAATAATTTATTATTATACATCCAATTTTGGCGAATGTGTATTTTATCTAGTATACAGTCTCAGTGTGTACATAGTTTTAATATAATAAATGCTTCAAATTTGCTAGATTTCCTATTATAAAGTACTTATTTATCTATTAAACATAATATTAGATATAAGCTACGCCTTACGCAAAATGAGAACAGCTCAAGGAGACCACTCATGTAACGCTTGGCTATTTTGTCTATCCCAAAGCATGTTCAATGAAGCGAGATAATAGTTGTTGTTCACTATATAATATATTATTATACCATGACACCAGTCACCACGTGGTGGTGAGTAAAATAAATGCGTAAAAACATGGGCGTGTAATGATGCTGCCAAAATACTCGTATCGATCACCGCTTTCAACGAGAGTAATAGAAGATACACATAAATTCTTGTGATACAAGCCTCCAGAGCAGCTTTATGAGTTCGTAAACTATTGTAGACTCAACATAATAGAAGAGCAATGAGCGACCAAAAGCAAAAAAATATTACGACGTTCATTAGTTTACTAAAGTAATTAGTTATTAGTTAGTATTTTTAACTCTATGAAATTAGACTTACACGATAAAGAAAGAGATGAACTTTATGATACTTTCATAGCCGTTTGATATGAAGATATACCTACTTAAGAGGAAAACAATAATTATAGTTGCAGATAAAATCAATGTTATATTTTCGTGGATGCAATGTGAAGCGATTTAAATGATAGTATTTTCCGAATTTTCTAAAGTATTTTCTTGATGTTGTAGATGCGCACAATCGGCATTTGGCTGAAAGCCAGTGGTACTACACTACTCTTTTCTCTCTAGTGACATCTTGTATGATATAGAACACATTCCTCAGTGATGATTTTAATAACTCCTTGAAAATCTTTTTTGTTTATATTATGCAACAGACTCTTATCTGGTTGGTGAACGTTATTTTCAAAAGCTTGGTAGGTAATCGACAATATTGGTATATTCCGCAAACGTAGGATATGTATAATATTTTAAAGATTTGGCAAACACAAACAATAATTGTTGTCTTACCAGTATTTAAGAAAAAGAATGTCTTAGCCTTCCTTGTTAAAAAAAAAGGTCCTTGTTTGAACGCACATGCGACTATTGGTCCAACTGATATTCTAGTGGCTTTGCGTGGAAATGTACGATGTGATGAATGAAAAGTGCATGTGTGTTAGCGGGCCGATGGTGAGGCAGCACAATGGGGGCGCATCGGCGCGCCATGGCGTGGTCGTACCTGGGGTCGGTTTCGCGAGAGTATCCGCGGTGCACAAGCGAGAGTGTGCGAGAGCGACCCGAGCCGGCCGCCTGCTGCGAGCGACTGCCGCCCGGGCCGCGCCGCCGCGCCGCGCGCCACGCACCGCCTGCACCGGCTCCGCGACCACGCACAGCACAGCTGCACACCAACGTGCTGCCCGCGCGCGGACACCTGCCACCGCTGCAGCCTTACGCACAACGCGAATATTGATATTTTTTGCCAGGAAACTTGTGGCAACGGGGCTAACACGCACCGCGCGGGGGGCCGGTCCTGCGCGCTGCGTCACGCATCTAGACGATTTCTTGCGTGCTCCCGCAACCCGCCATCTGCAGAGACGCGCGGTCTAAACAGAAGCGCGCGCCGCCCTCCACAGCCACATTAGACCGCGGTGTTAATGACCTTCATGTCACTCGCTTTTGACATGATCTCCGAATATCTCCAAAATAATGTGCAGGGTTACATCTCGCAGTGTGAGAGTAAATTGATTTTGTGATGTAATTTTAATGATTACCAATGTAAGCCCTAGGAATATTATAACGAACGTTAAGAATAAGTACATGTGTTCAAAATAGGCAATAGAAAATTACGATAAATCTGTATCTTCTTACATTCAAATCATGCCCTACCCAGCTGAAATTAGGTGAGATTGCAAATTCCAACTCTGTATTAAATCTGTAGGTATACAACACAAAAATTGTTTCTACCTATGTCCGTTATAGACTTTGAAACCATCCAACCGATGTGCCCCAATAGGTTTCATTATAAAGGCGATAATGCGAAGGTAGTTTTAGACCACCGAAACAATTCATTGGGCATTTTAGCATTTTAATCATTTTAGCGTAGTAGCATTCTAGAATATTCATTGTACTCGTACAATACTTTTTTAGAGTACTGTAGGTACGGCCAAAAATTAAACGCTGATACGCTCAAACCGCCGCTTACAAAATTGTAGCTTGCACAAGATCATTATATTTTGTTGCCCCTTACGTCTGGCCCCTCCCGTATAACTAAGTTAAAGACAGTTACACAAGTGTTACTCTCGAAGTCTCCAAAAATTCGTCATCTTTACTGGATTAATTTGGGGTTCTAAAAATAAATTCCGTAAACTGGACTTCCTTATGAAACTTTTCTGTCCTAACATAAACAACTATTTCTACAGAAAGTTTATTCGGTGATCAAAATGTAACATTCATTATTATATAAATGGTTTATTTAAAGAACTTGAAGAGAAAAAGAAATCATAACAAACTCTGTCAAAACATGCACGACATCTCACAATGGTACGGGTATAAAATTTTGTCATAACGGGACAATTAAGCCCAGACATGCTTTTAAGTTTCACTTATTTCTCTCAGCATATCTACGCTTAATTTTCACATTTCACTTTAGTATTTTGTTTTATTTCTTGCGTAGCTGGAAGTGGCGGCCCTTTAAACCGTAAAGTTAACTGTATAACACGTTCTGCTTCTCTTACTCCACTTATTTTGGCGCCCTCTAAAGTAGCAAAATAACCAGGAACTGTTGCCTCACCCGCGAAGAGAAGAATAGGAGGAATTGAATCACCTGGTCCTGGTAATGGACAAGCTAAAGCTCTTTGAGTATCGCCGTCAGTACAGTCACAATCATAAGAGTAAGCGCCTAGAAAGAATGGATCTGATACCCAATGTGATCTTATTAATGTTACTGGATAAGGTACATATGAATTGCCCGAAGATTCCCTTAAAAGATTTGTCACACCTTCAGCTACATCTTTATCACATAGGCCTTCCATTACCCAAGCCTCTTTACCAACAACCATTGCGCTTATCACATGCTTACTGTTAGTTGCCGCTCGAATAGACCTTATGCCACGAGTCCAATCCGTACGGCTCATTAAACTGTCACTGGTATACTTAAAGTTTATATCACCTTTATGCCACAACCAAAATGGCTGACAGTACTCCATATAAATTTTATTGACATAACCAAACCCAAGACGCCTTATTGCATCCATTTTTGAACTCGGTAACGCTGGACAAAACAATTTCGACGAATTAATCGCTAGAACCCCCATAGAAACAGTGATAATTACATAATCGGCTGGGAACTCCTCTCCATCGGTAGTGCATACTGTCGCCCGACATCCTGATTTTTGGCACGTACCCCAATATACACAATTGACAGGTTTGCAATAGCGAATCGCTCCTTCAGGTATCTGTCGTAATAAAGGCGCAAGAGTACCGACCAAACCTAGTGGAACACGTACATCTCCACCTGGCATATTCATATAGCAGCCTGAATGATCACCGTACAACATCGCAGTATCATCACCACATCGCGCACTCAGCATGTGTGCCAATCCAAACATTATACGCGCGGCATCGTGTTGCTGATCTTCTGGGTATTCGCGTAATTCTTGCTGAATTCTTAAGCTCATGAAATTTATTAACGATCCATGTTGCTTACTTCCACCGAGGCAAAATATTTTAGAAGCTTCTTCCTCAATCTGACGAAATTTATAATAAGCTGTTATTGTTGATGGAAATGACATTTTTCCAGTTACAACTCTTTCGAAGAGCCCTCTTGAATGTTCCACACCTGGTAAGCCTGGTCGTGGTGGCCTTTCTTTAGCGGACATTGTATAGACTGGGTGCGGGGAGCAGTAGTCTTGATCGTGTATACTGGCACCTAGCTCAGCTACTACATCACCTATCCAGCAGGAGTGGATACGGCCTCCAGGTCTAGAAACAACAAACGAAATCGGTAATTGTTTGTAAGGGCTAACTGATTATTGAAGAGTATAATAGGTGTAATGTTTAGACGATTATTTATATAATTGAAGAAGTAAATGCTGACATCTTAATCAATTAAATAATTGAGTTTTTGTAAGTAAAACTATTCATTAGCCAAGTTTAAATTATAAAAACCTTTCGTAGGCTTCTAAGACAACGAGATTGGTGATACCACGCTTCGCGAGTCTTGCGGCAGCTGACAAGCCAGCCATCCCCGCGCCAATTATCACCACACGGGGTTCTGAGTAACATTTTTCAGGATCGCAAGGGTCTACGGCGCATATGCCGCGGTCTTGAAGATCAGGACCGCAATCGAACAGTGCAGTAGCTTTGTCGGATTTCCTGTTGGATAAAATATTCTTGTAAAATTATTAACAGAGGTCGTTTTATATTGGAGCTTTCTGTCAAGAAATCCTCAGCCCGGAGTCGTAGGCGGTGTTCCACACCCATGCCTCCTGCAGGTCTGATATCTCTCCGATCAGTGATCGTACCTATATCTACCGTTGCATCGAACTATAGGAGACAAGAAGGAAGAAACATCCGTGTTTGTGCATACGCTTGTGCACAAACCGGCGTGCTTTACAAGACTATCCAGATTGGTCACCGTGGCCGGGATCCGGTCAGGAGATTGCTCTATATTTTTAAGCTAAAGTTAGACCAGGAGAACTATAGTATGAATTAACTTTGGTAGCAATAAAGGTCCCCATGCCAACACCAATAACTAGCAACTCAAATAAAAGTAAACTCATAGTTCTTTACCATCTTGTGAGTATCCTCGGCCATAATGTTGTAATTTTTACAATATATTCACTTAAAATTTTCATAAATATTTTGTTGCAACAAAGTGTTTCCTTTCGAACAGAATCCCTTTATCTACATGTCAATGTCAAGTCAGATATATTTTTCCATTATTTTCTCCATGATTTTTCTTCTGCATTATGTATGTTAAAACCTCGGTTTAAAACCTCTTAGCCTCTAAAAATCTTACTTTTGTGCTTTATTTTATTACATATAAACAATGAGCATCCAACTAACATATTAACGGCAGCTGAAAACATTCACGTCGGCTAACAATTCCAAATTTAAGGCCAAAATTCATAATCAATCTATTTTAGTACGTTACAAACGTACAGTTTTAACTGTTCAATTGGACTGTTCAGTTAAATCGTAACGAATTTATAGAAAGAACTGAGAACAGTATACAGTTGAGAAAAACTGAAAACCGTACACTTTAAATAGCTTTTTATTCTGAGATATGTATATCTTATCTCATTGTATTATTGGTGTATTATATATACATCCCTCTAGCCAAATGATAAAATATCAAAAAGCTATGTAGTCACTAGTCAAGACTTCAGCCCAATGCTTACTTTCGGATTTGTTATATATGTCACCGTTAAGATTGAAAAAACCGTTAGATTGTAATCTAACTAGCGATATTGTAAACTGTCGACAAATTGTGAACCGTTCAATGTTCTGAGTGTAAATTTTTGAAATATTCATTGTATTTACGTTTTCTTGTCTCTTTCTTGTAGGGTAGGTTAGGGTTCGATATAAATAATCAAAAAGTGTAGGCACTTAGGTTTTATCGGGTTAATATACAATCTAATGCGTTAAATTGTAATCTGTCGACAGTTAACAATTTCGCTAGTTAGATTACAATCTAACGGTTTTTGCAATTTTACGGTGACATATATATGCGTCTTAAGCAAATAACATGTATATCACTTAAATACTAACTTTGTCTATAAAAATAAAAGAAAACATCATAGGAATAGTTAATGAACGAAGTTCGTCACTACACACTTGGTCGTGATGGACTATGGCCTAAACCTTCTCATTCCAAGGGGAGACCTGTGTTTAGTAGTGGGTCACCAGCGATGGGCTAAAAATATAATGATAATGGTGACAAACGGAATCAAAGCTAAAACGTGAAAGTAGGTAAGGTAAAAGTAAAACAACTCTGTTCTATATTATTTAGTAAGTTTTATTATAGGTACATTTTAAATTTCCAGTTTATGTTTTATATTTACACTATGGGTTTAATTTTACCTAATAATTAAAAATTATTAACTTCTATTTTCTAGTCTGTGATAATCTACTAGGTACTTAGAAAACGTCTTATACAAATAATAATAATTTAAGTAATAGGGATGATGCCTAATCAAAAAATACGTTCCGAATTGAGAACCTCCTCCTTTTTTGGAAGTCGGTTAAAATTAAATTATTTTTAACTGATTATTATTAAATAGAGGGTCTTCCAAAAGACCTTAAATTCACATGCGTTAAAATTTGATGACGTCACAACAGTGAATTTCATGCAACTATAATAGAAGTGCGTTTTTTTAAGTTTGATATAGAGTTGCTGATTTGATTGAGTTGTCATCATCCCTATTGCTATATTCTTTAGTACAGAGTCGACGGTTGATGGGGTAATATACCTATCTAATGAGTAACTTTTCGAGTAAAATAGCAAAATATCCATATGCATATCACAATGACTAAATAAAAGGCACAAAACCGACGCGTAAAGGCCAAATAAAATTAAAGAATACCTAACGCAAAAATTACAGTAGATACGGCTGATGCCAGAGCCAGGAACACCATACTAACTCTATGATGGTAAGTATATGTAACTAGTTGATGCCCGCGACTTCGTCTTTGGATTGAGGTTTTTTGGTTCCCGCGGGAATTCTTAAATTATCTGGGATAAAAAGAAGCGTATGTGTTATTCCATACTATAATCTATCTCTGAGTCAAATTTCATCCAGATCCGTTCAGCCGTTCTGGCGTGATTGAGTAAAAAAGATCCATTAATCCGTCCATACATCCATCCAAACTATCGCATTTATAACATTAGTATAGATAACTTAAAATGTAGCAACATCATCGGGAGACTGTCGTACCAGGATAAAATTCCAAATTAGCATACTTAACATTGATGTAGAATTTTTTTAGTACCTATGATACTTAACTTTGTAACTTCCGCATGCTGTCCGCAAAATGGCCGCAAAAATTATGTTTCCATTTTTAGCATACCGCGTTGTCGCATGTCATTGTACTTGAAAAGCAGGCAGTCATGGCCATTTCGGTAGAATGGTAACTACCCTGGACGGCGTTCAGAACCAACGCCTCCATCCTAAAGCAACTGAAGATTACCACCAGGTTATCTACCACATGCCTACGGAGATACGGAGAAGCTTGGAGTACTTCGGACACGTTGCCCGTAGAAACCGTGACAACCTGGAGAAACTGCTGCTAACGGGCAAAGTGGAAGGAAAGAGGCCAAGAGAACGTAGCCCTATGCGTTGGGCCACAGTAAACAGATACAACCAGTATGGAAACTACCTAGAAACGTTCGAAACAGCTCACTCACACAAGCATGCGCATCGAACATGCGATGACGCGGCACTCACTACTGACGGCACTGCGACGAGCGCTTATGGGTCTCGTCGATAGGAAGGTAACGTTTAACGTTAAACGTTAACGTTTCTAGGTAGTTTCCATACTGGTTGTATCTGTTTACTGTGGTTGGGCCGAAGAAATAAGCAGCACACTCGGCTCACCTGTCCACGTTGCTCTGCGCCATGCCACAAACAGACCAAGATGGCGCAACATAATATAAGAAAAGATACTCCGTGGCAAGGATCACGACCCTCAGCAGTGAGGAGGACAATGCATGGAGAAGCAGGAGGTAACTAGCCCACTATAGCCATTTAGTGATTTATTTAGATAGCTTTCATGTACATGCCTTACTTGCTAATACATAACATTAATCATTAATACGTGGACATGGGGTCCTGTCAGGGCGTTGCTAACACAGCTACAACACCATGTGACCATAAAACACTCGTACCTACATTCTTTCTTTCTTATTTCGCACTAGCTGGTGTCCACGACTTCGTCCGCATGGATTGAGGTTTTTTTGTTCCCGCATTAGCTCTTCAATTTTCCATAATAAAAAAAGCCTATGTGCTATTCCAGACTATTATATCTATCTCTGTGCCTTTCATCCAGATCAGTTAAGCCGTTCTGACGTGATTGAATAAAAAACATTCATCCATCCATCCAAACTTTCGCATTTATAATATTAGTATAGATAGGTAGTTTAAACTTTCAGTGATATTGAAATAGAGGGTGATGAGGGTCATTTTAATTCGAGTGCTGTTTTCTGATACGAGGCTTGCCGAGTATCAAAATAGGATAGTACGAGAATTAAAATGACTAATTACGTACAGTTGCATACAAGATTTTATCTACGACAAGGACGTCTTTATAATTTTTTACTTTGTAAATTAATAAAAAAGTCAAATCAATTGACTGGTTGGGAAAGTGCCAGAACCCAGAGCCGCTAAACTATAGGTATCCTATTTATGAAGATAACCATATCGATACAGCTACGACTCATAACGATACAGCTCCCATACAACGAACTGTATCGTTATGAGAAGCAAACACGAAAGAGGGTTCAATTCGATATAGTTGATTCGAAATTGGAACTTTTCGATGCTGGAGTAGATAAATCTTATAATATTATTGAATCACCTTAGAATGTATCACACACAATCACAGTCTTTAGAAATAATCGATTAGTAATATACTTTCGGTTATGAATGGAAGCACTCCGTCCAGAAGCGGTCTAACGTGTGATAAAAGTGTCGACTCACACCTCTTAGCGAATGGTTTTCATCGGTGTAGCTCTGTAAAAAAATACATAAGTAATTAATTTCGGCATGGGTTTCATTAGATAGAAATATTATAGAATTAATAAAGATTAAAGACGTGCGAGCAAGCGATTTAGCGTTCTGGTCCGATGCCGTGCAGAAACCGAATATGGGTATGGGTTTAATATAATTGCCATGTTAGCCATGCCAAGGTTAACGCGCTAGTACCATCTTTAGACTGCATCTTCACTTACCATCAGGTGAGATCGCAGTCAAGGTTTAACTTGTAGTGCATTAAAAAAAAGATTCCTAAAAGAGAATTATTAAGTTAGTCTTTCATTCACATAAACCAAATCCTATGGGGGAGGATTTAGGAGCCCACCGCATTTTTATACCAAGAAAACCCCCATCATTATGTGAGTAATTGAAGAGGCCACAACCCTCTGGGTTATGCTGCAGATAGGTAATAAAACATAATGGCTCAGGTATGTTTAACTGCTTACCAAATAAAGTAAAAAAAATGTACACCCAAAAAAATGTTAACTTAAAATGGGTGTTTACGGTTCACCTAAATTTGACCTCACCATCGATATATAGGTAGGTACTAGATGGGCCCTTGCATAGAAAAAAGTTGGGCGTCCGACTTGTAGGGCGTGCCCCTCACCTGTATAAGCCTGTCCTTGTTCCCGCCATAGCGCTGTCCCGCTTTTCAGACTAGATGGTCAGTAAAAAAAGTCCACATTCTTTGTTTGACAGGGCCCGTCTATGTAAATTGAGGTCTTTGAATCTCACCTATTTTATGTGAAATTATCACTGGAGTTTATTCTGAAGCCACGGATTTTGGCTATGAGCCGTCTGTCAGTGAGTCACGGTACCCTATATTTTATTTTTATGTAAAAAATTTAGCAAACTGCAAAAACATTATAAATACCATTTGCTCGAAAGCAATATCAGCTCTTTGCAACGTCTTCGCAAGCTGCATGCTGTGCTGGAAGTGCACGTTATCATCGCCGGTGCCGTGGACGAGTAGGTACTGGCGACCTCGCAGCTTCTCTGCTGCAATCATCACATCCGAGTTGTTGTAGCCCACTGGGTTATTCTGTGGCGTGTCCATATACCGCTCAGTGTAAATTGTATCTGAAATTAAATCCATACTTAATATTATAAATGCGAAAGTGTGTCTGTCTGTCGGCTACGCTTTCAAGGCCCATTTGTTCAATTTGGATGAAATTTAGTACAGGGGTAGGTAGTATCCCGGGAAAAAAACTTAAAAGAGTTCCCGCGGGAATCAAAAAATCTTAATCCACGCGGACGGAGTCGCTGGATCTAGTAATGTTATAAAAAAAACAACAATTAACATGTTATTTCTTAACTTCGATTTAACCACGACAATGTCCACGAGGATTTATTAATTAAAAACTCTTTGCATTCCCAGAGTGAATAGTTCCGTTTTTGCAAAGAACTCTATTCTGTACCTGCCTGTTATAATTGCACAGCTCCAATGCGTATCCAACCATCAACTTTTCAGTTTTCTACAACACCAGGCTCGTGAACAATAAAATGTCGACAAAGTTCAATGTCGATTTCATAAAACGTAATCAATTCGACAATCAACCGAAACGAAACGAAACAAAAGAAACGTGGACCTAAGCCACAATTCATTTATTCTGCAGCCGTGAGTTTGCCGACATTAGTAGTAGGTGTAGTCGCCACGGTACAAGTGGCGCCACTGTTAATTGATGTGTTTAAATTGTTCAAAGATTTAATTGATTGATGTTAAGAATGGTCAGTGCCATTTTTGTAAATTTCTGTTGAGATTTTTTAAATTAAGCAATAGAAAATCTGATTTGTTAATTGCTTTTATGTTTTATTTCAATCCGCTTCTGGTAGATAACAATAGCCACGACTTCGATCGAGATCTATATTGATTCTACGAGGAGGTATTTTTTTTAAATCCTGTAGAAAGTCTTTGTTCTTTCCTAGGATATAGGTAAAAGCCCACGGGATTGCCTAGGTCACTTACCTAGATAGGTAATGTATCTTCTACCTGCCTGCAACATTTTTGCAGGCAGGTAGTAGATACATTACCTACAACCTGCCTGCAAAAATGTTGTCTTCAGAGACTGAGCAAACAGACAGAAAGACATGCAGATTTTTTAAATGTGTTCCTCCCATTTTTTCCTCCCACATGGCGATCGAAGACTGTTCTAGGTTGGCTTTTTTTTCGTTCCTTTTTTTTGCTCTAAATGAATTCAAGACATGCAGATTAAAAATGGGTTATTTTGATAATAAGCTTAAGCTTAATAAGACATTTTAATCATATCAATTACCATAATAGAGCCAGGATGTAACTGGGGCAATAGCTGCTCCGCAAGCCAGTATCTTCTCTTCATCCTTGATGAGCAACATGGTAGTCGCGTAACCGCCGTAACTCCAGCCCCATACGCCAATTCGTTTGGGGTCAATGAATTCATACGTTGCAATAAGACGTCTGCAAAAAACCGTACATAGGTCGTAAAATATGAAGAAATATTCGGAGTAAAACAGGATATAGTTAAAAAAGTGTTCTATAATAATAAATGATGGACATTGCTGTTTTTGATTCTAGTTGATTCAATTTATTAATTAACAGTAAAGTATTGTTTGCTCCAAAAAAAAACAGGAACAGGAATGAGTTGGACTCGTACACCGAGTGTTACCGCACCTTGGAAGGATTTGGTTTAAATTAGATGGAGAAATTATGGAGTGGACCTTTATTTAATTCTTAGTTCTATCAGTATCACTATTCAACTGATAGATGAAGATGACAAATCCAAACATATTCATAATAGAAAACAAGTATTAATAATGGTATTAAAATATTAATATTAATACAAAGGCATTCCAAAATGCTGGTCGTACCTACCAGGGTAGCATACGTCTAAACTTTTATATAATAGGTACTTATCTGAAGTACATATATATTAGATTTTATTTAAAATCCATTCCAAAGAAACATAGTTTACCTTATAGCAGCCAAAGTATCAGTAATTTCAACAGTCCCAAGAGCGTTGTTCAATGCGTGCATTGCCTCTACTCCCATCGCGCCTGAGCCTCTCACATCGATAGACGCTACTATGAAACTTCGATTGCTACATAAGTACATGTTATAATATTCTGAAAATAAAAAAATAAACGTGTCTTCTATAAAGCTGGTGTTTGTGTAAATTCAGTAATTTTTAGAACCAATTGAACAAACAACTGTTGCCTACCCACAATTTGGCAAAATAAAATAAAAATTATGAATTACTAGCTGATGCCCGCGACTACGTCCGCGTGGATTGAGGTTTTTGGTTCCCGCGGGAACTCTTTAATTTTCCGGGATAAAAAGCCTATGTGCTATTCCAGACTATAATCTATTCATATGGCAAATTTCAGCTAGAACCGTTCAGCCGTTGGCGCGTGATTGAGTAACAAACATCCATACATCCATCCATACATCCATCAAAACTTTCACATTTATAATATTAAGTAAGATGAGATATAGATCATCAAAAAGTCGAAATATTCACACCGACACAATAATATATTATGACAATATCGCAGGCCAGCATGCGATAGTGGAGCTGCCTGTGACAGTGCATCATGCCAGCATGCTATAGGGGGATGCCCCGTCGATTACGTCCGCAGGAGCTACCTTCTACCTCCCTGCACGTGTCCCCTGGGTGGTGCTAAACGAGCGACGAACTTGCAGTCGAAATAAGCGTTCTTTTTATAAAAACGCTTATTATGTACCAAACGCCATACGATTAAATAAATAAATGCCAGCATGCTAAATAAAATATTAATTTTACGGTCTCAGCTTATCATTGAAAATTCCTGGCATAAAACTGAGTAGGTATTTATATTATAGGTATGACGTGTGCAATAAATGCAGAAAATGGTATTTATTCAAAATTCGAATTACTTACCCATATCATAAACATCTTTGACTCTTGTGGTGCCTGGTCCAGAATACAATCTGATAATCATTGGATACTTTTTCCCTGGTTCCATTTTACTAGGCAAAAGTAATTTAATATGCGCCATCGTTTCCTCTTCTAAAGACATCTTATTGAAAAGTACCATTGGAAGTTTATAGCGACCCAATATATCAACCAGTCCCGAGTTTTCAGTCAGCAGTTTTAAAGAATCATTCTGTAACATTATTTACAAATTAACTGAATGAACATAAAAACAGCATATTTCATATCAATCCACTTGAATTATAAAGTAATTTTAAATTCTTTACTTACCTGACTAGTATAGAAGTATGAGATTGGAGGGATATTAGTTTCACTACATGTTATAATACCGTAACTACCACCTGGTGAAAACATTCCGTCGGCATGATTACAGTGAGGTGTATTACACGTAACACATTTAGCGATACCTTTCGAGGTAGCCCACATTTCCCTTTTCCAAGGTTCAGTACCAGGCGAAATAATGTAATAAACGGTATCAGTTTCTTGATTCCAACCCAATATTTGCGTGACAGTAGAATTTCCAGGGCTTAAGTCTTCTGTGATCAGTGTATTAAAGTCAAGGCGTCCGACATGCATAAATCGTTGATCATTATAAGATAGTGGTTGGACCTCTAGCATTTGCGTTCCAGAGGCGTCGAAAAATGGCTCACGAATATCGACCCAGCCACTGGGCTCTGTTTCTTGTTTCAAAATAATGCATTTATCCAATTTCAAGTCACAGTTAGTCAGTACGCTAATGCTTTGTCGTCTGTTAAGCCACAATACAATGAGGTTCTGGTCAGTCGCCCAGTTCACTCTGCCTAAGATGTGGTCTAATCCAACGATGTCAACTGGAGCTGGTATAATCATTGCTTCACCATCAGTCTCATTTAATTTAAATATTCGAAGCTGTACTTCAGGGTTAGTGCGACCTGCCTGACAAATAAAAAACCTTTTAGATCGATGGTTAATAAAAGAAAAAACACAATTTATTTTTACTTTACTATATGAGAACTAACCTTAGGATACTTAAACTGGACCATCAGAGGGTACTGATAGTCGAATTCGGAAGGCTCCCCGTAGTAGGGGTATACGGCGGACTCGACTTGTGTATCATTGAAGGAAGCCACAGCTAAGGAGGTTCCGTTAGGTGAGAACCACATCGCTTCCGCAGTATTAAACACTTCCTCTGAAATTTTCGAATTTACTTTTATCATATCTACTTTTATGAAAAATTAGATGCAAATTGGGAAAGATAGCATGAATTTATTCATGAGCTAAGTCCTTTCTCATATTTTACTGATATGCCTCTTTAAGTTTGTCGTAGGTATACTTGTTTATTTTCTTAGCTATAATTATTTTATGTCGTACCTATTAACACAGTACACAGTAAAACCGACTGTGGTTTTTGAGGCGCTTTAAGTTAAAAGTAAGTACCAAATTAATTACCTTCATAAATCCAATCAGTAACGCCATGGTAGATTTGTCCACTTACGCCGTCACTAGTAAGGGCAGTCACCAATTCTGGATTAGCGACATTAGGAACGTAATATACGTTATTATTCTGCACATAGGCCAGTGAATCGTTGTTGCCCCATACGACCACCTGTAGCAGGCCTTTTCCGATACTCGTAATGGACCTGGCGAAAGATATTTGTTTTGAGATTTACATCACAAATTTTTCGCGACAATAAAGACTTAAACCCAAAATATCGAAAAAAAAAATTTCTACTACAAGTTAGCCCTTGACTCATCTGACGGTAAGTAATGATGCAGTCTAAGATAATGAAGGAACTAGAAGTTTAATTCGCTATAATCCGCGACAATAGGTAAATCCATGTGGTAGTGTGTATCCCGCATAGCCCGCGATATAAGATTTCTGTGGTGTGGTGAATATCACCATGGACTTCCGCAAAGTAACACCTGCTTCTATCTAATAGCAGGCTAATATGCTAGCTGGCTAACTTGTCGCCTAACTACGAGAAAACCCAACTAAGGTGCAGGGGTTTACCGTCAACATTTCGGACTTTATGTAGTAGATAGACTTCGTCGAGAACGCTCTAATGGTTATAGTTAGTTTAAATTAGGTAATTATGTGATTAAAATAAAATGTAAACTTCTTACTTGTCATCAAGGTTATACACGGAATACTCCGCTACAGTTGAATATCGGTAAACCTGAAAATAATTTGAAATATTTTATCTATTAATTTCGTATTCAAATATAATTTTCTTGCGAAATGCATGAGGACCTTCATATAAACAAGAATTATAATGTACATTGTACACCTAAGCCATTTACCTACTTCACAATCAAGATAGTTTTGAAAACAACTATGTACCTAGTCACTTGGATGCAGTATTAAGTTCTTTGACCTCGAATCGCCTGTCTTTAAAGATCACCAGTCCTTCATCCATAGATAGATGTATATAAGTACCTATTGTACGTTTAAGTAGTGTATTGACAATATTACTAAGTGTTCTTCGGCAATAGAATCTCTTCGGCAGTCTTTTAATAAATCTTGCACAAACAAAAGGATAAATGCATTGAGATCAAACTCAAATTCAGACTCAAATGTTTTTTATTCAAATAATCTTTTGCAAGTGCTTTTGAATCGTCGAGTGAATTAAGTACTATTAATTAATTAGGTATGTACTTAGGTGCACAGATTTCTGGTTGGATTGTTACCAAATTACAAAATTCAATTATTTAATAATGACAATAAAGACTTAAGTTAACAACATTAAATACAATTAGACAACATTCCTTTAAAGCGAAATTAATGACGGTGACGTATTTTATCCGTACTTAGTGTATTCGGCATTCGCGATTTGCACACTTGACTACCGAAGCGAATCTCATCGAATACACGGCATAGACAGAATTCACTTGTTACATCATTACATCACGACTACCTACATACCTACTGAGTACCGGATAATAATTTAAGATATTTTGATCTTAAAAATATTTTATAATAATAATAATGTCCTCCTGACCGAATTTCCGCCACGGCGGCCTAACTCCAGAGAGATTAGTCATCTGCGCAAGAGATATTATATTGCACAAGTGTGTGCGCCAAACACAGGTGCACTCTCTGTTTCCTTTAGTCTCATAGCCCGATGGAACGGAAAATCTGACACAACCGGAGAGAGATCAGGCGCAGGACCGACGGCTTTACGTGCTCTCCGAGGCACGGGGGTGAAACACCACCAACTTCCTAACTCCGGCGCTAGTACCTACTGAGAATTTCTGGTCAGAAAAACCCAATAGTTGTTATTGGCCGACCCGGGGTCTCGTCGGCCGCAGTAGAACATGCTAACCACTAGACCAACGAGGCATTTTATAAGAAGGGGGTAAATGCTAAATATGATAGGTAAATCCGAAAACTGCTTTTGGTCAATCAAATCATGACGGACACTTATCATAACTAATCAAATAATAGCTAACAAGTAACAATGAAATGAGACTAATATTTTAATAATGCAAGGTATCTTACCTTTCTCCTATTTGTTGTCAATAGCAAATACTTCTGATCATTTGAAAACGATGATACAGCAAATCGACTTAAATTGAACTGCAAACATAAAAAATACAAATAGCTGGATAAAAAAATGTTAAATAGATCGGAATGAATCATATTATTATCACCAATGATATTTTTATAAGAATGATTGACGACCTCCCTTGAGCGCTGTTGCTCTTAGGGAGGTCCTGGGTTCAATTCCGCAGGGTTAATTTGGGATTTTTTTATTTCTTAATTTTCTCTGGTCTGGTCTGGTGGGAGGCTTTGGCCGTGGCTAGTTAGCACCCTACCGGCAAAGACGTACCGCCAAGCAATTTAGCGTTCCGGTACAATGCCGTGTAGTAACCGACTAGGGGCATGGATTTAATATAACTGCCATGCCCCTAACAGGTTAGCCCGCTACCATCTTAGACTGCATCATCACTTACCATCAGGTGAGATTGCAGTCCAGGTAGCCCTTGTAGTTGATAAAAAAAAGTCCAGAAGAGGTATTTTAATGGTACAGAATTTTGTATATGCCCGCGACTTCGTCCGCGTAGATTAAGTTTTTTGATTCAAGTGGGAACTCCTTAATTTTCCGGGATGTAAATCCTCTGTATTAAATTTCATCAAAATCGGTTGAAAATATGGGCCGTTAAAGCGTAGCAGACAGACAGAGAGACAAACACACTTTCGCATTTATAATGTTAGTATATGGATCTGGTAGATAAGTGAAATTACGAGTATTTACCAGTTCAGTTTGGTCTAAAATGGTGGTGTGGTTATTGGTAACAGCATCATACTTATTGATAGAACCAGGCTCCGCTATAATATTCTCCGTATCTATAAAAAAAATAGGTACAATTAAATCATTTATTTCCTTGTTTAACAACTATCTCATTTAAATTGTCCAACAAAATATCTTACATGACGTAGTAGGTATACTAAATAAGCAAAAAGAAATTAGCACATTGGCTTTAAAGTTATTTTTCTCAACTATTTACCGAGTTATTTTCTAGTTGGCTCTACTTTTAATACGAAAACGAAGGAAGATGTTCTAGACGCGGTAGTTACTAGTAATAGGAGCAGAACCATCAAGCATCAATCAAGATCGAAGCTCGACCGCCGCAACGAGTACCGACCGAATCATTGAATTTGATCGGCAATTTTCCTGTACAAGCGTTGGCATACATCATGTTTATAGACACCAATCTAACCAATCAAACAATACCTAAATGATACTGACAAACACTAATTAAATCGGTCTCCCTACCACCATGTACTATTCTGTTGCCACACCCAAACTGGGTATCCATAGCATGCTTTATTTACTAATGACTATAATAATATGTTAATTAAGACATAATGTAACTATGGAATTGCAATAATAAAGAAACTGAAACTAAAAATGTTGGGTAGTGTGAACAAAACATGTTGAAGTTTTCAAAATAAATCGATAGATATATATATAATATAATATAAATAAATAATAAATAAATAATCATTTATTTGCAAGAATGTTTGTACATAATGTTGGTAAAATAATAATCAGTTCATAAACATTCAACTAAATTAATAGTGTGCAAATATTAGGAGTCATTAGTAGGTAATTTAATAAATTATTAGGATTTCAGCTAAACAATATCACACAATTCAATTAAATTCAATATAAAATACACTAATGTCAGAGAAATTACATAAAATCAAAATCATATAAATTATACTACAAATAAATTATAGACTCTTTATTGCACCAATAAATAAAACAGAAGGGTGCAAAGGCGGTCTTACTGTTAAAGCATTCTCTTCCAGACAACCTTTGTGGAGAGGAGATTATCAAAATAAGAGCGCGGGATAGTGCAACTTCTAAACACTAAAATATATAATAAATATACATACATACCTACAAACATGATAATAGATGTGGAAACTGGAAATGGAATTTACCTGATATCCACTCAACAGACAATCTTTCAGGGTAAAAGTGTGGCTGTAGAGGCACTAGTTCTTCAAGTGAAAATGTCTTCTGAACAAGTAGAGGTGACGATATGATGTCCGTGACCCCACAAGTTAGAGTCACGGTCAATACGATTAATGTATGTATCTGTAAAAAGTATGTTCATTAGGTCAATCAGTTTCTGTATTTTTTACAGTACTTTAAAACTTTTTAATTAATATTAAGAAAAGTAAAATCACGCCTCATAAATGGTTCTCTAGGTACTTTATTTGTGAGACAGGTTACGGGATAATCTATGAAATAGGTAAGGTACTTATTCTTCGATAATAATTTTGATCTCGTAAGAATCTCTCGTATATCTATGGAATTCGTAACACAACAGAATAGCTAGATATATTCTTGATATACAAGATTAAATTAAAAAATAATAATAAAGGGTAATTTCTCTTCATACTTAAAAATGAAAAACTTTTTTTCTACAAAATGAATCATCATTTCGTTGCAGCAGCTAAGTACTACAGTAAAATACGAAGAACTAAGCAGGTACAAAGTGTTCTATTCTATTATTAACCAGCTGATGCCCGCGATATCCTCCGCGTGGATTGAGGTTTTTTGGTTCCCGCGAGAACTGGATAAAAAGTAGCGTAAGTGTGTTATTCAGACTATAATCTATCCTTTGCCCAATTTCATCCAGATCCGTTCAGCCGTTCTAGAGTTATAAGTGTTCGAACAAACCCGACTTTGTTTTATATATTAAGATTTTGCTACTTATCGTAAATCATAAATAATAATTAATGAATTACTTAATATAAAAACAGTAATGTACATCTCCTTTCGCCTCAAAACCTTTAAACTAAATTCACTATCAGACAGACGAAAGTTACAATATGATATGGGTATTCTTACATAAGCTTATCAACGGAACTATGGATAACCCAGAATAACTAAGCCAGATTTCTCTCAAAACTCCCTCGCATCTGCCGTGGTACCCTATCCAACAGCTGTTTACACACAAATTCAATAGAACCAACCTTGGTAATCACTCAACAATACCCCGGCTGAGTGGACTGAGTAGGGAACTTACGGGCAAGGATAAGTCTACCGACGTGTTCCATGACAAGATCAAAAATTTTAGAGCGAAAACTGAGAGCAAAAGTCATCAATTCTTTTGAAAGCTTAATTATTTTTAAGTTAATAAGACTAGTTTAAATTATTTAGCAAGGAATTAGATAGGTAGATATAGTTGTATAATAATTTATTTCATTTGCAATAAAGGTTTACGTAATTACGACCTATATATTATGCATGATGTGGGTGCCTTTAAGTTAATAATATGTGTTCCGCCACCCTAAGTTTATATATGTCTAAGTTTAATTTACATGGAATTTTGTTGATAGTCCAAGCAATAATAAAATAAACAGGAAAACAGGCACGTGGAAACTAGTGCAAGAAAATCAACATAATAATACAGCAACAATTACTTACAAACTTGTAGGTGCTGTAGCTTGTAGGAAGGTATGTTTACCTTGGTATTTTATGTGTAAGTACCTAATAGGTACCTATTTTATATCAACTAGACTAACCTCAATAAAATTATCTAAACTTGCTACAACAATTATTTATCTGGGTATAATTTCACTAGAATCGTAATAATTCATGATACACTCTTTAGCCTAAGACTCTAATAATTAAGACAGTTATTTACCTATTTAGGTAGGTATTATAGGTACCTAATTTTACAAGAATCATAATAATTCATGATACACTCTAATAATAATGATATAATATAATATAATGTCCTATTATTATTATGGGGTGCCCAATTTTGTTGACCTCAACGATATGATATCTTTTTCTTTCAATAAGGTAGGTCTTGAATGTTGTTGATCATCAAAAGCTGACAAACAGATTCAGCAGTGTCCCGCTTTTCATTTATTAGTTACATAAAAGATAATTTATTCAAGGTTTAATATATTAGGGAAATATTAAAATTGTTTTTCTATTTTCCATGGAATAATAGATCGTAATGGCAATTGAAACAATCGTACCTACTAATTAGTTGCCAGTAATTTGTGTCTCCAGCTAATGTACCTACCAAAAGTACTTACGCAAATATGTAATAAAAAATTACGTCAATGCAAAACGTCTACATAATAAACCTAACGTGTAAATAATGGATTGGTAACAATCGAAAAAATTCCCTGTAAAAATCCTTGCGTGAGACAAGAAAAGATGTTATAAGCAGGAGACGAACATTCAACGACCTTAGATTAGATAGAAGTTAGAACCCCAGTTAAAATCAATTGAAGGATCCATTTAGGTATGTATTATAATGTTTTTTATGAACACTGTTTGAAACTACCAGTACCAACCATTACTATAAATTCTTCTTTACAATCTTAGTTTTTTGAGTAGGTCATAAAATTATTGAAAAAAATATTGATTAAATGCAAATAATATATTTAACCCGCTCCATTTTATTAGTTTAAGTAATTGGTACCTTAAATTACAAATTTCAGAATTCATAAATCTCTGAAAAATAAATCAATGAAATTAAATACCTACTCACCATTTTACGTGAATGTGTACGAGTCACAGGATCAGATGATTACCCCTCGTCAACAATGATAAGTGGTCCAAACAATAAGGTCACAAGTCACAACTCACATCACACGCTTCACTACCTCGATAACCACACGCACGAGCTCGCTGGTCGCCGCGTCGACATTCACTGCGCCCGCGCATATTGCTACAATGGGATCTTTAATCACATAATAATTGAAATTCACTTTTAAATATTTTGATGCTGAATGTTAAACCTATAGCGTACGGTATTTTAAAGGAAACAAGGAAAGACACTCTTCAGAGCATTCTTCTTGCAGAAAAGCCTCTGATTTCCCGTCCTCACTGAAACATGGACATTGACAAATAGCCACGAGTTTAAAATCGCTCAACGAGTTATGAAGAGGTCTTTGTTAAGACTTTCCTCGAGGAACAGAATCCGCAATGATCCGCAGGAGAACCAAGGTCACTGACATATTATAGCCCAAACCATTTGCTTGATGAAGTGGCTCTTCAGAGCATTCTTCTTGCAGAAAAGCCTCTGATTTCCCGTCCTCACTGAAACATGGACATTGACAAATAGCCACGAGTTTAAAATCGCTCAACGAGTTATGAAGAGGTCTTTGTTAAGACTTTCCTCGAGGAACAGAATCCGCAATGATCCGCAGGAGAACCAAGGTCACTGACATATTATAGCCCAAACCATTTGCTTGATGAAGTGGTAATGGGAAGGCCATGCTTGTCGTAGGAGCGATGGCTGTAGGAGCCAAAAAGTCTTTGAGTGGAGACCGCGTAAGTAAGTACCTACAAGTTTTTTTTATCCACTACAAGTTAGCCCTTGACTGCGATCTCGCCTGATGGTAAGTGTTGATTCAGTCTAAGATTAGCCCGTTACCATCTTAGACTGAATCAACACTTACCATCAGGCGAGATCGCAGTCAAGGGCTAACTTGTAGTGGATAAAAAAAACTTGTAGGTACTTACTTACGCGGTCTCCACTCACGTTGACCTAAGCCGGTGATGGGTATCTTTTGGGTCACTGAATTTTACGCTACGTACGAATTGTTGGCATTTCACTTCCCACTTCCCCGCTTTACCGCAAAAATCTAAAGGTCTTGGTTATTGTCTGAACATAGGTAATATTATATCTTAACTTACTTAGACTTAGGTCTTGGTTATTTAGACTAATTGTATCCCACGTTTGCTGCTTGGTGGAGGATTTCATAGCCTATTACTGATCTAAGAATAGATTTATGTTCCTACACCTTCTGATGGAATTGGTGTACCTTCTCATCGTCATCATCATCATCGTCATCAGCAGCAGATGCACACTTCCACTGTTGCACCACCACACCCGGTCCTCAGCCTTCCCTCCACCACTTCCCGCTGCCCTCTTTATGTCGTCGATCCATCGTGCTGGAGTGCGTGTACAACACTACGCTTACTTACTTACCTATTCTGTGCTCACAGGTTAGCCCGTTTTTTTTTTTTTTTTTTTATTTTATATAATACTACGTCCTCCAACATGATCGGAGCCTATGCTAGCTGCTATCCTTTCATACCAGTTCTCGCATTTATACCTCTCGTAATTTCATTCTTCATACTTAACTACATTTGTAGGAACATAAATCTATTCTTAGATCAGTAATAGGCTATGAAATCCTCCACCAAGCAGCAAACGTGGGATACAATTAGTCTAAATAACCAAGACCTAAGTCTAAGTAAGTTAAGATATAATATTACCTATGTTCAGACAATAACCAAGACCTTTAGATTTTTGCGGTAAAGCGGGGAAGTGGGAAGTGAAATGCCAACAATTCGTACGTAGCGTAAAATTCAGTGACCCAAAAGATACCCATCACCGGCTTAGGTCAACGTTATCTGACCACCTTGTCACAGCGTTCCACGAACCATAACATACCTAATAAGCTACTTAGAAACTTACTTTTTTTTACAAATAGTTGGTACGAATAGGTTCATTACGATAGTTATATTTTTGCGAGTGAGTTACGCTTATCGTCAGTTGTTATTATTAAAAACCATGACCAATAACGTAACGTGAATTTAAATTGATTAGGAAACGGTCCGTAAAAGGAACACCCTAGATTTCACCAACACGATTCAAGACAATACCTAAGTTACCAAATCATAATTTTTTTGTATATCCTTACCTAGAATGACATAAAAGCTTTATTGATAGATACTGCTATAAAAATTTTTGACCTTGTTTTTTAACAATTGTAAAGCCAAATATTATGAATAATTAATATATAAACCCGTGGTCCAAACGTTACTTCGAGCAAAACTTTAAAAAAAAAGTAAAAGTAGGCTTTAGCATCTTTCAACGTACTTAACGCAAAAAACAGTAAGAACCAAATATTATATGCGTCTCTTTATTTTTCTTCACTTTAGAAGCAGATTGCGTAACACCTGAAAATAAGGTAGGTACTACCTAGTAGGTAAGTATTTTGTGGTATGTATGTGGTTGTAATTTTATACTTTAAAGATTAAAAGAAATTGCGTACCTAATGATATCAGCAACTACTAAATGTTCTTGGCCTTAATTTATGCTTATATTTCATTATTTATTTGGCCTATTACTTACTTACTTACATACACACATGTTTCGATTTGGTTTTTTTTCTGGATAGGTATGACTGCTAAGCAACCTTATATTGTTTATGTAGCAGATGTTAGAATTTATTTGGTAATATATTTTAACAAAATCACAAAATCAGATCTGAAAACCCAGAAAGATAATATTATAATAATAATATTAAAGTACCTATACCACTAATAAATTAACAGTAGGTGTAGTACCTACTCGGTGAACAAAGGCATTTGATGCTCTCTTATGTCTTTAACGTAAATAAATCATTAAAAAACTGTTTTAAGAACAAGCTTGAATTTAGTGCGACGTCATTTTATTTTGCCTTGGTATTCTTCTCAGCAAACCCTTTTAATTTATACCCATATCCCGTTGGGTGTCCGCCATATTGGATTTAGAATGACGTCAATTAGGTAACCATGCAAATGTCATTTAAACTAAACGTGTAGTATGCAAAATTTCAGCTCATCGGTCGGTGATAACTGTTAAATAAAATTCAGTTGCAAGATTTGACCTAAATAAACCCAAGTTAAATAAAGGCTTGTAAATATAAAATTCTGCGAAATTACATGACATGTTAAAAAGGATCCCCCCGATTTCTCGTTTCGTTGCCGAGTTCGCGGAGCGGTTCTTACCCGGAGCCATGTATGTTACGTCAACAAATCGAGAGACGAGAACTCTACACTTGGCACGAAAGTACTACTACATAGCACGGCCTCTCAGCTCTGACGGTGTGACATTGGCTGTTACGTTCCATTTAGGATTTAGGATTCAATTAGCGAAGAGCGTAGCCAAGCGAAGATTGTATATATAATATGTTCAGTGCTAAGAAAAGTAAAATACGATACGGTTTCTTTGTTTCAGCAATTTAACGGGTGAATCTTGGACACGTAATATTCATTATCAATATAGATTCGAAATTTTATTCATCATCATTATAGATTCGAAAATTTTACGCCTCTAATAAAGTTACAAAATTCTGGCATAAAATCTGGCAATCCGCACTTGGTCAGCCTGGTAGACTATGGCCTGTGTTCAATACTGGGCCGGCGATGTGTTGTGTATTAAAAAACTGCCCTTAGCATACTTTTTAAATAGAGTGCCTATCCATAAATGCCTAGTTTTGGTCGAATGAATTACCTAATCATTCAAGAAAAATCTTGAATCCAGTCACAACGTAGATTTTTGAAAAGCCAATTTCAAACTACTTACTTAATTGCAATAAAATTCTAAACGTCATAGGACTAGTCCGCTTTTATTGAAAACTGTGCAATTGTGAAATTCCGAAAGAGCGACATTGATGTTTTAGTCCCCTTTTATTCAAAACTGTGCGCTAATGAAATTCCGAAAGAGCGACATTGAATATATTATAGTGCGCTTTTTTTCAAAACTGTGCAATTATGAAATTCCGAAACGGCGGCATTGAAGTTTTAGTCCGCTTTTATTCAAAACTGTGCAAATATGAAATTCCGAAAGAGCGATATTGAAGTTTTTGGTTAGCGATCTGTTAGAAGTTAGATAATTGCTCAGTAGACCGTACTCTTAACCCAAAACCCAAGTCAGAAAAAATAGAAGCAAAGCAAGGACACCTTTTGTTGAATATTACGTGATTCAATTAGAACGTTCAGCTTTAGACCTAGCAAGCGTTTGTCGTATCGTTTATGATATTGCACCTCTACATTTATCTCTACATAAAACGCTTTTGTTTCGTATTTTGTTAACATGAATATTTTTCCAACTTAGGAACTCTACTTACTTACCTACCAAAAATTTATAAATATTTATTGTAATCCATGATTTTGCATACGTAATCTATACTCTGTTTTTTAATTCCGTGGAAACATTTTTGTATGTTTGTTTTGATCACACATAAATTATTTATTTCAGGTAATAGATGCATCTATTATGCATCATTTGTCACAAGCAAAATCCAAATAAGTACTTATTACTGACTAAGTGCTAAAGACTGAAATAGTCTTTTATTAGGAACTTTGAATAAGAAAGGATAAAAGATAAAAGAAAGAAACAACAACCAAACTTTATCCATACTTGCTTACTAATTTATCAAACTAGATTCCGCGGGGATTGGATTAAGGGTTTTTGATCCCCGCGGGAACTTCTTATTTTCCAGGATAGTGCTTATGTCCTGATACAACCTACCTCAATACCAAATTTCGTCATAAGCGAAGCAGACAGACAGACAGACACACTTTCGCAATGATAATATTAGTATGGAAGTATGGATCCTTTTATAAGGCAATGAAAAAAAACTTATTCCACGCGGACGAAGTGGCGGGCATCAGCTAGTGCAAATATAAAATGTTCGTAACGTTTGTCACTTGAAATTAAAATAGTGATCTATTAATAAATTAACAATTTAATGGAAACTAACACTGTTATAAATTTAATCTTTAAAATCATACTTATATTTTATTATTATTTGAATTTGTTACCCTTGTTTGTGGGAATTGTTTTAAGAAAAAAAAATCAGAGATTATGGTATCTAGAGCTATGTATAATGTATCCAAACTCTATAGTTTTTAATTTATAACTGCGATCTACCACATTGTGGTAATGAAACGAAGGAAACTAAGACTTAGGTACCTATAGTAGGTATATCTAAATTGTGATAAAATTATTGAAATGAAATTATATGAAATGATGAAATGAAATGATTTATGAAATAAAATGAAATGATTTATTTTATTTCATGTAGGACAACCTGTGACACTTATGATACGTCAAGACTCTAACACCTATTACCTAATCATTATCGTTTAATAAATTCATACTTTAAACATAATGGGGTTTCTATAACTCTACGGCTATATTGCCGTACCAGTAGGTATATAATCTGATTGTTCCACATATCCGATTATTAAACACCTAAGTATAATAAGCAAAGCAATACGAGAATAATATGACTTGCTTAGCTTTTACTAGGTAACCAAACCAGCAGTGCTCAACGGTTCATTGCACTTTATCTTGAATCATGCTCTTCCGGGTTAACGGATCATATTGTTTATGATAGTGGGCGGTTCGGGGTTAAAATTCCTTAGTGTGTGTTCCTTAACAATTCGGATGACCCTGCAGGCCTCTGCCTGATATCTGATATTGCGAGCTGTGACTCATCTTGAAAGCTTACAATTTTTATTTACGTTTTTAAATAAAATTCAACAATAAAGAGGTTACCCATATGTTACCCATACTTCATATTCGCATACTTTTTTGTTGCTTTTTTACAATCTACAATTAAAGTCTTTTACATTTTTACCTATCGTTCATCGTTGTTGAGATAATCGAAAAAAAACATAAATTTAGGTAGTGAAATTAGTTTTTTGCTATTTTCTTTTTTCTCGTGAAAATATCGAAAAAATGTCCAATATCAAACTTGTAGAGCGTATTCAGACCTACAATTTTGTTTTTTTTATTTTTGACAAAAATTACGACCTCTAGTGCGCCGCAAAGTCTATGCCCAGTTTCGATTTAACCGCTCGCACAGTTGTATCACACGAGTAAATATACGTACTCTGTGGTTGTATCCTCACGTCCCTCAGGCCTCACGCAATATCCAAAATTTAGCCTTCTCGGTTCACATACCTACATTTCTAATCCGTTTTTTCCGACGTAATGACTGGACTAATAATCATAATAAATTTTAGTCACAGCTATTGTAACGAGCTTCGCCTGTACATATTATGATTATGGAAGTAAATTATTTTTTACGCCTCCTTCCAAATGTTTTTATTCTAGTCACAATTTACAACGTAACGTGCGTCATCATGTCATGCCTTGGAGTGCGAAGTAGGTTTGTGACGTAATAGTGGCGAGTGCGACTATCGCCATGCTGCAGTTGTTATGTGAGCGACCTAATGGTTACACAAGATTCAAGAATGCCTTTCGAATTGTTGTAGTAAACAATATAAAAACTGATTTAATTTTGTAGGTTGGAACTAGGAACCCAGTTTTACGAGTTAAGTACTCAAGTAGGTACTTGACTACAACCGTTTTAACTGGAGAGACCATTGCAATGCTGTTTAATGTAGGTATATGGTACTTGTAATAGCCATTTTCTGCCTAACTTGTTATAAATGTCGTTATAATGTATCCCTGGGATATCAAATAAAATAAAAATCAACATAAAACTAACAGGGGACGTGGATATTACGTCTTTTAACGTACCGTTTGAAACGGTTGCGTTCAAGAGAACGTAATAACATACCTATTATTATTATGCAGAAACAACAAAGTAGGTACAAACATTAATATAACTTGCTCTAATATGTATTAAGATAATATAACACCTATCTATGTATTGGTTGGCCTGGTTCTACTTTCGCTGGCTGAACACTAAAATTATTTTCTAAATGCGAAGGCGGTTTTATCTTCTAGAATTAATAGCTCATAGCGTGATTCTTCCCAATTAAATTGTAGATTTTTTTCTTGTGTCAAACGGGTACGTTAATTGTAACTTACCAGAGCGTTAGCGTGACAATCGGAAAATTTCTATGAAAAATGTTTCAGAATGTGTCACCATACATTTACTCTGCATTCAACTCGCTCGCGAACTATACTAGACTCAGTAAATACTTACACGGAGTTTGTTTCCAACTTTCCACTGTCAGCTCTGCAATCTACGCACCCTCGCACGGCTCATTTTCTCGCCAATCTCTTGGTGAAAGCGATGCTTGCTCATTCCTTCCTTTCCTTTCATTGATTATTTCCATTGGGATATAAAAATACCTACTTTTAAGAACTTCTCATCAGCATCATCAGCACTTCACTCCATTGCCGGCTCGCGTTTAATCAATATTGAAAGAAGGGTTGGGCATTAGTCAACCACGCTGGTCATGTGAGGATTGGCAAATTTCACACAACTTTGAGAACATTATGAAGAACTCTCGGGCATGAAGGTTTCCTCACTATGTTTCCTTATTTTATCTCTGAAAACGAACATAGCTCCGAAAAGTTTAAGGTCGAACCGAACCCCCAACCACCCGAATAGGAAACGTCAATTTTTTGTCGTCGTCAAAAAATTGGTCCTCAGATAATACACCGATCCAGCATATATTATTGTGTTGTATACTTATTTACTTAGTATATTATAATATTAAATCGTGATCGGGCATTTCCTTTCACTTTTGTCGGGCGCCAACCTCCACTGAGTATCACAAGCCTTGGACATAAATACCGCGCCGCGTTTATTTCAATTTTCATTACGTAATTTTGTCATACATTTACGAATTCAACGTGTCCAATGCGACTCGGGAGAAGAATGGCATATTAAATAATACTCTTTTTATCTGTGGAGACTGGGGACAGTTTTTGAATTTTTATATCTTTCTAAGTTGTCTTCAGAGGCGACAATCGTGTCACCGCTGGAGACAACTGTTTTCATAAAAATCTATCATTCCCATTACCTATCATTCCTATTCATATCACCCCTGGGGACAATGCCGGGGGTGACAACTGGGAATCTGCACTGTTGATTTTTCATTCTATATTTCAAATATAATAGGTAGGTTGCTTGCACACAGTTTTAGCATTAGGCTAAAGTATGTATGGACTTTGATTGACGTCGACCGTACGTTCAGCATGACGTTTCCATATACTTACGTCGGGCGTTTCCTCGTGCTCCTATTAATTTGTCCTATTGATGGGAGCACGAGGAATAATTGGAAATAGGTCGTCCTCGTGCTCCTACTACCGTGTAAACTGTACTGAAAAAAAAAGTCAGGGTTTTGTGCAACTGGAATATGCCTCAGTGGTAAAAACTGGTGGTCAATCTTGGATTGGTGCTAGCTGATGGTAAGGTATCATAAAACCAAAACACACTATTTATTAATCGCGCTTCGTCAGGCCTTTTAGTTGCATACGCAGACCATGAATTGAATTTTTAAGGATATCGTAGTAGAGTAGCTATTTGAACACGCAGTTTAACTAATCTTTTGAATATCCGCATGCCATTAATAAAATTACACCCATCGAATATTGTGAAGAATGGTTTATATACCATATATATATAGTATAACTAGCTTGATGCCCGCGACTACGTCCGCGTGGATTTGAGGAATATTGGTTCCCGCGGGAACTCCTTAAATAACCGGGATTTTTTATCCCAGAGTGACAGACTACTTTTTGTAGTCTGTCACTCTCCAGGTCCTGAAACAAAAATCACGTCGATCCGAAGCTCCGTTACGGCGTGATTAAAGGACAAACCAACAAACAAACACACCTTCGCATTTATAATATTAGTATGATTCTATGCTCAGACTTAGACGCTGTTATTGACGCCTATTGCATGGGATCTGAATATCTCGTCCACAAATCAATGCGTCAATCCGTTAGGTCACCGTTATTCTAGTAAAAGGGTTTAAATCAAATCATGTAAGTATATCAAAAATAATTTATTGATTATTTAAAAACACAGATAAGTACTATACATATTTAGGTACTTACCTAAGTACCTATAAATATGTATGAAATTATAAACTTACTTCGGAATTAAGACAAATAACTAAACAGGAAAACAAATACCCTACGATAGGTAAATACAAATCAGGTACCTACTTATTACAGGGACAGGAACTGAATTAATCAAACCAGAAGACTAATATTAATGTCATGTGAAAAACGTGACGAAAATATATTTTCACCGGCAATAATTATTATAAATATATATATGTTTGTCGGTGATAATGCACAAGACAATAAATAAGAAAACGCTTTGTCTTAAATTCAATGCATGTTTTCGATTGCAAATATAAATAAAAGTCATTATCTAGATTCTAGGATGTATTTATGCGCCTATTTAAAGATCTGGGCATTTGAACTACCTACTTACATATTTTATGTAACTAATTTATTTATTAGTTACTTTAAATATGTTATTAAGCAGGTGCTATTTATTTTAGTAACAATGGAAACAGCTGTCTCAATAAGACTGTTTACGGTTATTCAGTGAAATCTCATTTCACCACACAAAATTCAGTATCAAAATTCGCAATTTTCCTAACCTTATATTCTTTAGGTAACCTTTATTTCCGACATAACCTTTGTTTGTTTGTTTGTTTATTTCAGTTACAATAGAAACTAATTAGCAATTATTTATGCTTCGACAGTCACGTTGGAGGTGATTTCACCGGGCATTTGAATGCACTTCTCCCAATAACGATTCATTGTTCGATATCTGTGCATGCCGACTCCAGCTAAACTGTGCGCTTCATCGGGGTACGACTGAAAAAGACATAAACAGTTAGTTAACATTAAAAAACCTGCTTATTGACTGCGATCTCAACTGATGGTAAGTGATGCAGTCTAAGATAGTAGCGGGCTAACCTGCTAGGGGTATGGCAGTTATATTAAACAGTTAGTTAACATTAAAAAACCTGCTTATTGACTGCGATCTCAACTGATGGTAAGTGATGCAGTCTAAGATAGTAGCGGGCTAACCTGCTAGGGGTATGGCAGTTATATTAAAACCCATACCCCTAGATGGTTTCAACACGGCATCGTACCGGAACACTAAATCGCTTGGCGGTACGTATTTGCCGGTAGGTTGGTATTTGGTAACTAGTCCCGGCTGAAACCTCCCACCAGACTAGACCAGAGAAAATTCATAAATTATAAATTCCCAAATTGAGCCTGCCGGGAATCGAACCCGGGACTTCCCGCGTTAATACAACAGCGCTCAACACTGCACCAGGGAGATCATCAAAAGTCGGCCATATTCCGATTTTAAAAAAATTGTCGTCAGAGGGACTGCCGATGAAGTGAAAACGAATATTTAAAATAATTAAAAAATAACTTAAAATATAAACCTTGCAACTAAGGTATGAAAGTTTAATTACGAATGTACTATATTTTTTATATTTAAGACCTTTTGTCTTCGTAACAACGCGAGGTGTCGGTCACGCGTTTCTACATTTTTACCCCCTACCAAAAAGTGCTCAACGCGTCTAAAGAAGTTTTCACTTCAAAAAACGTGAGTTAACAACCGGTTACATAACCAAATCAAATAAATATTATTATAAATGCGAAAGTTTGGATGTATGGATGGATGTTTATTATTCAATCACGCCCGAACGGCTGAACGGATCTAGATTAACACAGGCACAGAGATAGATTATAGTCTGGAATAACACATAGGTTTTTTGGTTCCCGGGGGAACCAAAAAACCTCAATTCACGCGGACAGAGTCGCGGGCATTAGCTAGTAGTCCTATACATTGTAGAAAGTCAAAAGCTCTCACCATCTGCTGGAACGGTATGTTAAGTTCGACGAGCCGCTTTATGAGCTTGGCCGCGTTCTGGTAATGTACGTTGTCGTCTGCATTCCCGTGCATAAGGTAGAGGTCCTTGCCTCTCAGCTTCTCGGCTAGCAGGGTGACGTCACCCGCCTGGTAGCCCGCCAAGTTGTCCTCCGCAGTTGGCAGGCCCATGTAACGCTCTGTGTACATTGTGTCTGGAAACATCAACAACATTCTCAGTTTGAGATCTATGGAGCGAGCTTTGACTTTGCTTAAGTGCAAAACACACAGGAAGCGGGCACGGTTCGGGCGCGGGCCGGGTCGGGTGCGCGGCGGGTTGAATAAATACAAGGGTATTTGTATGGACGACATCACACAGAACGCGGACGCGGGTCAGACGAGTGGCGGGTGTCGCTGTGGTACGGCATGGCACGAGACAGATTTATGTTACACTTATGTCTATCTCGTTTTAACTCTGAGTAAAGTCTGAGCCAAGTCAAAGTACGCTTTATAGATCTCATTCTCAGCATAGGTAAGTCTAGCTTTCGACCTTCCTGGCACAGGGGCTTTATAGATTTCTTACCTTATTAATAGGGATTATAACAATTCAATCAAATCAGCAACTTTATAAACTTAAAAACGCGCTTTTAGTATGGAAGTTTGTATGAAGTAGGTACATAGTTGTGAGTTGTGACGTCATCAAATTTCAACGCAAATTTTTCTTTATTCTATAGTTTAAAATGGTTCTCAAACTACCCGAGGATTTGAATTTCAGGTCTTTAGGAAGACCCCCTATTTAAGAATCAGTAAGAAATAATTTATTCTTGATATACCTAGGCATCATCCCTATTTTCGTGCGTGATATACATCGAACGGCTCAACGTAAACTTTTGTAGAAGTCCCGATAATATCCTATTTCTTAAGCCTGTTCTGACGACGCGGCGAGAAGCAAACTACGTGCTGCGCCGCTAGTAACTCGCATGGCGCGCTATTAGAGGAGCTGATCTTAGGGGACTGAGCTCTTTAGTCATGTAGTTGAAAAGAAAAGTCTCAGGTTCGATTCCCTACAGCCAATTTGGGAATTGGTAATTTTTATTTCAACTTCTATAACAAGTGACGCCCGGTATGATCCATCAATTATATTATTGTCAGTTTTTGAGACGAAAACAAAGGGGCGCGAAGCATTGGAACACTTAAGCCGTAGATTAGGGTTCATAGTATGATAGTTAAGGGGCGTTCTCCGTTTTTGTCGATTCTAAAATCGATATAAGTTTGTTACGCGTGGATCGAAAAATTTTAAATTAATATACTTATAGGTACTATAAATTAAATTTCAGCTGTGGTAGCAGACACGGATTGAGCATAATTATTAACCGACTTCAAAAAAAGGAGGAGGTTCTCAATTCGACTGTATGTTTTTTTTTTGTATGTTTGTTACGCGATTTCTCCGCCAATTATGAACCGATTTTGATAATTCTTTTTTTGTTTGGTAGGTCATACTTCAGAGGTGTTCCCATTTTAATTTGGTGAAGATCTGATGAATATCTCCGGAGATGGAGAACGGAACTCCTCAATGGATAAGAGTAAATTGCTCGCGATCAGTGTGATAGTTTTGTAAACAGTATGTTTTAACCATGCATAGCATAATATCTTTTTTTTTTTAGGGTTCCGTACCAAAATGGTAAAAATGGAACCCTTATGGTGCGACTTTCTCCGTCCGTCTGTCACAGTCGATTATTTCAGTAACTATTAAAGCTATTGACATGAAATTTGAAATAGTTGTATATAATAGTGGCCCAATATCATGGAAATCAAAAAAATTGAAAATTATTTTTAGTTTAATTAAAAAAGTGGGGAAAATCAGGGGTTTGAAATTTCAAAGTAGGATAACTATACCAAGTGGGGTATCATATGAAAGGACTTTGTACTTGACTTGTACACTCTAAAACAGATTTTTTTTATTTTTTTTAATGCATAGTAGTTTTGGATTTATTTAGTTTTTACTAGCGTTCTGGTTATATGTATACAAGTATATATGTATATAAGTATGTATACAAGAGTAGGTAAATGTAGTTCAATAATAACATTTTTGGAGTCGGTGCCAATTTGGAGTCACGTCAACAATAATGAAGAGTATAGGTAGACGGTTCATTTTTTTAGTGTTTTTTAGTGTTTTTTTGAAGTCGGTGTTTTTTTTTTTTTTTTTGAAAATTTTTTTTTGATGTGTCCAGACTCCAGAGTCCAAACTGAATATACATATACCTAATCCGTGTAGACTGATAAGTACTTTACATATACACTACTATATGTTACTCATTAATACGCAGCTACACGGAAATTCTTTACAAGTCAACAAATTAAGGTTTTAACTCCAGGCCTTGAGCTTATCGTAGAAACCTGCCGTTCACTCATTTATTCGTGTCAATCTTGCTTGACCAATGCAATTAATCAACATCGGCTGTCGCTGCCATACCCCACCTCTACGAGAAAAAACTTAATCGAAAAATGCCTACGAGTTACTGCAATATTATCGTTTAAACTAGGTACGTTACCTAACAAGAATTAGACGGTCCTCTATAAATCCTCATCTTTTTAAATAAAGAAATAAACAACAGTATTTACATTTGACCATCAGATTGAAAAGTCCCCAGAATATCTAGAATTCTATTCATAGAACTCTGTAATAAATATAGTTCTAAATTTCTTAATTTCTACAGATTTTTCCATAGATTTAGGATATTTAGGAGATAGTGCTGTGACAGTCGAATAGAACTCTATATAATAGTCGGACCTACTTATATATACACTGCGATTATAAAATACTGTATTATTATAGTTTTTCAAGTAATGATAAGGTGGGCCTTCACACGCACAACAGACCCCCAACTGGGGTTTAAGTGCGGAAACCTGCCCAGTAGGAAGAAGAAGAAGGTGGGCCTTGACTGCGATCTGGTTTGGGACGGTAAAAACTAAGAAAATTGGAAGCAGTTAAGTAACAACGGAACTCTACCACTCTCTCATCAAACCAGATTACTGATTAGAAACAATTTAGAGATGATTATTTCCCAAACTGCCTCTACCAAGCATCAAACTCAGGAAACAGCTGACTCCTGCGTCATGGCGGTCGTCAAAGTAGTTTTTTTTAAATATCGACCTTATCCATACTAATATTACAAATGCGAAAGTGTGTCTGTCTGTCTTCTACGCTTTCACAGCTCATCTATTCAACCGATATTGATGAAATTTCGTATAGGGATAGGTTGTATCCCGGGGAGGAAATAGGCTACTTTTTATCCCAGAAAATGAAAGAGTTCCCGCGGGAATTAAAAAAAATTACGATTGTCTGTAAAGTCGGTTTACGGACGATAGTTTTACGTGATAACTGGAAGTTCTCGAAGAAGCTCGCGTGGCAACGTTCCAGTAGCAGAACTATTCGAACTGCTAGCTCTGACGTCACGCGATCGTGCCTCTCTATCGCTTGTTCCGCGCTCTCACTTGCACGCTCAGGCTCAGGCGTAACGTGACACTATTTCGTGCATGCAGCAGTCTTCATCAATATATATGACGTAATCACGTCAAAAACCTTAATCCACTCGGACGAAGTCGCGGGCATCATCTAGTTATTAATAATGAAGTAAGGGTGTCAGAGCACTTACTGTAATAGAGCCAGGACGTAACAGGCGCCCCGGAAACTCCACACTTGAACATATTACTATCATCATGGGCGAGCGTTAGCAAGGTGGCGTAACCGCCGTAACTGTGGCCGAAGATGCCCACTCGTGACCTGTCAATGTACTGGTACCGTCGCAGGACCTCTCTGGAAAAGGTTAACGAGGATTTCCTAACGGACCTTTTTTTCTTTTATAAATTGCACAAAAAATATACAAAAATTATGTTATTTGTTTGAGTGTTTACTTGTTTGAATCCACGAGTTTTAAGAAATCCTTACTATAAATACTTCCATACTAATATTATAAATGCAAAAGTGTGTCTGTCTGTCCTAACCTAACCTAACCGATTTTGATGAAATTTGGCATAGGAATAGTTCGAATCCCGGGGAAGGACATTTTATCCCGGAAAATTAAAAAGTTCCCGTATGGGAATCGAAAAACTTAACCTACGCGGACGAAGTCGCGGGCATCATCCAGTGACGTGATAATTTTACGTCGTCATCTTTTAAAATTTGATTGATTTCCAATCTTCCATCTACTCGTATCTATAGATCTGCATTCTGCAAATACTAAAGTGAGAAGGGGTTAGGTATACTGCATCTTTTGGAATTTTCTATCTATCTATAGTTAGATCTGCAAATTATTCTCCTGACTGTGTCGTGTCAATCAACGCACAGCCTAAGCCGTTTCTAACTGTAGAAATTATGTCGTGGGCACATTTTTTGAAGATTCCATGCTAAGGAATGGGTCAACTAGTCCACAATATACAAAAAATATCCCTCTAATATGGAATTTGACGTATTATGTAATTGTAATTAAGTAGGTACTATTATCATTATTTTATATTATTTTCTATTGATTTTAGTTGTAATTATTTTGTATGACATTCTGTTAATTTAATTTACTAATGTTAAATTTTAATTGAAATACCTACAAATTTGATGACTTAAACCAAATATTCATACACCATTAATTGGTAGAATGTATAAGGCTCTCAAACTGTAATCATGTCAACTTTATATTATCACCTACATTCTCATGAATAAATTATTATTTATTTATTTATTTATTTAAAAAAATCTAGCAATGCAGTGATAAGTTGCGAGCATTATACGCTACTGTCACTAATTTCTCTTCAAGTTTATAACTTTATAGTTTATACGCTTTACCTAAACATTGTAATTTGTAGGTAGGTACAGTTAAAATACTGGCGTGCATGTATTGCTGACATTTAACCACTTTAGTCCGTGCCTATAAAATGAAAACGGGAAACCTGTCTCGCGGTGTTTGGAATGCAATTTGAGAACATTGTAAAGTACAGTCGCGGTCAGAAAATGTTTACCACCTTAAGGTTCATAATTGCACGGACCCATCTGTGTCAGAAGGTCGTTATGGTGTTTGATTAGGCATAGATCATAGATTATTTTAACTTTTACAGTAGGTGGCAAATGTGGCAACTAGATAAGATAGATGTACAAAACCTCTTTCAATATTTTTAGAAAATGTCAAATTAGGAAATGAATTTTATTATAAAAAAGTCATTAACATCTTTTTGTTGAATTAGATGTTTGATAACTTTAAATACATTGCTTGAGTGTTTGAGACCTTAATGCACGCAGTGTTTTGAAGGATCTAATTAAAAAATTGGTAAACATTTTCAGACCGCGACCGTAGATCGAAAGAAGATAGAGAAGAGACCGTATAACCACAGTTTTACGAAGCTGTGGTATAATTACTAAACATGGCCGATTAGATGTAAACTACTGATGCCTGCATTCGTTCACGAGGTGTTTTGAAAACCAGTGAAAACGTTATGGTTACTTCTAATTGCAAGGATGAAGGATAGAAAAAAAAAGTGCTCCAAGTCCATTGTCTAGAGTGCATGCTATCTATCTCTATGTTCATCAAGATCGGCTTAGCGGTTGAGCCACAAAAATATAAACAGACACACTTTCGCATCATATCAATATTTTAAATGTGCGAAAGTGTGTTTGTTTATTGGATCTTCAATCACGTATCAGTAGAGCAACGGATCGACGTGATCTTTACATGGGTATAGTTGAGGAAGTGGAGAGTGACATAAAAATAAAGGACTTTGCGTGGGAATTAATAAACTTATTCCAAGCGGGCGAAGTCGTGGGCATCAGTTAGTTGATAATATTTTTATGAATAGGTATCCATTACAAGCCTCAAATTGCTGTCAAACCTTGGTCCAGGGTCAAAATGGTCTTGACGCTTTTCGATTTAGATTTTAGTAATAATTACCTACTTACCGATATCTACTGCTTTACGTGCTTTCCGAGGCACAGAGTAAACGAAAAGCCCAAATTCGGAAAGAAATCAGTCCTCCTGGTTCCAAGCAGTTCGCTTGGATCAAAGTTGCTTATCCCACGTAATAGACTGATAGGTACCCTTTCACAACATGTCAATTGTAAGCGTCAATATTATGTTGTTGACGAAATCTTACCTTAAAACTACGAAGTGATCGAAAACTTCGACCGTGCCAAGCGCATTGTTGAGAGAATACAACATTTTTTGTCCGTTGAGACCTGCGCCGCGTCTGTCCGCCATCAAGTAAATTGTGTCGCGACTGGTTGTGAGGTACGAGTGGTACCCTGAACAAACAAAAATATTCTAACTATATATAATATAACTTAGAACATAAACAAAATACAAGACATTAGAAATAATCATTAATTAATAACTCCCTCCGGACTGAATTTCAGCCACGGCGGCCAATCTCCAGAGACATTAGCCATCTGCCCGGGTGATATTATAGTGCACAAGTGTGTGCGCATATACAGGTGCACTCTCTGTTATTTTACTCTAGGACGATGGGACGGAACATCCGACACGACCGGAGAGAGATCAGGCGCAGGACCAACGGCTTAACGTGCTCTCCGAGGCACGGAGATGCAACACCGCCATCTTCCAACTCCGGGCTAATACTGAGAATTTCTTGTCAGAAAAACCAAATACTTGTTAAGACCCGACCCGGGACTCGTCAGTCCAACATGCTAACCACTAAACCAACGAGGCAGTTCGTTAATTAAACACAAAACCACACATAGACTTTTTATCTCACGACCGATCAATGATCATAGTCGAACTAATATAAATATTGATTAGAAAGACGACAAAAATGAACTTGGAAAATTATCAACAAAACTTACCAACAGTGAAGGTATCAAAGACTGTATTCGTGTTAGGACCAGAGTATACGAAGAAAATGAGGGGATATTTCGTCATCGTGTCATTTAAATTGATCCCGGGGGGCAGGATGAGCCGCACGGGTGCTGGTGTTCCGTCTTCCAGGGGAACTGTGGTGATGAAGCTACGCGGCCTGTCTTTTCCTACAAGGCGATCACGGACGACTTCGTTCGCTTCCCACTGTAGGCAGCATATATTAATTCGTTTAATTTTATTCATCGCACAACATAAATATTTTACTTTCTAATTTCTTCCATATTTATTTAAGTATTAATTAACATTATAACATTCAACTCATTATTACTTAACTAATAACGCATTAAGTCAAAAGAAAAAAAATAAAACAAACACCTTATTTGCAAAATTACATAGGTTCACAGTTATAATTTGGCCTCTATCTCCCAAAAAGTCAAAACACCTAGGTAGGTAGATACGCATCTTTAATTTTTACAACCTGTGCAGATTTTCTCTGTATCTTTTACTCTCGTGTTTGCTACAGCTGACAACGCCTTTTAAATATTTAAAAAAGTATTTAGTTTCCTCACCCAGAAATACATAGTGCTCTTATCCTACAAGTTTATCTACTAATTAATACGAGGATGAAGCATGAAGATTTTTATATTAGAGACTAGTGGGCCCGGCAGAAGTTGTCCTGCCCTGAACCTTAAACCCTATTGCAGCGCCCTCTACCGGGTCCAATTATGAATATAAACCATCCCTGGACCCACTCAAACACACACAAAATTCTATCTAAATCGGCCAAGCCATTCTGGAGTTTTAGCGAAACAAACGAATAGCAATTGATTTTTATAAATATAGATAGATACCTAGATAGGTTTGCTCATTGAAAAATGATCATTGAGCTATTTCAACAAGCAGTGCTTTTATGCCTTTACGATGTGCACGCCACTGAATTTATTTATGGGACCTGGGTCTGCCAAGACGCTATAATAACATACCAGTATTGGCGTACGATCCAATTGCAATGGGTTGACGACATACGTAGCGGAGGGCTCGTTAGGCGAGGAGCAAGTGACGGACAAGTAGGAGCCGCCGCGGCTGGCGGAGGCCGTCGCCCAGGAACAGGGCCCGCCGTCCGGCAGCGTTATGTTACAGCTGATGCAGTGTGCCCGGGCGCCCACTGTGTGAACCTGGGATTGCCAGGGCGCTCTTGTTACCGTGCGAGTGAAATAACTGCAAAATTTTACATCATCAGCTACTCGTACTTATACGCGGCATTTCGAAAATTAAGTCAGGTCTTCTCATCGTAAAACCTCAGTGCCTGAAGACGAAAGTTATGGCGCTGAAACGTGGACACTAACAAAAGGCTTGATCCACAAATTGGCCATGCCTGTCGAAGGAGCGATGGACGCTGGAGCCGGAAAGTTTTAGAGTGGAGACCGCGTACAAGTAAGCGTAGTGTGGGGCGCCCTCCACCACGATGGACCGACGACATTATGAGAGTTACCGCCACTCTCATAATGTCGTCGGTCCATCGTGGTGGAGGGCGCCCCACACTACGCTTACTTGTACGCGGTCTGGTTCAGGAAGTCCGAGGATGTGTGGGTGTGGTGGCGTTCTTTGGGAAAGACCTATGTTCAGCAGTGGAAGTCCGCAGGTTGAGATGATGATGATGAGCTACTCGTAACTATCGCTTCAGCCTTCGCACGCAGTAAGTAAGGGGTTCACGGTGTGAGCAAACGGCGCGAAGCCGGGGTAGGCAAGAGGAACAAGTTGCGTGGGTCATGTTTTTACTGGCGTATGAATAACATTAGTAGGTACCAAAAGTAGGTACCTTCAAACTGTAAAACTTCAATAACTATTATAAGACTAAGAATTTAGCACTTTTGAAAATGAATCATCATTAAGGAAGCAATAGAGCGAGTAAGTAGTTAGTACTACTTTAAAACACCTCGTTAGAAGAATGTAGCTCCTAAACAGCTGGTTTGGCGACCATTTTAAATACGATTACATTCGCGTTACATCCGTTCGAAAAAAATCTGATTTATGAAGATGCAACTTGCGCCTCAAGAAGCTTTGCTAACTTCGCTTCGTACTTTAACGTTATAACTTTCACGCCACGTTTTACACTAGGCATAGGGCTATATATATAAGCCTTTATAGTTTTAATGTTATGCGAAATGGAATTAAATGCATAAACTTACTACTGTAAATTATCTTCATCCATCCCAACAATATTGTTAACAGTGAACGCGCCAGGTGTGATTGAGGTGGATTGGACCTCTCCATTAACCCTAGTGCTCTTGTGCAAGTGCTGCCAAATCATTCCGTCACTTTGCTCGAGAGACCAACGCATGGATATAAAGAAGTCTCCTTTTTGACTGAATCGTGGCAACGCTGTGGGTACCCAGCCATTGGGTTGTTGGCGACGTTCATCCTAGAGAAAAAAGGGTTATCTGAAGAGTGCCTATACTTGTAGTTTGTTTCTAATAAATACGTTACATTTTGTCCAACACGTTCATTTAACAAATTAAATCTCAAGTTTGACCTTTGACTTGATCTTTGACTTTGGTCGAATGCCTAGGGTCATTTTAGTAGATAGCAGCTTTCCAACAATGAACCAAACAACATGGCGAGAAAATGTCTGTATTGGAAATTGGAATCCCCAGTTAAAGAGGAAGCGTAGCCGTAATAACCTTCGTGCCTTTTCGGGCGAAAAACTACAACCTGCATACCTCGCACTCTCCAGTGACGATGTCACATATCCTGAGCACTGTGTAGTTTTGGCGCCTGTTTAGCCAATGAGCAGCTATCTCCGTGTCAGTGATCCACGTTACACCACCCAGTATATGATCGGTGGTCACTTCGGAAGGTGCCTCGAGTGTTATGAAACTTAGATTGCTATGCAGATTCCAGACATCTACTACGCGCAGTTTCACAGTTGGGTTGGTACGTCCGACCTGAAATTCAATTTTTTTTATTGCTTTGATTGTAGATTTGATTTGCAATCCTCATTTAATTCAGTTTACTGTACTTAAATAAAGACCGATCTACTGGGTGGAAAGACAGCATAGATTTGTAGGACTTATTACCGATATAAGATTATTACAATTTGTATTGGACGGCCCAGATAAAAGGGTAGGTATAGTCCATGTCCGTGCCCGTGAGAGAGACGAGCCTAGTTGTGACAACGCATATCAGTCGATTGCGAAAGTTAAGCAATGATGACCCAAAGCAGTAACGACGCAGAGATAGTCCATGTCACAAAAGAAGTCCCCTAGAGGCAGCGCTGTAGTCACATTTCTTTCGTGACACTGACTTCGGCATTCAATATAGCAACAGGTGGTTGGATATCAAGCGACACAAGAACTGCAAGCCTTCAGAAGAACCGAATGTCGTAAAGAGGCGTAGGTTAGTCATGACTGGCAGGTTAAAATCCTCACAGATCAATCCTACAGCGCTTAACCTAACCTAACACACTAAAGATCCCTGTGCCCGAAATAAAATGTTATTTATTCATTTTAAAATCGCAGGAGCCTCTATGCATTCATACAATGCAATACTACTGGTATTTTATTTTAAACTAGATGATTCCCGCGACTTCATACGCGTGGATTAAGATTTTTTGAATCCCGCAGGAACTTTTTAATTTTCCGGGATACAGCCTATGTCCTTCCCGGGATACAATCTACCCCTGTAGGTACCAAATTTCATCAAAATCTGTTGAACAGATGGGCGTGACGTGAAAGCGTAGCAGACAGGCAGACAGACAGACAGATACAGACAGACAGACAGATTGACAGACAGACGGACGGATAGACAGTAAGACAGACACACTTTCGCATTTATAATATTAGTATGGATGACTTACCTTAGGATACTTAAGATGAACAAGTTCAGGATACAAATCATCGGGATCAGTCTTGTCTTCATAGTAATAATAGGAGTAAGTTTCCACCAATGTATCGTCGAAACTAGCAAATGCCAAATATCTGCCATCCTTTGAGAACCAGGTGGCTTGACCCGTGTACATAACGTCCTCTGCAATAATCAAAAAAATGTATACTTAAGCGTACTTATTTGATATAGGTCCCGTCACGTAAAAAGAACGATGAGAGACAATGGAGGGGATGTGTCTAAACATAGATTTTAGCGGCGCGGGAAGCCTAGTTCAACTGACGAAACAAGTGAATATAATTAAAATTATTAAAAAATACGACTGCTCTGCCGTAGCCCGTATTGAATTACCTTTGGAATCTAATTCACATTTTTATTAAATTATATTTTTTTGTGAATCACTGGATATTGAACTATAGTGTTATAAATTCTTGGAATCTACTCATCATTTTCTAGATGATAATTATATAGTTAATGTTAATTTGGAATATTTTTTTTTTCAACTTTAGTCTTTAATGCGGGACCATGGTCACCCCATCAATTTTTTTTAATTTTACTAGCCTATGTCACCCGGAATAAGCAAGGGATTCTAACGATACCTCATTTATCAAAATCGGTTCAGGCGTATAGAAGTTGTGGTGGAATATACAAACTCACATACATACATACATGAACCCTGAAAACAATATACTCCTTTTTTCAGGCAGTCGTATAAAAATTGCTTACGCGCAGAGGAATACCGGCTGATCGTTCCCAATAACCTTCCCTCCCCTTCATTTGATCGATAAATGGCTCAGTGCGCAGGTAATAAGCGATCAATCACTTACGCAGGCGAAATTGCTCAGTTTACAGCACCGACGCAATGTCGCCTGCTTATCGGTTTTTTATCGGATATACCATGGAGAGTGTGCTCAGGAACTTCACAACCTTGTTCCTCCTTCCCCGTTCTACCACAGAACAGCGAGAAACCGTCTGCGTTGGCATCCTTATGTGGTTGATGTCCAATCTGCCCGCACAAAACGTTTTTGCTCGACGTTTCTGATCTGAACCGCTAGGGTGTGGAACACCCTCCCAGCGCACGTGTTCCCTGCCACGTATAACTAAGGTACCTTCAAGGCAAGAGTGAATAGGCATCTTCTAGGCAAGCGCGTTCCAACCTAGACCTCATCATTGCTTTGCACTAAGCATGATTGTCGTCAAGCGCAAGCCTATCTCACAATTTAAAAAAAAAAGGCCAGCGTTTGCTGGCCGCGGCCAGCGGTCGGCCATCTCATGACTAAAGACAAGACCATAGGTAGATAGGATCAAAAATAATCCTCACTAATTAGATACATCCATATTATTAAAGGCAAAATACTCAATCAAAGACCAATAATGTTACCTTCGTACACCCAATCCGTATGTCCATTGTAAATAACTCCTGGTTCACCATCTGCAGTGAGCTGTATTGGCGCGGAACTATTCGCAGGTAAGTAGTACAAATCATTGTCCTTCACGTAGGCCAAGGAGTCGTTATTACCGAATATGCAAAGCTGTAATCGCTGGTGCTCGGCGATGTATCTCGTGGTACTGAAAAATTAAAAGAATTTAAGGTAGGGACAGTGGGGGTACAGTGTTACACGGGGTGCAATGTAACGTTCCTCCTAAAAATTGAATTTCCAAAGTTTTCGCGCTCTTTTTTTTCGACCAATACCGGCATTGTAACAGTTCATCGTGAAGTTAGTCTAAGATCTCAGTCTGTCATGGTGGTCGTTTTATCGCAACAAAATAGTTTTGGGAAGTAAAAAGTTTAAATTTCTCTGTGAAAATCTTTTGTGTTTAGTGAAACAGTATAAATAATAGGTGAGTTATGTTTTCTATATAAACTAGTGGTTCGCCCCGAACTAAGACCTCGCGGCGCCATCTATTGACATAAATGTGAAGTTCTGTTAAAAATACTGAAGCTCATTAAAAATTAAATAATTCCGTTTCCTTACAATATTTATCTAATTTTAGTATTTGTTGTTCAAGTACAGGATATAATTGAAATAATTGATCAAATTTCAGGCTCATCCTTTCAGAAAATTTCGAGTTCTGAGGTCATCTTTGGACGTTAGAAAATCACCACTTTGAAAGCCCCCCATTTCGTCAATTTTAGGGGAAAAATTTAAAAAAAAATATTTTTGGACTCTATTCCTAATTATCTTTAAAATGATATACCGCAACCCTATGTAACTCTATAAAAAATATTTTACTTCGCATTCGCTTCTATGAGAGCCCCCCTGAAATAAAGATTTTTATTATTTTTTAAGCCATATTCGGCGGGAGGCCATTGGTTTACATATTATATTTAAAGCTGAAGTAATTGCGTTCAGTAATTCAGAAGTTATAATGCTCTGACAGACGGACGGACGGACGGACGGACGGACGGACGGACGGACGGACAAGTGCCAATTCACTCAAGTAGACTCAGAGACCTTCGCTTCGCTCGGTCAAATATTAGCATTCTTGACGACAATTATCACTTCTTATTTATTTTCTAACCTTAAAACGATTTCGGGTGGTGGTTTTGAATTTTTTGATACCGGTCGGGGCACAATGCAACGGGTACAATGTAACAGCGTTTCATTGTACCCCATCTCATTACATGTATGAGCAAAATACATGTAGCACATGTATTTTGTTTCAGATTGCTTAGGGGTATGAAGATGGTGAGAAACAGAGTAAGAAAGACTCAGAAAGGGCTTCACACGGAAGAGAATATGGAAGCCATAAGCCTTGTCGAGAACGGTATGAGTTTACGAACCGCAGCTGATTTAAAACACGTGAACTACATCACGTTATTCCGATTACCTGTCTGTGGGCAATAGCTCATATATTTTGATCTCTCAAAGCTTTGATGTGCCTTGTGTTTCATCCTACCCCAGACCTGGGGCGCAATGAAACACGGGAAGGGTTTTAAAAAAGTAGAATTAGTTTAGGTTAAGCGTAAATTTTTGAACTCACTTTTGAATACAAGTTGTAAGTCATAGACTGATCTAATGTTCCTATAAAAAAATTAGTTGATTTATTAAACCATTAAAAAAAAAATATCGTTTTCGTTTCATTGTACCCCCACTGTCCCTACATAATATAATATAACCTTCATCTTTATGTTATACGTTAAGCAACTTAGGGTTGATTTAGGGTGTAAGTGACGTAGGTACATTTTAAAACTACAATTTTAGTCTACATAAATATTGTAGTTATCTATGCTGTAGTGTACGTAGCTAAATTCGGTGAGCAGAAGATAGACAACCCGTTTGTCCGACAATTAGGGTGCCTTGCCACCAGAGATGTGCTCCGTTGCTAAGCTATGGATGTGTCTCAAAAGTTCAAAACCCACCAATAGGAGCGCTTCATGTTTACATCTAACGATCTGAGCTATGAAAATCAAGCGCTTCTTTTGGTTAGTTTGACACGCATCCTTAGCTTATCAACGTAGCACATTACCACGGTAGCACGGTACCTTTCTCTGTAGGAAAGTAGGTAGATTCATTAGGTACAGTAGAGTAGATGTCCAGTACTCATACGTATACCTATCCCGTCCCCTCAACTTTGGTACGGAGCTATTTTTACCTAACGTCATGGGCCATTATGAACTAAAAGAAATGTTTAAGTACTTACTTGTTATCAATATCGTACAAGGCAAACTTAGCCGTGGTAGAATATCGGTACACCTACAACGAATAATATAATTTTTAAAAAACGAAAACAAACCATCATAAAACCAATCATTAGATATTGATAAAAGATATTAATGCATTCTAGTTAATTTGTAAGAAATAATCATAAGTAGGCAGGTGATAAGGTAGGTAGTCATAAAATATATCTAACTGACTCATTTTTAGGGTTCCGTACCTCGAAAGGAAAAAGGAACCCTTATACTTATAGGATCACTTCGTAGTCCGTCTGTATGTAATTATGTAGTAGATGATACAGATGGACTCGGGAATTTCTCGGGAATGCGTGGAGGTATCAAGTTGAAATTAATATGAAATAGGTACTAAGGTCTATACGGTTCCTAGGAGCTGTAAAAAAATAAAGTTCTAAATCAATCAAAAGATACGGCCGTTTACGCCACATATTTTGCAAATTTTGATACTCGCCAATAAATCAAAACCTATACAGGGTACTTCCTGTTGACCTAGAATCATGAAATTTAGCAAGAAGCAAGTTCTCACAGCACAAGTTTAGGAAAAAAACCGAAAACCGATACATAATTAGGGTGCAGAAATAATAAATAGTGTGTCGAATTGTTTGTCAGACGCTACTAGTTTAGCGCCAAATAGGTACCTATGTAAGCCTGTTATTAATTCACATCTGCAGACATTTTTCTTGATATTTACTAAAATACTTAATATGTATTGTGTAGTGTGTTTGTTTGCGTGTGTTCCATATTATGGTGTGTACCTATGGAACTCTTTGTACGTGAGTCTGACTCGAACTTGACCGGTTTTTGATAAGACAAAAACCACACAACTTTCTTATCACTTACTTATCTGCAAACTATAACCACACAAAATAAACACGTGGAGAAAATATTATTATTTTCGGCGCGGCTTTTACGAGAGCTGAAGAGACGCGTCTCATACGACGCGACGCATATTTTCGCGTGCGTATGGTATGTAGGTAGGTACATTAATATGCCTGTATGGTATTTAAATAATATAGTTATAGATTGGGTATGGTTGTGACAATTTCCCTTTCTTCCCTACACACAACGCTGTCACTGTGGCTATCACAGTAGGTAAACAGAGAACGTATCTTCCTAGAATATGGGTGTGGTAACTAATATCTACTAACTAAATCTAGACTAATACTATTATTATAAATGCGAAAGTTTGGATGGATAAATGTTTGTTACTCAATCACGCCAGAACGACAGAACGGATCTGGATGAAATTTGGCACAGAAATAGATTACCTATTAAGTAGTCTGCAATAACGCAAAGGCTACTTTTTATCCCGAAAAATTTAAGAGTTCCCATGGAAACCAAAAAAACTGCAATCCACGTGGGTAATATTCTCACCAAAATAGGTACCTTAGACCTAGACTAGACTAGGTATTCTAGGTATTAATCTTTTTGCAAGATACTAACCGACTTAACTTCACTAGGAGCCAAAATGAATTTCCTGTCTTCTGAAAGTATCGGGTTGCTTGTATTCAGTTCTTGCTGAAAATTATAAAAAATAGGTAGGTTAGCTACTTAAATATATACCAACCCAGAGCACGAGGCTAATTTTTAGTGAGCAAATTTATTGCAAGATACTTATTAGTTTATTAACTCATCCAAATTACCCTGTTTTACTAAATGCACCTTGATGGCATAGAATACGAAATTAAAAGTAAAGTAGGTAGGTATACCTATTACTAAGGTAACTCCTTTAGAACTCTTTAATATAATATTGTAGATTAAATACAAGAGTTTTAAATGCAATAGGTCCGCACTATGGGTCAGCAAGAGGTCTTAGTTATATAATAATGTAAAAATAAAACTATCTAACGCACCATTAGATCACCCGAGACAAGAACTTTACTCTCTAGAGTGGGAACATCGAAGACGTAAATTCCAGGTTCTCCAGATTTCGTGTACGAGAATTCGGTATCTGAAATAAGAGCAAATATGTACCTACCTGCTATAGGTATATGCCTCCCGGGTCACAGCTGAAAATCAGCGCCCTGCACAAAACGTGCAAACGCAAGTTTTGATGCAGGGCAAAAGCTGAGCTGTACACCCATTCTGGGTGGTGTCACAGACAATCATAATTTTAGGTACAATAATTGACTGTTTGTTTGTGACACCATCGATGAATAAATGTATTTTCTTTCTTTCTTTAACCTACTAATTGCTAATAATATATTTCTTCCTTCTGACTGACTCCCTATGTATACCTATGTAATATCAAGCAGGCGGGGTTCCTAAGAAGTAGACTTTTAGACTTAGATGCCTTTTATTATCGTCAGTATGACTTACTTTTATCCTAATTACTCTATGGTTCCACAGTAGAAGTTTTTTACTACAAAAATGAAAATTAGAAAAATTATATATTCCAGAATCGAACACTGGATTTCCCACATACATAATTAAAATTTGATTTTGACACTAAAGCAACTTAGTCAATCCTTTTTCAAGTACTGGAACGCTAAATCGTGCGGTGGCACGTCTAAGTCTATGTCAGTAGTGGTCAGTACCTAGTGATGAGTAGCCCCGGACAAAGTATCAGCTACTACCAAACTGGCTCTGCCGGGAACCGAAACCGGGAGCACCCGACTAAGACCTCAGCGGTCAGCGCTCACCACTGTGTCACGGAGACTTTTTCTTACCAGAGATCCAGGTGCCATTGAAGCCACGTTGAGAGAACCTTCCTGATACAAAATCCTCTAGAGTGAATGGATTTTGCGCCGCCACCGTGCTGAGCAGCGCAGCCCAAACAAACCACGTGCCAAACTTAAAAAAAATTAGGTAACTAAGTAGGATTAAGTACCTATTTGTACGTTTTGCGCCGTGCAAGTAGGATTTTCGTTGTTTTTCGGCCAATAACTTCCATCATCTTTTTGGCTTTCTGTACTTCGATTCCACTACAGCCTATTAACGTCCCACTGCTGGGCACAGGCCTCCACTCTCATAGGAGAGGGAATTATAGCTTAGACCCACCACGCTGCTCCAATGCGGGTTGGCGGGCTTTAACGACTATTATCATGTTAGTGATAATAACCGGGACCGACGGCTTAACGTGCTCTCCGAGGCACGGGGGTGAAACACCGCCAAATTCCAACTCCGGGCTGGCACTGAAAATTTCTTAATTGAAAAACCCAATACCTAACAATTTTTATGCCCGACCGGAAATCGACAGGACCTCGTGATCCGCAGTCGACTATATGCTAACCGCTAGACCAACGAGGCGGTTGGCTTTTTTTTCGACATTTGGATCTTCGCAATCGTGCATTTGTCAAGTCAACATCTCCTGAAGATGGTCCGGTATCGGCGTGAAACGTACGTTGAGGGTAGTTTGGAAGATTTCTGTGGTGTGGATATCGCGGGCTACTCGTAAGTGCGGGATACATACTGTACCACATAGATTTACCTATTGTTGCGGATTATACTTTAGAGTTCCTTCATTATTTGGATCTTTGTATATGATGTTGATTTGAGATTAGTACAGAATTATGTACTTACAGCTAATCAAATTGATATATGATAATTTCTTATCAATAATAGTAGCTGTAATAAATATGAACACTTAAATACATTTAATTAAAACACTTACCTACCAATATTACAGCCTATGCAAACCGACTGAACCCATTATGGTGAAATTTTGAAATAAAAAGGAAAATGAGTTTCTATATGGTAGATAAACAGCTGAAGTCCCATCGAATTACAAATTGAGTATTTGGAAGCTACCTTTATTAATGTATCGACATATTTTAAATTGTATCCACTACAGCCCATTAACGTCCCACTGCTGGGCACAGGCCTCCACTCTCATAGGAGAGAGGGAATTAGAGCTTAGACCCACCACGCTCGCTTAGACTATTATCATATTAGTGATAATAACTGAGACCGACGGCTTAACGTGCTCTCCGAGGCACGGGGGTGGAACACCGCCAACTTCCTAACTCCGGGCTACTTAGTAGGTGCTGAGAATTTCTAGTCAGAAAACCCCAATACTAAATTATGGCCCGACCCGGGACCTCGTCGGCCGCCGTCAAACAAGCCAACCACTAGACCAACGAGGCAATTTAAATTGTAAAGGTACCCAACCATAATGTTGTGGGTGCTCGGGTAAAAAGGAATTCCAGTTTCCTTTTACCTACTGGCGGGAGCAGCTGATAACTAAATAAGTACCTCATCTAAAGAACTACTTACAATAAAATAATTATTATTAATAAACGAGACGAAATAACTTACCATTAGATTTATAAATACTTTTTACTAACAAATTGTTTCTTGGATTGGTTGACGGTATCAATCCGCCAACGCAACTGTCTTATTGTTGCAATATAATATTTATCAAAGCTTGTTATCTCAGATACGCTAGATTATCTCAAGATAACATGTAATTGTATGCCACTTTAGGTCACCATTGATTAGATAAATTATTTTAAAATTATTAGCATTAAAAAGTATTTCGTAGATTCCAATTTCAAGGTTCTGATATTGTAATGAATAGTTAGGTCATCTCATACTTGATGTTGCTTGTTCATTGCTTTAAAAAGCTAAACAGATTTTGATTTAAATTTATGAAAGCTAGATGAAAGCACCTCCGTCACAAATGAAGCTAATAGGTATTTAACAAATAATCTCAAATCATACGATTATTATAAATGCGAAAGTTTTTGTTTGTTGATTAGTCCTTCAATCAAGTCGCAACAGAGCAATGGGTCGACGTGATTTTTTTGCGTGATTTTGTTGCATGAGAACAGTGACAACTTTTTATCCCGGAAAATCAAAGCGTTCCTCGGGATTTTTAAACCTAAATCTATGCCGACAAAGTTACGGGTATCATCTAGTATCTAAATAAAACAAGTACATCAAAGAAGAAACGTTTATTTGACATCAAATTATTTGTATTATATATTATTGAAGACAAATTTGCTCTCATACAATTTGCAACACATTTTTTTAAATTCAACTCGGTACACATTTTCAAGTCAAAAACAGTGTTATTAAAAGTTTCAATGGAATAATTATTTCACATAATTACCTTGCATTTTGAAAACACAAGTGTAAAAACTTCGTAATTTGAATTATTTCCAGGAGTTTAAAACTGAAATGTCCACCATTCGTTTTTTCTTCAATCTTGAATAGACAAATCCATTTCTTGACATGTGGCATGGAACCATTTAAAGGTCAATATCCTTTCATGTTAGTCTCATGTATCATCTTAATGTTGGAACAAATGACTTGGAAAAATGGTTTTTGTCAATGTCCATGTAATATTCAGAATTCGGATGTCGTATATTTCACAGCCGCTGAACAATAAGTCTGTCACCAAATCCAACGCCGATTCTCTAAATAATTGAGATGAATCAGGGAACGAAGCGCATTCCAGAGCGGAGATCCAACATGTCGGCCACGAACGGCCAAGCGACAGCGATACTCCATCGACCAAATAAATGATAGATTTTCCTCCATTGGTGCCCTTTCTATAACATTTCGCATAATATAAGTTTCATTTGTTCTGCTGCTTCGTCATATCTTGTATGCCTTCATAATAATTGTAGAAGTCTTCGCTAAACCTAATTTAACTTACAGTATTACATACAATTTAATATTTATTCTATTAAGCAATAATTAAAATTATGTACTTAAACTGTCACACTACAGTGACACTGACAGTGGTTCTATATCTGAAAAAAATATCGCCATCGCGACAAAGCATTAATATTAAAATGATAAGTAGCATATCATGGGAGTATTGTTAGTGTAGCTGTAGTTCATAATGTAAGAAATACGAATGCAATATGTGTGGGTGCATCTAAATGTGTGTTTATGGTATGTATGAGTGTGTATGGTGTGTGTGCGAGAGGGTGTGTGTGGTGTGTGTGAATGTGTGCGTGTGTGTGTGAGTGCGTATGTGATGTTTGTGTGTGGTGTTTGTGTGTGGTGTTTGTGTGTGGTGTTTGTGTGGGGTGTTTGGGTGGGGTGTTTGTGTGGGGTGTTTGTGTGGGGTGTTTGTGTGGGGTGTGTGTGCATGTGTGTCGTACTGCTGTAGACGGACCATGCTAATGTCTGCGATGAGGACGTCGCTGTTCTTGTTGTTGCAGACGACGCTCGTGCTCAGCCATATGCTGCCTTCGTTGCTCCTCTTTAACGGCAATCTGGAATGAAAAAGTAAGAATATACACAATGTTTATCAAGGAATTTGTTTCAGCTAGAGTGCCACATTCCTTTACAAATCAATAAGTTCATAAATAATCAATATTAACCAATAGTTGATGATAAATGGAGCAAAACAGTAATGAATTGGTACACTGGTCATTTCAAGAGAAAAAGGGGTAGACCAATGCAAGGATAGTTCGACGATATTCGAGCAGTCCAGAACATCTGGTGACAGAGGTATGTGGGGACAATTTGAGAGGGGCCTTTACCAACAAAAGGCAAACAGACAACGTTGTCAAGGCGGTACAAAATTTAATTGTGTAAGTAATTAGCGTCTACGTAATTTAATATCATTGTAGAATAAGCTCGCTCATTGTCTGAATAAAGGCTTTATTTATTTATTTATTAAATTAAAGTCTAAGCTCTAATTCCCTCTCTCCTATGAGAGTTGAGGCCTGTACCCAGCAGTAGGACTTTAATGGGCTTAGGCCTCTTATTATCCCGGAAAATTCAAGAGTTCCCGCAGGAATCCAAAAACCTTAATCCACGCGGACGTAGTCGCGGGCATCAACTAGTACTCAATATTTTATAATGCACTACAAGTGCTGGTCATAACATGGTAGCTGGTTACCATATGCTATGGGTGTCGTACTATATTAAACACACACTGCTAATCGGTTTCTGTACTGCATTGTACCAGAGTAAATTGCTTCGTAGGCACTAATTTGCTGAAGTTACTAGCCAACACCTAAGCCTCCCACCAGGCAAAATTAATATTGGCGATATCGTGATTGGCGGGTTTTAGACTGCATAATCACTTAAGTATCACATTATGGATAGAATGGTGGTAAAGCACTAAACTACAGATCTTACAGTTTCAGCTGACAGCGGCAGCCAATATATGCAAGGAGTTGCTTTTGTCTTTCTGAATAAGTCATCCAACAACTTAGCAGGTGCTTCCTCCTCCTTCTTCTTAAACTTTCGCGCTAGAACATAACAATTGAAATCATTTTAAAATGTCTTTTGCACTAATTAAAAGATGATGCCTTCAACTTTGTCTGTGTTGAGTAAGGATTTTCATTTCCAATGGAACTCTTTAATCTTCCAGGATAAACCTATGTCCTTCCCTGGGGTGCATAGGCATACCCTATCTCTATACAAAATTTCATCAAAATCGGTTGAATATATGGGCAGTGAAAGTGTAGCAAACACACACTTTCACAATTATAATATTAGTAGTTTGAACTTGAATTCTACCACATTCTACTATCTACACTGGGATACAGCTAAGCTTTGTTTAGTGTTTACACAGCCAAATTTTACACTTAGTAGTACACTATATATAAAGCAGATGAAGCCCGCAATGTCATTGACGATTAAGATTTTTCTTATTCCTGCGGGAAGTCCTTAATGTTCTGGGATAAAAAGAAGCCCACAACCTTCCCCTAGTATGCACCCTATCTCTATACCAAATTTCATCAAAATCGGTTGAAAAGATGGGCCGCCGTTAAAGCACAGAAGACAGACAAAACTAATAATATTACTGTTGAAGTACCCACTAGCTGTTAAATAAAAACAGTTTGTCCAACTGTCGTTTGATGCATAAAAGCGACCGTTCTACGGACACAGCGCCACTCTCATTTCGATTTTTGAAGCAAAGTGCGATTTTTGCCACGCGTGTGCGACCATTTAAATTTTTTACTGTGAATTTGTGTTAGTTGTGTTAACAGTGATAAATCTGGTGTTAATTGTGTTGTGATTACAATTTGTTCATTTGAGTTTTGATCTGAAAGTTTAATTTGTGTTAAAATTTAAATCCTGTTTGTTGTATTTTTTAATTTTATCCACTTCTGGTTGCCTATATTACTGTATTGAGTAGAACATCTTTAGTATAGGACTAATCCAGTTCGCCAGCTCCTCATTTATATTATTAGTATGGATTATAGACAATATTAGTATGGATTATGGACCAGCGCAATATAATCTAAGAGCTCGAGAGCAAAATAGAGTTGCAACTCCATTGCATAGACTTGCATTTTTGTAAACAGTGTAATTTTATTTTACCTTACAAATTATTTGTTAGCAATATTAATAAAATTTTAGTGAACCTCTTACCTGGCTCAGGACTTCGTTCTATGGTTCGATGTCTCCTCTTCTCAGGGGGTCTCTCATCTCTATGGCTCTTATCTGGGCGGCTCACTTCCTTTGATTTTTCATTTTTACCAACATCCCACTCTCGCATTGCAGCTTTTCGCTCCCATGGTTTCTCCTATAATAAAACCAATATCATTATTTGCTTCAAATACCCAAATCTATACTAATATTATAAAGAGGTAAAGTTTGTGAGTTTGTGACATTGTAGGGGGTAATCTCTGGATCTACTGAACTGATTTCGAAAATTCTGGTACCAATAGAAAGCCACATTATTTGTGAGTGTCATAGGCTATATATATTTACCCGAAAAATTAGGGAGGTCCCGTGGGAATTTAAAAAACTCATTTCACGCGGACGAAGTCGCGGGCATCTGCTAGTAGCAAATAATTTAATAATTTTCATTTTTACATTTTAATTCTTAAAACTTAAGTATTTAGTATGAATTATTATATGGATAGGGAAGGGTAAGAGATTGTGTTTATCAGAATAAGCTAAATTTTCAAATCTTTGCAGAATTACCACATTTAAGTAAATATTAGTTAAAATAATTAAACAATTAGTATCTTACCAATTCCCCTTTTTCTCTTTTTATATCTTGCTCCCGAAGCCAATCCTCCACAGTGCCAGGAATGGTTGATGCCTGTGCGTTATCTGTGTCCTCATTAGCCTTAGCTTTGTCAAAGTCCTCTTGAGTTGAAAAGTCAACATGTAATGTCTTAGGGTTTGAGACAGGCCATGTCACACCATGTAGAGCATGCCTTGTTTCAACAGCTTGACTGTAACAAGGGTTTGATTAAGCTAACTATCCAAAACCGAAAAACAAATAGAATTGCATTGACAAAAAAATTGACCTCTATGGTGCAGTGTTGAGTGCCATTGTCTTAATTTGTGGAGGCAACGGGTTTGATCCCCGGCAGGATCCGATTAGCGATCGATTTAGCGTTCCGGTACGATGCCATGTAGAAACCGAATAGGGGTATGGGTTTAATATAACTGCCATGCCCCTAACAGGTTAGCCCGCTACCATCTTAGACTGCATCATCACTTACCATCAGGTGAGATCACAGTCAAGGGCTAACTTGTAGTGGATAAAAAAAAGGATCAATTTGAGAATTTATAATTTCTGAATTTTCCCTGGCTTCAGCCATGGCTAGTTAGCACCCTACAGGCAAATACATGCCGCCAAGCAATTTAACATTCCAGTACGATGCCATGTAGAAACCGAATAGGGGTATTAGTGTAATATAACTGCCATGCCCTTAGCCTGCTACCATCTTAGACTGCATCATCACTTACCATCAGGTGAGATCGCAGTCAAGGGCTAACTGGTAGTGGATAAAAAAAAAGGCATACAATTATAAGTACACTTACTCTTCATTTTCATATTTAACATAACATTTGGATTTAATTTTGTCAATCCAAAAGCCATGATCTACAATCCTTCCTGTTCTTTGCAGAAGATTTTTCAACTGTGGCAAAGTGAATGGCCTCACTAAGTTTGTTATGTACAAAATGCTAGATTGCTTATGTCTTGGTGGACTTGGCGGTCTTGTTATTATGCTGTCCTGTTCTTTAACTATTGATATTTTACGTGTCATTGCAAGATTTGTATCCTTGACTTTTACATTTTCCTTATCTTTATCCTCAATTTTTTTTTCTTTCTTAAAACTTTCCATATTGTCTGTATTGTCAATAATGATTTTGGGTAGTACAGGTCTGTCAATTTTCTCAGGTACTCCTATCCTTTTATGCTTTTTCTCTTCGATCACTTCATCAAATTCTGCAGGCTTGACATCAGGTATTATTTCTTTCAGAACATCAGTAGAAATTGTTATTGATTTTTGTGTAGACAATTTACTAGGACGTGAGCCCCATCTTCTTTTTCTGTTAACAACCAATGGTGCTACTTCACCATTGGGAATATCTGTTGTACTTTGTGAATCTTCTATAGTATTTTGAGCTGCAATTGCTGAATTCGAGACTTTTGCAGCATCATCCGGTGTGGAATCTGGTGGTGGTGTTGTTGATCGGTTTTCTATATTTGTATTATTTTCTGCCTCCATTTTGTTACTACTTATTTTGCCCTCAGTATTAGACCTCGGCTGCCCTGAAATTTCAGTTGTACTTTTATTAATACTTACCTCACTTGGAACAAAATTGCTTACTTCCTTATCCTGGTCCAATGATGTTTTTGATTTTGCATCCTGAGATTCACTAAAACTCACTTCGGATGATTCACATCGGCTCTCTTCAGCATGCAATTCTAAAATTTCAGATTTTTCAGCTGAAAGACTCCTTTTCCTAAGTGGACTTTCTCCACTAGGTAAAAATACATTATTTTTTTGTTCTGTAGCAATATCTGATTTTAGAAATGTAGTAACAGCTTCACTGTCAGAAGTCTTATCTTGGACTTTATTATCTTTTGAAGCTTCTGTATCTTTTGAAGCATCAGTGTCTTTTGCAACTTCAGTGTCTTTTGCAGCTTCAGTGTCTTTTGAAGCATCATCGCCTTTTGCAGCATCAGTATCTTTTGAAGAGTCATTGTTTTTTGAAGAGTTGTTGCTTTTAGAAGCCTCAGTATCTTTTGAAACCTCAGAATCTTTTGAAGCCTCACTGTCCTTTAAAGCCTTAGTCTCTTTTGAAGCCTCATTGTCTTTTGAAGCCTCAGTATTTTTTGAAGCCTCTGCCTCTTCTAAAGCTGCTGTGTCAGTATTCTTTTCTTCAACTTTCGCTGTTTCAGAAGAGTCTACTTTGTCACATTTAATTTCCTCATGAGTTGTTGACATTGGTGTTTCATCAGTTGAAGAGGTACTTTGGTTTACACTTTGATCTGGTTCTGACTCTGATGGTTTTGATGCTGGTACATCTTTTATTTCAATTTCAGTTTCTTCTCCTTGGGTTTCATCGTTCTTCTCAACATCTTTTGACTCAGTGCACCGTCTGGAACGGCGCTTTGACTTTTTCTTATCCTCGCCTTCTACACTCTGAGTATCGCTGGAACTTGTAGCTCGAGTATGCTTCCTTTTGCTCCTAGGTGATCTATCAATCCTTTCAGGAGTCGAAGGCGGGCGAGCGAGACATAATTTTAATTTTTTAATTTCACCAACATCTCCGGAGGTCTCGGCCGATTTAACTTGCCATACCTGATCCGGTGACTCTTTGGAACCATCCTCCTTCCCCGATTTCGGAGGTTCACTGGCCTTTGTTTCAGCAATCTCAGCGGTTTCAACTGCAGGCGGAGGATCTTCAGTAGACTCACTGGCGGACGAAGATGACTGTTTTCTGCTTCGTCTAGCATGTTTCGCTTTTTCTACCTTTTCCTTCTTTTCCGGTGAAGGTTTTGATTTCTTGCTAGCGGTGCGATCACTCTTACGACGCATCGTGGGATACCGGCTGTCACGTAGATTCTAATTTGTATTAGTAAGAAATCAATGATACATTCAATCCGCACTGAGAAATAATAAATATTTAGTATCGCACGAGTTTACAACCTCACAAATCACAATATTACCGAAAGAAACACAAGGACGCCATTAGGCCATTAGTTAACAAGCCGCCATGTTGAATTCAATCCATAGATAAATAATTCAATCCATAGTTATATATTTTTATTAATTTATTTTACGGCCCTGGATACAAGTCCTTTAATGACTAATCCATAGATTAATATTATGGAGGCCTTGAGGTAAGGAGTCATGGGAGAAAAGTTGAAAAAGTGTCCAGTGGTTGCTGAGATTGCTGTAAATAACAGTTCAAAAACCTTCCACAGTGGTATGAATGTAGCAATTGTAGATGAACTGAAGTGTGCCGAGTTAAAAAATTTAATATTATTGTCGACTAAATTATTTAATTAATGAAAATTTCAACAACTTACGTCGTACATAATAATGATGAATGTTTTATTTCCTTGTATATTTCTCAAACCTACTCTAATAAAATTTGGCGCTCCCACTGTCGAAAGTTTGTGACTTTGGTTTTTGAACTGTTATTTAAAGCAACCACTGGACATTTTTTCAACTTTTCTGATTTCTCCCATTTAACAGATTTTACTCCTCTTTTACTCCTTACCTCTACACTCCATAATATGATTGATGCAGGTTTTTAGGGTTTTACACTCAGATCAATGACCTCTACCTAAAGATTTCTCCATATTCCAAACTTTCAATGCAAAAACGAGATAGCTTTATGGCTTAAGAGGCCGGTTCGCGCCGCTCGCAACTTCTATTCGAACCGCAAATATAAATTTGCCGGTATATTGCTATCTCTATTTCACTGATGACACATGATCGCGTTCAAGCGAGATAGCAATATGAGCTTACAGAATTTGTTATACATTTAGTCTTGTTCCGTGAATACCAAAAATGATGAATGAAAACTTATCGTGCTTTTTACTTCGTATTGTTATTCTGTAACTTGACAATATAGGCTATGCTGCTGACCAATTAATACGTAAGATATCGTTGGTTTTAATATGAAACAAATAAGAGGGAAACATGTCCATCTTGTCGTAAAAATATGCAAAAAGCAATTCATTTACATTTCATTTTAGGAAAGTATTTTGAAAACATATAAATCCAGGGGACTAGATAGGATAGACAATTTGAATCCAAATAAACTCTCATTTTGGTGGAAATGTTCTCGAATTATTAATTATTTTGGTATTACGTTTGTATGGGCAATTCATTCTCCGCTGGCACCTTAATGCCCAAAGAAAGATAAGTGAATACTTTTTTTTTGTCCCTGTCAGCGTGTTCGATTTTTTTGCCTGCTAAAAGCTATTTTGACGTAACTAGTTGGCACACAAACTTATATACAGCTCATGTACATTGGAGGTTATTTATCTGAGATTGGAGGTTAGATGTGCAGTCAAAGTCTATTATGTTAATGTTCTAGCACGTTAAGCCGTCGGTCCCGATTATTATCACTAACATGATAATAGTCGTTAAAGCCCGCCAACCTGCATTGGAGCAGCGTGGTGGGTCTAAGCTCTAATTCCCTCTCTCCTATGAGAGTGGAGGCCTGTGCCCAGCAGTGGGACGTTAATAGGCTGTAGTGGTGGTGGTTCTCACCTCAGTTGACTTTGGACATGGAAAAAAATAATAAAAAAAAAAAAAAAAACCGACTTCAAAAACCACAAACACTAAAAAGTAAAAAATAATTTAATTTATTATGTATACAAGAGTTAATGTAGTTCTATAATAACATTTTTTGGAGTCGGTACCAATTAGCCGCATGAACCGTCTACCTACTCTTCATTATTGTTGACGTGACTCCACATTGGCACCGACTCCAAAAAATGTTATTATAGAACTACATTAACTCTTGTATACATAATAAATTAAATTATTTTTTACTTATTAGTGTTTGTGGTTTTTGAAGTCGGTTTTTTTTTTTTTTTTGAAATTTTTTTATTTCACAATTTTTAGTGGCCCCACTGTTTTAAAATACAGGGTGTAACCAGAACGCTAGTAAAAACGTCATTTAATCGTTACTCGTCGACTTGTCTAACTTAGACAAGTCAAGTACAAAGTCCTTTCATATGATACCCCACTTGGTATAGTTATCCTACTTTGAAATTTCAAACCCCTGATTTTCCCCACTTTTTTAATTAAACTAAAAATAATTTTCAATTTTTTTGAATTCCAGGATATTGGGCCACTATTATATACAACTCTTCCAAATTTCATGTCAATAGCTGTAATAGTTACTGAAATAATCGACTGTGACAGACGGACGGAGAAAGTCGCACCATAAGGGTCCATTGTTACCATTTTGGTACGAAACCCTAAAAAAAAAAAGATATTATGCTATGCATGGTTAAAACACTGTTTACAAAACTATCACACTGATCGCGAGCAATTTACTCTTAGGTATCCATTGAGGAGTTCCGTTCTCCATCTCCGGAGATATTCATCAGATCTTCACCAAATTAAAATGGGACCACCTCTGAAGTATGACATACCAAACAAAAAAAGAATTATCAAAATCGGTTCATAATTGGCGGAGAAATCGCGTAACAAACATACAAAAAAAACATACAGTCGAATTGAGAACCTCCTCCTTTTTTTGAAGTCGGTTAAAAAACTATAAGGGTTCTGATTTGGACAACGGATCTCTGACAACAAAAAACTTACATCTGGTGGAGTAAAAGTTGAACTTGTGAATCTGGGTCTGGGAACTGGGTCAATTTGTGAATTTATAATTTCTGAATGTTCCCTGGTCTGTCCTGGTGGGAGGCTTCGACCGTAGATAGTTACCACTCTACCTACCTAACCTACTTAAGGTCGATGACAAGGGTCTGCCCGCGAAATTCAAATTTAATTTGGTTTTTCACAATTTGTAAACTAATACGACAAAGTAGGCTTATGGCATTCAAATTGCGAGCGTAGGAATATCATCTTCACAGGTTTATATAAAAATCTTTACTTGAAAGTGTCCAGTTTAAGAAATTAGTCAAAATAATGAGTTTGACGTGAGTTACTCACAAATTAGTCATTAATTTGACTAATTTCTTAAACTGGGCACTTTCAAGTAAAGATTTTTATATAAACCTGTGAAGATGATATTCCTACGCTCGCAATTTGAATGCCATAAGCCTACTTTGTCGTATTAGTTTACAAATTGTGAAAAACCAAATTAAATTTGAATTTCGCGGGCAGTCGAAAATGGTCGATATGGCACCAGGAGATAGAATAGAACGGAACACACTACGTTCTATTAAATCAGCTGTAAAATGCTTGGAGCATATAACACTGGATGAATTGGGCTGCCAGTCTTTTATATTAATATTTTTCATACATAGGTTTTCTCAGGTACTTATTCATCCTTTGAAAACCTGAAATTAAAAGACAAAGTTACAAACTTATAATCAAAGAGTATATAATCACTACGTTCTTATAATAAAAGAGTTGTCAAGTCCGGCCCTGTAATTTTTTTAGAAATGTCAACAAGAGATTATTCATATAGGTAGTCAACAAAATAAAACATGTACCTATTTCTACAGAAAGAAAATCATAACATTATAGTTTTTATATAATATATATGCATGGGTACATATTTCGTCATAACAACTAAAAATATTAGATATCTTATCCTTGATACGATGCGATAAACGAAAAAATTTCAAAGCTACATGATAGCACGATACACAGAACACTTATACTCCTAGCGGCACGATAGCATGAAATTTACTTAGTACCGATGGATCATGGAACCGACGTTATTTCTGGGGTTTTCTACGAATCCTTGTAACACAGGGGGACACAACATTTCACCATATTATTTAAATAAATATTGGCTACTAAACCTCTAAATTAAAATTTCACAAAAAAATTATGACAACACAATGTAAACAAACGCCATAGGTTTTCTAAATGTCTTATTTTTCCAATACTTGTACAATATAATAAGAACATGTCACAGTCACACTTCAAATTAAAATCTTCCATAAAAGCATCCGACGTGATACCTGTAAATAAATATGTGTCGGAAAAAACTGGATTGACTGTAATAATAGCAAATGTCGAAGGACCCCTCGTGAATGGTTTCTTCTGCCTTGGTAAGTGTGTTGTGTTATTTTTTATTTTATTTTGAGCCATAAGTACTCTATTCTTATAAATATGTAGTCCTTACGACTTCACCAGGTGGATGTGCTCATTGCCAAACAGGCAGACCCGAGTTTGATTAAATAAGCAATTTGCTGTAAAAAATATTTCTGTGTAGGAATAGATTTATGTTCTTATCTATTGCCATGGACTATATGAAATCATTTTCACAGCAACTGAGGCCCATGATGATGATGGACTACCACACACATTGGAACGTCTCATCTTTTTGGGTTCCGAGAGATACCCTTACAAGAGTCTCCTTAATTTGATTGCAAACCGCTGTATGGCTTATGGGACCCATGCATGGACGCATACCGATCATACCTACTACACAACATACACAGCAGGAGATGCTGGTATGTTAACTTTGCTCCCTATATACATTGATCATATACTGAGGCCTACACTTACTGAGCAAGGGTTCATAACTGAGGTACACCATATCAATGGAGAGGGTGAGGATGCTGGTGTGGTGTATTGTGAGATACAGGAGCGGGAAAATACTGCTTTTACTAGGTAAGAGCATTTACTTGGGAGATCCTTTCATAAAATTTTATAGAATGTGTCGGATGGAATGAGTCTGAGTGGCCATGTCTCCTTAAGAACAATTGCAGTGTGGGTATGTGCAATAGCCTTCTAGCTGCCCCACTGTCAAAGGAAGTGCGGTCGCTCACTGGGATGTGTTAATGTTTAATTATTGTTGTTTTCAATATGTATTTATGAGTCTTGTTTGTTGGAAAAAAAAAGTGTGGTGTGGTGTCATGACAATAGATAGGAACGAAGATCCTTATTACATAAATATTCTTAACTTCTTTAGCCGCATTGAGCACTTTTTGGTAGGGGTAAAAATGTGGATGGCGGCGTCATCGACGTGCATGTCACCGACATGCTCGCGTTGTTACGAAGACAAAAGGTCTTAAATATAAATATACTACATTAGCAATTAAACTTTAATGCTTTATTGTTATGGTTTATATTTTAATTTTTTTTTTCACTGTTGCTTTATCTTACAACATCATCTTTGGTTGCCTTCAAATTGGAGATGAGTCGCGCTTATCATGTTATTAGTCTTTAGGCTTGTTACATTAGCCTTTAGCTTGCTTAATCTGACATGTCTTCAAAATAAATATTAGATTTTGTACAGATTAGTAAACAATAAACTTATTATTTTCACATAGTAATTTAATAAAAATATTTTTTACACTGTAAATGACAACATATTCACAATTTCACAATTTGATGTAAATTACTTATTGTATGTAATTTATAAAATTTACTTTCTGGTCCTGCAGATGTAAGTTAAAACTGATTCGTGCCATGTATCCTAATAGTGGGTACTCAGTTGACCCTGGAGGTATTATGGAAAACTTGAGAAATTCTACTGACATTACAAAAGTAAGCACAAATATAGGTAATTTAATTACACTTTGTCCCACTAAGTATAAATTAGTTTTTGCCATCAACTTCCACTATTTCATTCTGGGAAAAAGCCTTTCCGGCTGAACAGACCTGGATGAAATTTGACACAGAGATAGATTATAGTCTGGAAGGCTACCTACTTTTTATCCCGGAAAATTAAAGAGTTCCCCCGGGAACCAAAAAACCTCAATCCACGCGGATGAAGTTGGTGGCATCAGTTAATATCTTTATATTTATCACTAGCTGATGCCCGCGACATCGTCCGCGCGTTTTAACTAACAAATTTTTCCATATTTTCTCACCGTTTAAACCTTCCCTGGATTACGACAAACATTTCAAAACAAATATCAGCTAAATCGGCCCAGCCGTTCTCGAGTTTAAGCGAGACAAACGAACAGCGATTGATATTTATACATACATATAGGTGCATTATTAAAATGCAGACAAATCAAAATAAATGTCGTAACTAAACAACAACCATATCAATCGCATGTAGTTCTTAAACATATACAAAATCATAGATTTACAAACATTTCTAAGAAATGACTACTAAAACTCTCTTCTTTCTTGGTGATGCGGCATTTGCAGGGCTCTGTAACGAGACCCGGTGTCACTTTGACCGTTGCCGATCTATTGTGACCGCCACTATCTAAAGTTCTTGGCCAATACTACTTGCTGCTAGGAATATCAGCTTCATGGCCGGGATGTTCTTTGCTAGGTACTAGGTGCGTCCCTAGGAGGAGGCTACGTTTGTGCATTAGAGCGAGGCAGTAGCAGATAATGTGCAAAGGCGTTTCCTCAGCCTCACAGAATGCTTTCTGCATGAGGTACGAGATGGTACCTTGGCAGCTACCTCTCACAGTGACTACCAAGTCATCGGCATAGCCCTGGGCGTCAAAGTAAATATTAGCCAGCCTATTTAGCAGTTCATCTACTGCGAGGGTCCACAAAAGGAGTGAAAGAACTCCGCCCTGAGAACAGCCCCTGGTCGTAAGCACTTCTGTCAAGGAGTCGTTTAGCTCAATTTTGGCTATTTGGTTAGAGAGAATCGTTTCTTCCCATCTTACAGTGGTAGGGTTTTCTTGGCTAGGCATTCCACTATGGTGCGGATGGGAGTATTATCGAAGGCGCCCTCAATGTCAAGGAATGCCGAGAGGGCAATTTCCTTATCTTCCAGTGCCTTTTCTTTCTTTTCTCGAGGTTTAGCAGGGCAGTCTTGTTACTGAAACTTTACTAAGCTACCTACTTTAAGAGCACATATTTACAATGGTTGTAATAGGTAAAATAAAATCGTAATAAATGAAAATTCAGGTCTCTCAGCTTTGCAACTATGTAAACTGTCAAGGCCTAATCACATGTCTTAATCACAAGCCATATCATCATCATAATTATTTTATCTCACATATTATCATTGTTGCATTGCTTTTCAAAGGTACGAGATTACCACAAGAAATTCTACAGAGCTGAAAATCTAACAATCATTCTCACAGGACAAATTGAGGCAGATGATGTGTTTAAAGCATTAGCCACTGTGGAGGATGACATCATTGCCAAAGTGAGTCTAATATGCTTTTAAATAATGAGCTATATTTGTGGAGGCCAAATCTATCCTTTGTTTTATCGACCATGTTCATTGACCTACAGTGATGCACTTTTAATATGTGACCATAATAGATCTATACATAATGAATAAATATTGTCTGTGAGTGCATCACACAACAAATTGGATAGATTTTGGGCAATTTGTCCACACCTGAAGCAGATCCAAAATTTAGACCTAAACTATGTACCTAATTACTGAATTCCCATGTGGAAGCGAGATAATATAATATGGACTGAAGTCTGAATATACATGTGGTCCAATAGTAACGTCCAAATAAAAATATTTGATTCTTCGTACCTACACCTTTAAGAAAGTACCCCATGCATGTTGAGGGATTTTTGGTAATTTCAGAGTTATAATTTTTTTTTTGAGGGAGCAAGTGTTAAATTTTTTCTTTTTTTTTTGTGAACATTTTTTTTCTGGCGAGATTGGAAGCACGGCACTGTTTTTTGCTCAGTATGTTTTCTTATGGCACAGAGAGAAAAGGAAGTACAAGAAGAATGGGTTAGGCCATGGCAAACAATTCCTCCTCCACCAAACTACGAGGAGCTGCGAGAACAGTGGCCTGCCGATACTGAAGATTATGGACAGGTAATGGCCTTTACAGAAACATTTTTGTCTACTTCATACATAACACATCCATAATATTTATTTCTCTAATGATTTGATCGCGATTCACGTAAAAAATACTTTGCCAAATGAGATCAATGTATTGTAGTTTCAAAGCTTATGTACCATCCTACCTACCTATAGACGTTATCTACTAATACGTAATATTATATAAATTATCTTTGACGTAAGTTTCAAGAGCCCAAGCAGTGGTAAACAACGACACGCGAGTTTGTAGAGAACATGGGTGAGGTCAGATTTTTGCTGTTTCGTTTCCTATCTGTTTTCGACAGCACCAAAATACCGGTTGAGCCATTATCAATACCTACTGATTGTTATCTGGTGTCAAACCTAAGGGGTGAAATCCCGTGCACCTAGTTCGGTTATATGCGAAAAGATTTGGCATGTTACAGACTACTACTTTTAGGATGAATGACCACTATGTGATGAATTGACAACGGTCCCGATCCTAGACAAAAAGTAGAATCCTATGCAGACAATGAATCAGAACTTTACTCAGAGATTCTGAGGAAACAATCGAATAATATATCTATTCTTCTTCTCCTTTCTACTGAGCAGGTTTCCGCAGTTAAACTTCTTATTAGAAGATTATATCAAATAATCAAATTGTATGCTAGAAAAACTCTAGGGGAGAGTCGGCACTGAAGCTGAAGCACAGGTTCACCTTAGTTCATAATATATAGTAAATAATTAGATCAGTACTACTTACATTATATACTTATGCATACTTATTTTTACAAGACTTGTAATGTTTCAATACAATGTAAAAAATGTAACCTAAAGTATTTATGTAACTAGATATATTTTTTGGCATAAATAAATATTATTTATTTATTTATTAGCTATTATGTTGTTGTATTTCGTAAACAGGTTTGGTTTGGTTGGCGTGGGCCTATCTTGACAGAGCCAACTGCCCTCAAAGACTTGAAGGCTTGCGAGGTTCTACTGCGGTATCTATGTGACACGGCTGCAGCGCCTCTACAGCGCGCGCTCGTCGAAAGAGAAGACGCACTAGCGGGAGACGTGAGTATTTATTTCATCTGAAAATATTCTAGGAATTCAAATAACCAAAGATTTTCTAACAACTAACAATATAATAAATAAATTTATGTTTGAATTTAAATCTAAAATGTTTTAGAGTAAGTAATGATTTGTATCGACACAAACAACAAGAATAATTGAAAATAATAATTGCCAAATATTACTTGCAACAATAGGAACTAACATTGATCATTAGGATCATTTAGTTTTCCTTCCTGATAGGCTCTGCCTGTGTTCATGAATAATTTGCGGGCTTAGAATTCCTAGAACGTCCTTGTTTTAGATGCTGCTATGAGAAAGCGTCGCATACTGTACTGACGTCTGACGTCAATGCTGCAGATGACGTAGCTGTTGTCGGTGTTGTTTTACAAAAAAAAAAGCTTTAAAGGTACCTTTTTTTTCAGGTATTCTACCACCCAACAGAAAATATAGCTCCACTAATAAAAATAGAGCTCTACAATGTGCCTGTTGATAAGCTCGAAATAGCTCGAGACGAGGCTCGGAAATGCTTGAAAACCGTAATTGACGGGGAGGAAGCTATCGACATGGATAGGATGAAACAGCTTCTTAGAAAAGAGCTTACAGAGATCATGGCCAGCCTCGAGTCTGATCCGAATTACGACATCGCGTTTAGGTGTATCGGCGATGCGTTGTACTCGCAGAATGAAAACGACGTAAGTAATATCGAGTATACACACATATTACTTACTACGGCTTCAGCGAATTTGACGCTCATATTAATTGCTTGTGTTGATGTTGTTTGAGCCTAAACTGAAATTATTTACATGATGGTTCTTTAATGTTGAATTTGTGTACAGATAGCTTCAGGTCTGTGCATAGATCTTGTGCTTTCCTTTAGCAGTCTAAAGGACTTCTTCTAATTCCAGGCAGAACTGGCAGAACTATTTTTTCCGAAAGGCTTTTAATTTTTTATTTCAGTTCATATCCCGTATGAACCCACATTATTCGCTAAACGAACTACTAAAAGAAAGTTCGGACTACTGGCGGGGATTACTGAAGAAATACTTCAGCGACGACGTAGTAACCATCATCGGTTCGCCGAGCATAGAGCTGCAAGCTAAGTGAGTTTCCATAAAAAAATACTTTAAAATGGTATCTATGGTATGGTATATAGAGACTATCTATCTATATTCTATGGTATCTTTGACTTTGATTAGACTTGAACGTTAGATTATTGTAAAGTTAATATATTCCTATATTTTTAGAATTTCTGAAGATGAGAAAAAAAGAATAGAAGAGCAGAGAGCACAGTTAGGAGATGAAGGATTGGCGGAAAAGGGTAAAATTCTCGATGAAGCTATGGAGTTCAATGAGGTATATATCATAGACCATATGAATAAATATATTAGTAATTAGTTAGTATTTTGTAATTAGATAATATTTAAATAAGCGGCTTGTCTTTTGTAAGACCAGACCAAATTTTTGAAGCAAGGTTCCCAAGTCTGTTTGAGTGACTTTGCATTTGTCCATTCGTCTGTCTATTATCAGCCGAGTATCAAATATAATTAATGAAACTTTTACTTTATAAGTAAGAGAGAGACATATTTTGTCATAACTTGTTAATAGGGATGATGCCCATATCAAAAATAAATTATATTTAACTGGTTAAATAGAGGGTCTTCCCTTTAATTCACATCCTCGGTTAGTTTTAAGTTTGTTAACCATTTTAAAGAAAAAAAGTGTGTTGAAATTTTATGACGTCACAACTGTGAATTTCATACAACTTCCATACTAGTGCGTTTTTAAGTTTGAGAAAGAGTTGCTGATTTTATTGAATTGTCATCATCCCTATTGTGTACTTGTCACCGACAAGTAAAGTCTGTGCTGAGTCAAAGTATACTGTATAGACCTCAGCCTTAGAGTGTGATATGGCTTACGTGGATGCAAGCAGAGTAGAGCACTGGCGTTACACTTTGACCAATCAGCTTAGTAAAAATTATCATACTATCATCTAACATTAACTTACTATGTAATAACCTACAATCTTCTATCCATATCCATACTATATATAAAAATCAATTGCTGTTTGTTTGTCTCGCTAAAACTCGAGAACGGCTGGGTCGATTTAGCTGATTTTGGTTTTGAAATGTTTGTCGTAGTCCGGGAAGGTTTATACGGTGAGAAAATATGTAGAAATTGCGAGGAAGATAGTAAAAACAACAATTTCATTTTCCCATATAAACTGTTCTACTTATTTTCCTGTCAAACTTTTGACGTGCAATCGGGTTCCGGGTTCAGGGCAAGACAACGTCTGCCATCACTAGTCATAAAAAAAATATCATAATTATGAGGAATACGACGCAGAATGAGATAGTGTGGCCAACACAATCTCTAAACTAAACAGACAGCTCTAAATTTAGTGCTTCGCCTTTCCGCAGCGAGTATTATAAAAGGGATAGCAATATCAGTAGAGCTGTCATTTTAGTTTAGTTTAGAGTCAGTGTACAGTAGAATTGGGATGATGCCAATATCAAAAATAAATTATTTCTAACTGTTTATTAAATACAGGGTATTGTAAAAGTCCTAAAATTCACATCCTCGGTTAGTTTTAGGTCTGATAACCATTTTAAAATATAGATTAAAGAAAAAAAGTGCGTTGAAATTTGATGACGTCACTATTTTGATTTACATACAACTTCCATACTAAAAATGCGTTTTTAAGTTTCTTTTATCCACTGCAAGTTAGCCCTTGACTGCGATCTCACCTGATGGTAAGTGATTATGCAGTCTAAGATGGTAGCGGGCTAACCTGTTACGGGCATGGCAGTTATATTAAACCCATACCCCTATTCGGTTTGATAAAGAGTTGCTGATTTAATTGATTTTTCATCATCCCTATTGGCATCATTGATAATATTGTGTCGGCAGCGCCCCCCGCCCCCGGGCACGCTGGCCGCGGTGCCGGTGCCGTCGTGCGACAACCTCAAGTGCCACAAGATCAGCTCGTGGCACTCCGGCGGCGCGCTGTGCCCGCACTTCGACCTCCGGGAGATACCCATATATGCGCGCGCGCACAGCCTGACCACCAACTTTGTCTATGTGAGTGATAGTGCTATATTAAGAGTACTAGCTGATGCCCGCACTTCGCCCTCCAGGAGATATCCATGTATGCGCGCGCGCACAGCCTGACCACCAACTTTGTCTATGTGAGTGATAGTGCTATATTAAGAGTACTAGCTGATGCCCGCACTTCGCCCTCCAGGAGATATCCATGTATGCGCGCGCGCACAGCCTGACCACCAACTTTGTCTATGTGAGTGATGGTGCTATATTAAGAGTACTAGCTGATGCCCGCACTTCGCCCTCCAGGAGATATCCATGTATGCGCGCGCGCACAGCCTGACCACCAACTTTGTCTATGTGAGTGATGGTGCTATATTAAGAGTACTAGCTGATGCCCGCACTTCGCCGTCCAGGAGATATCCATGTATGCGCACGCGCACAGCCTGACCACACACTTTGTCTATGTGAGTGATGGTGCTATATTAAGAGTACTAGCTGATGCCCCACTTCGCCCTCCAGGAGATATCCATGTATGCGCGCGCGCACAGCCTGACCACCAACTTTGTCTATGTGAGTGATGGTGCTATATTAAGAGTACTAGCTGATGCCCGCACTTCGCCCTCCAGGAGATATCCATGTATGCGCGCGCGCACAGCCTGACCACCAACTTTGACTATTTGAGTCATAGTGCTATATTAAGTTTAGCTGATGCCCGCGACTTCGTCAGCGCGGAATAAGTTTTTTGATTCCCACGGGAACTCGATAATTTTCTGGGATAAAAAGTAGCCTATGTCACTTTCCAGGTCCTTAACTATGCCCATGCAAAAAATCACGTCGATAATATTATGATGAAATTTTGTCAGGGGTGTGTTGCATCCAGGGGAAGGGTATAGGCTACTTATTATCCCGTAAAAGTAAAGAGTTCCCATGGGAATAAAAAAAAACTTAACCCATGCGGACGAAGTCACTATATAAATTAACTCTGAATTCTCGAGTGCATGTGATCGCTATTTGTTAGTGATTGTTGTAAAAGCTGTTTTAAAATTATTGCTTGTTTTTCAGATGTCAATTATCCTAGATACCACAAACATAGACCACACTACGCGCAAATGGCTTCCGTTGCACCTCAACGCTCTAGCAGAATGCCCTGTATGGAGGGGAGATAAACTCATACCTCACGAGGAAGTGATGTCTACCACGGAACAGCTAACTGGCAGCTTCTCTAAGGATATCGGCTTGGAACGCTCGGGGAACTTCTCCGTGGGACAGTTCGGACAGTTCGTACAGATCGAAACCTGGGTAACGTGTCTTATATACTGTGAAATAATCTCTGCCACAGAGCAGCTAACTTTCAGCTTCCCTTACGACATCGGCTTCGGTCGCTCGGGATGCTTCGCCGTGGGACAATTCGGACACTTCGTACAGATCGAGACCAGGGTAACGTGTCTTAAACACTGAGAAGTGATCTCTGCCACAGAGCAACTAACTTTCAGCTTCTCTTACGACATCGGCTTCGGTCGCTTGGGATGCTTCGCCGTGGGACAATTCGGACACTTCGTACAGATCGAGACCAGGGTAACGTGTCTTAAACACTGAGAAGTGATCTCTGCCACAGAGCAACTAACTTTCAGCTTCTCTTACGACATCGGCTTCGGTCGCTTGGGATGCTTCGCCGTGGGACAATTCGGACACTTCGTACAGATCGAGACCAGGGTAACGTGTCTTAAACACTGAGAAGTGATCTCTGCCACAGAGCAACTAACTTTCAGCTTCTCTTACGACATCGGCTTCGGTCGCTTGGGATGCTTCGCCGTGGGACAATTCGGACACTTCGTACAGATCGAGACCAGGGTAACGTGTCTTAAACACTGAGAAGTGATCTCTGCCACAGAGCAACTAACTTTCAGCTTCTCTTACGACATCGGCTTCGGTCGCTTGGGATGCTTCGCCGTGGGACAATTCGGACACTTCGTACAGATCGAGACCAGGGTAACGTGTCTTAAACACTGAGAAGTGATCTCTGCCACAGAGCAACTAACTTTCAGCTTCTCTTACGACATCGGCTTCGGTCGCTCGGGATGCTTCGCCGTGGGACAATTCGGACACTTCGTACAGATCGAGACCAGGGTAACGTGTCTTAAACACTGAGAAGTGATCTCTGCCACAGAGCAACTAACTTTCAGCTTCTCTTACGACATCGGCTTCGGTCGCTTGGGATGCTTCGCCGTGGGACAATTCGGACACTTCGTACAGATCGAGACCAGGGTAACGTGTCTTAAACACTGAGAAGTGATCTCTGCCACAGAGCAACTAACTTTCAGCTTCTCTTACGACATCGGCTTCGGTCGCTTGGGATGCTTCGCCGTGGGACAATTCGGACACTTCGTACAGATCGAGACCAGGGTAACGTGTCTTAAACACTGAGAAGTGATCTCTGCCACAGAGCAGCTAACTTTCAGCTTCCCTTACGACATCGGCTTCGGTCGCTCGGGATGCTTCGCCGTGGGACAATTCGGACACTTCGTACAGATCGAGACCAGGGTAACGTGTCTTAAACACTGAGAAGTGATCTCTGCCACAGAGCAACTAACTTTCAGCTTCTCTTACGACATCGGCTTCGGTCGCTTGGGATGCTTCGCCGTGGGACAATTCGGACACTTCGTACAGATCGAGACCAGGGTAACGTGTCTTAAACACTGAGAAGTGATCTCTGCCACAGAGCAACTAACTTTCAGCTTCTCTTACGACATCGGCTTCGGTCGCTCGGGATGCTTCGCCGTGGGACAATTCGGACACTTCGTACAGATCGAGACCAGGGTAACGTGTCTTAAACACTGAGAAGTGATCTCTGCCACAGAGCAACTAACTTTCAGCTTCTCTTACGACATCGGCTTCGGTCGCTTGGGATGCTTCGCCGTGGGACAATTCGGACACTTCGTACAGATCGAGACCAGGGTAACGTGTCTTAAACACTGAGAAGTGATCTCTGCCACAGAGCAACTAACTTTCAGCTTCTCTTACGACATCGGCTTCGGTCGCTAGGGATGCTTCGCCGTGGGACAATTCGGACACTTCGTACAGATCGAGACCAGGGTAACGTGTCTTAAACACTGAGAAGTGATCTCTGCCACAGAGCAACTAACTTTCAGCTTCTCTTACGACATCGGCTTCGGACGCTCGGGGAACTTCGCCGTGGGACAGTTCGGACTCTTCATACAGATCGAGACCAGGGCAACGTGTCTTATACATATACTGAGTGATCCTAAGTGATCTCTGTGGTAGCCCGCTAATTGGAGCAGCGTGGTGGGTCTAAGCTCTTATTCCCTCTCTCCTATGAGAGCGGAGGCCTGTGCCCAGCAGTGTGACGTTAATGGGCTGTTGTGGTGGTGGATCTCTACCACAGAGCTGCTAACTGTCAGCTTCTCTAACAACATCGGCCATATATATCGTAGTTACTCTATGGCATCGGCTTCGGCTGCTCGGGGAACTTCGTCTTTAGACATTTCGGATATTTCGTACAGATCGAGACTAGGGTAACGATTGTATTATAAAATATCTCGCCCTTATTCACATTTTTGATTATTGTATAATGAAGTACCACATCAATTTTCAATCATCTGAATGTCAGAATCTACTTTGCCTTCAAATGCTCTGTGGGACTTCGTAATTATGTAGAAATAGGAGTCAGTCTCGAAAAATCTTTCTTTATCACAGAGCAGCTTACTGTCACCTGCTCAAACATTTGCGCACAATTTCTAAACTAAACTAAATAACAAGTCCAAACATATTGCTTTCCCTTTCATTGTGCTCCCTGTGCTAGAGAATATTAAAAACTTTAGTGCTGTCAATTTTCTTTAGTTTATATGTGTACAAAGAAGTTGCTACATTTATGGTTAAAACTCTACCGCAAATAGACTTCAGTTGGTTTTAATAACTAACATATTATGTTTCAGTGTGAACTGGTAGACTACGAAGAACTGGTGAATCACCTGTACGAATTATTGTACGCAGCTGAGATTACCAAAGACAGGTTGTTGGTGTGCGCGCAGAGATTAATAAATGATGTGCCGGAGGTAATAATCATTTACTTCTACGGAAACCCATGTCTATAGTACGGCCATTTTAAGCGCGGACAAAAGTTCATTGACGCACCTTCGCTATGAAACCCTCACGAAACTAACTAACTACGCCAAACTATAACTGTCTCTTTCGCACATATGAATAGACGCGCTTACGTGGTCGACAGTGGATTTCATAATAAAAGTCGTGACGTCTCACCACCGAAACATAGGTGTAAGTAACATTTTACGCGTCGTAACATCATGATTCATAATGTACTATAGTAGTACTAACGTATGTAAATATATTATGTACTTAGTGTTCAGTAATCAACGATCAATTAATGTTGCGAATAATTACACAATTGCTACGTGAACCTTAAGAATTTGTGAAAAAAAATTAATAAAAACATGAATAATTACTTCATTTGTTTATTTTCTTTGCCTTTGAATTAAACATAATATAATAATCATATCTATCGACTTTCCAAATCACAGAGTTGCTCAGATTGGAAGCAAAACTAAACCGAATTCTGCTACTAATGACTGAAAAATAGCTACTGTTTGTGTTTACTAAACTACAACGGCTACGAGTGATTAGTTTCTAAGATCAAAAATTCCGGGCTTTATCTTCAAACATATTAATAAATACGTATGTACGTATGGGTACGTATATATACGCATATGTACGGATTTAGGTAATTAAATAACACACATGGGTAGGAGTAGCTTGGGCGGTGGACGGAGAACTACTGGGCACTGGCGGGCGACTGCCTAGCTTTCCATGCCCTAACGCTAAACTGCTGACATACCAGTGCCCCCACAACGTAAACATAGCCCTTGACGGTACCTCAATACATACATAGGTACATCTGGGTCAAATTGCTTATGCCTCCTCCTTTTTTTAAAGTTGATTACAAATTAATCAATTACAATACAAGAATAAAAAGATAGACTCCGTACAAGGAGCCGATAGATTATAAGTATTATTTTTTACAGAAGACCAAAGTGTTGTTTACCCCTTCATTAGGCGAAAGACCTCTCGTTTGTCTGTTTACATTTTGTCCGCGCTTAAAATGGCCGTACTTTAGTCCTATTAGCTATGAATATATCCATGACTAGCTGATGCCCGCGACTTCTTCCGCGTGGTTTAATTTTTTTTTATTCCCGCGGGAACTCCTTAACTTTCCGGGATAAAAAGTAGCCTGTATCACCTCTACAGGTCCTTAACTATACCCATGCCAAAAATCACGTACTCCGTTGTTCTACTGCGGCGTGATTGAAGAACTAACCAACTAACAAACACACTTTCGCATTTATAATATAAGTATAATATAATGTACTGTGTTGAAATTTCTTAAGAAATTAAAAGGGTTGCTCAAATTTATTGGCTAGAAGTTGCCCGAGACTTCGTCCGCGTGGATAACGGAGTCCGCAGGAACTCTTATATCTCGATAGATTATAAACTGTCGACAGATTGTGAACCGTAACATACTGCTTACAATTTAACGCGTTATTTTTCGGTAAATTGTAATATATTAGGTATATTAACCCGATAGAACGGGATAGATAGAAGTTCCTGAATATTCATGTCAAACTCTAAATACCTGAATATTCATGTCAAACCCTAACCTAACCTATAGTTCGCGCGCGAGTTGAATGCAGAGTAAATGTATGGTGACACTTACATTTACTCTGCATTCAACTCGCGCGCGAACTGTACAAGAAAGAGACAAGAAAACGTAAAAACAATAAATATTTCATAAATTAATACTCAGAACATTGAACGGTTCACAATCTTTCGACAGTTTATAATCTATCGAGATAACAAACGTTATATTATAATCTAACGGTTTTTACAATCTTACGGTGACATATAGATAAAATGTTGCCTGTGTCAATTCGTTTAATACGCTATCTCCATTTCAGCCAAATTGGTCCAGTCAGTCAGCGTACATCCAAACTTACAAATACACAAACTTTGACATCCATACTACTTAATATTATAAATGCGAAAGTGTTTCTGTCTGTATACTGACTGCCACGCTTTAACGGCCTAGCTTTTCAACATATTTTTACGAAAAGTACAGAGAAAATTTCGTAAAAATTTCCCCGGGGAAAGGACATATTATTCTTTCCAACGAATGAGCAATTTCATACGAGATGTTTAGCTTACCGAGCGTAGCGAGCGATTTACTTGTGGTAAACACGTATCTGTATATGTGTAACAGTGTGCGTGAGATCGAACGCGGGTATGGTTAGCATAAATTTTTTTTTTAAAAATCCTATAATTGTACAATATTTTTTGTTGCAAATAATAAAAATAATAAAATCACAAAATTACTAGGTTAATTTAGTTCGATAATCAATCGTCTTCGTTTAAACTATCACTGTTACTTTGAAACTCATCAGTACCGCTGTCATTTGATTCACCTACATTAATAACAAACTCAAAGTCAGAATCAAAGTATATGTATTCTTTTTCAATTTTTTCTACATGATTGCAGGTATTAAGCCAAGTGTTGCTGTCAATGCTGTTCAATTCAAAAATTAAATTTTATACTTCAGTCATGTTTTGTGCTGTTTTTAGAGGCATGCGATTTTTTTAAATACCCCAGATATTTTCGATCGCGTTTAGCTCGGGATGATAGGGAGGCAATCGCAATATTTCGCAACCCTTGCTTTTTATTATCTCGTCAATTTTATACGTTATAAAACGCTCTTTATTTTTTTAAATTAAATCATACAGTTCTATATTGAAGGTAACGGCAACTCCTTTTCTTCCTTCAATATTCTAGTTAAAGTGCACTCAGAGACGCCAGTTGCTTCCGCAGTACGTTTAAGTACATTAGCCAAAGGACTTAAACACATTTGTCACTGTTATTCACTTCCATAAAATTATATTCTTCTTGAAGAAAGACTTTAGCGATAATTGCTCGTCCCTACAAATAATAAAACATACGATTAAATATCCAAAACACTTCGAACATTGTTGCATGTCAAAAAACCTTTTCTTACAAAATGACATCTAAGCTGTCTATTCTTTTTGACAGATCAAAATATAAATTAACAACTTCAAAATTCATCAAGAAACGATTCAAAATAAAAAATGCCTTACCTCGCTATGAACAACTTTGCGTTTTGACATGCTGACAGTACTTCGTGGCAATAAGCGTCGTGGAAACAACAAGCACAAGTGACCGTTGCGACGGCTCGGTCGCAACTGATCGCTCCGTCCATAGACTTAGAATGTAGCGAAAAAATCCTATGTCTATGGCTCCGTCAGACACGCACACTACAGCAATGTACATATACACGTTCAACCACGAGTAAAGCTCACTCGCCTTCATTGCAAAAACTATAGGTATAGGTAATTATGATTTTCTATAAATAATCTTAGTAGGTAATTATTTATTTGCGTCATCGTCGACATTACTGTATCTCATCTTTAATCCACATCTGCCCTATTTATTTTATTATGATAACACAAGGGAACAGCATTTTTGTTGCATGAAATATTATGACTAATATTATACTTTCACGGGGTGCTGATTTCAGATCTGAAGTCAGATTCTTTGTATCAGCTTTAGTTCTTGAGATATAATTAAAACGCGTTTTTTAAGAAAAAAATATTTTTATTAGGAATACCATTACAAAAACAACCACTACTTATCAAAAAATTTTCTTTTATAAGATTTTCTTGCTTGACTTGGTTCATGAGCGCTGTTTTTAATGCTCCAACAATAGTCTGCCATCATGTGAGCATTCCAGTGACCCTGGTAACGTTCCTCCATAGTTCGAATGTCTTGATGGAACCGTTCCCCTTGTTCTTCACTGAGATCACCAAGATTTTCAGGGAAACGGTCCAAATGGCTGTGGAGGAAGTGTACCTTGATGCTCATATTACAACCAAGCTGCTGGAAGTGTGACAACATCAGTTTAATATGTTCCGCATAGCTTTCATCCTTTTTGTTTCCCAGAAAATTTTGTGCAGTCCAAACGAATTCATTCCAGGCATTTTTTTCAATTTCAGTCATGTAACTATTAAAGTTTTCATCCTTTATCAACCTTCTTATTTGTGGACCATCAAAAATTCCGGCTTTAAGTTTCTCTGTGCTCAAATTATAGAACTTTTTAGAGATGTATTTAAAACAATCACCATCCTTGTTCAGAGCTTTGACAAATTGTTTCATAAGCCCTAGTTTGATATGTAAAGGTGGCAGTATTATGCGATTCCTGGGCACAAGGGGTTCATTTATCACATTCAGTTTGCCCGGAACCATAGCTTGCCTGGAAGGCCAATCTTTTCTAACCCAGTGCTCAGACTTAGCTCTGCTGTCCCACAGACAAATAAAACAAGGATATTTTGTATAGCCCCCTTGTTGTCCAAGAAGAAAATTCACCATTTTTAGATCTACACATATCAGCCACTTGTGTTCGTTGTACTTGATTCTACCCATAACAGCAGCTACAGTAGCATATTCTTCTTTGACTGTAGTTGAATGTGCAATCGGTATCGAACCCAGCTTATTGCCATAACGGCAACAGTACACATTTTAGGCTACGTTTAGAGGAATCAATAAATAAACGCCATTCATTTGGATTATAATTCTGTAATCCCATTGCTTTCAATAAACCAGGAACATCAGAACAAAAAACAAAGTTGTCAACTTCAGAAAAGAATGAAAGCAATTCTATCTCTCGGGTACGATAGTATGAAATTCTTGTTTCTGGGGTTAAAAGATTTCTTTGCTTTAATCGAGAAGCTAGAATCTCCGATGCTTTTTTAGAAAGACCAAGGTCTCTGACTAATGCACTGAGGTCTTCCTGATTAAAGGGCTGGACCTCAGAAGAAACACCTGCGTTAAAATCAGTTGTCCCACTTTCATCACTTGAAGAAGAGCTTTTTTCTCCTAGTTTGTGCTCATTTTGTGTAGATGAAGAAGCTTGGGATACTGGCGCATCGCCGGAGTACAGGACTGGTCGAGTAACAGATAACAAGTTAGGGTAAAACCATTTCGACCGGTTTCTTTTATTAATTCCGTTTATATCGACCACACAAAAATAACAATCATCTTGATGATTGGAAGGTTCCCGCCACATCATTGGTGTTTGATACTTACAATGGGGTCTTTTCTTATTCGCCCATAATCTCAAAGACTCCACACAAGTTTTACATACCATATGAGGGACCCAGTACTTGTCACGGGTGTCCAAAGGGAATCCAAAGTAATCAAAATACACCTGTTTTATGAACTCCGACACACTTAGTCTAAAATTTTTGAATGTATATTCACCACAGATGTTACAAAAATAGTTGGGATCGTTTTTACAGATCTTTCTTGACGTGGACATTGTTAAACAAATCAGTTTTTTTAAAAACAACTCGGTTGATTTGAAGTTTAAATGTGAATAGTACAAAATTATGTCTGATAGCCGTATCTCAAAAACTAGAGCTGCTAAAGAAAAAAAGAGGGTAGATTTGAAATCAGCGACCTCAAATTAGTAAACAACAGGCATAAAATTCCATGCAACAAAAAAAAAGTTAAATTTTGTTCCTTTGTGTAATTATTGTCATAAGAGGAGAACAATTAATAACTAATAAAAAACTAATTAAACTCAATATATTTATTTTTAAACTCAATCGTAAATTGTTTTTTATGTCTTACCTACTACCTAATACTAGTTGGTATTTTCTCATTATAATCCATACTATCCATACCTATTTGTCTCTCTAACTGCTACGCTTTCCCGGCTCATCTTTTCAACCGATTTTGACGAAATTTTTTACAGTGGTAGGTTGCATCCCGGAAAATTCTTAAAATGATCCCTGGCTATAAAAATATGGCCACAAAATGATTCTAAAACTAATCCTTAATCACATTTTGTAAATATAACTAAGTTTCCGGTCTTGAAAAGTTAGTATGTATTACAAAATAAAGTAAACTAGTATAGTACTAGTAGTCCATTTTATAACCTACAATAATTTGTTCATTCCTATTCCTACATGTGTTGTTTTCCGATTCATATTCAGGTCAGAAGAAACGGTCACAAAATGGTGTATGATATCCTTCGTGACTCGCTCTACAGCAAAGACAGCAACGTCCACTGGAGTTCTGTGTTGAGACAGCAGAAGTTCCTCAAAGAACTCATCGAGCAACTGAACGCCGGCGGCGACTCCGCTGAGGCGGCCATCAGTGAGGCGAAAAAAACCTTAAAGAACATCACTGAGACACCTTGGTTGCACCTCGCTGCTGATTTGGAGAAGTACAAACTTAGTACTGCACCCTGGAAGCGGTTCGCGAGGGAAAATGAGATCATACCTCTTGAGTAAGTAACAGTAATTTCTCAATTGTATGCGAATATACTAGGTGATACTTCGCCAGGATTTAGGTTTTTAAAAATCCCTTGGAAATTGGGTATTTGACAACTAGTAAAACAGCAACTTTTTTTTCAAACGTCAAACGCTTGCTTAGCATGGGATTTTGTATGAAATATTGAATAGTGACGTCATGAAAGTTCGACGCAGTTTTTCACTTTACAGGGGACGTGGATATTACAAATTTTGAGAGATCCTTTATTAAGTAATCACTAAAAAATAATTTATTCCTTTGATTTTCGGGGATAATATCTGTCACTGTCCAGGTCTTTAACAATATCCTTAAAAACACGTTCCTTGCTCCAGTGCGGCTCGATTCAAGGCAAACCCACTAACCAAATACACTTTCGAATATTCATAATAATAGTCGTGATTAAGAAAGAAAGAAAGAAAGTGCTTATTGTTTAAATTTTAAAAGCTGGCCTCTCATTGGCATTGGCGTCTAGAGTAGTGGTGCAAATCATGAACGGCATTGAATACCATTTTGTTCAAAATCATTACATAGGGGGTCTTCCAAAAGACCTTTAATTCACATCCTCCGTTAGTTTTAAGTTTAATAACCATTTTAAACTAGATTATGCCACTTATGATAAGTCGTAAGAATCTACCACCGGTTCAGAAAATTGATTCTACTGAGAAGAACTGGCAAGAAACTCAGCAGTTGCTCTTTTCATAAACAGAAAAATGTTACACTTTGTAAATAATAATATACTACAATGCATACGTTACGTAACAAGTATTACACTTACTTGTGGGTTGCTGGATGCGAAGCCGGTTGCTTTCATGCAACTTTGTCATCGACTATTTACACATACATGTACATTGTACCTACACTTTTAATGATATGATGTTTTGTTTGCAGACCTAAGCTATACTGGGACGCGGATCTGATGAGCGGTTGGGGCGGAGGCATGGTGGTGGGCGTGGGGGGTCTGGACTCCTCGTTCGTGGTGCAGCTGAGCGAGGGGCCGCTCGGCAACGCGCTCGTCGACGTCGCGCCGCTCTCCGTCGCGCTCAACTACTTCACGCAACTCGAGGTGACGAACTGAGTATACACAGCTATACTGAGACGCGGATCTGATGAACGGTTGGGGCGGAGGCATGGTGGTGGGCGTGGGGGGTCTGGACTCCTCGTTCGTGGTGCAGCTGAGCGAGGGGCCGCTCGGCAACGCGCTCGTCGACGTCGCGCCGCTCTCCGTCGCGCTCAACTACTTCACGCAACTCGAGGTGACGAACTGAGTATACACAGCTATACTGAGACGCGGATCTGATGAGCGGTTGGGGCGGAGGCATGGTGGTGGGCGTGGGGGGTCTGGACTCCTCGTTCGTGGTGCAGCTGAGCGAGGGGCCGCTCGGCAACGCGCTCGTCGACGTCGCGCCGCTCTCCGTCGCGCTCAACTACTTCACGCAACTCGAGGTGACGAACTGAGTATACACAGCTATACTGAGACGCGGATCTGATGAGTGGTTGGGGCGGAGGCATGGTGGTGGGCGTGGGGGGTCTGGACTCCTCGTTCGTGGTGCAGCTGAGCGAGGGGCCGCTCGGCAACGCGCTCGTCGACGTCGCGCCGCTCTCCGTCGCGCTCAACTACTTCACGCAACTCGAGGTGACGAACTGAGTATACACAGCTATACTGAGACGCGGATCTGATGAGCGGTTGGGGCGGAGGCATGGTGGTGGGCGTGGGGGGTCTGGACTCCTCGTTCGTGGTGCAGCTGAGCGAGGGGCCGCTCGGCAACGCGCTCGTCGACGTCGCGCCGCTCTCCGTCGCGCTCAACTACTTCACGCAACTCGAGGTGACGTATACTTCTTTACTACGTCAAGACTCTACCACCGGTTCGGAAAATTGATTATATATTAGCGCTGCGAGCTGCTGAGATATTTTGCGCCTAACAGCTTTATCGTATCTCTTGAATGTTTCTTTACTTTCCAGGGTCCAATGTGGAGATTAATCCGAGGAGGTGGCTTGTCTTACAGCTACGGGATTCGGCCTTCACAGAACGAGGGTCGACTCGTGTTCTCACTCTATCGCGCCACTAACGCCGTCGCGGCGTACACCAAGGCCAAATCTATTGTGGTAAGACCTAATCCGTGTTACGTTTTACGATATTTTAACCAATAAGAGGGGTGTTATAAGTTTGACGTGTGTGACATCACAGCTCCCAAACGTTTTTAGCTATGATTTAAGAATATCTGTTCAGTCGTTTGAAGATCATCAGCTCTTCTAGTTGACAAAGGGATTTCTAACTCTAGGGTACCCAAGTACTATGGCCTGGTTTTTTGGGTCCTTAGTTGTGTGTTTTCTATCAGTCTATGTATAATGTTTACAAGTTTGAAAAAATCAAATAGTTTGTTACACCAACCCAAAAAAGTGGGGAGTTTCTAAACTTACTTAAATACATATCAAAAGTTGCGGAACCGGCAGGATTTGAACCTGCGTGTACAGGCCTGACAATAGATGGCGCTATACGCAATTAAATCGTGCTAATGAATGGTGATTGTCAGTTAGTATAAGTAAACGGCATGTTTTGATAAATAGACGAACCTATGGAAGTGAACCAGTGTTTCATTAATTAGTACACCCTTCTAAGTCGTGAAGTGTACATAAGTTTTGTTCCTGCGAACCGGATATATACGGCCAAATAGGGTTGTCGGTTTGTATAACCTAGTCGGCATCGACGTGGTGGCGGATTGTCATTGATGGTGTCAACCCTGGAGATTGGAGCCAGGGGTTTCAGCCTGAAGTTGAAGACCAGGCTGTGACGTCAGCGGCCAGTGGTGGAGCGAGAGGGAAGATCAACCGAGGACGTCACGAGGACCCGATGACAACACGATCCGACCAGGAGTGCGAAGTTGGTGCGGAATACAGTGAGTGAAGTGTGCTGTGATAAATTGTAAGTACTTTATATTTATTTATCAAGCCAATTTGGACCTTCAGTCAAGGCAGAAAATTCAAGCGAAATTGGACCTTAAGTCAAAGAAGAAAATAACTTTAACAAATTAAAGATAGTGCATGGACATAGACTAATTCTCGAAGAAAAGTGAAGTGACGGGGAATCCATGCCCAAATTTCGTCTATGTCCCAAATTCTCAAACACTTAGAAAATTTCGGTAAATCGGAACATAGAATTATTTCATCAATTTGGACTTGTAATTTTTTCACGAATGAACTTTAACATATAATTATTTGTATCGATTTTGGACTTGTGATTTTTTCAAGAACGAACTTTAACAAATTGTGTTTACTTTAAGTCTTTTAAGTTTATTTGTTTATGTTTGTGTCATTATACTTAGTTTAAGTAATTTGCTTTATTTTAGTCAAAATATCACATATTTAACAAGATGGAAGTTTTCGATAAACTTCAGGAGAATACTAAGGAACTTATCTATAAAAGTAGAGTTACCTTTAAAAAATCTCCTAAAGATAGAATTACGGTCTCATATGTAGAGACACGTCTAGAGTCATTAGAAAGTCATTGGCAATCCTTTATTGACACACATAAACAAATAATAACAGAAGTGAGTAAAAAAGAATTAGAAGCGTCTAATTATGTTGTAAATTCAATATATGATAGAGCAGAAGAAATTTATCTAGAGTATAAAACCGAGTTAAAAGAAATATTGTTAAAGTTACAAGGCAAAGGTAAAGCGTCGGTAGAGTCAGTTAGTTTGTCAAGTGACGATAAAAAATCTAAGTACTTTGTTAAATTACCTGAAATTTCAATACCAAAGTTTTCGGGAAAGTACACTGAGTGGACAAGTTTTAGAGATCTCTTTACTTCATTGATACACAATAATGCTAAATTAGATGATGTTCAGAAACTTCATTATCTCAAGAGTCATTTGTCTGGAGAACCAGAGCAACTTCTAAGGCATGTTCCCATTACTGATAAAAATTATAATGTTTGCTGGACTCAGTTAATCAATCGTTATGACAATAAAAAATATTTGTCTAACAACATTTTACGGCGTTTAATGAGTCAGAAATCGTTGCAAAATGAATCGTCTAGCGCTATTAGAGAATTATTGGACAATATGAATGAATGTCTAAGTGCTCTACAAAATATAGAGATAGACATTAGCAACTGGGACGTCATTATTATTTACATAATGAGTCAAAGGCTTGATCCTGAGTCCAGAAAGCAATGGGAATCAAAGGCAAACGATTCTGAAGGATTACCCACTTTGTCCGAGTTCAGAGAGTTTCTGGAACATAAATTTAGAGCTTTGGAATTTTTAGACGCTAAACCTAAGCCGAAGACTACTCATAGAGTCAATGTTGTTTCTCATGTGGCAAACACTAGCGGTTCTAGTGTATCCAATCAGTCCAATTTTAGCTGTCAATATTGTAAGGGTAATCATAAACTAATGAATTGTAAAGAATTTGCGAAAGCGGATTATAACACACGTCATAGCTTTGTCCGAACTAATAGGCTGTGTTTTAACTGTTTGGGCATAAATCATTCCGTCTTTTCCTGCCGTCAATCTTCTAGATGCAGAATCTGTAGACGGAAACATTTCTCTCTACTTCACCCCCCAGGAATAGAGAATGTAGAGTCGGAGAAAGTAGAGTCGAGTGATAATGGTGCAGTTGTTTCTTCGGCAACTACATCACACAATGAAGTAATTACCTGTTTCTCAAATGTTCATAGTCAAGTCCTCTTGGCTACAGCTCTTGTTGAGGTAGAGTCGAGAATAGGTGGGGCTGACTTAGTTGTTAGATGTTTGTTGGATCAAGGCTCAATGGCTTCGTTAATAACGGAGTCTGCCGTCCAAGCTTTAGGACTGAAGAAAATTCCCAACAAGATCTACATCTCAGGAGTCGGTAACCGGGATGAGTCTTTAGCTTCCATGTCGATGGTAGAACTCAAGTTAAAGTCTATCCATAATCCTCAATACACTTTGGTTGTCAAAGCACATGTGCTTAGCAAACTGACATCTTTTCTTCCCTCAAAGAAGGTAGACGTACAGTTGTGGCCAGAACTAACTAAGTTGAAGTTAGCTGACCCGAAGTTTGACATACCAAATAAAATAGATTTGTTACTTGGCGCAGAAGTATATGGCCAGATTATAGTTGAAGGCATTATCAAAGGTCCTCTCGGGTGCCCTGTAGCCCAGAACACTCAGTTGGGATGGATCTTATCTGGTCAGATTCAGTCAGATCCTCAAAAATCTGACTCGTGCCAAGAAAACAGTGTCATTATCAGTATGCACACCCAGTCTAATGATAACGATTTTTTGCGAAAATTCTGGGAGCTAGAATCGGATGATGTTTCAGCTAAGAGGAATATGCAGACTGATGATGAACGGAGATGCGAAGAGATATTTACTAACACCGTGACCAGAGATGAGCACGGGCGTTATGTAGTGAAGCTTCCTTTTCGAGAAGACAACCCATCCTGTAAGCAAGGAAATTTTAGAGATATTGCACTTAAGAGGCTCTGTCAGTTAGAAAGGAGATTATCAAAGAATCCAGATTTAAAAGAACAGTATGCAGAAGTAATTAAAGAATACTTGCAACTTAATCACATGGAGCTAGTTCCTGAAGATCAGCGAGAAAGGTTGGATGTTGTGTATTTGCCACACCATGCCGTAGTACGTAAGGATAAGGTGACGTCGCGAGTAAGGATTGTTTTTGACGCCTCCTGCTCTGGTACGAACGGCGTGAGTTTAAACAATGAGCTCTTAGTTGGTCCAGTTCTGCAGCATACCTTGAGACATATTGTTATGCGATGGCGAATGCATCCCGTCTGTCTAATAGCGGACATCGTTAAAATGTACCGACAAGTAAAGGTAGCACTCACGGATGCGGATGAATTTCAGCGAATCTTGTGGCGTGATGAATCTGGAACAATACAACATTACAGAATGTTACGTGTTACATTTGGAACTGCCTCCGCACCTTACCTTGCAGTAAGAGTCCTACAGCAAGTAGCTCACGATGAAGGCGGAGAAAATGCAGCTGCTGTGGAAAGAATAATGCAAGATTTCTATATGGACGATCTCATGACGGGCTGCCAAACGGTTGAAGAGTGCCTGAAAATAAAAAACGATATTAGTAACATATTAAAGAAAGGAGGATTCGAATTACAGAAATGGGCAAGCAATAGCAAGGAGTTTATGGAGAAGATAGCAAAGGAAACTGGAGAAAAGGAAGCAAAGTTAGAAATAGGAACAGGAAAAGAAGCAGAAGCTATTCAGAAAGTTTTAGGACTTACCTGGAATAGTAGCACTGATGAGTTTGAATACAGTGTCAAACTCCCACCTATAGAGGTTCCCGTAACAAAGAGAAAGGTAATTTCTGATATTTCTCGGTTGTTCGATCCCTTAGGTTGGATCGCTCCAACAATAATAACCTCAAAGATTTTTATCCAAAAACTTTGGATGTCAGGTATTGATTGGGATCAAGAACTGCCTCCCCAATTGTTACAGGATTGGCTTACTTACCGGTCTGATCTTACACGGCTGACAAATTTCCGTATCCCTCGGTGGATTCACACAAGTGCTGACGATAAAGAAGTAGAGCTGCACGGATTTAGTGATGCATCGAACGATGCCTATGCTGCAGTGATATACGTCCGCATTATAGATAAAAATCATCGAGTACATGTGAATCTAGTCACGTCCAAGACCAAGGTATCGCCCATCAAACAAGTCTCCATCCCACGCTTGGAGCTGTGTGGAGCACAGCTTCTCGCCAAGTTGCTGTTGGAAGTTTCGGAGACGTTGGAGATTCCCAAAGAAAGAATCCATGCTTGGACTGACTCTTCCGTAGTGCTTGCGTGGCTCAGCAGTCACCCAAGTAAATGGAAAACCTTTGTTGCCAATCGTGTTTCAGACATTTTGACAGCTTTGGATCGGCATCAATGGGCACATGTTCGGTCAAAGGATAACCCTGCCGATTGCGCATCCAGAGGTGTCAAAGACTATGAAAATTTAAGTTTGTGGAAGCATGGTCCCTCTTGGCTTAGTGAAGTTAAAATAAATTACAGTCCACATGAAGAATGCCAAGATACCAAATTGGAAGAAAGAAGCAAAAGGATTTGCCATGCTATACAGAAGGTGGAGCTGCACGAGGAATTCTTTACTAGACACTCCACGCTTCGAAAACTTGTCAGAGCTGTTGCTTACATGAGGAGATTCGTAACGTGGTTGAGATCCCGAAGCACCGCTTTCAACTCTTACCTAACGGGTCAAGAGTTGGAAGAGGCATTGAAGGTTTGTATCAGATACTTTCAAAGAGAGTCCTTCGATATTGAAGATATCTCCAAATCTGACACAAAGAAAGGCAAACTAAATTCTCTCAACCCGTTTTTAGACAGTGAAGGTTTGATCCGAATAGGAGGACGGTTGCAAAATGCTGAGTTAAGCGAAGATAGAAAGCATCCCATCATAATTCCACGCGGCTCACATTTTGCAAGGCTTCTCGTCGCTGATGCCCACGAAAGAACATTGCACGGAGGACCTCAGCTGATGCTGAATTATATTAGGTCAAAGTATTGGATAGTTGACGCCAAGAATTTAGTCAAGTCACATGTTCGTAAATGCGTTACATGTATACGTCATGCTGCATCATTTAATCAACCCATCATGGGTCAGTTGCCATCGTCTCGTGTGACCGCTGGTAGACCTTTCCGACAAAGCGGAGTAGATTATGCAGGACCTGTCGCTATTAGAACTTCAAAGGGTAGAGGTCATCGCTCAATCAAAGGGTATATTTGCCTTTTTATATGCATGGCTACTAGAGCCATTCATCTTGAAGCTGTAACTGACATGACCTCTGAGGGATTTCTGGCCGCGTTTAAGCGCATGGTGGCCAGGCGAGGTCACGTGACAGATTTGTGGAGCGACAATGGCACGAATTTCGTTGGTGCTGATAAGGAGTTGAAAGCTCTTCTTGCTGAAGAAAAATCTACTGTAGCTGTTGAGATTGCAAGTTGGCTGGCAACAAATGGCACTACTTGGCATCGAATCCCCCCCTATAGCCCAAATTTCGGTGGATTGTGGGAGAGCGGGATCAAATCCACCAAGCACCATCTCAAGAGAGTGATTGGGAACTCTACTTTGACGTATGAGGAAATGAGTACAGTCCTAGCTCAAATTGAGGCTTGTCTCAACTCGAGACCAATGACTACGTTGAGTAATGACGCACAGGATCCATACCCATTGACACCCGGACATTTTCTTATAGGAGAGCCGCTATTACTTATCCCGGATGCCAATTATGAGAAGTCGACCATCAGTAGTCTTCGTAGATGGCAACTCATTCAAAGAATGACGCAAGACTTCTGGCGACGGTGGTCAAATGAATACCTCACTCAGTTTCTGCACCGTTATCGCTGGAATCGTCATTCTCTTGAACCTAAAATTGGTGACGTGGTTCTAGTTAAGGAAGAAAATCTTCCTCCAGCTAGATGGTTGTACGGTGTAATCGTTGACAAGCATACTGGTTCGGACAATGTTACACGTGTTGTAAGTTTAAGGTGCAAGGGCACTATCATTAAAAGGCCAGTTTCAAAAATTTGTATTTTACCGGTAAGACCTTAAGTTAAGCAAATAGTTTCGTGTAGTATTTTTTTTTATTGTTTAGCCTTTTAAGTTATTATTGTTAGCTATGTAATTATTCAAAGTTCACAATTGTTTAGATTTGTTATTATTACTGTTTACAAAATGAACCTGTCGGTTCATGGTGGGCGGCATGTACAGGCCTGACAATAGATGGCGCTATACGCAATTAAATCGTGCTAATGAATGGTGATTGTCAGTTAGTATAAGTAAACGGCATGTTTTGATAAATAGACGAACCTATGGAAGTGAACCAGTGTTTCATTAATTAGTACACCCTTCTAAGTCGTGAAGTGTACACTGCGTCTCTATGGAAATCGCGCCCGGTACGCTTTGACCGCTAGGCCACGGTTCACTAAACCGGCAGTGCCGAAATTTGATATTAGCATTTTTAATCCAGTCTTTTTACGCGACTGTTTATGCCATCTAGTAGCGATATATTGCAGTGTCTAAACTACTTAAAAAAAATTTAATATCGCTTGATATGTATATAGGCAAGCTTAGAAACTTTCCTTGTAATAAAATAATAAAAGTGGGAAGTTGTTAAAATCCTACTCCCAATATTTTTAGGACGGATATTTAGCCGACGGCAAATTCGACGAAGACTTATTCGCGTCCGCAAAGAGCATGGCGTTGTTTGAAGTGGTCGAGAGCGAGAAGTGGGTCGCCGATGTGGTGGAACAGTCTCTGCTCAACTACGTACGGAGAGCGGGGGAAACTTACAATCGGTGAGTACAGCAATAGGGATGATGCCTATATCAAAAAAAAAAGATACGCGCCGAATTGAGAACCTCCTCATTTTATGGAAGTCGTTTAAAAATAAATTATTTCTAACTCATTAATAAATAGAGGGCCTTCCAAAAGACCTAAAATTCACATCCTCGGTTAGTTTTAAGTTTAACACGACTTTGACACGATTAGATTAACTACGATAACATGGCGCAACCCTCCAAGGTTCAAAACGTTTGAAAGGTTTGTGAAAGTATTTACAAAATTTCGAGGATGTGAATTTTAGGAGAAGACCCTCTATTTAATAATCAGTAAGAAATCATTTATTTTTGATATAGGCAATCATCCCTATTACAAAAATATGCAATCTGCACGATAGGCAAACAAGAGGCCGCGATAGGCTCGTGACTCCATCGCTCCGCCTCAAAATACTCAGAGGGTCATTCGTGAGATTGAGCATTCTTTTCTATAACAAAATTCCACAACATATTTTAAATTTGCCTATACACAAATTGCTTAAATTAAAAGTATGCTCATGAAAAAAGCTTATTATACTGTTGAAGATCTTTTAAATGCTAGAGCAGCATGGATTTGACTCGCTCCAGCAATGCTAAGGATAGCGGTTACTTATGTACACATTGATATAATAATTGTAAATGAATTATTTAAAAAAGAGCAACCACCGAGTTTCTTGCTGGTTCTTCTCGGTAGGCATGCCATTCCGAACCAGTGGTAGATTCACTCGACGATTCAAAAGCACTTGTAATAAGTTTATATGAATAAAAAAATATGAGTTTGAGTTCAAATAATTATTTTTATTTTGTGTAGTGACCTAATGTGCGCCATAGCGGCGGTCACTCAGAAAGAAGTCCACGCGGCGGCGACGCGCTGGTTGTCCCGCCTGTTCGACGCGGACTCCAGCAAACTGGCCGTCGTGTGCCATCCTACCAAGGTCGCGGATATGAAGGCGGCATTCGACAAGTGAGTACCTTACACACATCTATGGTCATTATTTCACCACAGGTAAACTGGGAAAATCAAGCGATTCCATTGGTGGGTTTGACACACATCCGTACCACATAGTAGAAGTTTGGTCAATAAACGTTTATTTATTTACCTTAGCAACATAGAACAACTATAGTGGAAAGGGAACCTGAACAATGACATTTACCACAAGTTTTTCAATTATACCGTAGTTGAGCGTAGTCTAGAATCAAAACATTGTTGAATGAACTAAAAGACATAAAAATAAACTAAACGATAAAATTTACCTTATTTTAGAGCTCAAGTTCGTCCTTTCATCGTTAACTAGCACTCCCAAACGAAAATGTTGCGTAATTTAAAATCGGTGGTAATGAATTTGTTACTTTAAACCAACGACGCCAAAGTGTTTCGATGTTCGAATACTCTCATCATCGTCGATGTGATTTAAAATCGTGTGGTTAGGGTACTGTTTGTAGCTTAGTTAGTTTTAACTTCGCTTGGGATATAAACAACTTTCAGTCATAAATAAAAATAAATAATATAAATAACCTTCAGTCGGTTTGCGATTGTATCAGTAAGCCTAGCATGATAATCACTTTCGCACTATTCTGTTCGGACTTATTTTATGTCTTTCGCTCAACTAGTGGTCTGCAACGCTGCCGGTCTTCGCCGGTCCCTCACGGTCCAGTACCTTTGGACTCTACCGTCTATCGGTTGCCATTTCAACGTCAACACTTTATGCGGGTGGCGATGAAATATGTCGGTTCCTCTACCGATATATTGAAGATAACCACCGTTTTTTTTTCATGACTGCAATAAGAGTAATTGGTTATAATTTCTCACTCTTTATATTGGAAACAATCTATAGTGGCGTTTTTTGGGTGGATTAACGGAATAACCCATTTTTTGTTTTCAGAATCAACGTGCAGCTCGATGCATTCGACTCTATGGAAGCATCACATTTTAACAAATAAGTTGTGTTACATATGTATATAAGAGGGTATTTACGCATTAATTCTAAAGTCAACCTTTTTTATTTCATTTTTGCATTTGCTTAATCAATATCTAATCTTTATTCTAAGATTTTAATAGATAAGTAGTAATTATTATTTTGCATATTTTGTTAAACTAAACAACGCTTCTTGGCTGTGCCCTAAGGTGGAAGACAAGGGTCTGCCCGCGAAATTCAAATTTAATTTGGATTTTCGCAATTTGTAAACTAATACGACAAAGTAGGCATAACGCATTCAAATTGCGCCCCTAGGAATATCATCTTCACAGGTTTATATAAAAATCTTTACTTGAAAGTGTCCAGTTTAAGAAATTAGTCAAAATAATGAGTTTGACGTGAGTTACTCGCAATTTGAATGCCTTATGCCTACTTTGTCGTATTAGTTTACAAATTGCGAAAATCCAAATTAAATTTGAATTTCGCGGGCAGACCCTTGTCTTCCACCTTAAATGTATAACTCAATCCGATAATATTATTATATTTTAATATGTTTAGTAACATCAAAATGTAAACGCTGCCATTATATTGAAAATATATATTACTATCTGATGCCCGCGAGGCCGCGACTTCGTCCGCGTGGTTTAAGTTTTTTGTTATTCCCGCGGGAACTCTGGATAAAAAGTAGCCTATGTCACACGTCCTCAACTATAGCCATGCCAAAAATCACGTCGATCTTTTGCTCCGTTGCGGCGTGATTGAAGGACAAACAAACACACTTTCGCATTTATAATATTAAGTATGATAATGAATACACAAGTTTTTATTTTCTTTCTTTAAATATAAAATTAAAACCCAAAAGTTATTTTGATGATTTTTATTTCAATCACCGATAAACCTTAGAGCTATGTCTATAAATATTTAGTGGAAATTATTATAAATCATCTCACAAGTCCCGAAACATTCCTGTAAACATCGATCGTATTTATTTCAAACTAGCTGACCCGACGAACTTCGTACCGCCTTAGTATGCAAAATTAAATGTATATTTTTCAATATTTCTGAGAGATTTTCTTAATATTTTTTTCCGTAAGAACCTTCTCCTAATAATAACAAATACAACAAAAAAAGGATTAGTGAAATCGGTCCAGCCATTCACGCGTGATGCCGTGACCAAGGAAAACGGGTTTCATTTTTATATATATAAATAAATAAATAGAAGAATAAATAAATAAATATATAATATATAAGATAATGAATGCTCTAACAATTCTAATCTGAGGCATTGGCGTTTTTATCATGAATGAATGAATGAAAAATTCTTTATTGTACACCACGAAACACATACTCATAAACAATTACAATAAAACTATAATATAATAAGCTATGGTACAAATGGGGTTTCAAAGTGGAGATTTTCTAACGTCCAAAGTTGACCTCAGAAGTCAGAACTCTAAATTTTCTGAAAGGCTGAGCCTGAAACTTGATCAATTATATGAATTATATCCTGTACTTGTACAACAAATACCAAGATTAGATAAATATTGTAAGGAAACGGAATTATTTAATTTTCAATGAGCTTCAGTATTTTTAACAGAACTTCACATTTATGTCTATAGATGGCGCCGCGAGGTCTCAGTTCGGGGCGAAATACATAGTTAAGTTGGACATGCGTTCCCGGGATCGAACCCCAGACTTGGAGGTGAAGTCTACCCATAAGGCTATCACTTTATTATTTGATACCACCTATGGTTTATATTTTCTTTTGTTTAAAACTGTATCTTGCCTGAATATAAAAATAAAACTAGAATAGTTTTGTTTAGAACTCTTAGTAGGTAAGTATGTAGATAGGCAAATCATACAAACTATGATAAAGTTTACTGATCTTCCTTTGTTTAACCGTAGCGCGAGAACTTGGGTAAAAGTAAAACGTATAACGTGGTTTAACTCTTTGATTTATATAAAATCAAAGGTTTAACTACGGATCAAGCGCAAGGCAACACTTGACTGATACGAGTGCCGTCGAACGTCCACTCAGCAGTAGACAAAAATTTCAGGTCAGTATGGCTAGCATGCGCACTACGAGTAAAATTACGTCTACCCGTTATCTCTCTCTGTCTACCGAAGCTAACATGGTTACTTATCTCGTTACGTCAAAAGTAGAGATAAAAGTAATATTTCTTATCTGTGGTATTTATGGAACGTTTATTGAAAATAAAAAGTAAATTTATGTCGACAATTTTTTTCTTGTAATATACCGCATTTTGTGCATGTTAGGGTAAATGAAAAATTTGCCGGCAACGACAACATCTCACTCTCTCGTCGCGAGATATTCTCGTTGTGCGCATGTTAAGCACACTGGTCACGTGACAAGTGAGCCAGGCCTGAAAGTTTATTAGTGCTCAGCTTTTAAACTTATTCAAAGGTGCTCAACAGCACTTTTGCACTCAACAGAATGTGCAACAGAGTCGCATCACCATAGGAGTTTCTGTCACAGGTTTCTGCACAGACATAATAAAGAAAAGGGTTTCTGTGCGCATCACGCTAGGAGTAAAGTGTTCTGTGGCATCACGCGTCCAGAGACAAGTAACATATGCATAATATTACTATTCTTTAAGCATTCTTCATGGAACTAATAAGTACTAGTTGTACGTAGTACTTATTAGTTCCATGGCATTCTTTAAGTTACTTGTCTCTGCATATTACCACCGACCAGAAAAAGAAGCGTATTACTCTGAGATATTACTTTTGTCTGTCTCCACTCTCCATCTCTCCACCTCCACAGTCTGTCTCTCTCTCTGAGCAGAGACAAGCTATGTTACTTGTCTCTGGAGACATGTCTCTGGAGACAAGCAACACTCTGAGAGTCACCGGCAGAGCAGAGACTGGCAGAGACAAGTTAAGGTGCATGACAAGGGTCTGCCCGCGAAATTCAAATTTAATTTGGTTTTTCACAATTTGTAAACTAATACGACAAAGTAGGCTTATGGCATTCAAATTGCGAGCCTAGGAATATCATCTTCACAGGTTTATATAAAAATCTTTACTTGAAAGTGCCCAGTTTAAGAAATTAGTCAAAATAATGACTAATTTGTGAGTAACTCACGTCAAACTCATTATTTTGACTAATTTCTTAAACTGGACACTTTCAAGTAAAGATTTTTATATAAACCTGTGAAGATGATATTCCTAGGCTCGCAATTTGAATGCCATAAGCCTACTTTGTCGTATTAGTTTACAAATTGTGAAAAACCAAATTAAATTTGAATTTCGCGGGCAGACCCTTGTCATCCACCTTAACAGGTCACCGGGGCCAGAGACATCAGCGAGTAGCGACATCCAAAGAGAATATGCGACATCAGACAATGTTACTTGCGGTGGTTACTTGTCTCTGACAAGTAACCTAGAGACCGGGGCCCTCAAACCTAATTTTAATCTGATTTTAATAATTTTAGTAATTAGTATTTACTATTTAATGGTATTACGATTTACGAGTTTCTAATATTGTTGTTTGGTTTTCGCCTTTCGGTCTTCTGTCATTCGGTATTAATAATTTTACCGTTTACTAAAAACTTGTAATATTAGAAACATGTCACAGTCGCACTTCAAATTAAAATCTTCCATAAAAGCATCCGACGTGATACCTGTAAATAAATATGTGTCGGAAAAAACTGGATTGACTGTAATAATTGCAAATGTCGAAGGACCTCTCGTGAATGGTTTCTTTTGCCTTGGTAAGTGTGTTGTTTCTTATTTTGAGCCATACTCTATTCTTTTAAATATATAGTCCTTACGACTTCACCAGGTGGATGTGCTCAGTGCCAAACAGGCGGCTGACCCGAGTTTGATTAATAAGCAATTTGCTGTAAAAAATATTTTTATGTAGGAATAGATTTATTTTATACCTTCATAACTATTCCCATGGACTATATGAAATAATTTTCACAGCAACTGAGGCCCATGATGATGATGGACTACCACACACATTGGAACATCTCATCTTTTTGGGTTCAGAGAGATACCCTTACAAGGGTATCCTTGATTTGCTTGCAAACCGCTGTATGGCGCATGGGACCAATGCGTGGACAGATACTGATCATACCTGCTACACAATATACACAGCAGGAGATGCTGGCATGTTAACTTTGCTCCCTATATACATTGATCATATACTGAGGCCTACACTTACTGACCAAGGGTTCATAACTGAGGTACACCACATCAATGGAGAGGGTGAGGATGCTGGTGTGGTGTATTGTGAGATACAGGGGCGGGAAAATACTGCTGATACTAGGTAAGACTTGGGATCCTTTCATATATTTTTATGGAACGTGTACGGAACATGTACCTATGAGTGGCCATGTCTCCATAAGAACATTTCCAGTGTGGGTATGTGCAATAGCCTTCAAAGGAAGCGTGGTCACTCACTGGGATGTGAATGTTTAATTATTGTTTTCTATATGTATTTAAGAGTCTTATTTATTTGGAAAAAGATGTTGTTGATCTTATAGGGGTGACACAGTATATACAAAACCCCTAAAATAAATAAAGAGTATAAAAGAATAGCCTCTTACAGGTGATTTTTATGAAAAAAGGTTTTGCAGCAGTGACATCTACTATTTTTCATTTTCTCTGTTACTTTACTTTAACTTACAAGATCATCTTTGGTTGCCTTCAAATTGGAGATGAGCATGCTTATCATGTTAGCCCTTAGGCTTATTACTATGTTAGCCTTAGTTTCCATAATCTGGAATCTCTTCGAAATAAATATTAGATTTTGTTCAGATTGGTAAACAAAAAACTTACTATTTTACCAAAATAATTGAATAATAATAATTCTTCAATTTCACAATTTTATATAAATGTTAGTTACTGTAGTTTATAAAATTTACTTTATGGTCCTTCAGATGTGAGTTAAAACTGCTGCGTGCCATGTATCCTAATAGTGGGTACTCGGCTGAGACTGGAGGTATTATGGAAAACTTGAGAATTTCTACTGACAATACAAAAGTAAGTACTAATATAATGGGTAATTTAATTACACTTTGGGGCTGATTCTGTATAACACAATCTCTAAACTAAACTAAAATGGCAGCTTTAAATGTAGTTCTGTCCCTTTCCGTAGGGAGTATTATGAAAGGGTTAGCAATATTTGTAATGCACTAATTTTAGTTTAGTTTAGAGATTGTGCACTACAGAATCAGCCCCTTTGTCCCACAAAGTATAATTCATTTTTTCCGCCAACTTCTGCTATTTCATTCTGGGAAAAAAATGAAATGGGAATATTATAAATGTGAATATGACTTTGTTTGTTAGTTACACCTTCAAAGCTATCTTTTCAACCAATTTTGATAATATTTGGTACAGACAAGCTGTTTCCTAGGGAAGGAAATGGGCTACTTTTTATACCAGAAAATTAAGAAAATGAATTCAGGTCTCAGCTTTGCAACTATTTAAACTGTCAAGGCCTAGGTTTAACATGTCTTCTTCACAAGCCCTATTATCATCATAATTATTCTATCTCACATATCATTGTTGTGCTTTTCAAAGGTACGAGATTATCACAAGAAGTTCTACAGAGCTGAGAATCTAACAATCATTCTCACAGGACAAATTGAGGCAGATGATGTGTTCAAAGCATTAGCCACTGTGGAGGATGACATCATTGCTAAAGTGAGTCTAATGTGCATTTAAATAATGAGCTATATTTGTGGAGGCCAAATCTATCCAGTTTTTTTTTATCAGCCACATTCATTGACCTACAGGTACAGTGATGCACTTTTAATATGTGATCATAATACATCTATCCATACTAATATTATAAATGCGAAAGTGTGTCTGTCTGTCTGCTACGCTTTCACGGCCCATCTGTTCAACCGATTTTGATGAAATTTGGTACAGTGATAGTTTGTATCCCGGGGAAGGACATAGGCTACTTTTTATCCCGGAAAATTCAAGAGTTCTCGCGGGAATCAAAAACCTTAATCCACGCGGACGAAGTCGCGGGCATCATCTAGTAGATAATAAATAAATAAGTAAATAAATTAAATAAGTCTGTGAGTGAATCACCCAAACAATTGGATTGATTTTGAGCAATTTGTGAGCAGATAAAAGTTCACATCTGAAACAGATACAAAATTTAGACTTCAACTTATGTAATTACTGAATTCCCATGTGGAAGCGAGATAATGTAATATGGACTGAAGTCTGAATATAAAGATGGTCCAATAGTGACGTCCAAAGAAAAAAATTTGATTCCTTGTACCTACACCTATAAGAAAGTAGGTACCTACCCCATGCATGTTAAGGGATTTTTGGTAATTTAGGGAGTTACATTTTTTTTAGTTTTATCGTAAGATTTATGTTTGCAAGTGTTAAATTTTTCTTTGTATTGGTATTTTTTCGAATATTTTTTGTGAATGTTTATGTTTTGACGAGATTGGAAAGCACAGTACAGTTTTTTACTCAGTAATTTTTTCTTATGGCAGAGGGAAAAGGAACTACAAGAAGAATGGGTTAGGCCATGGCAAACTATTCCTCCTCCACCAAACTACGAGGAGCTGCGAGAACAGTGGCCCGCCGATACTGAAGACTGTGGACAGGTAATGGCCTTTACAGAAACATTTTTGTCTACTATATAAATCCATAATATTTATAATCTTGTTAGAAGATTATATCTATTATCTTGTTGTATTTCCTAAACAGGTTTTGTTTGGTTGGCGTGGGCCCATCTTAACGGAGCCAACTGCCCTCAAAGAGTTGACGGCTTGCGCGGTTCTAGTGCGGTATCTATGCGACACGGCCGCGGCGCCTCTACAGCGCGAGCTTGTCGAAAGAGAAGACGCACTAGCGGGAGACGTGAGTATAATGTATTTATTTCACCTGAAAATATTCTAGGAATTCAAATAACTAAACAAAAGATAATAAATAAATTAATGTTTGAATATAAATCCAAAATGTTTTAGAGTAATGATTTGTATCGACACACACAACAGGAATTGCCAAATATTACTTGCAACAATAGGAACTAACATTGATCATTAGGATCATTTAGTTTTTCTTCCATTAGATAGGATCTGCCTGTGTTCACGAATAATTTGCGGGCTTAGAATTCCTAGAACGTCCTTGTTCTAGATAAATGCTATGAGAAAGTGTCGAAAGTAAGAAGCGGCTTATACTGACGTCTGACGTCGGTGCTGAGGACGTAGCGGCTGTTTTAGAAAAACAGCTTTAAAGGGACCATTTTTTTACAGGTATCCTACAACCTAACAGAAAATATGGCTGCACTAATAAAAATAGAGCTCGACAATGTGCCCGTTGATAAGCTCGAAATAGCTCGAGACGAGGCTCGGAAATGCTTGAAAACCGTAATTGACGGGGAGGAAGCTATCGACATGGATAGGATGAAACGGCTTCTGAGAAAACAGCTTAGAGAAACCATGGCCAGCCTCGAGTCTGATCCGCATCACGCTATCGCATTTAGGTGTATCGGTGATGCCTTGTATTCACAGAATGAAAACGACGTAAGTATTATCGAGTATATACATTATATGCACATATACATAAACGCACGCACATACACACACACACTGTACATTCCTTAATGTAGTAATAAATCAGTCTCTTAGAAATGATATCTTAGGAATAGATATCTTGGGAAGGGTGATTGTAAGGAAAAAAGAATTAGGACCTTTTTTTGATCTACAATTTTTGTCTGGGCAATAATTTGATAAAACTTACCATTTTCGAGAAAAATCCAAAATAACCGAAAATCTTTACCTTGAATAACTTTTTTAGCACACACGTGATCGATGGGGATTTTTGGCACTATATTTCGCTAAACGAATTTTTAAACGACGCTACAAATTGCTTGCGTTGATGTTGTTTGAGCCTAAACTGAAATTATTACAAGATAGTTCTTTCATGTTGAATTTGTGTACAGCTTGTTGTGTGCAGCTAGCTTCAGGTCTGTGCATATCTTCTTCCTTTCTAGATCTAGATCTTAAGCTTTCCTTTAGCAAAGTTCTTTCAATCAATTTTGTACTACCAAATAAAATCGACAATTTATCCACCATAGCCAAATCCCGGGCAAAACCTGCAGAACAATTTTTTCTGAAAATCCTTATTTAAATTTTTTATTTCAGTTCATATCCCGTATGAACCCACATAATTCGCTAAACGAACTACTTAAAGAAAGTTCGGACTACTGGCTGGGATTACTGAAGAAATACTTCAGCGACGACGTAGTAACCATCATCGGCTCGCCGAGCATAGAGCTGCAAGCTAAGTGAGTTTCCATTTAAAAAATACTGTAAAACTTGTATCTATAATATGGTGCTACTATCTATTGTCAGATTTGCTTTTAAATTAAAGTAGAATTTTTAGAAAAGATAAAAGATTGTTAATTTATTTATTAATGAAGGTTTAATTGAACCGATATTTGACTCATTCGATGTATTTCACTCGGTCAGTTTGATGGCGGGGATACGCCATATTGGATTAATTTGCATAAATACGAATATTTTGACGTTTGAAAGTTAGTCTCCTGCCGGCAGACTCAGCGATTATTGAATACTTTTGTGTTTAGATTGCAATTTGTTTTAGAGCTTACTGCTAAGCTCTAAAACAAATTGCAATCTAATCATTTGATCAGGCTGCAGTTGCTACTGCTAGCAACTGCAGCCTGATCAAATGATTAATTTATTGTTGTTGTGATGCTTTGGCCAAGTTTTTATAATTAACTGTTTACATGAAATCTCTCGTGAAACCGCTACACGTTGTGACCATTCGCTCGTACACGTTTTAAAGAGAGTACAAACATACTTTTAAAAGTAAATTTAATTATTCGCCCACTTCTGGAATTACACTATCTATGGTATCTTTGACTTGAATGCTGGATTATTGTAATGTTAATATATTCCTATATTTTATAGAATTGCTGAAGATGAGAAAAAAAGAATAGATGAGCAGAGAGCACAGTTAGGAGAAGACGGATTGGCGGAAAAGGGTAAAATTCTCGATGAAGCTATGGAGTTCAATGAGGTATATAGCATAGACCATACTAATAAATATATTAGTAATTAGTTAGTATTTTTTAATTAGATAAGTAATATTTAAATTAGCGGCTTGTCTTTTGTAAGACCACACGAAATTTTGAAGCAAGGTCCCCAAGTCTGCTTGACTGACTTTGTATTGTGACAACGCATGTCGAATGTCGACGTAACTGGATGGGTGACCGAATTTGATAGTCGGGATTTGGCCTTTTCGTTTCCTACGTCCCGGTCATTATCACTAAACATCTGATAATAACAGTTAGAAACCTAAAAGTTGGAATAGTACTCTTAGTCGTGTCGCATGCTGGACTTGGGAACCCAACGCATTATTATTCTAAAAAACCCCTGGCATTGTGATTAATGGAAAGGGGTCACGACCCGGCAATGAGGAATACGACGCAGAAAGAGTTTTCTTTTTCTATGTCTTATCATACGATCAGTCAGTGGACTATGAGCAGATTTGTTGTATTTGGTTGGCGATCAGAGGCAACTTCCCCAACAGGAAGTGCTCTGTCTCGGCTATATATCGTAAAGGATATGCCTTCTCTTTAAGCAACGGATCGCTTGCGGCAACGTCAGCTGTGCTGTCAAGCGATTCGGGTGTTTGACAAGCCTTGTTGAAGTGAAAACTTCTTTAAGCGCGTTGAGCACTTTTTGGTAGGGGGCAAAAATGTGGAACGCGTGACCGACACCGTTCTTCTTATGACAAAAGGTGTTAAGTATAAATATAGTAATTATTATATTTACATTCGTTATTAAACTTTAATGCCGTAGTTTAAAGGTATATATTAATAAGTGCTGTGTAACCGTGACCGACACCTCGCGTTGTTACGAAGACAAAAGGTCTTAAAAATATTAATATTATAGTACATTCGTAATTAAACTTTAATGCCTTAGTTTTAAGGTTTATATTTGAAATATTTTTATTTTATTATTATTTTTTAGATAAGAAATTCAAAAATATATTTAAATATTCGTTTTCACTTCTATCGGCAGTCCTTATGACTGCCAATTTTTTTTAAAATAAGATCGGAGAAAAGAGGTTTTATTTAAGACGCAGAGAGAGATAGTGATAATATTGTGTCGGCAGCGCCCCCCGCCCCCGGGCACGCTGGCCGCGGTGCCGGTGCCGTCGTGCGACAATCTCAAGTGCCACAAGATCAGCTCGTGGCACTCCGGCGGCGCGCCGTGCCCGCACTTCGACCTGCAGGAGATACCCATGTATGCGCGAGTGCACAGCCTGACCACCAACTTTGTCTATGTGAGTGATAGTGCTATATTGAGTTTATTATTACAGTTTTATATAAAAATACATATACTAATATTATAAACTATATGATGCCCGCGACTTCGTCCGTGTGGATTGATTGTGATTGTGGTGTGTGACCTATGGGAAAGTGATATCAAACATAATAAGCGACACTGCCCCTTGCTTAGCTGTAAAACATTATTTCTGAAATTATGCCACTATGGCATCAGAAATGTTGCACTCGATCTCATTGCTTACTATCTAAATAATAGAACTCAGAGGGTATGCGTAAACCACGTGAAGTTAAAGGGCTCAACTGCATTAATGGGTGTCCCACAAGGTCCTATCTTGGGTCCTTTTCTATTTTTGGTGTATATAAATGACTTACCATATCATGTCAATAATGTCTGTGACATTGTATTGTTTGCTGACGACACATCACTTATTTTTAAAGTGGACAGAAGTAAGGAGAATTTTGACGATGTAAACAATGTAATCACACTGGTTTACTGTCAATAATTTATTATTGAATGCTTTATTACTGAAATTAGACAGTTTACCGATATTGAAACGGCTAGGCTGGTCTACTTTGCTTACTTCCACAGTGTTATGTCGCACGGCATTTTATTGTGGGGCAGAGCAGCTGATATCCAATCAATTTTAATTTGCAGAAAAAAACCATCTGTTCTATTTATAAACTCGGATCACGCGAATCACTTCGTGAAAAATTTAAAGAGATTGGTGTTCTTACAGTGCCTTCACAATACATATACAATAATATAATTTAGTTGAATGTTTATGAACTGATTATTATTTTACCATCATTATGTACAAACATTCTTGCAAATAAATGATTATTTATTTATTTATTTATAGTATTTGTAAGGCAGAACATTCATCACTATAAGCAATTTATTGCTTAAATATTGTAACTTCTTTCTTTTTTTTTTTGAGAAAAGAGCAAAGTCTGCTGAGTTTCTTGCCGGCAATTCTCTAGTGAATATGATCGGTACTTGTTAGTTAAAGGAAAGCTCTTTTAAAATTGCTTTTTTGCTTAATCAATGTTTGTTTTCCAGATGTCAATTATCCTAGATACCACAAACGTAGACCACACTACGCGCAAATGGCTTCCGTTGCACCTCAACGCTCTTGCAGAATGCCCTGTATGGAGGGGGGATAAACTCATACCTCACGAGGAAGTGATCTCTACCAATGAGCAGTTAACTGTCAGCTTCTCTAACGACATCGGCTTCGGTCGCTCGGGGAACTTCGCCGTGGGACAGTTCGGACACTTCGTACAGATCGAGACCAGGGTAACGTGTCTAATATACTGAGAAGTGATTTCTGCCACAGAGCGGCGAACTGTCAGCTTCTATAACGACATCGGCCATTTAATATAATCGTATCTATGACATCGGCTTGACCGCTCGGGGAACTTTATCTTTAGACATTTTGGATATTTTGTACAGATAGAGTCTAGGGTAACGATCTAATAATAAAATGTATCCCCTTTATTCACATTTTTGATTATTGTATAATGAAGTACCACATCAATTTTCAATCATCTGAATGGTACAATCTACTCTGCCTTTAAATGCTCTGTGGGATTTCATAATTATGTAAAAACAAGGGTCAGACTCGAAAAATAGTTCTTTATCACAGAGCAGCTTACTGCCATCTGCTCAAACACCATCTAGTACGGGCATATTTTACCCGGGAGATATTTTAGTGAGGATGCACGATAAGCCAACTAGAAACCGCCATAGGCTCGTGACTCCGTCGCTCCGCCTCAAGAAAGTCCGAAGGTCGTTCGTGGGAATGAGCAAAAACAAAATCTATTCTTTAACAAAATTCCACTACCTATTATAAACTTGCCTTTACACAAGTTTAAGAAAACGAAAAAAAGTCTATTTGAATAAAACATTTCAATTTGATATTTGATTTGAGGACCTTAAGACCCTAAAGAACACTTGTGCCAAAATTCAACATAACATTTTTTATTTGGATGTTTCCATACAAAGCTTGCAATAGATAGCCTGAGCTAATCGTATTTAAACACCAATGATGCCAATTTCACTGTACACCATCTCCAAAGTAAAACGACACTTCTATTTATATTGCTATCCCTTTTATAATACTTCCAGTGGAAAGGGGCAGCGTTAAATTTAGAGCTGTCGTTTTAGTTTACAGATAATTTACAATAGAATTAGCCACATTGTTTCTGTTGCGCACAATTTCTAAACTAAACTAAATAACAAGTCTAAATATATTGCTTACCCTTTTATAGTGCTCTCTGTGATATATCCTTAGAGGATATCACTAACTTTAGTCCTGTCAATTTTTTATAGTTTATATGAATGTGTGCAACGAAATTGCTACATTTATAGTTAAAACTCTACCGCGAATAGACTTCAATGTATTCGGTTGGTTTTAATAATTAAGTTACAGTGCGTAGGTCCAAAACGCCTAAAAAGAAAACGCATACTCGACCTAGACCTATTAAATGACTAACGAGTCCTGACTCCAATATGAGGATCAGCTCTAAACGATAGTTTACTTCTTTTTCAACTTATGTGCTTTACAGTCCTTGGACTGATCGCAGATTACACTAAGAAAAAAAAATGTTTCAGTGTGAACCGGTAGACTACGAAGAAGTTGTGAATCACCTGTACGAATTATTGTACGCAGCCGAAATCACCAAAGACAGGTTGTTGGTGTTCGCGCAGAGATTAATAAACGATGTGTCGCAGGTAACAAGCATTTACTTCTACGTAAACCTAAGACTAGTCCTACTAGCTAGCAAGGGCCAGCTTGTAGCGGATGAAAAAAAAAACTAGCTATGAATATATCCATAATACTGTGTTGAAATTTCTTAATAAACTAAAAGGGTTGTTCAGGTTTTATTGGCTAGAAAAAATCCGATAACTGTCTTTATTCCCGTGGGAACTCTTTTTTCCGAGATAAAATGTAGCCTGTGTCAATTCAGGTTATAAGCTATCTCCATTTCTCATTTAAGCCATTACAGTCAGTCGGCGTGAAGAAGTAATAAAGATCCAAATTTACAAATATAGAAACTTTCACATCCATACTAATATTATAAATGCGAAAGTGTGTCTGTCTGTATGCTACGCTTTAACGGCCTAACTTTTCAACCTACTTTTACGAAATTTGGTAAAAAGATATGTTGTATCCCCGGGGAAAGGGACATGTGCTACTTTTTATCCCGCAAAATTGAAGAGTTCTCACGGAAATCTAAAACCTTAATCCACGCGGACGAAATGACGAAGCGGACGAAAATAGGTAAATATTTAAGTAGGTATAGTAATTATGGTTTTCTATAATCTTAGTAGATAGGTAATTATTTATTTTCGTCATCGTTGTCATTGTGCATCTCATCTTTAATTTACATCTGCCCTATTAATTTTATTATCAGTATTATCGTCTTAACGGGCTGAACAATTAATAACTCATAAAAAACTAATTAAACTCAATATATTTATATTTAAACTCAATCGTTAATTTTTTTTGTCTTACCTACTAATATACTTATTAGTTGGTATTTTGTCGTAATAATAATCCATACTAACATTATAAACTAGATTATTCCCGCGACTTCGTCCGCGTTGGTTTTTTTATTCCCACGGGAACTCTTTAATTTTCCGGGTTAAGAAGTAGCCCCGGGATACAACATATCCCTATACCAAATTTCATCGAAGTCGATTGTACAGATGGGCCGTGAAAGCGTAGCTGTCTGTCTACATGTGATGTTTTCCCATTCATATTCAGGTCAGAAGAAACGGTCACAAAATGGTGTATGATATCCTTCGTGACTCGCTCTACTGCAAAGACAGCAACGTCCACTGGAGTTCTGTGTTGAGACAGCAGAAGTTCCTCAAAGAACTCATCGAGCAACTGAACGCCGGCGGCGACTCCGCTGAGGCGGCCATCAGTGAGGCGAAGAAAACCTTAAAGAACGTCACTGAGACACCTTGGTTGCACCTCGCTGCTGATTTGGAGAAGTACAAACTTAGTACTGCACCCTGGAAGCGGTTCGCGAGGGAAAATGAGATCATACCTCTTGAGTAAGTAACAGTTAATTTCTCAATTGTATGCTAGTACTAGGTGAAACTTCGCCTGGATTTAGGTTTTTAAAAATCCCTTGGAAATTCTTAGATTTTCCGGAATAATATCTGTAACTTTCCAGGTTTTTAACAATATCCATAAAAAACATGATCCTTGCTCCGTTGCGGCTTGATTCAAGGCCAATCCACTAACCAAATACACTTTCGAATATTTATAATAATATGTAGTCGTGATTAAGAAAGAAAAGAAAGTGCTTATTATTTAAAAGCTGGCCTCACATAGGCATTGGCGTCTACTCTAGTGGTGCAAATTTTCATGGACGGCATTTAATCCCATTTTGTTGGAGATCATAATATTATGTTGATTTGACGAAGTTGAGTTCCAGTCAAATGACCAAATATAAAGGAACAGCCTTTAACTCTCGATTCCTCGGTTAGTTTTAAGTTTGTTTTAATTTTAAAGAAAAAAAGTGTGTTGAAATTTTATGACGTCACAACTGTGTATTATCATACAAACTTTCACACTAGAAGCGCGTTTTAAGTCATCATCCCTATTGCGGGGCGCCGCGCGCCCGCATAGTTTTGAAAGTATTTACACATACATGTACACTTTTAAATATATAGAGTTTTGTTTGCAGACCTAAGCTATACTGGGACGCGGATCTAATGAGCGGTTGGGGCGGAGGCATGGTGGTGGGCGTGGGGGGTCTGGACTCCTCGTTCGTGGTGCAGCTGAGCGAGGGGCCGCTCGGCAACGCGCTCGTCGACGTCGCGCCGCTCTCCGTCGCGCTCAACTACTTCACGCAACTCGAGGTGACGAACTGAGTATACACAGCTATACTGAGACGCGGATCTGATGAGCGGTTGGGGCGGAGGCATGGTGGTGGGCGTGGGGGGTCTGGACTCCTCGTTCGTGGTGCAGCTGAGCGAGGGGCCGCTCGGCAACGCGCTCGTCGACGTCGCGCCGCTCTCCGTCGCGCTCAACTACTTCACGCAACTCGAGGTGACGAACTGAGTATACACAGCTATACTGAGACGCGGATCTGATGAGCGGTTGGGGCGGAGGCATGGTGGTGGGCGTGGGGGGTCTGGACTCCTCGTTCGTGGTGCAGCTGAGCGAGGGGCCGCTCGGCAACGCGCTCGTCGACGTCGCGCCGCTCTCCGTCGCGCTCAACTACTTCACGCAACTCGAGGTGACGAACTGAGTATACACAGCTATACTGAGACGCGGATCTGATGAGCGGTTGGGGCGGAGGCATGGTGGTGGGCGTGGGGGGTCTGGACTCCTCGTTCGTGGTGCAGCTGAGCGAGGGGCCGCTCGGCAACGCGCTCGTCGACGTCGCGCCGCTCTCCGTCGCGCTCAACTACTTCACGCAACTCGAGGTGACGAACTGAGTATACACAGCTATACTGAGACGCGGATCTGATGAGCGGTTGGGGCGGAGGCATGGTGGTGGGCGTGGGGGGTCTGGACTCCTCGTTCGTGGTGCAGCTGAGCGAGGGGCCGCTCGGCAACGCGCTCGTCGACGTCGCGCCGCTCTCCGTCGCGCTCAACTACTTCACGCAACTCGAGGTGACGAACTGAGTATACACAGCTATACTGAGACGCGGATCTGATGAGCGGTTGGGGCGGAGGCATGGTGGTGGGCGTGGGGGGTCTGGACTCCTCGTTCGTGGTGCAGCTGAGCGAGGGGACGCTCGGCAACGCGCTCGTCGACGTCGCGCCGCTCTCCGTCGCGCTCAACTACTTCACGCAACTCGAGGTGACGAACTGAGTATACACAGCTATACTGAGACGCGGATCTGATGAGCGGTTGGGGCGGAGGCATGGTGGTGGGCGTGGGGGGTCTGGACTCCTCGTTCGTGGTGCAGCTGAGCGAGGGGCCGCTCGGCAACGCGCTCGTCGACGTCGCGCCGCTCTCCGTCGCGCTCAACTACTTCACGCAACTCGAGGTGACGAACTGAGTATACACAGCTATACTGAGACGCGGATCTGATGAGCGGTTGGGGCGGAGGCATGGTGGTGGGCGTGGGGGGTCTGGACTCCTCGTTCGTGGTGCAGCTGAGCGAGGGGCCGCTCGGCAACGCGCTCGTCGACGTCGCGCCGCTCTCCGTCGCGCTCAACTACTTCACGCAACTCGAGGTGACGAACTGAGTATACACAGCTATACTGAGACGCGGATCTGATGAGCGGTTGGGGCGGAGGCATGGTGGTGGGCGTGGGGGGTCTGGACTCCTCGTTCGTGGTGCAGCTGAGCGAGGGGCCGCTCGGCAACGCGCTCGTCGACGTCGCGCCGCTCTCCGTCGCGCTCAACTACTTCACGCAACTCGAGGTGACGAACTGAGTATACACAGCTATACTGAGACGCGGATCTGATGAGCGGTTGGGGCGGAGGCATGGTGGTGGGCGTGGGGGGTCTGGACTCCTCGTTCGTGGTGCAACTGAGCGAGGGGCCGCTCGGCAACGCGCTCGTCGACGTCGCGCCGCTCTCCGTCGCGCTCAACTACTTCACGCAACTCGAGGTGACGAACTGAGTATACACAGCTATACTGAGACGCGGATCTGATGAGCGGTTGGGGCGGAGGCATGGTGGTGGGCGTGGGGGGTCTGGACTCCTCGTTCGTGGTGCAGCTGAGCGAGGGGCCGCTCGGCAACGCGCTCGTCGACGTCGCGCCGCTCTCCGTCGCGCTCAACTACTTCACGCAACTCGAGGTGACGAACTGAGTATACACAGCTATACTGAGACGCGGATCTGATGAGCGGTTGGGGCGGAGGCATGGTGGTGGGCGTGGGGGGTCTGGACTCCTCGTTCGTGGTGCAGCTGAGCGAGGGGCCGCTCGGCAACGCGCTCGTCGACGTCGCGCTCAACTACTTCACGCAACTCGAGGTGACGCACTGAGTATACGTCTTTACTACGTCAAGACTTATGATACGTCAAGACTCTACCACCGGTTCGGAAAGCTGATTATATATTAGCGCTGCGAGCTGCTGAGATATTTTGCGCCTAACAGCTTTATCCTATCTCTTGAATGTTTCTTTACTTTCCAGGGTCCAATGTGGAGATTAATCCGAGGAGGTGGCTTGTCTTACGGCTACGGGATTCGGCCTTCACAGAACGAGGGTCGACTCGTGTTCTCACTCTATCGCGCCACTAACGCCATCGCGGCGTACACCAAGGCCAAATCTATTGTGGTAAGACCTAGTTCGCGTTACGTTTTACGATATTTTAACCAATAAGAGGGGTGTTATAAGTTTGATGTGTGTATCTGTTTGCTCATCAGAGCTCCCAAACATTTTCAGCTTCAAGAAAATCTGTTCAGCTGTTTGAAGCTCTTCTAGTTGACAAAGTATTTTTTTACCCTAGGGTACCCTAGGGTAGTACTTTAAGTCCTTAGAACTCAGGTTTTGTGTTGTCTATCAGTCTATGTATAATGTTTACAAGTTTGAAAAACCAAATCGTTTGTTACACCAACCTAAAAAAGTGGAGTTTCTAAACTTACTTAAATATATATCAAAAATTGCGGAACCGGCAGGATTTGAACCTGCGTCTCTCTGGGAATCGCGCCCGGAACACCTTTGACCGCTAGGCCACGGTTCACTTACCGTGGTCAAAGGTGTTCGGTCAGTGCCGAAAAGATATGCATTTTAATCCAGTCTTTTTACGCGACTGTTTATGCCATCTAGTAGCGATCGTGTGTGAAGCACTGTAATAAAATATAAAAGTGGGGAGTTGTTAAAATTCTACTTCTAATATTTTTAGGATGGATATTTAGCCGACGGCAAATTCGACGAGGACTTATTCGCGTCTGCAAAGAGTACGGCGCTGTTTGAAGTGGTCGAGAACGAGAAGTGCGTCGCCGATGTGGTGGAACAGTCTCTGCTCAACTACGTACGGAGAGCTGGGGAAACTTACAATCGGTGAGTACGGCTATTTCACTAAGGGCCAAAACATGATTAGATTAACTACGATAACATGGCGCAACCCTCCAAGATTCAAAACGTTTTGACAGTTTGGATAGAAGCAGGCGTTACTTTGCGCAAGTCCACGATAATGAAGGAACTAGAAGTTTAATTCGCTGTAATCCGCGACAATAGACAAATCTATGTGGTACAGTTTGTATCCCGCATTTATAGCCCGCGATATTCACCACATCACAGAAATCTTCCAAATTACTCTCAACGTACGTTTCACTTCGATACCGGAGCATTTTCAGGAGATGTTGACTCTACAATGCACTATTGTGAACTTCCATGAGGGTAGTTTGGAAAATTTCTGTGGTGTGGTGAATATCGCGGGCTATAAGTGCGGGATATACACTGTACCACATAGATTTGCCTATTGTCGCGGATTTAATAGCGAATTAAACTTCTAGTTTCATCGTTTGAAAGTATTTACAAAGCGCCACCAAGAGCCACAACGTGAGTGTGCGTGCTGAGACGACAAACAAAAATAAATTCAAGGATTTGTCGCTTGACTAACGGCTTGTCTACACACATTAACAGTAATTTGGAGGGGTGCGCCATGTTATCGTAGTTAATCTCTACCATGCCTACGCCCGTCAGGTCCTCACTGGCGGGCGTGGGCGCTCACCTTGCTGAGCGGCGGGCGCAAGCCCAATGGACTTACCATTCCGCCGATAGCTGGCTTCTTCTTCTTCTTCTTCTTCTTCTTTCCCTAGGCTTTTCCGCACTTAAGCAAGGTTGCCCGTTGTGCGTGAGACCTCTGGTGCGACTCCCCGCCGGATCATTCCAGCCAGCCGAGCTCACTCCAGAATCCAAGCAGGCCGCCCAGGTCGGCAAGGACTTCCGGGAGTGTTGCTGGGGAGCCAATGTAGGCTTCTCGTTGAGTGGATACAGCACTACACTCGAGTAGTACGTCTCTCGGTGTCTCCTCGCTCTCCATGCAGGCTCTGCACAGAGGGCTGTCTGTTATGCCTAGAACATAAAAGTGTTTGTTAAGTGGACAGTGTCCTGTTATCATGCCTACAGCCGTCCTGAGTTTAGCTCTGTTTAGATTCAGTAGTTTCTTAGTTAGGCGTTGGTTTGGGCTGGGTATAGCCTCTTTTGTTTGTCTACAATTCGTGGTGTTTGCTCATATTTCGGTGTGTGTACCTACTGTTTGTTGTTTTAACCAGGTTTCGCACTGTGGCGTGGCCCCACCCAATGCGTTGCAACCACTGAAGAGGGCCATCGCCCTGAGCAATAAACCCGAGACCCGAAAGGGTCTGCGAGGAAGACCAACGAGTGCATGAGCCCAAAACGATGCCAAGTCTTGTCATTTTTCTTAGTTAAAAAAAATGTAAAAATTCAATTATCACTTAATTTTTTTAATCAATAACATATCCCTTGACTGCGATCTCACCGGGTGCTAAGGGGTGATGCAGTCTAAGTAGGTAGGCGGGCTAACCAGTTAGGGGTATGGCAGTTATATTAAACCTATACCCCTAATAAATGTTCTTCTTAAGACAAAAGGTATAATACATTCGTATTTAAACTTTAATTCCTTAGTTTTAAGGTTTATATTAATAAGTGCTGTGTAACCGTGGCGTGACACCTCGCGTTGTTACGAAGACAAAAGGTCTTAAATATAAATAATATAGTACATTCGTAATTAAACTAATTACGAATGTATCAATGTCCCTTAGTTTTACTGTTTATATTTGAAATATTTTTATATTATTATTATTTTTATACGACTGCCTGAAAAAAGGAGTATACCTATTGTTTTCAGGGTTCATGTATGAATGTATGTGAGTTTGTATATTCCACCATAACTTCTATACGCCTGAACCGATTTTGATAAATGAGGTGTCGTTAGAATCCCTAGCTTATTCCGGGTGACATAGGCTAGTAAAATTTAAGAAAAAATTGATGGGGTGACCATGGTCCCGCATTAAAGACTAAAGTCGAAAAAAAACATTCGAAAATAAGATTAACTATATAATCATCATCTAGAAAATGATGAGTAGATTCTAAAAATATATAACACTATAGTTCAATATCCAGTGATTCACAAAAAAATATCATTTAATAAAAATGTGAAAAGATTCCAAAGGTAATTCAATACGGGCTACGGCAGAACACTTGTATATTTTAATAATTTTAATTATATTCACTTGTTTTCTTATTTTTAAATATTCGTTTTCACTTCTATCGGCAGTCCCTATCACTGCCAATTTAATGTGCTTAATCATGCGATCAGTCGATGGATTATGAGCAGATTGGTTTAAGGACAGATTGGTTCGATTTTCGACTAAATAAATAGGTATTTTTATTTTGTGTAGTGACCTAGTGTGCGCCATAGCGGCGGTCACTCAGAAAGAAGTCCACGCGGCGGCGACGCGCTGGTTGTCCCGCCTGTTCGACGCGGACTCCAGCAAACTGGCCGTCGTGTGCCATCCTACCAAGGTCGAGGATATGAAGGCGGCATTCGACAAGTGAGTACCTTACACACATCTATGGTCATAATTCCACCACAGGTAAACTGTGAAAATCAAGCGATTGGTGGGTTTGCCACACATCCATAGCAACATAGCACAACTCTGGTGGAAAGGGAGCCTGAACAATGGCCTTTCCCTTACCACAAATTTTACAATTGTGCCGTAGTTGAGTGTATTCTAGAGTCGAAACATTGTTGAATGAATGAATGAAATATTCTTTATTGTACACCTAAGACATACAAATAAACTAAATGTTAAAATTCACCTTGTTTTAGAGTTCAAGTTCGTCCTTTCATCCTTATCTAGCACTCCAAACGAAAATGTTGCGATACTTAAAATCGGTGGTAATGAATTTGGTAATTTAAATTAATAACGCCAAAGTGTTTCGATATTCGAATACTCTCATCGTCTTCGATGTGATTCAAAATCTTGTGGTTAGAGTACTGTTTCGCTCACTTAGTGGTCTGTCGAGCTGCTGCGCTTTTCGGCGCAAGTTCGCCGGTCCCAGTACCTTGGAACTCTAACGTCTATCGGTTGCTATTTCAACTTCGACACCCTATGCGGGTGGCGATGAAATATGTCGGTTCCTCATTTCTTATATTTTGAAGATAACGATCGTTTTTTTTCATGACTGTGCAATAGGAGTAATTGATTATAATTTCTCACTCTTTATATTGGAAACAATCTATGGTGGCTTTTTTAGGGAGGATTAATGGAATAACCCATTTTTTTTTTCAGAATCAACGTGCATCTTGATGCATTCGACTCTATGGAAGCATCACATTTTAACAAATAAGTTGTGTTTAGATACATATAAAGGAGAGTATTTACGCATTAATTTTTAAGTGAACCTTTTTTTATTTTATTTTTGCATTTAATCAATATCTACTCTTTATTCTAAGATTTTAATAGATAAGTAGTAATTATTATTTTGTATTTTCTGTTAAACTAAACAACGCTACTTGGCTGTGCCTTAAATGTTTTCGAGGTTGATTCCGTCCGTTCGTTCAATTCGGTGGTTTTCGGCGGTTTTTTTTTTTTATTAATATAAAGCGCTCAAAATTTATTTTTATGTTATACACTAACTTATAAATAGATTATAGTTAAAGGGAACAAAATATTTTTGAAATTAAGAACAATATTTGATGGAATGTCATGAAGCCATGGAAGGTAATGAAATTCGTCTAGATGGTAATGAATTATGAATGGATGGCAATGATAATGACCTGGATGGTAATATTTGGTGTGGAAGGTAATGAAAAAAATGAAATATATTATAATCAAAATATATTATTTAGGAAATGTAATCATAAATTTTAACAAAAAGAACTTGAAACATAATAACATACTTAAAAATCTAAAGAAAAATTATCAAAGCATTTTGTCTTTATGCACTAAATATGAGAGATCTTCAATTCTTAAAGTTATCCAATTAACCATAACCTATTAGAATTACAATGAGATCAATCAAGAGTTTAATAATGAAAAGAGGTATTATATCAAAACAGTCATTATAAATTTTAGACATTTTCAAATTATTTATCCTTATAAACTAAGTGAGTAACATTAATAAGTATAATTACTATCAAAGAAGTCAACACTAAAACGAATAATAATCAATTTACGAAAAATTCTTAAGCATACAAAATGAGATCAATTAAGGTTTTTTTGTAATTATTAGAAATGCAATCTTAAAAATAATTGACCTAAAAAAAAGTAAAAAAAGATAAAAACTAAAAAAGAGATACATGATGATGTGATGAACAGTTCTGTAAAAACTGCGTATAAATAAAATAAAAAATATGATAGTATTCACTTATTTAAAACATAAATAAGGTAGGTTGTTGAATATAAATTGCCCACGTCTGTCAATTTCAGGTGAGGCTAGTGAACACAAAATTCGTGATTTTGAAACAACGTCTTCGTCATCCACAATAGGCCAAGAAAACTTATTAAGTTTGCCTTTTCTTAAAAACAAAATAGTGTAAGAATCTTCGTCTATTTCTCTAATTTTACCAATATATGCATAAATTTTTGACTTAATTTGATACTGAACGGCAACCCAGTCACCTATATTGTAAATAATATGGTTTTCTTTATTTTTTTCTTTCTTAGACTTTGTACCAAATTCTTTCTTGATATTAGTGATATCTATATGGTCTATCTCATTTTCTGTTGATTTGTTGTCATTGATGCTTTCCATATTTGTAATATTTATATCACTGATAAATTTTTCAAATTCTTGCTGATCATTAGGATTAAAAGATTTCGTTTGATTCTTGTAAAAAGTGTAACTCTGCCAATTAAAAGGTACATTCGATAGTATCTGCACTTTAGGGGTATCCTGTGTCCCTGTGACACATGTGTCATTGACAGTATCGTTTAAAAATAAATTATCGTCAATTTCATTAAGTAGAATATCATCGGTAACATTGCTTATATTAATATTGTTGCAAATTGTAGGAGAGTCAATATTAAGGTCTGAAATAGTTTTGTTACTTTGTGCAAGATTATTTAATGCTGCAACATCTGAATTATAAGTTTTAAAGTCCGTAACATCTCGACGTTTTGTTTCTTCAACGGGAACACATGAAAGACAGGTGGTAGATGAACTTTTAATCCCAATACTTAAAACTCCCAAATGCTTTCCATGGCTGCAAGGCACGTAGCTATCTTTACAAATGAAGCAGCTGCGGCTTCGCAAAGCAACACTGAATGGTAAGGACGTAGCCCAAATAACCTAAAAAGAAATATTTTACATAGATAACCAATATTTTATTGTAATGAAACATAATATATAAAATAATATAGAATACATACCTGATGTACATTCATTGTCCCTTTAAACGTAGGAATATTTTCCGGAAATTTTACACGCGTGATCTGATCTTCTGGTATGACATCAATGATAACATTTTTCACATTGTGTGTGATAACATCTAGAAAAGCCTCAAAGGAGCCAACATCTCCACCATTTTTCACAAAATTATCGGCGGTCCGTTTGATAACTGCACCTATACCATCTGGGGCACCCTTGCCATGCCCTGCTTCTTGATAATTCCAGGTAATATACTCAACATCTGTCAGCTGCTCTTTTAATTTCGAGAGAATATAGAATATATATTTGTTTCTGTATTGACTTGTTGGAGAGTCCGAAAGAAAATGGATAGCCCTTATTTTCACTAAATCCTTCGCTATATTTAAAATAGGTTTTAAATGAGCCCAAACTGCCGCAGCGTCATGGTTCAAGCATTGGCTAATTGTACAAAAAGATTTAACTTCAACACAATTTTTAAGTGCGTCATAGTAGTATATAACACCTGTATGCAGAGACACTTGCCCTCTGCTACCACCAAAGTGGAATGACTGTATCTCTTCGTTATATTTTAAGCTGTAATTTTCACTAAAATCCACGTGGATCAAAATTTCGTCCTCCTTTAAATTAAATTTTAATTGTTTAATGGCTTCAAATTGCATTACTATGTTGCCAATGTGTTTCATAAATTTAGGCAACATATTTTCTAATTTTAGGATAATATTGCGAATAAAGTCATATTGCTTTTTCTTCGTTGTTATGTTTGCTTCTTTTGAGCCACTTTTGCTCTGATATGATTTTTTTTCTGCAACCCATTCGTAGTAATAGATTTTATCATTTCGAAATTCTTTATACTTCAATAGTTTGTTAGTGCAATTTGGGCAAGATCTGTCTAAGCACTGCTCATTGCTTGCATTACAGCAAATGTTTTTAATAACCTCAGAAGTTGAGATTTCATTGATAAAATTAGCTCTTTTAAGAGCTGAAACTAATAATTCCATATTCGAATGTAATTTGCAGAGGCAAGTATCCCTTGAACTTGGGGACGACACCCAAAACGGACGGTATTTACAAAACGTAGAATAGCTTATATTACATTTCTCGGCAATGAACTTTAAATGCAAATTTTTCATACTATCATTGAGATACCTCTTCTGTTTTTTGATCCCATTTCTTGTAATGAATTCTTTTTTGCCAGAAGCCATTCTAGTATTACTGTCTTCTTCAAAGAAGTTTGTAATTTTGTCAGAAATTTCTTTAGATACGCTATCTCTGGTGACTGTCTTTGACCTTAAGGAAAATGGTAACTTTTTAAGGACTCCATATTTCTTAAATCTTTTTTTGTCATCTTTAATAAAGGTTTCCGCAAAAATTCTTTTATCTTTCTTGCTTAAATTTGTATAATTCTTCTTTAAAGTTGAAGATACTGTCTCTCCAAAAATTAATTTCTTCTTTACTTCTTCTACTCTTTCACCTTTTATATCCTTAACTATTTCGTTAACCTTCTTTTGTATAGAATCATTTACAATGTTATCAATAGGGCACTGACGTTTCATTTTATAATTTTCTCTTTTTAATCTTTCTATTTCATTTTTCAAGTCTTTAATCGTTTTCTGATATTTATACTGCATTTTACGCATAATTCCCTTCTTAATCAGCGAGGGTTGTGTATTCTGAGGACTACTTCTAGCACTTTCTTTTTCTAACGGATCTTGAATTGACACATTTTGATTATTTATCCCTAAACTGTTTCCGATTTCACTGTCTGGTGCTGAATTTTCAATGGTAACTCTTTCAAACCTATTTTTTTCTTCTTTGTTCTTTAAATACTGTCTACTATTTTTGCGCCATCTTTTTCTTTGATCTCTTTGCGCCCGAGGTGTCATATTTTTAATACTTGTAATTTTCATTTGTTGTTTCCGAATGAGGTAACGCTTTCTTTCTTTTTCTTTTTGAATAGCATATAATTGTGGGTCATTTTTAATCATTTCATATTTTTCTTTTTTACGTAACCTATCTTTAGCTAATTTTTCTTCTTTGGTTAATTTCTTTTTAGTTTTGGACATTTTTCTGTAAACAATTAGGTGAAAATGAATGAAATATAACTATGAAATTGAACTTGTTATATAATTTTGCTATTTAAATGACACGCATTATGAACGGATGCGTTAATTTTAAAACTAGCTTTTGCCCACGTATTAAATATTATATATAATAGCCTATGTTTAAATCCAGGTTATTAAGCTATCTATGTTCCAAATTTCAGCCAAACCGGTACAGTACAGCCAGTACTTGCGGCGTGAAGGAGTAACACACACACACACACTTACACACAAACTTTCGCCTTTATACCATTAGTGAAATTCTAATTTAAAAATATGATTGAAAAAATCATTCCGATCCATTTTGTATCATTACCTTCCGTCATAAATTTGGAAAGAAAAGAAGGTAATGAAATGGAGATGAATGAAATACAGAGACATTTTCATCAAAAATATCTAAAAATAATATATCAATCGTAATCAGACTATATATTTAGGTTACTTAATTATTAATACACAATCTTTCATATAAATTAAGCGTTTTGTATTAAAACTTACGGTTATTTATGATGGATGGTGATGAACGAAAGTTTGAACCAAACTGTATTTTGCGTCGGAAAAATCCACATAAAAATTAAATAAACCGTCCACGACCTTCACATAGTATGGCACGCGCTCAACTGATAGAAAAATAATGCAAATTTGATTCACAAAGTTCAAACACAAGCGTACCTGCTGAAAGATGTTCTTTAACGCAATTGGCGCAGGTAATGAACTAAATCCGGGAATAAACACTAACAATTTTTTTTCTAATTTGTTTAGATTATTATTATTTATTTTTATGGTTTATTATAAAGTTAAATAATTATACTGTAAATGGTATAAGACCATTTTTCTGTTGAAGGTATAATAAAATAGATATTTGTTACGCAAGTTGCTTTTGCGATATTTTCAGCGGAGTGGAATGAATTTTAGCCAAGTTTTTTTCAAATAAATAAAAAAATTAAAAAAAAAATCTAGCTCTTATGTTGGACCCTTATACTGTTTATAATTATGCACATTCTTAAAAACAAATAGTTCTAATAAATAAAAACCAAAAAATGTTATTAAGAGTTTTATGCGAATTGAACGAACGGACGGAATCACCGTTGAACTGAATCCGATAATATTATTATATTTAATATGTTTAGTAACATCAAAATGTAAACTATTAACCATTGTATTGAAAATATATATTATTGACGAATACACAAGTTTTATTTTCTTTAAATAAATATAAAATGAAAACCCAAAAGTTATTTGATGATTTTTATTTCAATCACCGATAAACCTTAAAAGTATGTCTATACAAAAAATATATAGCCCATAAGAACGGTCCCGGACTCGTGTCTCCCCTGATTTGCCCCCCTCGGGGAGACATTAGGAATTTTCAGTCCTGGTGTCTCCCCTAGGCCGGGGGAGATAACAGTACTTATTTTAAAATAATATTTTAAGTATTCATGTCTCCCCTGTCAAGTTTATACATAGTGGAGAACCCTAAAAATTAAAGTGACTACAAAACCGAAAATAATTGTATAAAGATTGTTTTTGTGATAGTTATATGTAGTGATAATACTCTAATCACTATCTATCACACATAGATTTAGCATTGGTCTTTACGCGCGAGCCTAATACTAAATCTATGCTATCACAATAAAAATTGTTTTTTTTAAATAAATTTTACATTATAATTCAAAAATACCGCGCGATCAGAGGGGTTTTTACATTCACATAGTGTCGTTAGATGGCACTCGAGTGATAAACAACGTCAGCAGCCCGACCGGCTAAACATTGTCGCAATATCACATTCAAAAATATCCATAAGGATAGAATTTGTTACAGTCCTTATCAGCTGCACCCCGACCGCGTATCTTTTGCATCAATCACTAAAGGACTGCATTCAATGCCAAAACATGGTTTTGGCCTCCCTTGGTTCCGTTCCCTTGGGCATCTATTCCGTGATTTTGGCTTCGCGTATCATTGATATTTTTAAATGTGATATTGTGACAAAAGATACGCGGTCGGGGTGCTGGGCTACCGGCTAAAACTGACTGCAATAATGTAACAATCGCAATCACCTCTGATTGGATAACACTCTTCCACATTGGACAAAAGCCATTGACGCAGCAAGAATACCATAAATTCAACCAAACACAACAATACAATGAAAACATGATGGGAGACTATATTTGGGGTTTATTGAGAGGTAGGATTTCATAGGTACTATAACTATGAACATAAAAGAAAAAGTAAAAGCGTGCACTTTTATATTATTTTCCAGTTTGTAAGTTAATATTTTGTTAATAAAAATTAATAGTAGATTGTTCATCAAAGAACTAAAATGAGCCATTTCACACGAGATGTTTAGCTTACCGAGCGCAGCGAGGTATGCTGTTGTAAATGTACAATGATGGCTTTTAGTCCCGTGGTAAGCACGCTACTTTTCACTTCGATTGCGAGAAAATAAAATAAATATCGATTTTTAATTATTTCTTTGCCTTTCTGCTACATTTTCATAATAGGAGTACGATCTTTATTTCTTGATGATAATAACAAATAAATAGTCACATTCACTTTACCTGCCTTCACCTTGTACAGTCCGATGCAAACTTTATGTCCCGCGGAAGTTAGCCGCGAGTGAAGTTCGCGCTGGTACAGTCAACTAAAGAATGATTTGGCTACTTTTATTTTTTGAAAGTATGTAATGATAAAAATAGGAAGTTCTATTATATTGCTTATTATTTTTATATTTTTTAGGTTTTGGAAAATTCGTTTAAAGGCTGCATCGTATGTATGGTCATAGTTTAAACACATGTTTTGTTATAATTATTTCATAATAGTGTTATGTTTAAGTTTATTTTATATATTCATAGTTGTTGATAGCAACCATAGACTAAAAATTATGGATAACCGAATGATATCACGCATACCGTTTACGGCAATTTTATTAAAAAAATACGTTAACTCCTAGAGTTAGACCCTAATGTTATCTTTAGTCCGCCTATCGCTCAGCTTGACATATTTTAGAGCATGAGAGGTGAAAAATAATAAATACATATATATTTGTATGGATTTGTACGTATAGCTTCAATTAAAAATTAAAACCACAGATTTTGAAAAATATCGTTCAATCGGTCTCCTAAATACAAAAGCAAACTTTTTCATGTCCTAAATTTTTTTCCGTCTTCTTACGACCTAAAATAACGAAATCGATTTACCAACATGTTACTTGTCTCTGTTACCAACTACTTATTGGTAAGCCAATGCTTTAGTCATAAGTCAAATTATGTCACAGATTAGTATAGAATACTACGTATTTGTGTTGACCCATGTTATTACTAGAGGTCACGCGCGACTTCGTCCGCGTACAAATTCTGATTTCCTGTGAGATTATGAAATTTTTCCGCTTATAAAAGTCCAATTGAAGAAGCTTTTTATACTTTATATCCCACCCAGTCGCTACCTACTGAAAAAGTAAAAAAATCTATGTTATATGCCTAACCAAACTATCTAACGACCTTAGTCTGACAAAAATGGGGCCATGGACCATGCAAGAGCCTTAAGGCGGTGAACATTTTCTGACCGCGGCTGTAGTTACTTCAGGAAGTCAAGCGTTCCGAATAGTCGTACTCGTGTTACACGTAAATAAATATTGATTTAAGTATACTGATATTTTTAAATAATATGACGTAGGGTACCATTCACAAAACAAAAGTTTATCAATTAAATATTTGCGTGAAGCGATAATTTAAATTTACGCGTGCTCAACGAGGTCTAGCCCCACTACATAGGCGCGGCACGTACCTGCAGATGTACGCAGAGGCAGCCTTGGCCCGCTTTATCGGCAAGGCACTGCACAGTAGGTACAGTGTAGACAGCTATAAACACGTTTTTTACGTGCGCCTCTGTAGTGGGGCCAGACATAAGGAGTTATGACTATCCTTGAACTATGTAATCGTCGATACTCAGCGGTACAATAGTTGCGCCCCCAAACAGATGTTTTATTTTTCTGGGCAGGCTGTACCTAATAATTATTATTATGATGGTGTCACATGGTTTCAGGGTTTAAAAAAGAAGCAGGTCATAAAAAACTTAGTTTATTTGCACTATTTTTGAAGTCTATAAACAACCTTTACAGTATATACAAAATATTATCTATTTACATTAAGCAGTCTTTTGGTACCAGGTATTATAATCTTATATACATATACCCAGTCATGTTAAGTTTTAGTTTTTACATATATATATATATATATATATAGATCATAATATTCTTAAACTTTAATACGGACAATTGACACCAGGATGTAAAAATGTACAATTGTCACCTTGTCGACATGAGCCCTTCCGTTGGAAGTATATACAAACGGTCTTACGACCGCTTCCGCCACGCCCTCCTCGGCCTCTTGGCGGTCCCTCCCAACTGCCAGATTGCTTTCCTCTCCAACCGCCAGCGCCACGACCCCGCATAGCACCTCTGAAGTTTCCGGGACCAGCGAATCCGTCTGGGCCGGGAGGACCAGCCATATTAAAGTCGACGGGAGGAAACATATTTTGTGGCATGTTAAATCCATCTGGTGGCACAGGGAACATATTGGGTCCTACAAACATGTCTGGACCCATCATCATACTTTCAGGTGGTACCATCATTCCTGGGGGCATATTTCCCGGAGGTATAGGACCTGGTACCATTTGGCCTGGAACCATAGGGCCAGGACCCATTGGACCCGGAGCCATACCCGGTGCAGGCATGGGACCTGGCATTCCATTGGGCATTATAGTAGGAACTCCATTAGGCCAATCTCCAGGCATCATCGGCTGTCCTGGTGGAAAACCTGGTACACCAGGAAATTGTGCAGGAGGGAAAGTATTCGGAAATTGTGACATGCCTGCTGGGAACATCGTCGGAACGTTCATACTGCTGCTGTTTGCGGGAGGCGCATTACCTTTTGGTTCTGGCCATGGCATATTTCTAAAATCACTTACGTTATCTTGATTACCAGTGGCATCCTCAAGGGGTATAACTATAGGTTCGGAATATGTATGAGTCTCAGGATCCGGTTCATGCGGTGAGTCTGGTATCATTGCTTTATGGAAATAAAGAGGCTGCAATGTTCCCTTTTGTCTAATGGCTTGTATATCTTTTTCTTTGCTATTTTTACCATATTCTACGTGAACTTGGCCTTCAGCATCAACATCAACTGGTATTAGCGGCCTCCAAGTAGTCCGTTCTTCCATCACGTCATCATTAATGAGATTCCTAGCTTTTTGGAAAGCCTCCCTTTCGTGAATTCTTTCTAGATGCTTCATGTCAGTAAACGTCTTTGTTACATTAACCCTTTCAGTTTCATCAAGTTCAAAGTATTGAATTTCTTCTAGTTCTGTATCTGGCTTCCATCTAATGCTTTTCTTGGGACCTTTCCGTTTATGATAACAAAGCACACCTTTTAGACCGTTAACCGTTAAAGTGTGCGGCTCCGAGGTGTCCATATTTTCATCAACTTTCTTTTCCTCAGAAACTTCTATTTGAGCTTCCTCACTTTCTTTAGTGTCGGTTGATTTCTTATCCTTGTTATCAGGACTTTTATCTTTGTTATCTTCTTCATCAAGTGTGTCTTGATAAAACCTTGGAGGAACTGATTTATTTTCACTGTTAGGACTTGTAGGGGTGTGCGGTGGAGAACTATCGTTGGACGCATCTTTGGAACCACTTATACGTCGTTTTCTTTTCTTGGGTTCTTTTTTATTTGTAGCAGATTTATTTAAAGCATCCATGAACATATCACTCTCTTGCAGAACCATAGCTGTAACAAAGAAAAAAACAGGTCAGAATAAGTTATTACACATCAATTTTTACATAACGATAATATAACTAAAAATCGTAAGTTAAGTCTAAAATGCATATGACGGGTTTATTTTGTATATCATTTATGGATTCATAGAAATAATTTTGCGGCGAATTAATATCGTCGGATATTGTTCAATGAACTTATGGAACATGGCGAAACTATAAGGGTTTCTTGTTGACTACGGAACCCTAAACTACGCAGTTGATACCATTTACCTTATATTTGACTACCTATTTTATTACATTTTGTTTCCTTCCTTCGAGGTAACTATTACAGTACCTCGGTAAGTAGATAGATACTTACCTATTGTCATATTAGGTAGGTACAATAACAGTTGAAATGCAGAATAACCTAAATTAGATCTTGACGACATCAAGGCTTCTATTCCAATAAGCAGTCCTATATCAAATTTAAAAAGTAAGTAAAATATATCTGTATTCAAACAATAAGTTGATAAACAATAACGGTGACCTGATTATATCTTTAAGTTGCTTAATTCTTTGCCCTGAACTGTACCAATTTTGATAAAACTATGATTATGAATACTTAGTCGCAGTTTTCCTATTGACATATACCTAATTTAAAATGAACTAGGCAAGGGCCAAGGCACTGAGATAGCTTGCATCCTGGAGACGGATAAAGGCAACAAACTTCCACCCCTCTTTTAAAATTCCTATGTAAATTATTCCCGTAAGATTAAGATTTACCTACTTACATAGGATCTTTAAAAGCCTAAATCGATGCAAAGTCGCTGGCATCAGCTAGAACTTAACAATTTAGCATACATTAATAAATGTGAAAGTGTTCGTTTGTTCATCAATCACGCCGCAAGAGCTACGGATGGACGCCATTCTTTGCATGCGTAAAGTAATGGAACTTTTTATCCGAGAAAAACGATTTTCCACTGGATTATAAAAGAAGGATTTTGAATAAACGTAAATCCAAGCGCGCACGAAGTCGCGGGCATCACTATCAGCTACCTACTTAGTTATGAAATAAGAAATCGAAGCTGATAAACATAGAATAGTGTTAATATTGTTATTTGTTACTAAAGAATATCTAAAAGTGTAAGTATTATTTAGTATTTCATATGATAACCTACCTAGTAATCGCAGGAAATCGGTTAGCTAATTTGCCTATCAAGTAAAATATTTGTAAACTAGTATTATATTATGTTTGATGGTATTTATCATACTAATATTATAATTGCCAAAGTGTTTTTTGTTGATTTGTCCTTCAATCACGCCGCAACGTATCCACTTGATTTTTAGCATGGGAATAGGTAGTTGAGGACCTGAAGAGTGACATAGGCTACTTTTTATCCCGGAAAATTATCTAAGGAGTTCCCGCGGGAATCAAAAAAACTTAAACCACGCGGACGAAGTCGCGTGCATCAGATACATGTGCCTTCATAAAATAATCGTACAAAGCTATTACAAATGGACAAATTTATGTATTTGGAAGTTCTCAGATAGGTATTGACCTGTAACTGATTTATGTAAGTACCTACATAATAGGTATTAAAATCCATCACCAAAATGTCTTTTAAAAGTTTAGACAGTATAGGTATTTTATTAAAATCGGTTTAGTCAAATGGTAAATCTAAGTTTGGTTTTAATTCCACCCTGCTCTTAGATATTTGAACGTGACTGTAATCTGCCAGTCTATTTCCAGTTTCCACCAAGCTGCGGTAAAAACGCTGAACCGATCTTAACGATATTTAGCGGAGATAGCTCGCACATGACACAACCCGGGGAAAAATCTAAGTATGCCATATAAATAAACTGCACGTCAGGTACAATACAAAGGGGCGTTTATATTGACCACAATATAAACACCCCTTTCCACTTGGTCAAGCAGTTATAATAGGGGTGATGCCTGTATCAAAAATAAATTATTTCTAACTGATTATTAAATAGAGGGTCTTCCAAAAGATCTAAAATTCACATTTTCGGGTAGTTTTAAGTTTGTTAACCATTTTAAAATATAGGTATAATAAAGAAAAAAAGTGCGTTTAAATTTGATGACGACACAACTGTGAATTCCATACAACTCCCATACTAGAAGTGCGTTTTATGTTTGATAAAGAGTTGCTGATTTGATTGAGTTTTCATCATCCCTATTGGGCCATTTGGTACGCGAGTGCAGACAACATTTTTTTTTATTTTGTTACAATTTCAACTCAATCAGATGAACGATGCGCAAACGCATGGGTAACGAACTAACAAGATCAAATTTGGAGCTTTCTATTGTATAAAAAAGTACGTGAATTTTTTTGAGAAAGTGCTTGTTACACTATATTAGGGTAGGTATTATTCAAAAATTCCAAAATTGCCTATGACAAACCCCCCGTACCGCCTGGTCATGGTAGGTTACGTTTTTTAAGACTCGGGACGATGTCTTTTTTGTTAGTGTACTATACTAAATCTAATATGACTTCTCTCGTATGAAAGCGAAAAACCACTCGCTAACTAATCAAGATCAGAGGTGCAATCATGTAAGGATCGACGATCAAATCGTTAAAGCTCGGCTTCAAAGTAAAATAAACCATAACAACATTGAATTAGAGCTCAATTTCGTGTATCCATTCTCATACGTTTTGGGTATCGTACATACCTAAACGTATGAGAATGGATACACGAAATTGAAATATAAAACATACAAACTTGGAATTTATAAAGTTGGGTATCCAATATGCCCGCGAACTAACTGTGCTCAGCGCATCTGCATTCTGCAACCGCTCTGATGGAGACGGTACGCGCATCTCCATTAGCTCGCGGCCACGCTCCCCCTTTGTGTTCGCGAACGTATCGTATCCAATATGTCAAGCGGTTGGAGCGCGGAGCGCAAGAGGTTCGCGAACATAGTGGCGGATACCCAGCCTGAGGTAGGTTTCCTTCTATAGCATACGCATCAGCTAAGAAACGGGTTTGAGAAAATTCACGCTTAGGAGGGTGAAATGGGGTTTGGAAGGTTGTATGAAAATTGTTTTTGAAGATAAAGAACTGAAAATGGGCATTTAAATTATTTAAAAAAAAAAGCTTATTTATTTTGCGAAAATCGACCCAAAGGGTTGAAATAGGGGTTGGAAGTTCACATGAAAGTCCTGTTTTTGAAGTCTGAGACATGAAAATCGGCAATAGTCATTTAATAATAAAAATTTGTAATAAATACATTTCAGAGCTCGTGAATTAATACTGAAATGAACTAGCTGGCAGGGGTGGTTTAGTTTGAACAAAACGAATTATTACGTGCTTGATATACCTACTTAATCTCGGACTACAAATAGCTTTTTTCTATATGAATAGAAAAATCGGCCCAAGACAAGTCAGGCTCGCCCACGGTTCCGTAGCTTATAACGAGTTATTTTGTTGAATAATCTTCGGTCTTTTAAACAGATCCCTACTATTTTGGACCAGAAAACTTAGGCCCGTATCAATAAATCGACGTCAGCCACGAAAAGGTTTTCTCTCGTATCGGTAAATCTATGCATACCTACCTAAGACCGATCTAATGCATAGATTGACCAATAGGTACTTGAGAATATGTTCTCAGCTTGTCAGTTTATTATTATACGGGCCTTAACTTTTAAATTGCCACCTTCCCATTTCGACCTCTATTGCAAGTTTTAATTTTTTTGAATTAATTTATTGGCAATATGGTTGTTATAAGCGTGTGACAGGCGGTCATAGTTAGTCGTATCATAAATCTCATTTTTACCATTCTAGCACGGAACCCTTTAGGTATTTACCAAAATAGGATATTATGGATATCATACTAATATTATAAATGCGAAAGTGTTTGTTTATTGGTTTGTCCTTCAATCACGCCGCAACGGATCGACGTGATTTTTGAGTGACATAGACTACTTTTTCACGGAAAATTAAGGGGTCCCGCGGAAATCAAAAAATTACTTAAACCACGCCGACATCAGCTAGTTTATAGTATAAGGGCGAAAGTACACTACGTACAGGACAGAAAACGTCCGCGTCATATTGGAAACACGTTTCGTACTATCGCGGTTATCTATGCATCGTGTTCAATTTAGTACTGGAAATCGTATAGAACGATTGATTTTCTGATATCCAAATCGTTGAGAATTCCAGTCCCGTCCTTCATTTTCAAACATCTATCAGATTTTCACCAAAACAAGACAAAAGGTAGGTGTATGCATTGGAAAGATTAATTGGTTCAGAATTATTGGATTTAAGGAGTACGTACACTAGACCGCAACAATAATGGTACCTACTACGTACGCGCATGGAGTTACCGCCGAGAACTACTGGGAGTGGACTTCTTTTAAAATCGGTTAAATGCAAAAATACTTGCATATAGGGGCCATCGATCCTAATTAATACCTATTCACAAGCATTAAAGGTATGTTGTAGGTACCTACATGAAAAACACTGAAATTGATCAAAAGTATGTATCTCGGGAAATAGACTACAATAATGTAACATTGAAATTTATTAGGTGGTTTTCATTGTATAATGTATAGGTACCTACCTACCGTGTCCAAACTAATTTCATGTACTGGATTATTCAGTTGACACCTTTTCATAGTCAAGGTAATATTAAATCTCTTAATTTATTTCAATCATCTATTTAGAAAAATGAAATAAATAAAGCTTATATATTTTGCATTCGTGCACCGTAAAGTGCTCATTACACTGCATTATCGACAAGTGTTTGCGGCTACTGAGCCACACACAAGCTGCTCTGCAGTTGTACTATTATGTATCTGGTTCGATTATCATTATGGTTACTTATTTACATAATCGTTTCAGGCTGGTTCAGGGCTGTGCGCTTGGAAACTTTCTAGGAAGATTCACGCCATAGCGGAAAAAAAACATACCGGTTAGGTACCTACGCGCTTCTTTTGATCGCGTTTTTTTTTGCAGACAATCTTACAATAATGGGCATCTTAAAATAAAGGTTTCTTTCGACATCGATCAGTTTGCTTGCATTCTCCGAAATAATAATAAAAAAAAATTTGATACCGTCACTTTCCTCAAGGCTTTTTATGTAGCAATAATTCCATAAAAGTCAATGGGCAGATATAATAAATTGATTGTTATATTATTGCCCTCTGATACAATGACCTCAGAAGTATGGGGAGGCTATGCATCAGTGGAGTTTTTAACATATTTTATCATGCAGGTAGGCAATTTCAGTAGTGCTCTATGTTCAATAACCAATTCATTATTATTCACAGGCGATGTTGTATACGATTCAGTATGCAACATGTCATTTTATTACAATACCTGTAATACAAAATTACAGGTAATAAAGACAGCTCCAACTTTCTATGCTTTATTTCCAATTTGAACAACCCTTTAGGTTTAAATCTGCTCTAATCGCTATTGATTAGGCATGCATTGGAGAAATAGGAAAAAGGGCTAAATACTTAAATTAATAAGTTTTTCCTTATTTAAAACCAAATTTAAACAATAGCTTTTATACTGATCTTAAATTTTACAAGCAGGGCATTTGGTGCATCAGACTTTCATGATCTTCTTATGTAAAAGAAACCTTTATTGAAGAGGAACCTTTGTTCGAGTTTGTAGACTGGATTGTCACCTTTATAGGATTATTACTTACTTGAGTGGGTACAAGGATTCACAAATCCTTATGCACCCCCACCCATGATGCAGTGGGACCGAATACCTACTTGAAACGAAACGAAATCTTATAATTTTTTGCAATCAAACTAAGATTAGGAATGACTCATAGTTATGAAGTCTTACGGCCGAAATTAATAATCAATCTATCTGTAGTCTGTCGGTTTGTTACCAAGCAACGTTGTTATTTGTATTGTGCTTTTCGTCATAAAACAATGTTGCTAAGCAACTTATCGACAGACTACAGATAGATTGATTATTAATTTCGGCCGTTAGCCGACAATGTTTTAGTAGCTTTTGTACAGTTAACATCTTGTTGAATAATCAAGAAAAAAAGCATTATAAGCATGCAATTTCTTTTTTCTTGGAAGTATTGTGGGTCATTCGCTTTCTTACTTTGATCGCGTTAAATATCACTTCGACTAAGAAGTTTTATGATATGCACAATAGCTAGCCAGGTACATATCCTATCACTCAAAATTATGTACGATAGCCTGTCTTTGTTTATATTGTATTATGTACCTAAGGTATGAAAACATCGTCGATATTAAAATTACTAAAACTTTCGATTTATCCTCCATATTATTAGATTTTAATGTTGGTATAATATTTTTCATCTGGCACTATTATCTATTTAAAAACACAAAAATACTACACCATCGTTGGTGTAGCTTTTTGGTATGACATACAGATTTTAGAAAAATCCTAACACTTTTTTATATTAATTGATAGAAACCTAATAACTGAAGCATGATAAGATTTATATTAAGTTATTTTAAAAATATTCTTTGCTAATCTTGTAGTCTTGTACTTTCGAAATATTGTTCTAGTAGGAATTATTATATTCATTCGCAGAACCTAAATTGGAAGGCACATAACACATTCATATTTTATTTGTTACTGCATGTACACACAGCAATACTAATTATTCTTGCACCTATAGTCAACAAGGTTTTCTTTTAAATTTGTCTAGTGAGATTACTTCACTCCATTGGCTCGGTTGGATGTGACGGATGCGACGTCGTTCCCCAATGCTCTGCAATGGATCTTCAAGTGCTCTACTGAACTGCTGGGCCGGCCACTTCATTAAGATGTCTTTAAACAGATTCAGGTCAATATTCAACGAAAGATTTTTATAAAATTTTTAACCTTTATTTGAAACAAAATCTTTACAGGTAACTTTAAAACAAGTATATGACCCGTCAAGTTATGCATTTTAGACTTACCGCACACGAAATTGCTAACTATAAATTTCACTACACTTTTTATAACTAGTAACCGGAATTCTTGGTCACCGTTGTTTCCTGAAAAAATAAGAAATATTAGTAAAATATTTGAAAGGTGATATTTAAAATGATACTTACGTTTAGGCTTAGGTGGAATTAATTTTATAGCCCCAGGTTTTTCAGTTATATCTATTGTCTTGGGCTTTTTCTCAGGTGGGGGTTCATTGTGAACAGGTGATGGCCTCTTTGGAATTGAGACTGTTGGAGGCAAGGCAGGAGGGGGAGGCTTTTTGTTTAGCAATGCTGCCCTCGATGGTGGTGGTTTGATTTCTTCTGCCAGACCATGATTCCTAAATTTAGAATGAAATGTTTTGACAGTTTTAGGTTTTGGTTCATCAGGTTTCCTGACTTCAATAGAAATTGAAGGTTTTTCTTTTTTGACATCACTCAATTTTGGTATTTTCCCTAGTTTCTGTATTGAGGGACTAGTAATTTTTTCTTCTGTTTTATCTATAGATGGTTTTCTTTCTTTCTCTGCATCTTTCTCTTTAACCTTACCTTTATCAGATACTACCTTTTCACTTTTTTCATCTTTAGACTTACTATTACTGCTACTACTACTAGAACTCTTTTTACTGCTACTGGAGCTGCTACTGCTGCTTTTAGATTTGGAGCTAGAAGAATGGCGATCCTTATCTCTTGATTTATCCTTACTACTATGTTTACTAGAGCTATCTTTACTACTACTTTTATGTTTATCACTAGGTGATTTGCTAGAATGCTTGGAGGAACTGGATGATCTTGAAGAGCTACTGCTCCTATTTTTATCATGTGACTTATCTTTACTCTTACTCCTATGCTTTTCTTTGCTTTTATCTTTCTCAGGTGTGCCCTCTTGCACCTTATTATCATCATCTTCAACTTGTGATACCACTTGTTTCCCATTTTTCAAAGTTATCTTCAGTACAGGCAAAGTGTCTGTTTCACTATTGACTTCCTCTTTTTCCACAGGTTCAATTTTAACAACCTCTGGTATGATGGGCTCAATTTCAGTTTTTTCTTCTTTGATACCATTTTCAACAATCACAGAGTTTTCTAAATCTACAGATTTCTTTTCCACTTCATTATCAAGAGTATCAGTATTGATAACCTCTGATTTTAATTCCACTTGGGCCTCAGATATTATTTGTGGTATATCTGATATTTGAAGTGTCACTACTTGTTCGCCTTTGACAGTTTTGAGCCATTGTTCTACTAGTTTTGAAGCCAGAGCTCTGATTACTAAAATAGAAACATTAACTTATATTCAGACTCCATATACATAGATTTAGTTTACTAAAAAAGCAGTGAGAACTCTTCATCTTATGTTAGTGGGCAGGTCATTAAAAAGTAACAGGCAAACTTTGACATTTACATAGTTTAATTCAATGTTTTATTTTAGATTCAATACTTCTATATACTATGATAAACTCCAGACTTAATATTACAAGCAATGATTTATCAATATTAATGTAATAAATGCGAAAGTGTGCCTGTATATCTGTCTGTCTGCTACGCTTTCACACCCAATCTTTTCAAACGACTATTTTGATAAAATTCGGTATACGGATACGATCCTGCGGAAGGAAATAGGCTACTTTTTATCCTAGAAAACTAAGGAGTTCCTGCAGGAATTTAAAAATCTCAAAACACGCGAAGTAGCGGGCATCAACTGATACAACATATAATCTCCATGAGTGAATTATTTATCATTCTAGCAGAATTTTGACCAATACTAAGTATAACTTACCAAAATGATTCCCATCCTTGGACAGCTCTTTGACAAGCTTGGGACAGTTATTTGTTTTGAGTCGTTCTATATCAACTGGACATAATAGTAATAACTCTAATAATTCTCTTATAAGTGGCCAGTTTTGAGCAACTATGCTCTCCGTTAGCCACATATGTACTAATCTCCAGCCACCAGATCCCATGAATAATCCTAACAAATCAGTTTCTGTACACTTAAGTATTTGTATATATATACATTTAGACACTAGCTTCTTGGAATACTTGGTCATTAAGCTGAAAGAAAAAGAAATAATTTGTAAGAAATGAATGTTAATCAACTAATGAGGTAGGTAGTTAGTTATGGCAATATAAGGATACAATAAATACACTTATTTAATATTAATTATTCTAAGTAAGTAGGTTGTAATTAACTACTAATATCTTACCCAGCTAATCTATGAACTTCATCCCTGCTTTTGATGCCACCATGTGGTGACATAAGCACGCTGAGGCAGTTCAACAATTGGACTGGGTCAATGCGGGGCTGTAACAAGGAAAAATAACACTGTAATACTGTATTGTAAAATTAAATATGTACACACTGTTGCCAAGTGGCAGCAATAGTTAGTCTTCTACAATTTTGTTGTATACTTATATAATATCACTAAAATAAATTGACAAGTCTAAATCAAATAATCAACTTTTGAAACGATTTACTAAGCTTGAAAGAACACTAAGAAATAAATGCACTGTTAGACAACATCATATTAAAAGTCAAAGGCGAAAAACCGGACTGGAAATAATTCTGTCCAAATTGATTTCACACAAAAATATTCAAATTGCAACAGAAATAAGGGCTTGCCTACTTATTGCACATTTAAAAGATGAAATCTAGCTAAATGCAACATAAAACTGCAATCACAAATGCTTAGTAACTAATTAAATAACTGTTAATAATCAGCCTGAAGTACTGTCTGCAGTACAATGTGAAACACAAAAGAGAAAGCCCAAGCCAGTTATAACGTCACGACGCCCCCCGGCCGCCCTCGCGCTTATTCGTCATGGACGCTTGCGTCTCTACTTGGGTCCAAAGTCCAAGTCATAGTCACCTTTGTAAAGTACTATTGAAAGTCAAGCTGAACTTTATTAGATTGCACATGCTGCAGCTACACTGATCTTCACAGACCACGAATGTGATTAGATTCGTACCAATGTGGATGGAAACGGTAAATTAAAATTGCCTATCGTAATGCGTACCTATGCGATGACGTAAGCCGACAGCGACCTCATTCCCTGTGGTATAGCCGTATAGCATCGAAGCTACTTTCAGTTTATTTTAGGCACGTAATCACTAGGCAATTCTCAAGGTACCTACTACGTAGATAGTAGAACAGAACATTTTATATGCATATCAAAATAATATGCATTTGAAATGTTACCCATTTACCATAAAGCCTGTGGTTATATAGTATATATAATATATTCTGAAGTTTGAATTCCAGCGCAAGGTATAAAAACCCTATAATAGTATATGTAAGGATATTTCGATTCAGAAATGAAATTTGATTTTGCTCACGAGCCTCCCAGATGAACCAGAATGTCTCGAGTCAGGCGTATTTACTACTTACTAGCTATGGCTAAATCTAGAAAAATATTATTAAAAGCTATGAAAAACTTACCATGCTTTAGTTATTGCGTGTTATATTTCAACAAGGTGCGGATGACGTGTTGCACAATCATGTGCCACGCCTTGCATGTACCATTACAAAATGGCGGCTCATACTTCCAAGACAGTAAATCGATATAGTATCGGTTTTTTTACACAAATCTTATGACACGTAAAGTTAATTGTTCATTATTGGCAATTATACACTTATTCCTTCAATAGATCTCATCACTAACGTACTGTTATTTTATTACAATTACGACATTGCTTCTAAGCTTCTATTATTATACAAATTCGTTCATTTTTAATACCTATAAACCCTATTCTATGGTATAGAATTAATTACTTCTTGCAATATTTTTTGTCATATGCACAACAAAGGAATCTTAGAAGATCAGCAACAGGAGACCCTTGTCCCGTCCGTCCGATAGTAGTCGCTGATTCAACAAGAACACGACAAGACGACAAGCGAGCGAGAAGCAGAATGATCAATATAATGAACTCAACAGGAAGTCAGAAAAATGACCAAGTTTGTTAATTCCATTGGAGGGGGCGGTGTTTCATGTTTGTGATGTTGGTATTGGATGAAAAAAATGTTGCTAGATTACATGGTTGAATCTACATTAAAAAATGTTCTTAAATTCACTATTAGTGCACAACAAAGCGCTCTTAATACACCAGTGCAGAAGGTAGAACATAACCCTATAATAATAATTAATAATTATGCCTCAACTCTTCAGATTTCATGAAATTGAATTTTATTTCCTTCCTAGAATTTTATTAATAATTATCGCAAGATGTCTTCTTTCATAAATATAATATATCCCCGTTGTCATAATATAAACATAAACATTGTGACAAATTTTTTAAACACAAAACAATATTTCTTAAATACCATAAATTACAATAATTGTAAATCTTTCGATACCCTTCAGTATCCCTTTTCAGTAGGTATCCATACTTCCATACTAATATTACAAACGCAAAAGTGTGTCTGTCTATCTGTCTGTCTGTCTGCTACACTTTAACAGCCCATCTTTTTTGATGAAATTTGGTATAGAGATAGATATAGGGCGCCATCTAGTATGAAATATAAAATGCAATATAGCGAATAAAGTAATTGATATGAACATTTCAGATCACACAAACATAATGTATTTTTATTATTTAAACTTTTTATCCCGGAATAATAATGTTTCCGTGGGATCCAAAACCTCAATCCATGCGGACGAAGTCGCGCGCATTAGCCAGTTTATCCATCCAAACTTTCGAATTGATAAAATCAGTATAGATTATAGTTGACACAAATATTTTAAATACACAATCATAATTATTGTGATTCAAAATGTAAAGATTCTACAGAATGTCGTATTCTAAAAAGTTGATACCAAAATTTGGAAAATGTTTGATCGACGTTATAATGGTAAAATTTATATTCTGGCAACACAAAACTGAATGTAAGAATGAAGCAATGACCTTTTGAAGACGGACGTTTGAGTGAACGACTCACAAAGACGTTCAATGGCGCCACCATCAGAAATCATCACAGAACCACAGATAATACCGTATCGAGTACAAGAGACTCAGATTAAAAACCTAATTTAATCTGAGACAAGAGAGCTGTCCTTCGGCGAAAGATACAAGCAGTGTGATTGCGTAACTTTTGCATCAATCATTGTTACAGTATCATTTGTTGTGATTGGCTGAATTCTTGAATGGTATTCTTGCTGCGTCATTGGATTTTCTCCGTAGCAGAGATAGAATATAGACCGGCCGTCAGCGTATAAATATCCGATAGCGATAGTCTTAATGCAATATTTTCATAATGGTAAATAAGTATTTATTTTTTGTTATTTCTATACTTTGTAGCATTATACTTTGTAGCATGCGAGTCTTTACAAAATATATAACCTGTTTATATCTGTAACAATCAGGTCAAAATAAGGTCAAAATTGTAAACTCACGTATTAGGTTATTTTTTCCTATTTACGTTCAGTTTGGCTTTTGCAGCCTAATACGCAGCAATACACCATCGTCTATAAGTTAAACCACTTTTCTCGTAACCTACGAGCACAGTTACCACTTTCAATCATAATCACAATCGTGCATTGTGTAGGCAACATCTCCTGAAGATGCTCCGGTATCGGACAAAGGTATCGGAGTGAAACGTACGTTGAGGATAGTTTTTGGGGGATGTCTGTGGTGGTAAAAAAAAATATTAAAAAACACTATACCACATAGATTTTCCTGTTGTCGCGGATTATAGCGAATTAAATTTCTGGTTCCTTCATTATGATGGACTTCCGCAAAGTAACGCCTGCCTCTATCCAATAGTTACCACTTTGTCCAATTCCGATTTGATTCAATTTGATTTGAATATGGGCGAATAACAAAAACGACACAAGATTGTTTGACCTCTACTGTCTTAGAGGTCCAACAGTAATACGCTACGGCTAAAAATGAGAGCTACAGTGTAACGATCGCAATCACCTCTGATTGGTTAATACTCTTCCACAATTGGACAAAATCATAGAGTAAGAATATATAGTAGGCATTGTAATAATACCACAAATTATCGAAATGAGTATATATACGCTAATGCCAAGGAGTGACAGAGCGAGAAAGTAGCTTTTCTTGTCCTGCTCAGCGTATTACTTTTTTTTGTTGGACCTAACCGACAACTTAGGTCAGACAATCCTGTGTCATTTTTGTTTTTCGCCCATATTCGTACGAAATCGGACTTGGACAAAGTGGGAACTGTGCTCGTAGCTTACTAAAAAAGTGGTTTAACTTTTAGGTGATGGTATATTGTTGTGTGTTAGGCTGCAAAAGCCGAACTGAATGTAAATAAGAAAACATAACCTAACCATAGTTTACAATTTTGACCTTATTTTGACCTGATTGTTACAGATATAAACAGGTTATATTTGTTAAGACTCGCATGAATGCTACAAAGTATTGAAATAACAAAAAATATATACTTATTTATGATTATGAAAATATTGCATTAAGACTATCGCTATCGCATATTTATACGCTGACGCCCGGTCTATATCTCTTTGTCTACGGAATCAAGCGACATCGCGGTACCTGGCTTTACGGCTCTGGGTTCCAGCCCTAATGAGCTTGGTAGTTGGTATCATCACAAATACAGAATACCTCAGGGAGGGACTTTAGTTCATTGGACTTTAGTGACCAATTTATCCCGCTAGGTGTCGCATCGTCGCTGGTGTTGTTTACCTGTCAATCAAACAGACAAACACCATATAATTTTTACGCGATAGTTTAATTTTCTTAGATTAATTCATTATAATGCCTAAATGCTGTGCATTCAAATGTGATAATAAAGGCGCACACCGTTTTCCTGCTGATGAGAAAAGAAGAAGTCTATGATACAAATCCTTGCGCCAACAAAATTGGAAACTCAGTTCATCGGCTAGGTAGCGCTCACTTTAGACCCGAATTTTTTTATGGCGAGAGCACATACATTGGTTTTTTCCCAGATTATATATATATTTTAATTTTTTTTTTTTTTTTTTTTTTAATAATAATAAATTATTTTCCCCTGAATAGTAAGATACGTATAGTTACAGTATGTGGCATAATAAACGAGAAACCAAGAGAATTATTGGTTTTATTTAACTGAAAGAATTCCACTAGACAATCATATTGAATACTAATAACAAAGTATGACAGTTGACACGTTTGGTATTGACAACACTATGGAGATCGTATATGGCGCGGAGGTCGCATATCACCTCATTCTCCCCCGGTTCAATTTTCACTCTCACTCCCATCAACCACAAAGTCCGCTAAGTAGGAGGGTAATTTTCGCGTCCTATTAGATTTCCTGGGGAGTCTAGTTCGAAGAACTGGCGAGGACGTCGACGGCTCTTTTGCACGAGGCGGTGACGAATGAGCGCTATTTTCAGGTGGAGGTGTGGAGTTATTTTCAGATGGAAACGTGAGGTTATCATCTTCGGAGGCCGTTTCAAAGTTATCGTCTCTGCTATTATCAGCGGTACTGGGGAAAGGAGCCAATTGACGGTTTGATACCGTTGAGGTTTCTCCATTATCCCGTCTTATGAGAGAGTAGTACGGATTGGTCTCTAGGAGCTCGACTTCCTCGACAAGAGGGTCCGTTTTTGAAGAGCGGACATTCTTCTTAACAAAAATCGGTCCCGGCGTGAGCCAAGATGGCAGTGAATCTCCGTTCGGGGATCTTCTAGGGTATGTGAAAAGTTTTTCGTGCGGAGTAGCGTTTATTGCCGTGCACAAGAGGGAGCGCACACAATGCAATGCGTCGTTCAGTACTACTTCCCAATTTTCCACCGATAATCCCTTTGACCGAAGGCTGAGTTGAATAGTTCGCCAGAGCGTTCCGTTTAGGCGCTCCACTTGGCCATTACCCTGGGGGTTATAGGGCGTCGTTCTGGACGAGGCTATGTTAGACTGTCGCAGGAATGATTTGAACTCTTCAGACATGAATGATGATCCTCTATCACTATGAATGTAGAGAGGTTGGCCAAATGTCAGAAAAAGATCTTTCAGGCAAGTAATGACGGTGGCTGAGGTCATATCCCTACATGGGTAAGCAAAAGGAAACCGACTGTACTCATCAATAATCGTAAGTATGTACTTGTTAGCTGTTTTAGAAGGTAGTGGTCCTTTAAAAATCTATGTTGATCCGTTCAAACGGCGACGTAGCTTTTATCAATTGACCTTTAGCCTTAAGAAACCTCGGTTTTATTTCGGCGCAGGTAGGGCAAGAGGCGGTCATCTCCTTGACATCATTAACTGAGTAGGGTAAGTTTTTAGATTTTACCCAGTGATACATTCTAGTTACTCCCGGGTGGCAGAGTGCGTTATGTAGTTCTTTCAACTTGTTTATATTCATGTAGGCGCATACGCGAGATAGAGCGTCCGCAGCAGCGTTTTCAGTGCCTGGTCTATAAACTATATCGTATTTGAAGCAAGACAGTTCTAATCGCCAACGTTGGATCTTCTCATTTTTTATTTTACTGTTATGATTTTGATTGAACATGAAGGCTACCGATTGTTGGTCTGTTTTAAGAAGAAAATGTCTACCAATCAGGTAGTGTCTCCATTTCTTTAGGCTCTCTACTATTGCACAAGCCTCTTTTTCGATTGAGGATTGTTTGCATTCCGAGTTATTCAGTGTCCGAGAGAAAAAGGCGACTGGTCTTCCATGTTGAGTCAGCGTAGCCCCTAGCGCGAATTCCGAAGCGTCTGTTTCGACTGTAAACATTTCATTGTCGTTAATGGCTACTAGAGCGGCTGCCTCGATATCTTGCTTGAGTTCTTCAAAACTCTTGAGCGCATCAGGTGGCAACGGGAAAGTAGTTACGCATGTAAGTGGCTTTATTTTTTCGGAGAAACGCGCGATCCATTTGGCGTAATGAGCAAACATCCCTAGGACTCGTTTTAGTTCACTAGTTTTAGTTGGAGCGGGAAGCTCTAGAAGAGGTTTTAGTCTTTCCGGGTCAGGCCTGATTGTATTATTTTCAACAGTATATCCAAGCAAGTTGATTTTAGGCTTATTGAAAACACTCTTCTGTTCGTTTATAGTTAAATGAAATTTATTAGCGGCTTCCATAAAGCGATTTAGATTGTGGTCATGATCCCTTTGATCTTTGCCGCAGACGGTTACATCGTCTAAATAGGCGAATGTTCCTTGTAGTCTCTCTTCTGTTATGATGAAGTCCAGAGTTCGTTGAAAAGCCGCAACGCCATTAGTCACGCCAAATGGAATACGTGTAAATTGGTACAATTTGCCGCATGCTTCGAAAGCTGTATATATCTTTTCATTTTCTAAGATGGGTACTTGATGATATGCGCTCTTTAAGTCGATTTGACTAAACACTTTATATCTTGATACGTTGTTCACGACTGATTCTATATTTGGCAAGGGGAAGGCATCCAGATAGGTGAATTTGTTTATGGTCATGGAGTAATCAATGACAAGTCGTTTTCGATGAACTCCTCCCCCCGTTACGAGGACTTGGGCTCTCCAGGGGGAAATACTTGTTTCAATGACTCCATCTTCAAATAATTTAGACACTTCTTCTTTTATGAAGTCCTCATCTTCCTTACTGTAGCGTCGGCTTCTCACGGCGATCGGTTGGATATTCGGCGATAGATTTGTAAATACGGAGACTGGCGGCACCGAAGCTCGTAACACGTTGCATATCTCTAAAGGTTCGCCAGGCCCACCAAGATTGAAATGAATGCTCGAGTGATGTTTGAGCAAGTCATGGCCGACGATAACGTCAGCACAGAGGTTGTCGACAACTAGAAGAGGTGTTTGTTTGTAAGTATGCTTATTCATCGTAATGGTAGCAAAGCAGATACCTTCGACAAAGGAAACTTGATTGAGAGAAGCGAGATTGACTGTCTGCTTGCAGGGTTTTTTTCGTAGTTTCATTATGCGAGCAACTTTACCGTTAATAAAGCTGACCGAACTTCCTGTATCGACGAGTGCATCAGCCTTGTATTCGTTGACCATGATTGGAATTGTCGCACTCCTAAGGCTCGAAGGAAAGGCCGCAGAAATAGCTCCACTGTAGAGCCGGTCGTTGTTAGAGGTCGTAGGATCTTCAACTGTCGTGGAGTTCAAATTATTATTGCCCGATCTACAGACGCTAGCGAAGTGTCCTTTCTTTGAGCACTTTTTGCAGGTGGCTTTGTTGGCTGGACATCTGAACCTTGGATGAAGACTCCCGCCGCAAAAGAAGCAGGGTTTAGCCGGAGGTGGCGTGGTCGGAGCGGCTTGAAAAGTTCGTGACGATGGAGCTGCCGCTAGATTTTCGGATTCCTTGTCTCGTGAACTACCTTGCGATATGGCAGTAAGTTGCGGAGAGATGATACCAATAGCAACTGCATCCTTCTCTGCCGTTTCCAGAGCTACGGCTTTATTAAGTGCTTCTGAGAGAGTGAGTTTAGAGTTTTCTAGTAACCGCTCGCGAATCCTTCGTGATAGTAAGCCGGATATGAGAGCACTACGAACTGCTTGGTCTTCATGCTCTTGGGCTATGACGTCTTCGAATTTACAATCTATCGCGGAAAGTCGAAGAGCTCTAACATAGTCAGAGATCGTTTCGTCGGCTCGTTGCTTGCGATTGAAGAGAATTTGTCGAGCTAGAATAGTATTTTTCAGTTTGACATAGATGTCTTCTAGAACTTTCATCGAATCTTTATAAGTGGAGCATGTTTTGATATGCTTGTAAATCGATGCCGATAAGTGGTTAACTAGTAGCTTACGCTTAAGGGAGTCTGGTACATCTTCGGTAATTTCTTCTGCTAAGAAGCTTTCGAATGTCGATTTCCAATGTAGCCATTTTGCATCGGCGTCCGCGACATCAGGCTCGATGTCAAACTTATCGGGTCGCAGATATCTTGATAGCAAAGATTTGCCTAGTTTTTCGTCAGGCATTTTCAGTTAAATAAATTGTGGCATAATAAACGAGAAACCAAGAGAATTATTGGTTTTATTTAACTGAAAGAATTCCACTAGACAATCATATTGAATACTAATAACAAAGTATGACAGTTGACACGTTTGGTATTGACAACACTATGGAGATCGTATATGGCGCGGAGGTCGCCACCTCAGAGTATAAGTGTTCTGTGAATGGAGCTGACTGCTGAGAGCCTGAGCCTGATACACAAATCTGAGCTTAAAACAATTTAAATTAGTATTAACTAACAAGTTCGTGAATAATTAGTGTGTGTTCCACTATTACTCAACGTGAGTCATATAACATTATGTGGGGCGACTCGTTACTGATAGTGTTTATTTCAATATGTACTGCTTTTCTCGGAGAAGGTAAAGTGCCATGGATTTTGTAAAATAACTTTATCCGTGACTTCGTCCGCGTGTCAGTCAGTAGTTCAGCAGTTCAAGTTGAAAGTTTTCGGTGTTTTGGATATGAACACCAGGTCGGAGTACCAGTCTGGACTCTGGCCGTTTACAGCTTACCAATGATGAACGCTCCCGGGTTTCACCCTGTTGATCCCAGTTTCATTTTACATATTAGTACACACATTCACTTTAGTTTATTGTTACTTTTAGATTATTTTATGATAGTATTAAAATATCAGAATAATATTTATCCCAAATAATCTGAATATAAAACAAGGTGAATATTTGTATACCAAGCTGTAATGTTAAGTCAGGCCTGTTAGCATTTGAATATCTTTTACTTCTATTTCAGGTCTCACTTGGATATTAGTTTACAGAACTGAGAAGTATCAGAAATTGAAAGTTGAAGTAGAACGACAGAGTAAGAAATGTATGTATCTATGGAATTTTACTTTTTTCTAGCAGTATAATGAAGCAATGTACTTATGTCATATACTTACTTAAGTCAAATATTTCATATGTTACATATGTTTTATCTACTATTACTTACATATAGATCCCCTTAGATATTAGATCTCCCCAATTTAATGCAATGCCCTAGAACACTATAAAGGAACTAGGACTATCATGTAACAGTTTGAATTTGAGCCTAGTCTGTATCATGAAAGAAGTCCTGTTGGCTATTTTACTCCAACCAGACTTTATTTACTTGAGATAAAAATTATTTTTATGTAACAGTGGAAAAGCGGAAAGAAGCACATGGAGACTCATTGGATAAGCAACACAAGAAAAAGATAGAGCGTGAGGAAGAAAGACTTAAAAATAACAACAGGGATCTCTCTTTAGTCAAAATGAAATCAATGTTTGCAATTGGTTTTGCGTTCACAGCATTGCTTAGCATGTTTAACAGCATGTAAGAAGGATTATATCTTTCACTAGTTATTGATCTCACCTTTTTTAAATTCCAGTGGGAACTCTTGATTTTCTAGGATAAAAAGTACTGTGCCTGTTTATAGGAAGCTATTTCTGTCCCAAATTCCATAAAGATCAGTTTAGTTGTTTGACTGTAAAACAACACACAGATAGAAAGATGCACTTTCATATACATAGTATCTTTAATTCTTTACCAATCAAAAACATTGTTATATTCACCAGTTATCGTACAATAAATCATTGGGACAAATCACATCTCATTATTGTTCTATGTTTACTGAGTTTTATCTAAGTTGAAAAGTGAAATAGTCATGACCTTCCAACTTAGGTCAAAAAGTTTAATAGACTTTGAGTTGCACCTTGACTTGAATTTCATACAGATAAAGCAAGTGGCAAAAGAAAATGACTGCAATAATAGTATAAACTTTATAATATTAAGTACTTCTTATTCCCTTATGATCAAAAGGTTTGAGTAGCAACATCAAACTACATGAAAAGTTACAAAATATGTTTATGAGTATACACATAAAAAAAATGTCTATTTGCTCATTAGATGTTTTACTTTAAAGACCTTTTGATATATGACTGTTTTGCTATATGAATGTTTGGCTTAATGTTTGTGTCTTTGTTTTAGATTTGATGGCAGGGTTGTGGCCAAGTTACCTTTTTACCCTATATCTTGGATTCAAGGTTTAAGCCACAGGAACTTGCCTGGTGATGATTACACTGATTGCTCCTTTATCTTCCTGTACATTTTATGCACAATGAGCATAAGGTAATTAACTGATTAATCAATTTATTAGTTTATTAATAACTAAATATTAATTGTGATAATAACTTCTTAACAGGAAACAATAGCAATAATAGTTTCTATAAATTTATCTTTTCTAATTTTAAATTAAAATGAACATACTTAATTGTGAAACCTTTATTTCTCTTATTTTTTTTCAGGCAAAATATCCAAAAGTTGTTAGGATTTGCTCCATCAAGGGCTGCTTCAAAGCAAGGTGGTGCCTTATTTGCAGCTCCTCCAACTCAGTTCAAATAGGAATTTTTAAATTACTGTGTATGCTTGAAGGTAATTAATAAGTATTTATAGTAGCAAATATCAATTATTAGTTCCTTCTTTTCTTTTGATTCTTATGTAATGATATCTCATTGTGTAGATGTAGATGATAGTGCCAGAGTTCTAGAGTTAAGCTGATATTACATGTGAAAAATCTATCTTCTCAATTTCATTTTCACGTGAAACATGAATTGAAAACAATTTCGTTCATCACTTAACTGTACAATGCTGGCTGTAAATGAATGCTGTACAATCGCTCATTTGCTCTAATAATTGTCCCCTGAGCTGTTGCTTTTCAGGACTAAAAGACGGTCATAAGACTTAACAGGAAGTCCCAATTGGATGCTGCTGCTGTTAAGGAATCTAGAAGTTGTTTTTTAAAGGCTACAGCTACTTATGCTATAGTGCAAACGCTCAGGCTAAGAAAATGATTTTCCTTGAGTGTTCTTCATTCAGTGGATTACAACTTGTGGTATTGTATGTGTGTATTGTGTGTTTGTGGTACTCACTCTATTATGGTGTGATTCCAATGAAATACTCTATTGTGAACAATTCTTTTATTTGACTTTGTTTTAATAAATAAACTATTACATATAATAAATTAATATAAATTTGTTTCAATTAATGGTTCATTTATTAATACCCTATCAAATCCATATCTAGTTAAATCTATACTATTGTAATGGCAGTCTATGACTAGCTCTGCAGTAGCTCTTCCTATTCCAGGACTATGTTGGACACCTGAAATAATTACATAAGTTAGGTACAGGTTTAATATCGTAAAAGTTAAGCCTAATACTTGATTGCATTTTATAGACAGTACTGTATAATATAATCAAACTGTTTTAAATCATAATTTCGTTTATCTACTCCAGTATCGAAAAGATCCAATTTCGAATTTGACAACTATATCGAATTGAACCCTCTTTCGTGTTTGCTTCTCTTAACGATACAGTTCATTGTATGGGAGCTGTATCGTTATGAGTCGTAGCTGTACCGATATGGTTATCTTCATAAATAGGATACCTATAGCTTAGCGGCTCTGGGTTCTGGCACTTTCCCAACCACAGAGTTCTTAGTATGTAGAGGAGCCAAACCTACATCATGGCAGATGGTGGCACCCGTCATTGAATATGTACATATTATATATTTCATCTCCACCTACTCTATACTCTATGTACCCAACCCGCTCTATGGTTGGTACTGCCACTCTTATTTAAAAAAAATTAGAAAAATTACGCGGTAAACGGATTACTTTTGCAACTTGTGAAATTTGTATTGATTTCAAGCTTTTTTTAATAATTTACAAAGTAAAAAATTATAAAGACGTCCTTGTCGTAGATAAAATCTTGTATGCAACTGTACGTAATTAGTCATTTTAATTCTCGTACTATCCTATTTTGATACAGCACTCGAATTAAAATGACCCTCATTACGATACAGTTTCATAAATAGCTATTCAAACTGTCCAGAATACAGTAAAAAAATCTATTATTAAAATTGTAAACATAAATTTGTTAAATTACAAAAAATTAAATCGAGGTTTATTATTTATGCTCAGTCAATTACATATTTATTAGATGTGTTTATTTCATATTTAAATATAATAAATGCGAAAGTGTGTCTATCGATTTGCTACGTTTTTACTGCTCATCTGTTCAACATATTCTAACGAAATTTGGCACAGGGATATAGGGATAGGGTAGGTGGTTGCATCCTAGGGATGGATGCACAGGTTGTTTCTTATTCCAAAACAGTTTCTGCAGTATTTTCAATAACTATTTGTGTTTATATTTTACTAGATGATACCCGCGACTTCGTCTGCGTACATTAAGGATTTTTGATTCCTGCAGGACCTCTTGAATTTTCCAGGATAAAAAGTAGCCTTTGGCCCCTTCCCCGGGATACAAACTATCCCTGTACCAAATTTCATCAAAATCGGTTAAACAGATGGGCACATCACCCAACCCAATATAATAATATGATTGATAGTCTAGTTAGTAGTTACCTTGTCTACCAAATCCTGAGGCAAAAATCAAATTGCTGTGGTATGGATGAGGGCCAATGATGCCAGTCTCATCATAAGTGCTGCAGTCTATTTGTTCAGTTGAAATCACTGTTACCTATAAAGTAAAAATAAAATCATTATAATTTATTAAGTACTAGCTGACCCGGCGAACTTCGTACCGCCTTAGTATGCAAAATTAAATGTATATTTTTCAATATTTCTGAGAGATTTTCTTAATATTTTTTTCCGTAAGAACCTTCTCCTAATAATAAGAAATACAACAAAAAAAGAATTAGTGAAATCGGTCCAGCCATTCACGCGTGATGCCGTGACCAAGGAAAACGGGTTTCATTTTTATATATATAAGATGTGAGTGACATTATGCACGTTTTTTGTCAGAGAATACCAGACTAATTTCGAACCTGTCCTGGGCTGTCCTTATTTATGAGTCTGCTTATGTGTTCTGGTGGTCACTAGTTGACTGCGCGCAGCCAGACGCTGTGCCCGTCTCGAGGTGCATTAAGGTGGGAAACAAGCATTCTAGCAATGGGCATTCTCCAACAAAAAACATGAGTAAATAATAGTTTATACAATTATATTTGTTTACTTATTACATAGCCTCCTGCTAAAAAACGAACCTACACATCCTACTTTCTTTTCCAGGCTTCAGCTGTGTCAAATTTGGTGAAATCAGTTGAGTTTTAGAGGCATGAAGTAACAAATTGTATTTGATATGTCAACAAAGATATCTCATAAAGGATTCCTTATCGAATTATATTATGTGGATTAAGTTTTTTTGATTCCCGCAGGAACTCCTTAATTTACCAGGATAAAAAGTAGCTTATGACCTTTCCTGGGATATTAACTATCCCTGTACCAAATTTCATCAAAATCGGTTGAACAGATGCTGAAAGTGTAGCAGACAGACAGATAGACACTTTCGCATTTATAATATTAGTATGGATATTGAAGAATTTAATTTGATGGATGCCAAATGTAAATTCAAATTTTGAACAAAAAACAACAAGTACTAATATTTTGCTTTTCGTACCTCAGAGTCTTTAAAATGAGGATATCTATTCAATAGGGATGCTTGAAAAACCTCCCTATCCGAATAACTACTGTCTTGTTTGATAGAAGGTATTTGTCCACACAGTAGGTTATCCTGCAGACCATTTTTTCTCAACCATAACCCACTTGTATCCATTACATATGGAGAATTCAATCCAAGTGCCATTTCATTTTTGGCATTTTCTATAGAATATATGTTGTATTCTCTGCAAGGTATAAATAAGATACTTGATTATTTTGGTCCCATTATCATCATCTGGGACTGGGCGATACTTAAATTATATTATAATGATATATATCACTTTTATATGGATTTTGAAGATTTCTACCACTTTAAATCGTCAGTGGTGGGTCATTCCATTATTTTAACATATACTTAATTAGGTTAAAATAACTTAAGATTATGCTTGCAATTTGTCGTTACGAATCTAGAATCTAAAAAGCCATGTCTCTTTAATTTTCCAAGTTAAAATATCTTCGTCATGCAACATCTCTTGTTTTTTTTGTTGATATTATATATAGTGAGCAATTTCATCAAAATTGGTTGAACAGGCTCCAGATGGGCAACGTGTTACTACTACTACTATACAACATTTATTATATTATTAATTTAGTATATTACCTTTTTTCAACCGGCAATGGTTCTTTGAGTAAGCCTTTTGATGTACCAATTTTCGCTAGCCTAGCAATATCTGGAGAATCTGTTCCAGCAGCTACTATACAGGCAGCAAATTGCAAACTGTGCACCTCATCATCATCAGTTTTATAGGATAATCTGTTTATCTTTTGAAAGGAGCCAGGTGCTATACCCTCCATTAGTACATCCCGTTGTACTTCCATATCAAACCCAATCATTTCAGCCTTAATGAAATTTGCTCCAAGTTCCTGAGATTTCAGTATGTATCCTCTAAGGAGTTCTAAAGCATTGAAAACACCTTCTGATTCTGTGCCGATACAGCCTAAAATATAAAATTTCAAGTTAATTTCAGCACATACTATATCTGGCTGGTGTTTTAAAATAAAATTCAACCTAAAGTAATAAAAATGTGTTACCTGACTTGATATCTGATGTGTTAATCCATGGATATCTGTCCTGTATTTCGTCAACTGTTAACAATTTGTTTCTTAAACCATAATCTTTCTGTGCATCAACATTTTGTTCTAATTTGTCAACATATTTGTCACTAGCTAGGAGTAATTGCCCTATTGGATGGTACTGCAGATTGACATGTTCACCTAAATGTTCTTTTATGTTGCGAAAGAATTCTGCACTGAATTGCGAGAGATATATGTTTTCAGGTAATGAAAAATGTTGAGTCAGCACACCATGTGATAACATCTGGTTAGTGTTAGTATGCTGAAACAAAAATGGAGAACAACAAGGTTATAAAGAAAATATAATACAGTTACAGTTGAAGAATGTTAGGTAAAACTATTTGTGCGAAGGTGTGTTAGCTAGTCATAAACATTGGCTCAGCTATAGTATACTACCCGCTGAGTTGGACGTTCATATTTTTTTTACAGAAAGACCTTGATGTGGTAAGCCTTGCACTAAAATATTTTACGTCGAATTCCAATACTTTTCGAGAAATAATTTTTTGAAATTCGCAAATTTTGACCACTTTTCAGTATTTCTTACGACATTTGCCATAGATTACAGACTCATTGACGTTTAGTTGACGTACTAAAGTTTCGTTTTACGTATTTTAATCCGTTCCAAACATAAAAAGTATTACAAAATGTTAATAATCGAGTAATAATCATATTCAAACAAAAACATTATTGGAAAAACGGAACGCGTGCGATGGCGCCAAAGTGTCCAAATGATTTGAATTCAAATCATGAGTCATCGTTTTACGCGCTTTTCATATGAAAGGTTATAAGGTTAAAAAAAAACGTTTATAGGTTATAGGTATAATTAACTATAAAGGTTTAAAGGTAGGTTATTACATGTATAATTAGGTTATGATATGATTCACAAAACCGAATCAGCACACCCCGACTCCACGCAGTCTTGTCTGCCCTACCCCTAGAGTGTTTTTTTTAAGCGCGAAGCCAGAAGCTCGCGTAGGAGGTCCTCAATGAAACGAGCCTACGAGGCCGAGTGGAGCGAAGGGGGGAGGTGGCGAGCGAAGCGAGCCGGCGACCTCCGCAGCGAAACGAAGGTCGAGTAGGCGAAGCTTCATTCAGGGGCGACGAAGCGAGTCTTCTGGCGTAGCCCATTGCAATTAAGAAATTAACCTCTTCCACTACCTTAAACAAAAGGTATAAAGGTAGGTTAAAGTAGGTATAATTAATTAAAAGGTATAAAGGTAAAACTAACCTCAAAATTTTAAAAAATTAATATCTCGGAAACTACTAAAATTTGGAACGTCTTACTTTGAGGGGGGGTATATCCCCTCCCCCCCTTCCCCCTCCCCCTCCGCCACCGTCAGTATACTATTGCCCAACCCCGAATTCGGTAAAACTAACCTCAAAATTTTGAAATTTTAAAAAATTAATATCTCGAAAACTATTAGTTTCCGACGAGTTTGGCTTACAGGGGAGGTATACCTCCTCCCCCCCCTCCCCCTCCCCCCCCTCCCCCCTCGCGGGTAGTATACTATAGCCCAACCGAACTACTAAAAATGATACAAGTAGAACTCACCATAGGATCTTTTTCTAACACAACTACAGATAATCCTTCACCTGCCCTAGTTTTGAGCCAATAGGCGGCCGAAGCCCCTATGAAACCTCCACCCACTATAACGACATCTGCGTGTTCTGGATAAATTGGGCTCTTCATATTGAGCCCAGCTTTAACATCTTGAAATAACGTCTGCCATGTTCTAACGAAAGGATTGCGACGTTTAGCCGTAGCGTAGTTGTTTTGAGACAAATGAAAGCTTCTATGGAAATTTTTCAAAAATGCTCTAGATAAAATCATCGCAATAATTATTCTAAAGTTAGATTACTATTTATTTTTTAGGTACCTATTATAACATTTGTCGATTCTATGGCTCCCAGAGATTCACTCTCAGATTAAAATTTTTTATTTTTTATTTAACTGGTTTAACGGCTCTGGATTCCAGTCCTTCTGAGCTCAGATTAAAAGTTAACCAGTAACCACAGACATAAAGTAACATCCAGATCATCAGAGACAAGAGGGGACAAGTAACATTAGTATCAGAGATTAGTATACACAGAACACCGTAACAGACATAGATAATACACTATATAGGTAATAGAACACATACTCCTAGAAGCTAGGCTAGACTAGAACCCACCTAGAACTGCTAGTTATCTCATGAAAGATCTCATGTGGCCATCTAATGTATTAAAATATATTATTATATGTTAGGCTCAGAAGGGTTGGAACCCAGAGGCCAGAGCCGTAAACCCAGTTAATTTAATTTAAAAAAAAAGCAAGATTTAGACTTTAGAGGTTAGGTTTTTATTTACCTATTGTATCGTGCTATTGTATTTAATTTTAGAAAAATCAAATGTTATTTTAATATCTTGTTTTTCAGAATTTCAAGCAAAATTACCTAATAATTATAATGTTCTGCATATGTGAATAGCAAAATGGATTCTAAGTACACTGCAGTGGGTAGGGAAAAGGAGCATAAAAGCTCTTTTGACTTGAAAGTTAAAAGATTAAAACTAAGCATTGAAAATAACGTGAAAAATAATAAAGAAGGTGCACAAACTTCTTGTTTAAACGGTGTAAGTCAAGACAGTTTCAGTAAATCTAATAAAAACATTTTGTTGAACGATGCTACTGAAACTGAAGATTTGCAAGAAGCCAGAAAAACACTACCTGTCTATCAAGTTAGAGTGAGGTATTTTATATTCTTATTCAGTTTATCTTGTTATTTATTTCCTTGAACATTAAAAGAAATGATGATTTCCGGTTTCAATGTCAGTCAAGTATTTTTTGGAAGTACCTAGTTACATGATACAATAATTTTGTTAATAATTGTATAAAATTTTAAAAATAAATGTAATTTTGCTTCTGAATAATGTAAAAATCATAGTATTTTACAGAATTCTAGAGGAGATAAGGAAACATGACACAATGATATTGATTGGTGAAACGGGATGTGGTAAAACAACACAAATCCCACAGATAATACATGAACATAGGCTGGAGGGTAGGGGCTGTATAGCAGTGACACAGCCTCGAAGGGTTGCGGCAATCACCTTGGCTTTACGTGTTGCGGCAGAAACAAATAGTGAGATAGGATCAATAGTAGGGTAAAAACTTTTTCTTATTATTAATTTATCCTACCTAATTGCTGTTACTAGCCGAGTGGAAGTTGAAGTTAAGTTTGAAGATACTGTCAAATGATGAATGGTAACTGTAATATTTTTATGAATTTTTATTGTCGTGTGTTTGTGACTGCACCTTACTTCTTTAATTGCCAAAAATACAATATTTTCTTACATTTACTACCACATAGGTTAATTTCAGAATTCAGATCACAGAACTTTAAGTATTAGAAATGGTTGGTCTGTTGCAACAATTACTTATCTTTAGCATTTAAATCAACCTGTTAAAGTAAATATACTTATTTACTTTAACAGTCTATCATCTAATACTTTACATATATCTCTTCTATACTTATTCTGATTTATATGTTTCAGATATACAGTCAGATTTGAAGATGTGACAAGTCCACAGACAAAAGTTAAGTACCTGACAGACGGTATGCTACTTAGAGAAGCAATGAATGATCCGTGGCTGAAGAAATACTCTGTGATAATTTTGGACGAAGCTCATGAACGCACAGTGAATACAGATGTTCTATTTGGTATTGTCAAACTGGCACAGAAAGAAAGGGATGAGCAGAAAATCAACCCATTAAAGGTATGTAATATGTATTAATAAAAATAATATTTGATTGAAGCTATATATTTCTTAAATACTTAATTACTCTTTTATAAAACTTTTATAGGATATATATTATTTGCTGGTGTGGCACTAATAAAGGCCATAAAACAAAATAAGAAGAAGATATATATTTTCAGTACATATTTTGTAATTCTCAAAGGGCATAATTATTTTTCAGGTCATCATTATGTCAGCTACAATGGATGTAGATGCATTTAGAAAATATTACAATAATTGTCCTGTAATATATTTGGAAGGACGAACTTACCCTGTGACCATCTACCACTCAAAGATCAAACATGAGGATTATCAATATGCTGCTGTGTGTACTATATTCCAATTACATGCAACAACTCCAGCAAAGTAAGTTAGCAGCATTACTATAATTAAAATCTAACATCATGATGCAAAGATTAATGAATACAAAATATGTAAGATGCACACACCACCACCATTCAATGAGTTCAACAATCCATAAGATTATCTGGAACTTTATCTGTGTGGATTAAGGTTTATATTCAAGTGAAGGCAAATTTACTTTACAAAATTACATACATGCATGTTGAAATAAGTTTAAATGATAAAATTTTGACGACCTAACTGGCGCAGTGTTGAGCGCTGTTGTCTAACGTGCGGAGGTCCCGGGCTCAATCCCGGCAGGGTTAATTTGGGAATTATTAATTTCTGAATTTTCCTGGTCTGGCGGGAGGCTTCGGCCGTGGCTACTTACCACCCTACAGGCAAAGACGTGCAGCCGAGTGATCGGAACGCTAGTTCCGATACGATGCCATGTAGAAACCGATTAGGGGTATGGGTTATTATAACTTCCATGCCCCTAACAGGTTAGCCCGCTACCATCTTAGACTGCATCATCACTTACCATCAGGTGAGATCGCAGTCAAGGGCTAACCTGTAGTGGATAAAAAAAATTGTTTATGCAATTAACATCCCTAAACTAATTTTATGTTTATAGTTTTGCAATGTAAATTCGGCTTAATGGGCTATGTATGTTTACGGGATCTAAGCTGATGAGTTTTGTATGGATAACAGATAGGTATATTGCATTGCATAAGTAAGAATGTAGCTGTTGATTTATAATACATTGGTATTTATATTTTTAGCCATGACTTCCTTGTGTTCCTCACTGGCCAGGAAGAAATAGAGACAGTTATGAGCAATATAAAACAAATAGCAAAAGTAAGTGTAATAACATTTTTCTGTGAAATAAGCCAATATTACATTGACAATTAGTAGCCTATATAAATTATATGTATTACAGCTTCGTAATTTCAGGAAGCTAAAGGTCCTCAGATCAGGGTATGTCCCCTATATGCAGGGTTGCCAGCAGCAAAGCAACTCCAGGTGTGGAAGAACACTCCACCAGGAATGCGGAAGATTGTGTTGGCTACTAATATAGCGGAAGCATCTGTCACTATTCCACACATAAAATGTGTCATTGACACTGGTGTTGTAAAGGAAAGGTGAATTTTTAAAGTAATTTATAATTTACTCTGAAAACAATTATTTTAGGAATATCATAGTTTGTTTAAAATTATACCATTGGTAGGGGGTAAAAATGTGGCAACTCGAGACTGACACCGTTCTTCTTAAGACAAAGGTCTTAAGTATAAATAACATAGTACATTCGTAATTAAACTTTAATTCCTCAGTTTTAAGGTTTATATTTTAATTATTTTAAATATTAGGGATTAAAGTATGAAATTGCCGATTTGTACTGAAAAATTAAAATGCGTTTTTTTTAAATTTAACATTTATTTAATCAAAATAATTACCATTATTATTTTTCATATTTTGGTATGTTATTGATTTGACGCAAATGAGTCAATATTGTTGGTAAGGTAACGTTAAACCATGCCGCTAATTCCTGGATAGTTTGGCTCGGATCGGCTTCCACCATCTCTTTCAATTCATTGTAATTCACCTGTGTGGCCGTCTTCCACGTGGTTCGTTCTTCAAATAAAAGTTTCTATCATGAAAGCGTTTAAACCAAAATCGCACGGTGCGTTCATTAGCAGTCCCCTCTCCAAACCCAACATTGATATTGCGAGCGCGTTAGTTCCGCGTTGGAACTCGTATTCAAAAATCACTCGAATTACTACTTACGAAAGATGGATACTTTGAGTATACATCTTTCTTGTTTAAGCTGAATAAAAAAACAACTAAAAGTCGATAATCGAATGTTGCACATTTTTTAAAAGAAGATTTACAGGTACCATGTGAAAAAAGTTTCACTCAAAAATCTCAATCCATGAAGGTTCTATGACAGTTCGAAGTACCTATTACAATAAAACGGCAATTTCATACTTTAACCCCTATTATTAGTTTTCACTTCTATCGGCATGTGCTCCCTCCCTATCCCTATGACTGCCAATTTTTTTTTATTTATTAATTGACGCGTCGCATGGGGTAGCTTCTGTCGCTCTCCTAGGACAACGGGTAAAGTCTACTCAATATCGGAGATCTAATATGAGTCATTACGCGTCGCGAAGTCTAGAGTGGTTCAACTTACTGGTATGCCTTGATTAAAAGTTAACGATATTGTTAGGACATGGTGCACAGCGACGGGCGCGGAGCGGCTGGTAGTGCGCGCGTGCTCGCAGGCGGCGGGCTGGCAGCGCGCGGGCCGCGCCGGCCGCACCGCCCCCGGCGCCGCTTACCGGCTCTACACCGCCGCCGACTTCGCCGCGCGGCAGCACCACAACACGCCTGAGATCGTCAGGTGAGGTAGAGCGCGCGTGCTCGCAGGCGGCGGGCTGGCAGCGCGCGGGCCGCGCCGGCCGCACCGCCCCCGGCGCCGCTTACCGGCTCTACACCGCCGCCGACTTCGCCGCGCGGCAGCACCACAACACGCCTGAGATCGTCAGGTGAGGTAGAGCGCGCGTGCTCGCAGGCGGCGGGCTGGCAGCGCGCGGGCCGCGCCGGCCGCACCGCCCCCGGCGCCGCTTACCGGCTCTACACCGCCGCCGACTTCGCCGCGCGGCAGCACCACAACACGCCTGAGATCGTCAGGTGAGGTAGAGCGCGCGTGCTCGCAGGCGGCGGGCTGGCAGCGCGCGGGCCGCGCCGGCCGCACCGCCCCCGGCGCCGCTTACCGGCTCTACACCGCCGCCGACTTCGCCGCGCGGCAGCACCACAACACGCCTGAGATCGTCAGGTGAGGTAGAGCGCGCGTGCTCGCAGGCGGCGGGCTGGCAGCGCGCGGGCCGCGCCGGCCGCACCGCCCCCGGCGCCGCTTACCGGCTCTACACCGCCGCCGACTTCGCCGCGCGGCAGCACCACAACACGCCTGAGATCGTCAGGTGAGGTAGAGCGCGCGTGCTCGCAGGCGGCGGGCTGGCAGCGCGCGGGCCGCGCCGGCCGCACCGCCCCCGGCGCCGCTTACCGGCTCTACACCGCCGCCGACTTCGCCGCGCGGCAGCACCACAACACGCCTGAGATCGTCAGGTGAGGTAGAGCGCGCGTGCTCGCAGGCGGCGGGCTGGCAGCGCGCGGGCCGCGCCGGCCGCACCGCCCCCGGCGCCGCTTACCGGCTCTACACCGCCGCCGACTTCGCCGCGCGGCAACACCACAACACGCCTGAGATCGTCAGGTGAGGTAGAGCGCGCGTGCTCGCAGGCGGCGGGCTGGCAGCGCGCGGGCCGCGCCGGCCGCACCGCCCCCGGCGCCGCTTACCGGCTCTACACCGCCGCCGACTTCGCCGCGCGGCAGCACCACAACACGCCTGAGATCGTCAGGTGAGGTAGAGCGCGCGTTCTCGCAGGCGGCGGGCTGGCAGCGCGCGGGCCGCGCCGGCCGCACCGCCCCCGGCGCCGCTTACCGGCTCTACACCGCCGCCGACTTCGCCGCGCGGCAACACCACAACACGCCTGAGATCGTCAGGTGAGGTAGAGCGCGCGTGCTCGCAGGCGGCGGGCTGGCAGCGCGCGGGCCGCGCCGGCCGCACCGCCCCCGGCGCCGCTTACCGGCTCTACACCGCCGCCGACTTCGCCGCGCGGCAGCACCACAACACGCCTGAGATCGTCAGGTGAGGTAGAGCGCGCGTGCTCGCAGGCGGCGGGCTGGCAGCGCGCCGCGTGCTCGCAGGCGGCGGGCTGGCAGCGCGCGGGCCGCGCCGGCCGCACCGCCCCCGGCGCCGCTTACCGGCTCTACACCGCCGCCGACTTCGCCGCGCGGCAACACCACAACACGCCTGAGATCGTCAGGTGAGGTAGAGCGCGCGTGCTCGCAGGCGGCGGGCTGGCAGCGCGCGGGCCGCGCCGGCCGCACCGCCCCCGGCGCCGCTTACCGGCTCTACACCGCCGCCGACTTCGCCGCGCGGCAGCACCACAACACGCCTGAGATCGTCAGGTGAGGTAGAGCGCGCGTGCTCGCAGGCGGCGGGCTGGCAGCGCGCGGGCCGCGCCGGCCGCACCGCCCCCGGCGCCGCTTACCGGCTCTCCACCGCCGCCGACTTCGCCGCGCGGCAGCACCACAACACGCCTGAGATCGTCAGGTGAGGTAGAGCGCGCGTGCTCGCAGGCGGCGGGCTGGCAGCGCGCGGGCCGCGCCGGCCGCACCGCCCCCGGCGCCGCTTACCGGCTCTACACCGCCGCCGACTTCGCCGCGCGGCAGCACCACAACACGCCTGAGATCGTCAGGTGAGGTAGAGCGCGCGTGCTCGCAGGCGGCGGGCTGGCAGCGCGCGGGCCGCGCCGGCCGCACCGCCCCCGGCGCCGCTTACCGGCTCTCCACCGCCGCCGACTTCGCCGCGCGGCAACACCACAACACGCCTGAGATCGTCAGGTGAGGTAGAGCGCGCGTGCTCGCAGGCGGCGGGCTGGCAGCGCGCGGGCCGCGCCGGCCGCACCGCCCCCGGCGCCGCTTACCGGCTCTACACCGCCGCCGACTTCGCCGCGCGGCAGCACCACAACACGCCTGAGATCGTCAGGTGAGGTAGAGCGCGCGTGCTCGCAGGCGGCGGGCTGGCAGCGCGCGGGCCGCGCCGGCCGCACCGCCCCCGGCGCCGCTTACCGGCTCTCCACCGCCGCCGACTTCGCCGCGCGGCAACACCACAACACGCCTGAGATCGTCAGGTGAGGTAGAGCGCGCGTGCTCGCAGGCGGCGGGCTGGCAGCGCGCGGGCCGCGCCGGCCGCACCGCCCCCGGCGCCGCTTACCGGCTCTACACCGCCGCCGACTTCGCCGCGCGGCAACACCACCACAACACAACAACACAACAATCTGAAATTTTAATCCCGTATTTATTGAGTAATTTCAATAATACCTGCAAATCGCCAGACAAATTTTGCGGTTTTAAAAGTGAATGACATGAAACGAAAGAATGAAATCAAATGAAAGTTATCAAATGAAAGTTATCAAATGAAAGTTATCAAATGAGTAAGACAAAATTGCGGCGAAATTGGTCGCCAGCTCTCCGACTAATCGCATCGCCCCACTGCCGCCGTCGCTCCGCCGCCGCTCATTTCGTGCCCGTACACTTAGTCATGTGAAAATGAAAAATTCGCAGACGCGTGCTACGTTCACGCTGTCCGTCCTATGCCTTTCGGTCTTAACGAATTAATTAATATTTTTACTCGTGCAGGTTCAAAACCTGGCATATTTCACCTTTGATTAAAATATTAATTTATTGTTTTAGATGCCCGTTGGCTTCGACAATGTTAATGCTGATTGCCGCAGGAATGGACCCCAGTACATTCCCTTTATTGGACTCACCACCGAGAGATTCTATACAAGCTGCATTACTTCTGTTGAAAGAAATAGGTACTTATAATTTGCATTACTTTAAAATATATTATGTACTTATTTTCAATTGCATTTTTATATTCTCGATGAAGATCGGACAGAGATATCAAAGCTCGAAGTTTAGAAATTGAATTTGAAGCGAATAAATTTTTTATGTGTTAATATCCATTTTTCTATAATGACTGATTTATTCAATACTTGAAAAGTATAATTTTTATAATCGTTGTTATTCCCTTTTACATAAGTACTAAAACTATTTATTATTTATTATAAATGCGAAAGTTTGGATACAGTATGTATGGATGGATGTTTGTTACTCAATCACGCCAGAACGGCTGAACGGAGCTGGAATTTGGCACAGAGACAGATTATAGTCTGGAATAACACAAAGGCTACTTTTCATCCCATTAAAAAAAAAACAGAAAACCAATCCACGCGAACGAAGTCGCGGGCATAATAATAGTAATTCATTTAATTGAATTGCGAGGTGATCTGCATAGTTTGTTGTTTCGCCCTTCGCCATTCATCTCATCTCACGCCAGACCCTTTTCAAGCTGGCGACTTAGGGAGTTCGCGAGCATCACATTCTATTTTTACGCCAGATTTATTTTGTACTATTGATCCAAATGCAAACCTTTTTTTTACCTATCTATATCTAAAGCAAGGCCATTTTATGCGCGGACAAAAGTTCATTGACGTACCTTCACTACGAAACCCTCACGAAACTAACTAACTACGCCAAAACTATAACTGTCTCTTTCGCGTATAGGAATAGACGCGCTTACGTGGTCGACAGTGGATTTCATAATAAAAGTCGTGACGTCTACGAGCGAAACAGGTGTAAGTAACATTTTACGCGTCGTAACATCATGATTCATAATGTACTATAGTAGTAGGTACTAACGTATGTAAATATATTATGTACTTAGTAGTTCAGTAATCAACGATCAATTAATGTTGCGAATAATTATTACACAATTGCTACGTGAACCTTAAGAATTTGTGATTTTTTTTTTATAAAAACATGAATAATTACTTCATTTGTTTATTTTCTTTGCCTTTGAATTAAACGTAATATAATAATCATATCTATCGACTTTCCAAATCACAGAGTTGCTCAGATTGGAAGCAAAACTAAACCGAATTCTGCTACTAATGACTGAAAAATACCTACTGTTTGTGTTTACTAAAAGACAACGGCTACGAGTGATTAGTTTCTAAGATCAAAAATTCCGGGCTTTATCTTCAAACATATTAATAAATACGTAAACGTAGCCCTTGACGGTACCTACCTCAATACATACATAGGTACATCTGGGTTAAATTGCTTATACCTCCTCCTTTTTTTAAAGTTGATTACAAATGAATCAATACAAGAATAAAAAGATAGACTCCGTACAAGGAGCCGATAGATTATATTATTTTTTACAGAAGACCAAAGTGTTGTTTACCCCTTCATTAGGCGAACGAACTCTCGTTTGTTTGTTTACATTTTGTCCGCGCTTAAAATAGCCGTACTTTATATATTATATACCTATATTAATAAGCATTTGATTTATTCTTGAAATCAATTATGCCACCAAAGGAAAATTTTCCACCAACTTTCAGACAGTACAACGTCTGTCGGGCCCGCTAGTAGGTAAAGAATATAAGTATTGCAAATACACTAATTTTAGGCAAAAAATAGAGTCTGAGACAGGCAAAACTTAACTTGACTTGGATTTAGGTAAATAATCACGTCGATCCGCTATTTCGCCACTTGAGTAAAGATGATCTTTACTCATGTGATTTCGCTGTGGCGTAATTGAAGAACAATCCAACAAAATAGCAGATAAACATTTTCATATTTCGTATTAGGGTGTAGTAAATTAATTCATTAAATAAAAAGAACATTACGAATCTCAGAAGATTTTTACAATAGGTACATTTATTATATACGATTCTTTTTCAGGTGCCATAGATAATGAAAATAATCCAAAACTGACTGTACTTGGAAAGAAAATGACTGCATTTCCAATAGAACCCAAGTATTCCAAAGTGCTCCTATGTGCCCCTGAATACGGATGCTTAGAAGAGGTAATAATCGGTTTCCGATAAGTCCTTTAGTTCTCTAACTTGATTGAAAAGTTTTAATAACGTACACTTATTCCAAATTACTCTTAGGCAAATGAGATAGTAATGAATATTATGATGATAATAATTAATCAGTTAATTTTTTTGTGCCTTTTGGTGTTGAAACCATGGGGTCGTGGGGCGAAGATGCTAGATCCTTTTTTAAGGATCTATCTTCTCGTCTCACGGAGTCCACAGGTGACCGGGCTGGCAGTTATCTCGGCCAACATATAAGTTTGGCTATTCAGCGAGGTAACGCAGCCAGCGTTCTGGACACATTGCCTTATTGCAGCGGCATAGATGATATTTTTAATGTTTAGTTTTTTTTTACTTTAGATTTAATTTAGATTTTAATTTGATAAATAGATGTACATAACAGTAGAAACTAATTAATAATAAAATTGTTTTTAACATTCAGTTATAACTTTTAATAAGGATGTTTAGTTAGTTCTATCGAGACTTATATTAAGACTAGGAGTGTCGTTAAGTGACGTCATATTTAGATTCGAAATATATTTTTACAGATTTGATATAGGTTTTGTAGAGCTAAAATTTAGTTTAAAAATTGAAAGTATTTTTTTCCAAACCGTATTTTTTACGTGACAGTTGATAGATAGGGGTCATTGTCCATCCTGTTCTTAGTTTGTACACGTAGTAGGTTTACGCACAAAATCCTCGGACCAATTTATACGTTTTCCTAGCATTCTTCGGATCACGTCACAGTATAAAAAACACACGACCGTCTTTTCTCTAATATTATTATGTAGCATAAATAAAGATAGCATAAGTGCTTTGTGGGCTTAATACGAATGTTCAGTCATATAATTTTTCCAGGCACTGAGTTTGGTCGCAGTAATGTCCAGCGAAAATGTGTTTCACACACCATTACACAAGAGGGAGGAAGCTTTGAAAGTGAAACAAAAATTTATATCGCCTCTCGGTGATCATATCACGCTTCTGAACGTATATAAAGCTTTCTGTAAAGCCCCGTTAAAAAAGGTATGTTGGAAATGTAAAAAAAAAAGATACACTTGCGTTAACATCGTGAAGAAAACTGCATGCCTCAATAATGAATTCTAGAATATTTAGAATTCATTGTCATGTAATTTCATTGTCATCATTATGTCTTCTCCTATTTGGAAAAAAAATGCAATTATTTTTATTGAACAATTCTTTGCCTCTGAAGAATCTTCAGAACTGCCTCGTTAGTCTGGTCCCGGGTCGGGCCATAATTAAGTAGGTGTTGGGTTTATCTGGTTAGAATTTCTCAGTACTAGCGCGGAGTTAGGAAGTTGGTGAAGTTTCAACCCCGTGCCTCGGAGAGCACGTTAAGCCGCCGGTCCCGGTTATTATCACTAACATGATAATAGTCGTTAAAGCCCGCCAACTCGCATTGAAGGCAGCGTGGTGGGCCTTTCTTTCTTTCTTCTCTTCTATGAGTGAGTGGAGGCCTTTGCCCAGCTGTGGGACGTTAATGGGTTGTATTGGTGGAGCAATTCTTAATGGCGATTTTTTTCATTGCAGCAATGGTGCCGAGAAAATTATTTGAACCACAAGAACTTGTCGTACGCGTATGAGATCAGACAACAGCTGCTTGGCGTCTGCCAGCGACTGAACATGACTGTCGCCAGCTGCGGAACAGCCTTAGATCAGGTATCCTTTTTTGTTTTAGTGACAGTAATATTAATAACAATAAGAAATACATACACCTTATACATATATACAAAAAATTGGCAGTCTAATTGACTGCCGATAGAACAACATTAAAATTTAAAAATAAAATAAATAAATTAACACTAAGTCTTTAAAGTTTAATTTCGAATGTAGTATATAAGACCCTGTCTTCGTAACAACGCGAGCATGTCGCTATTCGCGAGCATGTCGGCGAGGTGTCGGTGACGCCGCGAATACACATTTTTGCCCATTTTATACTATATATAGCTCGATTACCACTGACTCACTGACTCACTCATTGACATAATTGTTCTCCTAGAAAGAGACAGAAAACGATATAATGATGTACGGGAGATGTGTTCGGGTGCGGGAGTCGAGTAAGGAAAAATTATGACATTTCGGAAAAACAAGATGGCGGCCGACGTGATTCTTGCAACTCTTTTGTTTTCCAACCGATTTCGTTACAACTCGCAACGATTGAAGAAACTGGGAACCGATTTATAGAAAAAGTGGAAAAAATTGGAAAAACAAGATGGCGGCCGAGCTGTAGTGTTTTGAAATTTTTGATTTTTCGACCCCGAACCGCGGCGCCACAGATCCGAAACGGCGTGGTCGAGCGTAATATTTTTTTCTCTTTTTGCCTACAACTATCCTGTATTTTGACAGAACGGGAGTGGTTTTTAAAAATTCAAGATGGCGGCTGTCGCGGCGGCCGTTCGGTCTGAGGTACGAAAAAACGCAATTTTAAACTTCAATTTTCTCACAGTTGGCAACGTCGGAGCGTTTCGACTTCTATGGGACGATTGTGTGTACCGACTCGAAGAATGAATTGGGGAAAAAAAATTACCCCATTTCTCGGGAAATTTTGAAGATTTACCCCAAAAATTAAAAAATCGAAATACGTATTTTTTGCAAAGTTCGAGTATGAGCGACCACGTGTCCCACTTGTACGAATGACATTTGGATATTTTCGTCGCCGAGGTCTGGCAACACTGGAATTTATCGAAGTAAAAGTGATTTTCGCCATGGTCTTTTTTCAGGGGCTATCATTTCGGCTGGGTGCGAGCGAGATGAAAAATTGAAACGTCATCAGGAGCGGTATATCCTGTAGTTTACGGGAAAATTATGAAACTATGTAAAATGCTTGTGTGAAACGAGGTGGCGGCCATTTTGTATTCTTTTTGTGTTTTTGAAAATTTCGATCACGATTTTGAGGCAGTTGGCAACATTTGGGAAAGTTGACATGTAGGGATCGACTGTGTAACTCGACCGGCAGTATCGAGATATCAAAACAGTGTTGCCACATTTGGGGTAGTTTTCGAGATTTTCCCCAAAAATATCCTCCTGTAAAATTTTGTATGAAAAATTTTTTTTTCACTGATGGCTTCGTATAGAAGTCAGAAAATATAACTCGAAAAAAATTATGGAGACAGCTGATGATTGAGGATTTCGGAGACGGGTAAAGGGCACGGCCAAGGTATTGAAGATAGGTGGGGGGTCCTCGAACTAATGTCACTCGGAACCTCATCCAATAGACAAAGAGCAAAAAAAAAATTCAAAATGGCGGAATTAAGATGGCTGCCATACAAATTTGTTTGGTGTCTATCTCAGAAAGTATAAAAGATGGAAGAGTGGTTTCTTGGCAAGAGATGATCAGGACGAGGAGGTCTATTTAGCAAAATGAAAAAAAATTCAAGATGGCGGAATATTTTTTTTCATACCAAATTATATGGCGATTAGGAACTTTATGGGGACTGGGTACTTCTAACGAATATTTGGGAGAAAAATGTGAAGCGAGTTGATGATTGAGGATTTCGGAGACGGGTGAAGACCGCGGCCAGGATATTGTAGAAAGAGGGGGGAGTTCGACCAAATGCATGAACCTACTAAAAAGAGGCAGAAAACGATACAATGATGTATGGGAGATGTGTTCGGGTGCGCAATGGGAGTAAAGAAAAATTATGACATTTCAGAAAAACAAGATGGCGGCCGACGTGCTTTTTGTAACTTTTTTGTTTTCCAACCGATTTCGTTACAACTTGCAATGATTGAAGAAATTAGTAAACGATCAATACAAAAAGTAGAACAATTTAGAAAAACAAGATGGCGGCTGAGCTGTAGTATTTTCAAATTTTTGAATTTTCGACCCCGAACCGTGGCGCTACAGATCCGAAACGGGTTAGTTCATGTATAGGTCATATGTTCGGGTGCGGGATGGGAGTAGAGAAAAATTATTACATTTCGGAAAAACAAGATGGCGGCCGGCGTGTTTTTTGTAACTTTTTTATTTTTCAACCGATTTCGTTACAACTCGCAATGATTGAAGAAATTAGTAAACGATCAATACAAAAAGTAGAACAAATTAGAAAAACAAGATGGCGGCCGAGGTGATTCTTGCAACTCTTTTGTTTTCCGACCGATTTCGTTACAACTCGCAATGATTGAAGATATTTGTAAACGATCAATAGAAAAAGTGGAAAAAAAATTGAAAAACAAGATGGCGGCTGACGTGATTTTTGCAACTCTTTTGTTTTCCAACTAATTTCATTATAACTCGCAATTATTGAAGAAATTAGTAAACAATCAATATAAAAAGTAGAAAAAATTGGAAAAACAAAATGGCGGCCGAGATATAATGCTTTAAAATTTTTGATTTTTCTACCTCAAACCGCGGCGTCACAGATCTGAAACGGGGTAGTTCATGTTTAGGAGATGTGTTCGCGTGCGGGATAAGAGTAGGAAAAAATTATAATATTTCGGAAAAACAAAATGGCGGCTGATTTGCTGAAATCAAACGATCGAAGCATAACAAATAGATAGGGGGGTGCTCGACCAAATGTCATTCGACACTTCATCCAATAGACAATGAGCTGAAAAAAATTCAAAATGGCAGATTTAAGATGGCTGCCATAGAAATTTAATTGTTGTCTAACTCAGAAAGTATAAATGACGGAAGAGAGGTTTCTTGGCAAAATATCATAAGGACCTGAAGATCTACTTGATGAACAGGAAAAAAATTCAAGATGGCGGAATTTATTTTTGCATAGAATATAAAAGGCGAAAATTGAAGAGACTACAAGTGTAGAACTACTATGCAAGATTTTGATACTTTTCCGTTTAACCCTCGACGGGGCTCCCTGGGATTACAAAACAGGAAAATTATTCCAAAATTTTAAAAAACCGCCGCTATTTTGAAATTATTTGTTTATTTGCTGATTTCGTTCAAAATCGATATTTAGGGCTCCCTGGGCCTGGGGCTACAAAACAGGAAAATGTTATCAAAATTAAAAAAAACAGCGCCATTTTGAAATTCTTTGTAAATTGACCAATTTCGTTCAAAATCGATATTTAGGACTACCTGAGATTACAAAACAGGAAACTGGTACCAACATCTTAAAAAATCAGCGCCATTTGAAATTCTTTGTTAATTGACCGATTTCGTTCAAAATCGATATTTAGGACTCCGTGGGATCACAATACAGGAAATGTTACAAAAATTTTAAAAAACCAGCGCCATTTTGAAATTCTTCGTTAATTAACCGATTTCGTTCAAAATCGATATTTAGGGCTCCCTGGGATTACAAAACAGGAAACTGGTACCAACATTTTAAAAATCAGCGCCATTTTGAAATTCTTTGTTAATTGTCTGATTTCGTTCAAAATCGATATATGAGGATCCCTAATATTACAAAACAGGAAACTGTTGCCAAAATTTATAAAATCAGCGTTTTTTTTAAATTATTTGTTAATTGACCGATTTCGTTTAAAATCTATATTGAGGACTCCCTGGGGTTAAAAAACAGGAAACTGAAACCAAAATTTTAAAAAATCAGCGCCATTTTGAAATTCTTTGTTAATGGACCGATTTCGTTCAAAATCGATATTTAGGGCTCCCTGGGATTTCAATACAGGAAACTGTTGCCAAAGTTTTAAAAAATCGGCGCCATTTTGAAATTCTTTGTTAATGGACCGATTTCGTTCAAAATCGATATTCAGGGCTCCCTGGGATCACAAAACAGGAAACTGATACCAAAGTTAAAAAAAATCAACGCCATTTTGAAATTCTTTGTTAATTGACCGATTTCGTTCAAAATCGATATTTAGGACTCCCTGGGGTTACAAAACAGGAAACTGATACCAAAATTTTAAAAAATCAACGCCACTTTGAAATTCTTTATAACCATAATAAATGAATTCAGTTTAGTACAGTAGTCTGTACTCATTCGTAGTCATTACTTGTAAGTCAAACCACAACCCGTGAGCTGCTTTAGCAGCTCGCGCACAGGGCGAAACACTAGTCGATATATATGTAGCTACTAGATGGGCCCTTTTATTGAAAAATATCGGGCATCCGGCATATGTTGCAAGCAAGTTCCCGCTTTTCAGACTAGATGGCGTTACTAGACATACGCCCACATTCTTTGTTTGACAGGGTCCGTCTATGTAAATTGAGGTCGTTGTTTTTACCCCCTACCAAAAAGCGCTCAACGCGGCTAAAGAAGTTTTCACTTAAAAACATTTCTGTTGCTGATATTCACGTTATAGAATTGTTTCTGTTACAGTTGTTAAAGTGTCTCCTAAGCGGGCTGTACACCAACTGCGCTTGGGCTCGCGCGGGGGCGGGCGGGGGAGGTCGTTACGTCACCAGCGCCGGTGCGGCCGCCATGTTGCATCCATCGGGAGTGTTGCACTCCGTCCGACCTGCGCCGCCGGCAGTGCTGTACACAGAGCTGCTTCACACCAAGCGGTCATACCTCGTCACAGTGTCGGCGATACAGCCGCAGTGGTTGCACCAAGTCGCTCCAGAGTACGCCCGCCGGTGTCGCGCCAATCGGTGACACCTGCGTTCTCGATTGAAATGCGAATCATTTCCGCATATTTACAGAATTGTGTCTTGTTATTTGTATTTGTATTTGAAAACATAACATTTACTCCGCAGTTTAACAAATAGCATTTAATACATCCAGTTCTCAGTTACTTCACGCTAAACGATGCTACCTCGTCAGTGTATACAGTACGGTACTCTGTATTTTTAATAATTGTTTGGTTTGATCATTTTAATTTTCTTGAGTTATCTATAGTTTGCCGGTCATACCTCGTCACAGAGTCAGCGATACAGCCGCAGTGGTTGCACCAAGTCGCTCCAGAGTACGCCCGCCGGTGTCGCGCCAATCGGTGACACCTGCGTTCTCGATTGAAATGCGAATCATTTCCGCATATTTACAGAATTGTGTCTTGTTATTTGTATTTGTATTTGAAAACATAACATTTACTCCGCAGTTTAACAAATAGCATTTAATACATCCAGTTCTCAGTTACTTCACGCTAAACGATGCTACCTCGTCAGTGTATACAGTACGGTACTCTGTATTTTTAATAATTGTTTGGTTTGATCATTTTAATTTTCTTGAGTTATCTATAGTTTGCCGGTCATACCTCGTCACAGAGTCAGCGATACAGCCGCAGTGGTTGCACCAAGTCGCTCCAGAGTACGCCCGCCGGTGTCGCGCCAATCGGTGACACCTGCGTTCTCGATTGAAATGCGAATCATTTCCGCATATTTACAGAATTGTGTCTTGTTATTTGTATTTGTATTTGAAAACATAACATTTACTCCGCAGTTTAACAAATAGCATTTAATACATCCAGTTCTCAGTTACTTCACGCTAAACGATGCTACCTCGTCAGTGTATACAGTACGGTACTCTGTATTTTTAATAATTGTTTGGTTTGATCATTTTAATTTTCTTGAGTTATCTATAGTTTGCCGGTCATACCTCGTCACAGAGTCAGCGATACAGCCGCAGTGGTTGCACCAAGTCGCTCCAGAGTACGCCCGCCGGTGTCGCGCCAATCGGTGACACCTGCGTTCTCGATTGAAATGCGAATCATTTCCGCATATTTACAGAATTGTGTCTTGTTATTTGTATTTGTATTTGAAAACATAACATTTACTCCGCAGTTTAACAAATAGCATTTAATACATCCAGTTCTCAGTTACTTCACGCTAAACGATGCTACCTCGTCAGTGTATACAGTACGGTACTCTGTATTTTTAATAATAATGTTTGGTTTGATCATTTTAATTTTCTTGAGTTATCTATAGTTTGCCGGTCATACCTCGTCACAGAGTCAGCGATACAGCCGCAGTGGTTGCACCAAGTCGCTCCAGAGTACGCCCGCCGGTGTCGCGCCAATCGGTGACACCTGCGTTCTCGATTGAAATGCGAATCATTTCCGCATATTTACAGAATTGTGTCTTGTTATTTGTATTTGTATTTGAAAACATAACATTTACTCCGCAGTTTAACAAATAGCATTTAATACATCCAGTTCTCAGTTACTTCACGCTAAACGATGCTACCTCGTCAGTGTATACAGTACGGTACTCTGTATTTTTAATAATTGTTTGGTTTGATCATTTTAATTTTCTTGAGTTATCTATAGTTTGCCGGTCATACCTCGTCACAGAGTCAGCGATACAGCCGCAGTGGTTGCACCAAGTCGCTCCAGAGTACGCCCGCCGGTGTCGCGCCAATCGGTGACACCTGCGTTCTCGATTGAAATGCGAATCATTTCCGCATATTTACAGAATTGTGTCTTGTTATTTGTATTTGTATTTGAAAACATAACATTTACTCCGCAGTTTAACAAATAGCATTTAATACATCCAGTTCTCAGTTACTTCACGCTAAACGATGCTACCTCGTCAGTGTATACAGTACGGTACTCTGTATTTTTAATAATAATGTTTGGTTTGATCATTTTAATTTTCTTGAGTTATCTATAGTTTGCCGGTCATACCTCGTCACAGAGTCAGCGATACAGCCGCAGTGGTTGCACCAAGTCGCTCCAGAGTACGCCCGCCGGTGTCGCGCCAATCGGTGACACCTGCGTTCTCGATTGAAATGCGAATCATTTCCGCATATTTACAGAATTGTGTCTTGTTATTTGTATTTGTATTTGAAAACATAACATTTACTCCGCAGTTTAACAAATAGCATTTAATACATCCAGTTCTCAGTTACTTCACGCTAAACGATGCTACCTCGTCAGTGTATACAGTACGGTACTCTGTATTTTTAATAATTGTTTGGTTTGATCATTTTAATTTTCTTGAGTTATCTATAGTTTGCCGGTCATACCTCGTCACAGAGTCAGCGATACAGCCGCAGTGGTTGCACCAAGTCGCTCCAGAGTACGCCCGCCGGTGTCGCGCCAATCGGTGACACCTGCGTTCTCGATTGAAATGCGAATCATTTCCGCATATTTACAGAATTGTGTCTTGTTATTTGTATTTGTATTTGAAAACATAACATTTACTCCGCAGTTTAACAAATAGCATTTAATACATCCAGTTCTCAGTTACTTCACGCTAAACGATGCTACCTCGTCAGTGTATACAGTACGGTACTCTGTATTTTTAATAATAATGTTTGGTTTGATCATTTTAATTTTCTTGAGTTATCTATAGTTTGCCGGTCATACCTCGTCACAGAGTCAGCGATACAGCCGCAGTGGTTGCACCAAGTCGCTCCAGAGTACGCCCGCCGGTGTCGCGCCAATCGGTGACACCTGCGTTCTCGATTGAAATGCGAATCATTTCCGCATATTTACAGAATTGTGTCTTGTTATTTGTATTTGTATTTGAAAACATAACATTTACTCCGCAGTTTAACAAATAGCATTTAATACATCCAGTTCTCAGTTACTTCACGCTAAACGATGCTACCTCGTCAGTGTATACAGTACGGTACTCTGTATTTTTAATAATTGTTTGGTTTGATCATTTTAATTTTCTTGAGTTATCTATAGTTTGCCGGTCATACCTCGTCACAGAGTCAGCGATACAGCCGCAGTGGTTGCACCAAGTCGCTCCAGAGTACGCCCGCCGGTGTCGCGCCAATCGGTGACACCTGCGTTCTCGATTGAAATGCGAATCATTTCCGCATATTTACAGAATTGTGTCTTGTTATTTGTATTTGTATTTGAAAACATAACATTTACTCCGCAGTTTAACAAATAGCATTTAATACATCCAGTTCTCAGTTACTTCACGCTAAACGATGCTACCTCGTCAGTGTATACAGTACGGTACTCTGTATTTTTAATAATAATGTTTGGTTTGATCATTTTAATTTTCTTGAGTTATCTATAGTTTGCCGGTCATACCTCGTCACAGAGTCAGCGATACAGCCGCAGTGGTTGCACCAAGTCGCTCCAGAGTACGCCCGCCGGTGTCGCGCCAATCGGTGACACCTGCGTTCTCGATTGAAATGCGAATCATTTCCGCATATTTACAGAATTGTGTCTTGTTATTTGTATTTGTATTTGAAAACATAACATTTACTCCGCAGTTTAACAAATAGCATTTAATACATCCAGTTCTCAGTTACTTCACGCTAAACGATGCTACCTCGTCAGTGTATACAGTACGGTACTCTGTATTTTTAATAATAATGTTTGGTTTGATCATTTTAATTTTCTTGAGTTATCTATAGTTTGCCGGTCATACCTCGTCACAGAGTCAGCGATACAGCCGCAGTGGTTGCACCAAGTCGCTCCAGAGTACGCCCGCCGGTGTCGCGCCAATCGGTGACACCTGCGTTCTCGATTGAAATGCAATTCATTTCCGCATATTTGAATTTGCATAAGTTATCTTTAGTTTGATTTTTTTTTGTAAATATTATGTTCTTCAATATGCATAAGATAGTTACTATAATATTATTGTTAAGTTACTACTCATGTTATTATTAATACATAAATGATGAATATGCAGCTTACTAAATATATAATGCTAGATACTAGTTGTTGCCTGCTACTTAGTCCCCGTGGATACCCGTGGCTTAAATTCCCGTGGGAACTACTTAATATTCCGGAAATGAGCCCCGGGAAACAAACTATCCCTGTACCAAATTTCATCAAAATCGGTTGAACAGATGGGCTGTGATAGTGTAATAGACAGACAGATAGACAGACAGACAGAAACACTTTCGCATTTATAATAATATTAGTATGGATTAGTATGGATGACACTCTGTCATCAACTATACTCATGAAAATAATTACTAATTAATTGGTCTGTTGCTTTCTTGCGGCGTGATAAAGATCCAACATGATGATGAATTTTAAATCACCTTCGAACTTGTCGAGACATTGCCATTTATTACTAAGTAATCATAATAATATTAATGTGCATACATACTTAAACTTCAAAGCGTGTAATCTGTGATGTATATATATATCTTTTTTTTAAAATTATTATTCTGTATTACGGCTGGATACTGAAACTTCAAATATTTTTTAAGGCTACCTTGAATATTAAGTGACTTTTACATTTATGTCTTGCTGTGTTATATTTGCTACAATAAAAAAATCCAAGAACACGTCAATTAAAATTAAGGCTTTCTCAAAAATAAGCTTTTCAGAAATCGGGGTGTAGTGTTGTGTGAATGATGTGGTGAATTTATTTAACTGCATTATATAATTGCATTATTTATATAATTGCACATGTTACGGTTACATTCTAGATATGGCATAATATCTAGAATGTAACTGTAACATCAACTCGTATAAGTAACATATTATAGTTTTTTATACAATGTGGCCAATTCTGTTTAACACAATCTCTAAACTAAAATGACAGCTCTAAATCTAATGCTGCCCCTTTTCGCAAGGAGTATTCTGAAAGGGATAGCAATATAAATAGAGCTGCTATTTTAACTATTTTAGAGATAATGAACAACGGAATAGGCCTCATCATCGAACGAAATTAATAATCTGTCGATATGGTAATGTTATTTGTCAATAATCGTATGATATTTTGAACTATGTTGCTAGAGTCTCGTGAAAGCTGAGAGTCGGATTTACAGATTACAGGCAACACTGAGCTATGCAAAACTCAAGGATGAACAAAATAAAAATTATTTTATACAGTGGGATTTTGGAGATACCAATTTTTTTCAATTTCCCGTCTTTTTGCATTAAGCATAATTAAAGACATAAAAATAATAATTTCGAAGCACCCCTGTCACTCAAACTGCATATACCCTAACGGGGTGACATGTCAATTATTGTATTGTTCATGTTAAATGCAAATAAATGAATCTGAATCTGAGCTATTCACTAGACACTAGCAACTTTTTAACAAATTAAAGATTGATTTAAAGATTCTGTGAAAAAATATTAAATAAAAATTGTTATAATAATACTAAAGGTGTATTTAATCGGTTTAACCTATCAATATCCTAGTGGTAATTTACTACTATTAGCAAATTGAATACATAGGCCTGTAAGGGTATTAATACATTTAACACATAATAAACCAACAGCAAGCATCCATAAAGTTTTATGTGGTAGTAAAAGACGACACGCCGGCAGACCTCGCCCTTCGATGTCATTGTGCTTCGTTTTAGATACCTACTCCATTAAACCGTTTTGTGAGGGAAATATAAAATTCTTTATTAAAGAAGTCATTTTAGTCTCCATAAACCATAAACTTCATTCTACTCATGGACGTTACGGCAGGATATTATTTGGTTTATAATGTGAAAACACATAACCAAAGGCTACGAAATGTTAACTTTCGCAACGACTTTTTAGTAGGCCTCGATCATGAAATTTTTACATCTATACATAATCGGCGTCTGGTTTGTCAACCTCCAAACAGTATGTAAGATACATCAGGGCTAGGGCGCTTATGTCGCTTCGTTACACTTTTGAAATACAAGCTCGAAACATAAAAACGAAAACTCAGTAGTTGATGAAACCTTGTCAGTAACACCTATCGTATCTCTTTACGGTTACCGGTAGTCGAGGACGGCCGGAGACCAAAGTTGATAATGAAGAATTGAAGGCTATTGTGCAGGCTGCGGTGTTAATGATAAAACTGTTTTAATCCACTTGAAGCAAATTGGGAAGGTGAAAAAACTTGAAAGGTGGGTACCTCATGAATTGAGTGCAGCAAACCGACAAACGCGCGTCGACTGCTGCGTTACATTATTGACAAATGACAATTGACAACCGGCACAATATTGAAGGGATTTTAAATCGAATAATTATTAGAAAAGTGGATCCTGTACGATAATCGGAAACGCTTATCGCAATGGCTGGAGCTGGACCCTGGCGAACGAGCCAAATCCTGCCCCAAGCGAAAATTGGCTCAAAAAAATTACTCGTGAGCGTTTGGTGGACTAGCGCCGGTATCGTGCACTACAGCTTTCTTAAATCTGGCCAGACAATTACGGTGGATATCTATTATCAGCAACTGCAAACCATGATGGAAAAGCTAGCTGCTAAACAACCGAGGCTAGTCAATCGCTCCAAGCCATTGCTGCTTCAGGACAACGCTAGACCACACACTGCACAACAGACTGCTACCAAATTAGAGGAGCTTCAATTGGAATGTCTAAGACACCGTACTCCCCGGACCTTGCTCCAACAGATTACCTTTTTTTTCGAAATTTGGATAACTTCTTGCAAGGGAAACAATTCAACTCCGATGGGGCAGTCCAAAGCGCCTTCAAAGATTTTATTGATTTCCGTCCGTGTGAATGTTAATGAACGAACTTGACAGTGAAGTTTTCATTATTTAACAGTCCGAATGGTTTTTTTAGTAAAGGGATCAATGTCTACTACCTGTCAACTACCTGTGAGATGGCAAAAGTGCATAGATAGTTAGCAATGGTCCCTACATAGGTACTATGATTAAATAAAAATATTACGAGTATATTTTAAAAAAATCGACTTTATGTTCCTCCCTTACAAAACGCCAATTTCATATGTAAGGACCGAATATTAGTACCTATGGATAATAATCGAAATAAAGAGACACGTTTGTTTAAATATTTGTTGAAGAATGCGTCGGGTACCGACAAACGGCAGCCTAAAATATCTTTCCACTACATAAAAGTGTACCTATCGCACGCGTGCTAAATCTTTCCACCGCAATTTACACGCACTGCAAGGGTACGCAGAAAATTTATCACCAAAATATATATATAAAGCCTTTGTCCGTACTTTTTCGGCGTAGATGCTGTCACTTCTGCCATAAAAATTCTGCTTTGTTGACGGAGATTACCTCAATAGATTATTTCTAAGAACCTACTAGTAGGTAAGTAGGTATTATGTAGCCAAGGTAGGCAGGTACCTACCTACATGGTAGGTAAAGGTAATGCAAGGTTGTATCTCTGTGTCTTCCGGACTCACGTCCATATTTTGGACAATCACGTCCAAACTGTGTCCAAACTACAGTGCGGTAGTTTCATCCAAGTTTGGCCAGCAGCAAACAAATCGCTTCGAGGCTTTTTCAAGTATGGAGTTCGTGAGCGCATGTTCATTATACAGGGACCACTACCAAAAGCGAAGACAGGTGATAGTAAAGATGATCACTGAAAATAATATCTACTTACCACAAAAAACGCGAGCAGAAAATTATCGTTTTTGTATTTTGACGACCTCCCTGGCGCAGTGGTGAGCGCTGTGTTCCCGGGTTCGAGCCCCGGCAGGGTCAGTTTGGGAATTTGTAATTGCTGAATTTTCTCTGGTCTGGCCTGGTGACTTCGGACGTGGCTAGTTACCACCCTACCGGCAAAGACTTAGCTTTCCAGTACGGTGCAGTGTAGAAACCGATTAGAGGTATGGGTTTAATATGACTGCCATAGTCCTAATAGTTTAGTCCGCTAGTCATCGTAGACTGCATTAACACCATAGTCTTTAAGACCAATCCTAAATCTATGATTAACACTTACCATCAGCCTCAGGTGAGATCGCAGTCAAGGGCTTGCTTGTAGTGGAATAAAAATATAACTTGATTGTGTTTAGATTATACGTTTTCGGTAGCGTCACCGTTCCCCTTACACTCCCTGTGTGTCCGGTCAGATGTCAGTGTTTTAGTAGGTACTATTAAATATTCTGTGATAGCGTGAAATTCGATCAATATGTTATCGACAATTCACCCCTATGTGTAATTTTTCTCTGACCATTTAAAATTTTATGTTACCGAAGATAGGGGCGTATGTTAATTTAGCAATACCACAGAACAGGGAACTTGCTAATCAATACCTACCTACGTAGAGGTCCTATAAGTAGGTACTTTTAAAAGAAGACTTCCAAAACTACGTCTCATGCTTAGTAAGCACAAAAGCAAGTCAGAGTGACAGATCTACCTCGTCATTCACTTGTTAATATCGAGAAGGTGGAAATTACTAAGTTCTTTCTAAGGAGTAGAACAACAACGAAAGAATACCTACATTTTTATTTGTAGGTACCTATATACCTACATATTTATTTGTACCTACTTATACCTACCAGCTGAAATCCACCATGTACATAAATTCGCAGTGTCTATCTGTATTTCGAAATTAGCCCAGCGGACTATCCAACTGTCCGTCTGTCTTCCGTCCTAACTTTACTACACGTGAAGTAGGTACTTATCGATGGGATTTTAGAATAATCGTCAAAGTAAAAGTAAATAGGTACCTACTATAAATGCAAAAATGAGTGTGCTTCTGTCTATTCACCGCCCATCTGTTCAGCCGATTTATTAAAGTTGCGTCCCGGCCTCCGAGGCTGAGCATTTCCGGAAATTTGAAGAGATCCCACAGGATTTAAAAAAATCCACGCGGTATTTGATATTTCCTTAAGGAAGAATCTACGTTGTGGGTATATTTTGGGGAACGATGCGTATTTGGATCACGAACTCGAGTTATAAAAAATGTCGAGTAAAATGAGAAAAGTCCGGAGTGAAGCCAAACATTCCTCGAAAAGTTCCGGTAATGGATGTCGAGTCCAAATATCAAAGTAAGTACCTACCTGAACCTTTCCAATTTTTTTAACTTTCATGAAAGGAAACTTCGTAATCTATTCGCCTGGCACTTGGATTTGAATTCATTTAAAATTTTAGACGCTACGCTACGTTAGCTCTACGTATCTGGATTCCAGAGCAAAGGCCAACGTCTTTAACAAAGTCAGTAGTTATCTATTGAGTTACTTCTGTTAACTCGTAGGTACCTAAGTACTCTGACGTATCATCATCTTAACCCATCCTCAGCTCAGCCCAATACAGAGTGTCGGTATTCAAAATGAGAAGGGCTTAAGTATATGTAGGATAGGTAAGTATATTATGTACAGCTGTGAACATAGCAATTATGGTTAAAATGAAATGCTTAAAATGACTATCATATTTATTTTGATAAGGATTAATACTAAATTGGTAAAAACACCTTCGCAACCGAATTTGAAAATTATAAAAATGATTATTTTGAGTTAGGTAATATATGCTAGTTAGAACCTACTTAGTAGTAGTTATACCGGGGACTTTTTTAGAACTTTTTAAGAGGAACAATTCCACCATATAATTGTTTTCGCGTAACTTTAAACTATTTACGCAGCGCATGCAACGGAAGCTCTCAGGTGAGACGATTTTTAACCGACTTCCAAAAGAGCAGGTGGTTCTCAATTCGGCGCGTTTTTTTTTAAAATGTATGTCGGTGCATATCTCTGTGGTTTCTGAACCGATTTGATTTTTTTTTCTATCAGTCGTTAGAGGAAGCTCTCGAGGTGGTCCCATAAAAAAATCTGACTCCAAATCCTCAACCCTGATATTAAAAAGTTAAAAATAAAAATTATTTCCAAAAAACCGACTTCCAACGCCACTGTAAAGTAAAAAATAATTTTGATTTCTACCCACTATGTTGAAGTCGGGCGGGTAACTATAACAAGGATAAGCAAAGATGACCCATCAGGCTCGAAAGAATTTTTATTTCCAATTTAATTCACATCATGAACATTTTTATAGTTTTTAATACACTTAGTATTGGGTTAAAATGTGGGTGGAAAGCTACTATAACAGCGAGTAACTTAAGGTCGATGACAAGGGTCTGCCCGCGAAATTCAAATTTAATTTGGTTTTTCACAATTTGTAAACTAATACGACAAAGTAGGCTTATGGCATTCAAATTGCGAGCGTAGGAATATCATCTTCACAGGTTTATATAAAAATCTTTACTTGAAAGTGTCCAGTTTAAGAAATTAGTCAAAATAATGAGTTTGACGTGAGTTACTCACAAATTAGTCATTAATTTGACTAATTTCTTAAACTGGGCACTTTCAAGTAAAGATTTTTATATAAACCTGTGAAGATGATATTCCTACGCTCGCAATTTGAATGCCATAAGCCTACTTTGTCGTATTAGTTTACAAATTGTGAAAAACCAAATTAAATTTGAATTTCGCGGGCAGACCCTTGTCATGCACCTTAAGCTATATTTTATTTTCTAAAATATTAATAAAATTGCAATAATGTGAATTAAGTCGGAAAAAATCGTCTCATCTGAGAGCTTCCATTGCGTGCGCTGCGTAAATAGTTTAAAGTTGCGCGATAACAATTATACCTAATATGGTGGAATTGTTCCTCTTAAAAAGTTCTAAAACAGTCCGCGATAGCATATAATATAATGAATTCCTGTGAAAGAGGTTTTCCTAAGACGAATGCTAATAGGTATATCTAAGACGTGATCTCTTTGACTTCAGAGTTCAGACAGGGTTGGTATCCCTCCGGACTTTCCCGTGTTTGTCCTCTTTTTGTGGTCGGTTTATCAACCAAGCGGCTTTCATTTCTATGAAACATTTTTACGTCTTGATAAAGATTGACCTTCCTGTATTTTATTCAGTGTCTACTTACGGATATTTTAGGAAAATATTACGTAGTGGAAGTGCAGTATAGAGTGGAATATAGTGGAAGTAAGTATATTATGGTAATAAGTTCTACGGCTACGCGTCTGAGGATCTTAACCCTTAATTAGTCGCATGGGGTCAAAGTAGTTTCGCATTAAAAAATGAAGCACTTGCCGCTGCCCGAATTTCCCCGCGCCCCCGTTAGCTTCATAACCCGTGTCGAAGTTTATATTCCAGCAGCGACCAAGTCAGGGGAGTGGAAGGATGCGCCGCTGCACTCTTGAGCGGTGACCCCGTGCGAGTACCTAATAATTAGGTACGTTACTTTTATGAAAGAGGTGAGTTGTTTATTTAATGTATTTTTTTGTGTATTATTAATTCGATTTGTATTATTATATGTCCAGTGTATAAATTTATTTTATAAATATGTTTTTACTGCTTGATAAAATGAAATTATTCAAAAATTACGTTTTATTGTAAGTATTGTATCTTTTTCCAGAATTAGTCATGGATTGAAGAGAACAGCAAATTGCGCAGTTGGTTGAAACTTCTGATGAAGAACAAGTTGGAGGGTCAGATTCTGAGTCGGAGTTAGACGAGATAATACAAAGTGGTCAATAGTGCTAGTGAAATCGACCAATCGTACGCACGATCAAGTGAATCGAAAAAACAATTGAAAAGTACCAACAAAATGCACAAAATGCGCAAAGTTTGTATGCAATGATCACTCTCAAATATACTGTCAACAGTGTGATAAAAGTGAATTGGGGAGTTCCTAAAAATATTCGAAAATTTGAACTTTAATCTCAGTATAAGCACAAATTGTTAATTTTTGATAATTATTTAATTTAGCTTATCTTTGTTTAATTAGATATTTAGTTCTTGTTATTCCTTTTAAATATAATATAATTAATACAGCACTTTAATATTAAACAAGTTTTAGTAACTTATATATTTAATAAATAATACTAATTATTCGTACAATTTGGGGTCACCTGTGACCCCAATCACCCCATGCGAGCAGTTAGGTAGGTATGTATTTTTCTTAGTGCGAGTAATTAAGGGTTAAGTAGGTATGGATTATCAATTATAACTTAGCTCTCACATGACTATGAGATAAACCCAAAACTCTACAACCAAGCAGTTGTTGGAGTATGAGATAAGTATATACTTACTAAGTATATAATCGAAGTCTTATAAAAATATAATATTATATATGAGTTTTGTTCTGCCGGATAATTTACTAAAAACTTATCCATCGATTTAATGTAAGTCAATATACTTAGGTAGGTACCTAATAATATAGCTGTGGAATGGCCTAACTGTCGTAAACACTTTAAACCGACTGTCAACCGGTAAGGAAATAAGGGGGCGATGGCGGTCGCACGCACGGAAATTAGGCAGTCCACTTGGTTTCCTCTTATTGCGTTCACACGCACACACATAAATGTGGGTTACCGCCAGCGAGTTAGGGTTTGGACAGACGCAACGTGTTTAAGTAGGTAAGTAGGTACTATCTATTTAGAGTTATGAGTGTTTTGAGCTTTTGAGCAATTAAATTAGGTATCTATATCTATAAGGTGAACATCACGATGTTTGTGCTTGTCTCTCAGACACGCAGGTTTCCGTTCAGGAAATCTACATACCTGAGAGTTCTTCATAACGTTATACATAATTGTGTGAAGTCTGCCACTTAGCCACCGTGGTGAACTACTACCTAAACCCTTCTCATTATGAGAGGAGACTGGTGACAAGGAACTTTATGAGCGCATTCATAAGGGTTTGCTGTTGTAGCTCTCTAGTGTTCGTTCAATCAGTAGTAAAAAATCTGTTGTTAATTATTTCAGTGTCACCTCAGACATCTTCTGCAGTCTCATGGCGCTGCCGTCATGATGTGTTTAGTCAAGGCCTTTAAACTTACCGCGTTAGTAAGATAAGATTAATTTATTTGTAGGTATTACCTACGTAATATACCTATAATCATTCAATAAATAAGTCTTCTCTTGTCTTAGAACCTTCATAGAAAACAGGCATTCGATGTTCATGGGAAAAATCGACATTGAAAATTCAATCGACCTATCTTCACTCTAAAATCTACCGATAGGTATAACGACTTAGTTATTCCATTCAGACCAGAGGTGCTATCATGTAAGGATCGCCGATCAACTCGTCAAAGCTCGGCTTCAAAGTAAAATAAACCATAACTACATTGAATTAGAGCTCAATTTCGTGTATCGTAAACGTATGAGAATGGATACACGAAATTGAGCTCTAGTTCAATGCAGATATGGTTTATTTTTACTTTAAAGCCGAGCTTTAACGATTTGATCGGCGATCCTTACATGATTGCACCTCTGACCTGACTCAAAAATCAAAATCATATTGTGTAGAAACTGGGAATTATTTTGAGTGAACCCTTTAGTTACCATAACTGTTGTTTTCTAACTAAATCTATAGGTAGGTACTACTTGTCGAATTCCGCTCCAATTGATTTTCACAAACAAATATTTGACCTTTCAACCTCCACCGACACCAGTTATTGTTTGAATTATCTGAAACTGTTTAATTTAACTATTTAATTCAATAAATTATTATTTCACCGTACACTGATAGTAGTTAATCAGTACACTATCTTAATACCCAGGTAAGTAGGTAGGTATTACCTATTTCGCACGTTTTTTGATTTCAAGTCGGAGCGCATATTTTAAACGCGAGGTGGAGCATAACGCGATTATTATTATAATCAATCATGCCAATCCATATTTAGAAACTTTTGAACACTTTAAACAATATTATTATATTTTAAAAGTTTGGAAAAAGTTCCAGTACTGCTTCGTCAGAGCGGACTTGCGGAGCAAAGTTAGAGTGACAGACCCACTGCGTCACCCAACGCTCATTACCCACTGTCACTTGCATGGTACCTACCAACTTCCAAGCTCAATATAACCTTAGGGGATATAATTTTGTTTTCAAAATAAGTATATTGAACAGTATTGTTATCCATAGTAAATTGAATTAGGTACTAGATGATGCACACGACTTCGACACGATTAAGTTTTTTGATTCCCGCGGAAACTCCTTAATTTTCCGGGATAAAAAGTAGCCTATGTCCTTCCCCGGGATACAACCTATCCCTGTACCAAATTTCATCAAAAACAGATGGGCCGTGAAAGCGCAGCAGACAGACAGACAGACAGACAGATAGACGGACAGACAGACAGACGGACAGACAGACACACTTTTGCATTTATAATATTAGTATGGATTAGTATGGATTCTTCGAGCCGGGTTTCCCCGTTTTTGCGGATTTCGTTTTGTAAAGACCACTTTTCTTCTGCAGTCTGTCTTATGTTCGTTTTTTCCACTCTGTAGGTGTATTTCCCTACTAATAAAGACACAAGACGAAAATGTGTCTGCCGTCTGTCTGTTAACTTTTCACTATTTCGTACGCTTTTTCCGTTGCTTGTACAACAGGCTTGTATTCTGGAGATGAATATACGCTACTTTATATTCCGAATATAGAAAGAGTTCCCGCGGGATTTGAAAAACACCTAAATCCACGCCTTACCACCACGCCTATCCACGGTGGTAGGAATAAATAAATTGAGTACCTGTTGAGTATTAAGTTAAAGTAATGTTCGTATTCGATTCTTCGATAACATGATTTTATATTACTAAGCCTGCAGTCTACACGACCGGAACCGAGAAAGGAAACAGCCTATTGCCGCGCCAACGTAGGCCCCATGACTGGAGGTAGGTAATGTGAATTGTGTTTGATGGTTTCCGTCGGAAACGATGGCAAAATATATTATGACAATTACCTACAATACCTCTGTATGATATTCAGATCCTACGGCTAAAAATAAATACTACTTTCATCATAAAATTTCCATTAAGAAGCTAAATATCTCAGAGGCAGATTGAGTAAACTTTTTTGTAATAACCGTAGATGTTTTACGAAAATACGCTCAGTAGGTAGGTATCTCTATAATATACATTTGAAGTAGGCCTAGTTGTGACAACGCATATCAGTCGATTGTGAATGAAGAATGTTAAGCAACGTTGACCCACGTCGGTAACTGGATGGGTTTTTGAGGTTGGGCTGAGGTTGAATTTGGAGGTTCAAATTCGGTCGGAGAGCACGTTAAGCCGTTGGTCCCGGCTATTACTACTAACACCTGATAATAATCGTTACAAAAACATAAGAGTTTAAATACTCTTAGACGACTCGTATACCTATCTATGCGGAAGGACGTGGGAACCCACCCACCGCATTATTATCCCAAGAAAACTCCTACCATTATTTGATTAATGGAAAGGGGTCACGACCCACATTAATGAGGAATACTTACGACACAGAGAGAGAGAGTTATATTAAGTATTCTAAATAGACTGTAACTTTCTAAGAGTAAGTAGATCCATTAACTACGGTGTTACGAAAAATGAATAACTGAACTGTATTTTTTACTAATGTAAACAAACATTAACCAGATTTATTCTAATAAGCTCGCTAACACAGCTTTCCATCTAAGTAGGCTCTCGTATTTCGCATCATTGCTTAGCGATTTCGTACACAGGTCCCTCTCTAGAGATTTGATTATTACGTATTATCGTAAAGCGCCCGGGCTTGATTAAAAAAAATATACTCCAGGTTCGTGCTGCAAAAAAAACTTACATCACAGGATACATAGAAAAAATAAATTATCTATTCCGTGACAGGATACATGAGCCGTGTGAAAGTAATAATAATATATAAGTACTTAGTGACACAGAATTGTTTGTGGTTACCATTCCATAAACATAACTTTTAGCTTTAACCACTTGCTCTGGCTATTTCTGAGGATTGCTTAGGGCAATCGAGATGCATCTGCTCTTCAGCATTGGACTATCAAATAAATATTATAAATGCGAAAGTTTGGATGGATGGATGTATGGATGTATGGATGTATGGATGTTTGTTAATCAATCACGCGCCAACGGCTGAACTGATCTGGCTGAAATTTGGCACAGAGATAGATTGGTCTGGAATAGCACATAAGCTACTTTTTAGCCCGGAAAACTAAGGAGTTCCCGCGGAAACCAAAAAACCTCAATCCACGCGGACGTAGTCGCGGGCATCAGCTAGTAACATAATAGGTAATTTAGAGGCTTGGCCTAACACACTATCACAGAGTAATAACACTATTCTGTTGTCCATATTAAAAAAAATGATCGACATGTATTTTTATTTTTTAATTTATGATTAATGAATTTCAGGTTGAGTAGAGCTTAAAATAATTCCCACATGTTTAGAAAAGGTTCAATTTCTGCAATTTGACCCGGAGTCTGGACCTTTGTGTTTTTAATTATAGCGGTTGTTTTAGTACCAAATCAGGAATTTCCAAGGCAACGGCTTACGTTACGTGAATTAAAACCTAACAATTAGATAGGTACTAGCGTTAAACTGTGGTACTAGGTAGTATCTCCTTGCTCATTTGTTTAGTAGGACCATTTACATAAGTAGGTATAGTTCGTAAGGTATAGGTAAGTAATTTCTGTCAAGAGGACATTTTACTCGTATTTCAATCTCGAAATATTCGATTTAGGAAACCCTTTCGAAATAGAAATTCATTTATATGCTAAAAGCTTTCCATTTTCAGGGCAAAATTTCGGAGATAGCCTACGTAGTCGTAGGTACTTACTACAACACAAATATATTTTCACCTCTCATGCTCTAAAAAGATGTCATTAGGTATATCTACTTAGCTTAGCGTAGGCGGACTAAAGTTAGCATTTAGCCTCTAGGGATTAAAGTTTATTTTTTTAATTTTTGCCGTACCTACTATCTATCTACTATCAACAGCCAAAAAATTTATGTCGTTTAGTTGAATGTCAATGTTACCCTTCGTATCCTACCATTATGTACTACTGTATTTTTTTAATTCCTAACGATACGGAGACAAATAAATTTGATATTGCAGTTTGCCGCGAAATCATAGATTTTTTAGTTGTAATTATTACATTTATTTAAATGGATGTTTTATGGATGTTAAATTAGGAATCCATTACGAATTTCGATGCACAATACGCAATACAAGGTGAAGGCATAGGGTAAAGTAAATGTGACTATTTATTTGTTATTATAGTCCCATTCTGTAGAAACTATGAAACGCGCGAACCCAATAATAAATCTATGAAAATAACAAAACTACCAAGCATACTTATCCAATAATAATTTTAAATATTTTTAATGTGTTTGGAAATATTGATTAGTTATCAACTAATCAATATTTCAATAATATTATATGCGCTCTCACACTCTTAGAGCGACCATGAAGAGTACTCCTATGGCTTTACATATTATTTTCATTTACTGTCTGAACAATTCTCAGATGAATGCTCCGTAGTACGGCGAGCAGCTGGCTTCCCGCCAGTTCTCATTTTTCATATCTCACCGGATCAGTACGACTTACACAAGCGGAAGTGCATTTCTTTAATTTTTCTTTGTTACCGCTCAAGCTCTGATTTGCATCTTTCTCTGTTTTAATCAGTTATTGTATAGAGTACATTGAACAGGTTGCCAATTGCTTGCAAACTGAAATGTTTCCCTAGTGTTTTAGCAGTTTATAAGATACTTTTTGTTAATTTGTTTTTGGTGGGAGGCTTCGGCCGTGGCTAGTTACCACCCTGCCGGCAAAGACGTACCGCCAAGCGATTAAGCGTTCCGGTACGATGCCGTGTAGAAACCGCCTAGGGGTATGGGTTTAATATAACTGTCATAGCCCTAACAGGTTAGCCCGCTACCATCTTAGACTGCATAGTTACTTACCATCAGGTGAGATATTGCAGTCAAGGGCTAATGGAATAAAAATAAATAAATTGATGACTAGCATTTCACTGGTATAACTGATTATACTGCGGCCGGTGACTTCCAACTGACCTCTCACCTGACCCTATTTTAAAATAAGTAATGATATTATAATAATTCAATAGTAATAATTAAAAATTTTATAGTTATAATTCGCTTAGATAATACTTTTTGGAACAATGTTTGACATTTATTCGGTGCATTTGTAGTATTATAAATTTAAAATTACATCAAAATGAACGGTTTGATTTCGTTAAGAATTGGGAACGATTTGAAAAGTTACAACGTTTATGCAAAATAGATGCGACTTCAGATCTTAAAGTTGAATAAAGTTTCAACACAAAGTATTTGGAAGTGAGCAGTCAGACTTACCTACAGTGGAGTTGCGGTGTTATAAGACTGCCGGTATATTAAGTCAGTTTTGGAACAAAACTTTGTGGTTGACTCACAGGTTAAACTGCCACTTCCTTAGGTCAAAATTACAAATGCTTTAAAATAGATACTTTTTGACTTATTGCCTCTCCTATATATTAACAACCAAATAATCAAGATACGGAACTGATTGACGGAAACACCTCATCATATTCGAAAAAAGTCTCTCGTTAAAAAAACTAACTAACTTTAGAGCCCTGTAGCTGCAGGGCTTTAGTGTTTTATTTTTAGAATATATTTCTGGTTAACTGTATTATAACTATAACTAACCTGATCTAATATTAATTTAAGAATTAACTGAAATCTTAAATACACAAAAGTGAAAACTGAAGTACTAAGCTAAAATCAAAATTTTTAAATCGGTAAAACCACATCGTATCAACCGCAGCGGGGGCATAAGTAGGTATCTATATATATAAAAATGAAACCCGTTTTCCTTGGTCACGGCATCACGCGTGAATGGCTGGACCGATTTCACTAATTCTTTTTTTGTTGTATTTGTTATTATTAGGAGAAGGTTCTTACGGAAAAAAATATTAAGAAAATCTCTCAGAAATATTGAAAAATATACATTTAATTTTGCATACTAAGGCGGTACGAAGTTCGCCGGGTCAGCTAGTTTATTATAAAAATGCTGCCCTCTGTGAGTGGCCAAACTTATACTTAGGCAAAGGTTGTAATCTCGGCTAGACCGTAGACTCGATAATCGGCCAAGATTTTAGTTAGGTATATTTTCCAGAAAATTTTAATTTTGAATACAAAACTAATGATTCTAGTCATAACGATGATGCTTTACGATCGGACAAAAGAGCCTGCCGCTTACGTGCGAAATTGGGAACGAATTTCCTTCTGCGGCATTTTCACTTCACACAAAGCTTATTTTATGCAGCTATTATAGGCAACACAATAGGTTGTAAAATTGCTACTACCTTCACTATTATGGGAGGAGCGAATTATTATAGAGTCCTATGGGTCAAAATGTTCTAAATAATATCTGAGCATAAAATATAGTCGACATTTGGTTTTGTTTTGTAACTTTTATGTACGTAGGTATAACCCATACCGGGTTGCATTGCGGAATTTAGATACTGTCATTTAGAACCTTCCTAAAGTTCCTAATTCCTATGCCTTCATCGAGAAAAGTTTAAACACATACCACATTTTAAGGTTCCTAAATAGAATAGTTAAAACCCAGCGAAGTCAGGGTGAACTTTTTATTTATTTATAGTAAATGACTTAACCCAATGTTCCACTACTGCGGTCGAATTGCGTAACGTAATAAATAACACATAGCCGCATTTACTCCGCCTCAAAAGTTCAATTAAAAGAAACAGATTGCAGTAATAAAAGTAGAAAAGGTACAGAAAAAATAACTTACTACTTAACTTAAAATTTGTAACATTTAAACTTAGTTCCTAATTTATCCTAAAACTTACTAACTTGTATTTTATATTGATTGAAAATAGCTGCACTAGATAGGTACAATTCAGATGTCTTCAGTATAATAAAACTTAAAATAAACTGAACTTAATGCTGAGATTTCGTATATTTTTTTCGCAAGCTTACCTTAAAATATAACTACTTATTAAAGAGTTATTAGTAAATAGATGAGTCACGCGACTTAATTTGCATGGAATTTTCTCGCGTCTTTTGACTCCTTATATTTCCGGGTCAAAATGTAGCAAAATGTGTTAATTTATGGTATAAGCATAGATTTAGCATTGGTCTTTACGAGAGACCAATGCTAAATCTATGGGCATAAGCTATTTCCATTCATCCATTCTAAATTTCAGCTAAATCGGTAAAGACGTCACGGTGAAGGTACAACTAACATCCTAACTTACAAACATCCAAACTTTCACATTTATAATTTGTATAAAGTAGGAAGTTTATTACTGTAAGAAAGTAATCCCAAAGGATACTGGATACACTCGTGACTTTCCACCAATACCACCATGCCTTTCCGCGTGATATCAACTGGGGCTTATTAAAGGCGGTCTTTGCACAATGTTTTCTTTTGTCGTTAGTACAATTCTCTGTTATGAGACTCTTTGTTGTAGTGCGAGGCGTGCACATAGGTTGGCCGACATGTATAATTTTCCATAGCTGTGCGAGAGCCTTTTCCCCGTCACACCCTACAATATAGCTTTAGCTATAGGTACATAAGGTAAGGAGGTGATATAACATAAGGTTAATACAGGTACTTATTACACGTTGACCCTTAAGCACGTACTTACTTAAGACCCAAAGTTGATGTTGACAAGTCATCAGGCATGATTTCATATTTTGTTAGCTTCATATATAGGGACTGAAAAACAGATTCATAAAGGTTACAGAAATATTAGTGTTACAGAATGAAAGTGTAACAGAGTCGAATCTGTAACCCTTTTGAATGTGTTTTTAACTTATATTTCTGTAACAGAAATGAAAGTGTTTTAATGTTGACGTAACCGAAATAGCGACGTTGTCAAATTTACTGTTGACGCGTATTCAAATTGGAACCTTAGGTGAAAGCACCGATAGTTTTAAGAAAATCATGGCCATGTTATGTCAGTATATTATGTGAAGCCCAATGCAGTGAGAAGAACGCGTTGTCACACCGTGCAGTTTGTTAGGGCATGTACCTATTAGGGTTACAGATAAAAACACTTATTACCTAACAGAAATAAACGGTTACAGATTGATTGGGTTACAGTATCGTTTAAGTGTTTCTGTTTGATAACAGTTTCAAAAAACAGTGTTAAAACCCCTTATTTCGGTTACTGTTTCAGTCCTTATTCATATACTCGTATCTTAAAACTACACGCATAAAGTCGTCGTTATTATAGGTACTAGGTAATAATTCAACAGAGAGTGCAAAACGAGTAGGTATATAGCTGGGATTGCGCTAATTTATAGTTTTTATGCCGGCTCTAACTCTCGGAACGATCTCTTTAGCCATTCGTTTTATACTACAGTCGCATTAACCTCCTATTCACGATTTACGAAGAAAGTATTCAGGTACAATAATAATTTGTACCCCGGTTGAGTTTACATGTCATCTATGCTTCTATATACTAATATTATAAATGCGAAAGTTTGGATGGATGGATGGATGTATGTATGAATGGATGGACGGATGTTTGTAACTCAATCACGCCAGAACGGCTGGAAAGGATCTGGATGAAATTTGGCATAGAGGCAGATTATAGTCAGGAATAGAGCATAGGCTACTTTTATCCAGAACCGAAAAACCTCAATCCACGCGGACAAAGTCGCGGGCATCAGCTAGTGTTATATTATAAGTTATATTTTATGCTGGTCATAAATTTTATTAAGTTTTTTTTATCCACTACAAGCTAGCCCTTGACTACGACCTCACCTGATGGTAAGTGATGATGCAGTCTAAGATGGTAGCGGGCTAACCTGTTAGGGGCATGGCAGTTATATTAAACCCATACCCCTTCGGTTTCTACACGGCATCGTACCGGAACGCTAAATCGCTTGGCGGCACGTCTTTGCCGGTAGGGTGGTAACTAGCCACGGCCGAAGCCTCCCACCAGGCCAGAAAAGGGAAAATTCAGAAATTATAAATTCGCAAATTGACCCTGCCGGGGATCGAACCCAGGACCTCCGCATGTTAAGGCAACAGCGCTACACACCGCCACGGAGGTCGTCGGAAGTAGGTTTGAGTAGGTATAGATACCTAGTACCTACACAAAGATGATGTAATAAATTCAAATGGCCCTGTTGAAAAATGTGGAAAGGAAGAAACCCAAGTACCTACTTACATCTGGGGAGTGATTTCGGGATACGCAAACCCACGCTTACCGCACTTGAACAACATGGATCCGTCTCTCTATTGAGATTCGAGAGAGGCGCCATTGTCCTGTGTGTATAATTAATTAATTATTTATTTGACTTGGTTTTGTATAAGGTAAGGAAGCTGTGATAGCTTAGTGGTTAAGACACTCAACCCCCTGTGCGGGGTCGCGGGTTCTAACCCTTGCACGCAACTCCAATTTTTCGCACGTGTTTCCTGCCACTTATAACTTAAGTACCTTCAAGGCAAGAGTGAATAGGCATCTTCTAGGTAAGCGCGTTCCAACCTAGACCTCATCATTGCTTTGTACTAAGCATGATTGTCGTCAAGCGCAAGCCTATCACGCAATAAAATAATAAAAAGAAGTTATGTGCGTTTTAAGAAATTAATTGTCACTTGCTTCAAACGGTGAAGGAAAACATCCCGAGGTAACCTGCATGCCGCTTTCTTTTAAAAGTTTTTTACTTTACTCGAGAGTTCTTAAATTCTCGAATCTAACGGTTTCTATCTCGCGAGATTGTAAACTGTCGACAGATTGTGAACCGTTCGATGTTCTGAGTATTAATTTTTGAAATATTTATTGTATTTACGTTTTTTTTGTCCATTTCTTATACAGTTCGCGCGCGAGTTCAATGCAGAGTAAATGAATGTGTCACCATACATTACTCTGCATTCAACTCGCACGCGAACTATAGTTTAGGTTAGGGTTTGACATAACATTAGGTTCTATCGGGTTAATATACCCAATAGATTACAATTACCGAAAATAATGCGTTAAATAATTGTAAGCAGTATGTTACGGTTCACAGTTGTTGACAGTTGTGACAATCTATCGAGATAAAAGCGTTAGATTACAATCTAACGGTTTTTACAATTTTACGGTGACATATTCACAAAATCTTTTACATTAGTCCTTATTTACCGATACGTACTCGTATTATAGAAGGGTACATAAACCGGCATATCAGCTCAAATCTCTGGCTCTAGGAAGCAGATACACAACGTTTAGATTAAGATGATGCCCACGTCTCTCTAATTTTCCGGGGTAATTCTTTAGTTTTCCGGGAAAATAAAATAAGTAACTCGTAGTTGATAAGTTTATAACCTAAATTAACATAATATTTATTTCAGTCCAAATTCGGTTCAGCCATTATGGGGTAATGGAGTAACAAACATCCAATCATACAAACATCTAAACTTTCCACCACTCCCATTTACTCCCACTACAGCCCATTAACGTCCCACTGCTGGGCACAGGCCTCCACTCTCATAGGAGAGAGGGAATTAGAGCTTAGACCCACCACGCTGCTCCAATGCGGGTTGGCGGGCTTCGACGACTATTATCATGTTAGTGATAATAACCGGGACCGACGACTTAACGTGCTCTCCGAGGCACGGGGGTGAAACACCGCCAACTTCCTAACTCCGGGCTGGTACTGAGAATTTCTAGTCAGAAAAACTCAATACTTAATTATGGCCCGACCCAGGACTCGAACCCGGGACCTTGTCGACCGAAGTCAAACATGCCAACCACTAAACCAACGAGGCAGTAACGACGAGCAGTCTAAACAATATCATTGAGATAAGATTAACGTATATTTTTAGTACGCTGCGGTGGTTTTGTGCAATGTGTGTAAATTGCGGTAGAAAGATTTACGATCATACGACACCCATTTATGTAGTGGAAAGATATTAGAGCCGATGCTTATCGCTGCACTATTATATTATCCTGTTGGGGTTGTGGAAATGTTTGCTTTATGAATAATCTTGACCTATAAACAACGTCCCCTAGATTCATAAATAAATATTACATAAAAGCAACTTTTTAAGAAATTGGCGATTAGCAGCTGGGTAGAGATTTGAAGTTTGTATCAAAAACACACCCTAATTCCTACTATCCTACTAGCTATTATTATGCAAGTTTGGATGTTTGTTACTCCTTCACGCCGCAATGACTGAACGGATTTGGCTGAAAATTTCAATGGAGATAGGTAGCTTATAAGTGAAGGTGAAGGAAAACACCTGGAGAAAACCTGCATGCCCGAGAGTTCTTCATAATGTTGTCGAAAGTGTTTGAAGTCTGTCGTTCCGCAGTCCGCAGTCAGCCAGCGTGGTGGACTACGGCCAGGCTCTTCTCATTCCGACAGGAGACTCGTGCTTAGCAGTGAGCCGGCAATGGGGTTGATAAGATAATGACGTAGAGGTCTCGAAATAAAAGTAGCTTACCAAGTGGATAGAAATCCCACACAACTCGATTTCTGCCCACGAAGTTGGGTATTTTTAGCTAAGTAATTATTTATCCGAGGACTCTCCCCGTATTCCATAAACAAAAATAAAGTCAGTGAGTGAAGTTGAAATAACTGTCTTTTCTTACCTATTTGAAACGCAGTGTTGGCTTAAAGTCTTGGTCGTCCTTGGGTAGTGATAGCAATATATATATATATATATCTATTTACTAGCGGAAAGGATGTAGTTGGCTATAAATTTGAACTGGATGAGAGGACAGTCGATTGTATCGCTTTGACTCGGGACTCGGGACTCAGGAGTGTGGTATAATCCTGGTGAAGCTGACATTTGGCTGGATGCCATTTAGCGGGATGGCACTCTCGTTATTTAAGCGAACAAGTGAAATATCTCTACAAGGTCACATTGTTGTCTACCTTACCCTAAAGGCATATATTTAAAGTAAGGTCTGAACCTCTATATTAAGTACATAATATAAGGTCACATGAATTTGTATTATATTTAAACTAAAATTATCTTAGTAGGTCTTGTGATAAAACAGACTAAGTAAGTATTGTCCAAACTCTGAATCTAATATTTTTAGTCAAGGGAAATTGACGAGTTTTCTGCGCAATAATAATATAGGCTGCTAGACAGGAATGGTATATTTTAATTTTTTTATCCACTACAAGCTAGCCCTTGACTGCGATCTCACCTGATGGTAAGTGACGATGCAGTCTAAGATGGTAGCGGGCTAACCTGTTAGGGGCATGGAAGTTATATTAAAAACCCATACCCCTTCGGTTTCTACACGGAATCGTACCGGAACGCTAAATCGCTTGGCGGCACGTCTTTGCCGGTAGGGTGGTAACTAGCCACGGCCGAAGCCTCCCACCAGGCAATTCGCTATTATTTATTCGCTATTATTGCCCTACTAGCTGATGCCCGCGACTTCGCCGCGTGGTTTGAGTTTTTTTGATTCCCGCGGTAACTCCTTAATTTTCCGGGATAAAAAGTAGCCTATGTCACTCTCCAGGTCCGCAAAAATCACGTCGATCCGTTGTTCCGTTATGGCGTGATTAAAAGACAAACCAACAAACCAATAAATAAACAAACTTTCGCATTTAAACCGCGGGGAAAAAAGAATCAGATTTTTCAAAACTTGCATCTACTAGGACGTTGCAGGCAAAAGCTCGTTTATAACCATAAATAATACCAGAAATAAAAATTGCAAGCGTTTATAAGTATAACGTTGTCGTAATACTTAATTATGTTAGCATGAATTCCCGCAAACGAGGTATGGTTACGACCAGCCGGGGTAACTTCGTTACCCCAGATCGGGAACCGCCCGCCCGTGCCACCTTGCACTATAAAATGATTTTACAGTTTTAAAATATTTTCATGTTTTACTATATTATATACTCTATTCTCTAGATGTAATATTTATAATTCAAATCAAGTTATATTACTTGAAGTTTGAATTATAATCCAACGAGCGGTCGCCCGCGACTTCGTCCGCGTACAATTTCTGATTTCCTATGAGATTATGAAATTTTCCCGCTGCAAAAAGTCTATCTAAAGAGGCTTTATATTATATTTATTTTTTATTTAGGCTTATGTAGATTTTTATTATTTAAAACTTATAACCGAAATGCTGAATTTTCATGTCTCTTTCTACAAAAACATAGGGCTCATACAAGTTTTCAACCCCCATTTCACCCTTTATGGGGTGGGTTTTCGTAAAATCGCTTATACAGGTTATTATTTTTTAAAACTAATAACCTTAATCCCGATTTCAAAACTTCAAAAACTTAGAACCTTCATGCAACCTTCCAACCCCAATTTCACCTCCTTTGGGGATGGATTTTTGTAAAATTGAACTATTAATGCCAATTTTCATGTCTTTAATAACAAAGGACTTTCATACAAACTTCCAAACCCCATTTCAACCCTTTAGGGGAGAATTTTCTCAAAACCGTTTCTTAGCTGACATCTACACCATAGAAGGAACCTACCTTCTAAATTTCAAGTATGTATGTTTTATAGTTCCTGAGATCTCGTGATGGATCAGTGACCTTTCGCTTTTATATGTATATAGAAGATTTCAGCGAATATTCATTCTCAGCGATAAGGCTGCCTCTTGTACAGTTTTCCATAATTTCTTGTATTCTAAATGTGTTTTATGTATGGTGTACAATAAAGTATATTTTCATTTCATTTTCATTTCATTTTTCATTTCATTTCATTTCATTTCAAGATTTAATTGAATACCCAAGTAGGCAAGTACTAATTAATAATAACTTTATTAGACTTTGAAACTCCTGTTAACTTTACTCACATCATAATGCTGATTTTCATTTGTTAGAACTCCCAAAGTGTTACAATTGTTTTACAGGCTGTATCAGCTAAAGTTATATAGAAGTATGGGTGGCAGTTATGCTGAACCCATATCAATATAATTGGTTTCTATACGGTAGCGTATGGAAACGCGAAATCGCTTGCCGGTAGGGTGGTAACTTGTCCCGGCCGAAGATTCCCACCAATTGAAATGAAAATTCAGAAATTATAAATTCCCGAATTGACCCTGCCGGGGATCGAACCCGGGAGCGCCAGGGACGTCATAAAAACAATGCCATCCTATCACTACCTACCACTTGGTGTGCTGATGGTCAGTATAAAGATGGCATGTTATATTCTGCCTATGAGAGGCTGCTCCAGGAAATCTACTTAGCTTTCCATTATGTTATGAATATTTTTTGAAACGATTACTTATTTAACAATTTCATAGATACGTCAAATGGACAATCTAATGATTTTTATAATATGCACATTTTGCTCAGTTTTCAGGTGAGAAAACCACAATATTATGTCTCAAGTTTTCTAATATCCGATACCTACTAATAAAGTCGATATATCTTGTTATGTCAGTCGCACGCACGTGTGGATTAAAGGCCTATTATGAGATGTGTGTCACAGTAGAAATACAGGATATTTTATATATTTATCCTCCTCACGTAGGTAATGATACACGCGACACGAGAAGTTACCGTGGTCATTATTATGAAAAATAAATGAACAAAGATTTTCCCGTAAAAGCAAAAAACACATTTCTTGATTGGTTGTACTATCCGCACTTATATAGGCGCGTACATAGGGAGTGAGGAGACCCTTGCTTACTAGTTACAACTGGAGCGGTCAGTTAATGAACAAAAAAAACAAAAAAATACGCATGTTACTACTGGTTATAAGGCTGGTACACGGGTAAAGAATGAGGTAGGCCAGAGTTGGTTTGATGATATTGATGATGATGATAGACTTCCTAGAAATTATTAAAAGTTTGTATAAAATATATAAGTAAGAACCTTTTCGGATCGGATATACATAAGTAATAGCACATTTCCGAAAAAAGATCGATTATTAAGCTCCAGAATGTAAAATGGATACTAATACGTGGAATATGTATATATACTTATTATTTCACAATAAGTAGTACCTGTGGTACTACTGTGTCCACAGGGGAGATCGCACACATGCAAAAGACTCGCTGAGGACCACCACAGTGGTGGTGCCACTGGATCAGGAGCTGAAGATGCAATTTGCAAAAGATGAAGAAGGACGAAAACACACTACGGACGAGGACAGGATAAAATTGCGTTCTCCTCCGACGTTGACACAGACTTTGTCACGTCGTGGTAGATGTTGACGTTTACTTAAAATTAGTGACATTTCTTCGATGCGATCGATGCAGTTGAATTTTACTAGTGATAACACAAATTGAAATAATAGTTTAAAAAACTAAAAAACACGCTTTTGACGCAGACACTCCGGGTCTCAGGAAAACAAAAATCCCTAATCCTGATTATCCTAGTAAGGATAATGGGTCAAACTGTTTAAAATATTGAATTGTCATCGGTCCTTAATAAGTATGCCAAATTTCGAGTTAATCCGACGTTTTAAAGGGGGTCAAAATCATGTTCAAATATTCCGTTACATACTAACATACATACGTCTGAAGCTAATAAAAAGCGTGTAATAAAATAAGTTGTCTTCGCATATGTTGCGGTTTTCGCGAGTCATCTGGTGGTATCAAACATTTATGTAGCGAGATGCCTATTATTTAGTGGATGAAGCCCGTGACAACGTCCGCATGGATAAATTTTTGTTTATATCCCCGGGAACTAGTTAATTTTCCAGGATAAAAGCCTATGTCCTTTCCTGGGATGCAACCTATATCTGTGCCAAATTTCATCAGAATCGGTTGAAAAGATGGTGAGAGTGCAGCAGAAAGCAGTCAAACAGACAGACAGACATTTTCACATTTATATAATATTAAGGCGAGTCACCTCCAAGATTTTAGGAGGTGAGGTGTGGGGTGCCGCCCGCGCGTCTCGCGGTACATTTCTCGTAGAGACTGGCGGGGAAGCGGGCAGCGCGGTATATTCTGAAACCGCTTGGCAACGTTCAAATTCTGGGATTAATTTGAATTAAATAGATATAGGACTTCAGTTTGAAATAAATTTTAGCAGGTTCTCATTAATACTTCAAGTGGAATTTATCCATATAAAAATGATGAGCAAAGTCGAAAATTTTATTAATAAAAAATTCGTTTTAAACTTTTAATTTAGCCTGTTTCAAGATTTTTTTTGATCGAGTAAAGTACATCCTATCGTGTAACAAATTAGCACATTCTTTAGACAATATCTTTAAGTGTATCGGATATTTTTTGTAAGACCGTTATTTAATAGTAAATACCGAAAAAATTTGATCTAGCAAACCAGTTTTCACCGCTGAGCTGAGGTGACTCGCCTTAAATTAGATTCATGTGTTGTTGGCATCATTAGTGTAATCAATTCGTACAAGGTGCAATCAAACCGACACACACGCGTCGCGCCGCATTCGAACGCTCCAAGAATGTGTGATAAATTAATATTCACCGAAGCTGAAGCCTGATACTCTTACTCTTTTTAATAAAGCCGTGTGACCTCATTACTGCGCTTAATATCGATAAAAGTACGTCATAAAACGCTTAAAATAACCCTGATGCTACAAACAGGTTGTTTTTATTTTAAAAATGGTGTTTTTGGACTTTCGATTAGGTCCAAAAACATCGGATTTTTAGGTTTCCTATATGTTGGTATATGTGGATTGTGGATCGGTGGAATTTTATGTTGACTGGGAAATCTAGCTTCTAAACGATGTAGATAAATATGGGCATAAAAATGCTATTGCTATTTTTATGTACATACTACCCTCCCCTTATTTTTGCTACCCTGAGTTTGTACCACCGAATTCAGAATAGGTAGGGAAGTGAAAAGGAGCCTATGTCCATGGATCAGCGCACTGTACGCTTACTCTGAGTTTTTACATTGCAAACACGGTTGATCGACGTGAGAACTCACCTCGCCAAGTGTAAGCGAACGGTCAAAGTAAAATGGACCCAAAAGCTTTAAAGTCACAAATTCAGCGTTTGGAGCGCGAATAAATACACGATATGATGAAATGAGCTCTAGACCAATGCAGTTAAGGTTCATTTTACTTTAACGTTCGCTTACACTTGGTGAGGTGAGCTCTCACGTCGATCAATCGTATTTGCAATGTAAAAACTCGGAGTAAGCGTACTGATGTTGTATGTACACAGTATAATTAACGCTGATGTAGAGAAATATGCATTCTTATGAGATCCTAAAAATTGGCGACGTTACTTAAACTATTTCTTATTCTATGAAGCAGGTAAGGTATGAATAGGTACCGGCCCTATCTAAGCAGATTCCTATTTCTGTGGTCCCTACTATTTCCATTAAATTACTGCTATTGTGTGTCCATCAATATAAATGTCTATTAACATTCTTCTTTGCGAAAGCTTAAGTTATATTGGTAGGTTGGGTACTCGTAATTTATAAGATCCGATCTAAATTAGCTTTTATAAAAATATTTTGCTTCAGTTTATTAAAGGCCTGGACTAGTCTGATAATGTCAGGAGGCGAGGCGCAGGGGGATGATACAAGTACACCGACGGCTCATTCACTGCTGCAACGAGCCGAACACAGAATTGAATTGGAACCAAATCTGCCATACGCTTACAGTTGGCTTCAAATTAGTTGAATTTGGATTTGAACCAATTCCTAATTCAATCAATTCGATGTCTTAACCCAATACAACTACGATTGAAATTCGAAAAGTGTAAATTTCTTCGTAAATAAAACGTTTAATAAATATGAGGCAATCGTAAGCAACAAATTCTATAATAATAAAAATAATAATCGAATTATGACGAATGTTACTCTTGGGAAATGAGCTGCCTACAATCGAAAGATTGAAGGATTCATTATAAATCTATTTCATCACGGCGGAGCTATTTCTTTTACTACTAGAAGAAATATAGAATAAAACAGTAACACTTTTTAATCAGTAACTTATACAATTTCACTTTACCGTGCTTTCAAGATATTGTAAGTAGAGCTTACGTGTGAAAAAATAGGGAGTCGGCCCGATGGTAGTATTTCTTAATGAGATTTAATTGTATATTATGTCACCGTAAAATTGTAAAAAAAGTTAGATTGTAATCTAGCGCTTTTTATCTCGTTAGATTGTAAACTGTCTAAAGATTGTGAACAGTAACAACTACTTACAATTTAACGCATTATTTTTCAGTAGATTGTAATCTGGTATATTAACTCGATAGAACCTTATTATTTATGTTGAACCCTAATCTAACCTACAAGAAAGAGACAAGAAAACGTAAATACAATGAATATTTCAAAAAACGGTTCCACAGACGGTTCACAATCTGTCGTCAATATATCACTAAGTTAAAAGTTACAATGTGTTTCGAATTAAAGTTAAATTAAAATGTGGTTGAAATGTTGGTGGTCATTTTTGGCTTAGCAATGATTATTTTGAAGTCATTTGCTTTAACATAATCATCATCATCATCTTTAAAGTTTAAACCAACTCAAAAAATAAAGAAAGCAGTTTCATAACATGTAGAAACCGACTAGGTATGGGTATGGGCACTGGTATGGGTTTAATATAACTGCCATGCCCTTAACAGGTTAGCCAGCTACCATCTTAGACTGCGTCGTCACTTACCATCAGGTGAGATCGCAGTCAAGGGCTAATTTATAGTGGAATAAAAAAAATAACAGCTGTTCTGAAAAGTCACGTTAAAGATTAGCTGCTTTCAAGTAACACCTAAAGGAGTTTTCCTTACAAAAATGGCTTACGGGAAGGAAAATAGTGTACCTGCTTAGGTACTTTAAAAAGCTCGATTCAGTGAGAATTTCGAGTGTTTATTTGGCATTTTAATAGTCACAGTTTATTTTTCTTGGAAGTGATTAAGTAAAATATTTGGACGCAGCGCAATATTATCTAGGCTGAGGTCTGCCAGCGTCTTCTTTTACGGCTCACATAAAAGTTTATTAGGTGCTTGATCTTGGTTTATTATGAGTTTGATATGTTTTGCAAAATTTTACATTTTTAGTATTAAATATGACGGTCGATTTTCAATAGATACCTACCTATTATATAGGAATTCTGTTCAAAGTAATACTCGTTCTGTCTGGTAATACTTAGGTAGATTCTATTCTAATGGTTGTTTAATCACGTCTAATATAATATGCCTACTGAATGCTGTTAAAAAAGATTATCTTCTTAGTAGTTAAAATGACTTATGTTAAGGTATAGTTTTCTATTTTTTGGAGTTTACCTTCATAAGAATCCATTTTCATAATTTAAGCCCGGGGTATGACAATTTATGGGGAGTAAAATCAAACTTTGTCTGTTACGTTATTTACTACGTTTCCGTGGTAACACTTGTTTATGTTTCCATGACTAAGTAATGTATTTTGATGAATATAAATTATATAATTAATATAAATAAATGTACCTATCAAGCATGCTTTCAGTAATTAAAAAAATGCGTTCATTTACCCTCATTTACTAATCTATATATTTTATAATCGTTCGTAAAGATTAAACTCCAGTTGTGCGTCGGAGCTGACACATACAATTTTTTAATTTTGTGAATATAAAAACAAATGGCACACATAGTCTATCGGAACGGATATGGACAAATCATATTTTTTCATGTCCAACTATTGTTCAGGCCTATACCAAACTATGTATGGCTCGTATTTACTCTCAGTCGATATTATGGGATGAAATATAGATGCTCATGAATAACGAATGAGATGTTGAAAATTTTTTGGGGATTGCTTGTTGTAAGTAAACATTTTGCCTCGAACCCTTTTACGCACGATGACGCAAAAAAAAACAACAAATTGAGAAAGAGCTGTTTAGATGGTTACATAACACTAGACTCTAGAGAGTCTTAGCCGTAAGAGGAACACAATGCACAGGCTGATGACGTTAGTATATCGATATTTTTTGAAGATGCAATCGATTAGGTCTGATAAGAACTTCTTACAGAGGTATACCTAAAACTATTACCTATTACATCGCAGCTTTTTCTAACTGCAGCTATAAACAATGTTTACGTCACATTCAGTTGTAGAAATGCTTCAAACATTTCCTTATTCTAGCATGAGGAATGATGAAATGAACATTCATTAGTGCTCCATGGTTTAATCTTAACTATGTACATACCTCTGTGCTCAGGGTTGGCATCTGTATATTAACTAATCCCGCTAGATAGAGTTAGGTATATGTCGCTCGTATTGATTAACTCTTATGTAATATTTACATAGAAACTAGTTTGTACCTTGTTTTCTATTTTTGGTAATTTATTAACAAACATGATAGTCCTTTAGTGCTGAACACACGATATGTCTGATCTAGGTTAGTCAATCAAATCAAAATCAGTCCAACACAGGGGAACGAGGCCGGCGGGCGATAGGACGGACGTAGACGTGCAATTGGCTTACGATGTGATATCGGTTGAACAGTTACTCATATTAATTCTCCTTCTATATGAGTCATCGTATGCTCGCGACTTCGTGTGGGTAGATTTAGGTTAAAAAAATCTGGCGAAACACTTTGATTTTCCGGGATAAAAAGTAACTTGTGTCACTCTCCAGGTCCTAAACTGAATACTCATGGAAAAAATCACGTCTATCCGTTGCTCTGTTACGGCGTGATTCAAGGACAAACCAAAAAACAAACACTCTTCTTCATCATCGGCGTCCAACCGAACGCAAATTAAGTAGGTATTTACTTTACCTGTAGTAACTGGCAGCCAAGCATTACCAGTTGATGAAAAAAAGCTCGACCCTAGCGAGCAACCCTAGCCTTGTATATGTAATAAACTGTACACGGTAACTTTCATGGACGCTCGTGCTCATTCCCCTCACGTGTGAATCATGAGACATTTCAAGCTATCACAGATCACTGCTTTAATAAATAAGATGGCGGCGTAGATGAGCTTTTTCATTAAGTTGTTATTCCAACAATAAATTGGCTTTTGTTTCAGTTACCCGCCCACGGATAAAGTTTTGCTAAAATGATTTTATCTGATACTATGATGTGTCGGCGGATATGATAAATGTATACATCGTGATCGAAATATAAGAGAAAAATAACCTTCCTTTTTAACCGTGAAACAATGTCTTGAGAATCAGCCAAGTACTGTATACCACAACGCTGAAAATTAAATACAGTTAAAGTCAAATATAATACTTGACAGTTTCCAAATGCTCCCTGAACATCTTTCATATGAGTAACATTTTGAAGAAATAATGTATAGATTTGGATCCCGGAGTTAATTAAAGAGTTGAATCCGAGAGTTAACTGAATGTAGTACCTGTGAAGAAATGGTAACGATATTCTGGCTGGCTGATGGCGGATCATGCGTCATGCTCGTGAACGGGTGCCACCGGCGGGAATGGGGCTACTTTCTGTCTGCCCGTCTTTGACATGAATTGAATAAACAAATTTAAGAAATCCATTAAAAGTATGCTCCTGAAAAAAGCTTATTATACTGTTGAAGATTATGTAAATGATAGAGGAGCATGGATTTGATCGCTCCAGCAATGCTGGGGACAGCGGTTACTTATGTACACATTGATATAGTAATTGTAAATGAATTATTTAAAAAGAGCAACCACCGAGTTTCTTGCTGGTTCTTCTCGGTAGGAATGGCATTCCGAACCAGTGGTAGATTCACTTGACGATTCAAAAGTACTTGTAAAAGTTTATTTGAATAAAAAATATTTGATTTGATTTGATTTGATTCATGTGTTCCATAAAAATCAGTTTAGTTGTTAGTTAGTGTAAAATAACCACATAATTTGATTCGAATAATCAAATTAAATTTTGAGTCTTTTTTAATATTAAACAAAAAATACGAAATGGCATACGAAAAAATTTTGGCATGGGTATAGTTGAGGACTTGGAGAGTGACATAGGCTACTTTTACTAAAATTGAGGAGTTCCCGCGGGAATTCAAAAAAACTAATTCCACGCGGACGAAGTCGCGGGCATCAAAATATTCAGTCATTACGAAATAATATCAAAGTTGTCCTATGTCTGAAACAATAATATTTACCCAGGACATTATAATTATGTAACTTATGTAGTTATAATCCTTGTAACTTTATAACAACAGTAATATCTAATTGTTATATGTGTTAATTTTATTCATGGCTTAAGATAAATAATTATATGGGAAAATAGCTGTTGGTTGTTTATGCCTGAAGTCTGTTTATGTACACATAGCCCTTTATAATTGGTTTAGTTTAGTTAATTACTTAGAACATGTTTGCAAATGACTCCTAAGGACGGTATGAGCGTAGATAACACTATCTAGTAATATTAACTAATCTTATGTTTGGTCAAATACTTAATATAAAATTAAAGTTTGTGTAAAATTAATGTTTAATGTCTCGGGCTAGCTTTATTTAATTAAATCAATACTTACATCATATTATAAATGCGAAAGTGTGTTTATCTGTTAGTTTATTGGTTTGCCCTTCAATCACGCCGCAACAGAGCAATGGATCGATGTGATTTTTGGCATAGTATTTTTTTTTTAAATCTACTACAAGCTAGCCCTTGACTGCGATCTTACCTGATGGTAAGTGATGATGCAGTCTAAGATGGTAGCGGGCTAACCTGTTAGGGGCATGGGAGTTATATTAAACCCATATCCCTTTGGTTTCTACAAGGCATCGTACCGGAACGCTAAATCGCTTGGCGGCACGTCTTTGCCGGTAGGGTGATAACAAGCCACGGCCGAAGCCTCCCACCAGGCAAAGATATAAGAAACATATAGTTGATGACCTGGAGAGTTACCTACATAGGCTCCTTTTTATCCCAGAAAATTAAGGAGTTCCCGCGGAAATCAAACCAAACCACGCGGACGAAGTCGCGGGCATCAGCTAGTAATTTTAATAATTGCACCTATGCTTACTCCTAACCCTCAAAAGGTGCCTTGAACTAAGACAACGCTATTTGAGCATAAATATTTTTATATTTATATACTTACTGAAAATATACACTATTACAACAGTAACAGCATTAGAAATTTGAGATACATACTATCAATAGATACTTTATTAAAAGTACTTTGATATCCTTCAATCTTAGATTAATTTAATGCTCTTTCTGAAACCCTGTGTGAGCAGTTATTTTCAGCTTTGGGTCAAGAATGACCATATTGTTTGTAAACTTGTAATTAAAGTCTGCATTATTTTAATAGTTCATCTTACTATCTTACTTCTTATCTTATCTTATCTTATAATATTATAAATGCGAAAGTTTGGATGTATGGATGTCGGTATGGATGGATGTTTGTTACTCAATCACGCCCCAACGGCTGAACACATCTGGATGAAATTTGGCACAGAGATAGATTATAGTCTGGAATAACAATTAAAGAGTTCCCGCGGGAACCACAAAACCTCGATCCACGCGTACGAAGTCGCGGGCGTCAGCTAGTTATTCATTGTTTCATGTTGTAAGACTGGAATAATTACCACGGTAGAATTTTGGTCGTCGCATCGTTGGGTCAAACTATAGATGATACCAACCTAGACGATGAAAGAGCATAGGTACATGATGTTGGACACAAAATCCACACAGCTAAGCGTGTAAGATAAACTACGTTATGCAAGTATCAGCCAATCAATCAATCAATATTCATTTATTTAAATTTGGTACACTACCTACATAATAAAACACGATGAAACCTCGAAGCACAGAATAGGTAATAGTGAGTACCTAGATGAATTATGTAAACAGTTTGCGTATAATTTCAATCTTTAAAAATGTTCCTGGCGTAGTTTCAATTAAGAAGGTTATCATAAATCTGAGCAAACGAGGTGGAGGCGCTGCGCTGTGAAGCCACATCCAGCGTTAACTTCATTAGAGAAAGCACCGCAGAACCAAGCGGCTCTCCACCTTGGTCCTATTTATAGTCAGTAGTTACTCGTAGTTGTCTTATAAAATACTGGCTGACTCGACCCAGCTTTGACGGGTGTCTTTTCAAAACATCTTTTCTCAGCGCATAGACAAAATCCCCATGCGTAAGTTGCTTATATTATGCTTAGTTGCATAGACCGAGCTGTTTGAGCTGCACGATAATAATATATCAGAATAGATGATGAAAATGAAAAAAAATGAAAATGATTTATTTCCATACTAGATGATTCCCGTGACTTCGTCCGCGTGGATTAAGATTTTTGATTCCCACGGGAACTCTTTAATTTTCCGGGATAAAAAGTAGCCTATGTCCTTCCCCGGAATACCTACTACCCCTGTACCAATTTCAGCCAAATCGGTTGAAAAGATGGGCCGGGAAAGCGTAGCAGACAGACAGACAGACAGACAGAAACACTTTCGCATATATAATATTAGTATGGATACAATATTAACAAGTAATTTATTTATTTATTTATTTATTTATTTATTTATTATTATAAAAACATGCCAGGGAAGACTTTACAGTTACCCAATTCGTCTCCCCTGGCTACATAATTACCTAAAACTACAACTACAATTACAAATTAATCATAATAATAATATATATAGGAAATTACTTAAATTAATTACTTACAGAGAAAAAAAAAAAATGTTTACTGACTAAATATTTACAGATAAAATTACACTAACATGACCATAAAAATTAACAGCTAAATTATTTCCACTCTAAAAACTCTAAAAAAGGTTTTATTTGTTTAATGAGTTGGTTTTATTTGTTTAATTGTGGCCTTCTGTTAAGCATAAGAATACCTGTGTCAGCTCTTCCAATTTTAACAATAATTACATTAAATAAATATTGGTACAATTTTTGATACAAGTTATAATCATACCCGCGACTTCATCCGCGTGGATTAAGGTTTTGTGATTCCCGCGGGTACTTTTTAGTTTTCAGGGATAAAAAGTAGCCTATGTCTTTTCCCGGGATACAAACTATCCCTATACCAAATTTCATCAAAATTGGTTGAACAGATGGGCCGTGAAAGCGTAGCAAACAGACAGATAGACACACTTTCGCATTTATAATATTAGTATGGATAATCAACCAGTCTTTCCCCGTTTCTTTATACAGATAGACTAAAAGTTCAAGTAGACTTATTATGACTAATTTTTGATTGAAAAGCACTTGTAAAAGTATATTTGAATAAAAAAGTTTGAAGTTAAGTTTTAACTTGTAAATATGATTGCTACAGCTATATACATATCGTGTAAATATAGGTAAACACTAAGATATTTCGATGGGGTAAAACATAAAAGATCATAAAATTTTCTAAATAATGTTGAAATCCACATCAGTCCAGTTGCACGACCGGCGCGGCGGTGAAGTATGGCTAAGTACGGTTATGCGTGTATTCATACATAAATGTTTCAGGCTAAGTTTTGGTCTAAAGAAGTTTTTACAAACAGAGGCTTCTACAACCCATTTTGTTTTCATTGTCGGCCAAATTTTGACGCTTGCCGTCACGCAACTTTAACCGCCTGTCAAGTGCTATGCAATTGGATATGTGATTGGGAAATATTATCCATACTTCCATACTAATATTATAAATGCGAAAGTGTGTCTGTCTGTCTGTCCGTCTGTCTGTCTGCTACGCTTTCACGGTCCATCTGTTCAACCGAATGTGATGAAATTTGGTACAGGTATAGGTTATATCCCGGGGAAGGACATAGGCTACTCTTTATTCCGTAAATTTAAAGAGTTCCCACGGGAATCAAAGAAACTTAATCCACGCGGACGAAGTCGCGGGCATCATCTAGTATATAATAATGCAGAAATAAATTATTCAACTTTGTTTATTCCTATTTTGGAAAGAGAAGGTAAAAATTTACCTTGACCTTAAAACCTTAAATTCTTTATAGCATTTTGAACAGTGGCTCTTTGTGTATTTTCCTGACTTATGAGGAAGGTCTACTTATTATTCCATTCAGCGATGAATTTAGGCTTATCGAAGACAGTGCCTAGGGCAGCCAAATGAGGAAATTGGGAATTAGGTATCTCTTCGTTCGTTCGTGGGAATGAGCATTCTATTTTATAACAAAATTCCACAACCTATCTTCATAGATTTAGCATTGGTCTTTAGACCAATCCTAAATCTATGCCTATCTTAAACTTGCCTTTACACAAGTTTACTGCTGAAAAATACTGTTGAAGATTACGTAAATGACAAAGGAGCATGGATTTGACTCGCTCCAACAATGCTAAGGACTGTATGAATGCATAAGCTGTTACTTATGTATTTTACAAATGAATGAAATTGTAAATTTTCTTTTTTCAAAAGAGCAACCGCCGAGTTTCTTGCTGGTTCTTCTCGGTATAGGAATGGCATTCCGAACCAGTGGTAGATTCACTTGACGATTCAAAAGTACTTGTAAAAGTTTATTTGAATAAAAATCATTTTGAATTCTAATTTTGAATTTGCATTTGAATTCTCTACAAAGCTTTCCTTTGTATTTCTTTTTTTATGGAAAATATATCCTTACTTAGAATGTAAGTACATTATAACTGCAACTATATCAAACTGACCTAACGATAGCAGAAAAATAAATATAAAGTTTGTTTACGTTTGTAAGTTTACGCGTTATGCGCTATACCCATAAACCACTCCTGGCAATTGTGGTCAAAAGATAGCGAAGCGTATGCGTATACCTACAAATCTTCAACCGCACACCCGTTTTCCCTCCATTGATATATAGTGACCACTATTACACATCTAAAAGTTAAAATACAATAAAATGTTCGTGTGAATTTTGGATAGATATTTTTACTATATCGCTATAATATAGTTCGCGCGCGAGTTGAATGCAGAGTAAAACTCGCGCGCGAACTGTAGGTGGTCTGGCCAACTGCGGGAGTCGAAGGCGTCCTAAATTTATAACATAGTCAGAATGGCTACTAACAGAATCCAGTAGAAACATCCGTTCGAAGTTAGGATCTAGCCAGGACCACGATCTTCAGCAATGAAGGAACGACCGAAGAGAGAGAGAGAGAGATGACAAATGTATATTGATGATACGATTACGATTCGTCATAAAAAAATACATAGACAGTCACTAAAAGTTATGAAAAACTCAGTGGCTTTGATATGCCCACTATGAAATGTCTTTATAAATTCACTAAGTTTACGCGAAATAGAAACTTTATAAAAAGAGGATTTATTTATGAAATTGAAATAAATTTAATATTTATCGCGACAAATTTGTATATAGTACAGTTATTTGATGCCTGGATGGAACGTCGCGCCTTCCCAATGACGTGGGAAAAAAATCGTCTGAACCAACAAAAAGTTCCATTCGCCTGCCTAAAAAGTATATTAAATGCGGGAAAGGGCTTGGCAGCTTTGGAGGGTCGACCTTCACGGGATTATCCCCGCCTACATTTAATATTGTGGTGGCATACAATTTGAGATTGAAATATGAGTAATAATATCCAAATTGTTGTGATAATATTCATTGGTTATCAAGAGTGTTGACTGTAATCATCAATGCGAAACTATTTACTCTTATATCCACAAAATACCTACATATTTTACGTGGGTAAGTGATCAATTGGAAAATACATAATAATGAATGCGAAAGTGTGCCTGTCTGGTATACTTCAATGGTATACATCTATGCCCCATGAATAACTATGTACAACTGATTTTGGCGAAATTTGGTACAGACATAGGTTTAATTCTGGGGAAGGATTTTCCATTTAGCTCCCCGGGATTTTTAAAAACTAAATCTACACGGACGAAGTCGCAGGCATCATCTAGGTATGTAGTTGGAAAATAAATATAAATAAGTATATTACATACACAATGCTGCCTTGAGAATGAAACAATAAACAAGCCGTGCCAGAGAAATGTTCAGTGTTCACGTTCCAGTTATATTTGTAAGCAATATGAGGAAATGTGTAAACGAGCTCTACACAAAGACACTACATACCGGGAGTCGACATACCGCGGTGCGACATCGTAATTTTTAATGCCTATCCATTCCACACATAACTACAAAGTTATTGACTTAAAGCATTATTTTATCTTATTTCCGTTCTTTTATTCCTATTTATTGATTTAGATGTATCTTACCAATTTTTACTTTATTATGGGAGGTTAACCTCTGAACCTCTGTGGCTGTGCACCGCTTTCTAGGTAAAGGGTCGTCGCGTTGTTGAGTCAGTCAGTGAATGAATTACTTTTCTCTGGTTCACTGAACTTTTTACAAATGATCAGTTTACAAAAAACATTTCATAAACAAATTATTGAGGTGACTAACTTTGTTTTCCGCTAATATAATAATATTAATTATCAATATTATAATTTATAATGATATTATGTTTATAATATCTTTTGAAAAATGATCATTTGACGCATACATTTTACTTTGCAAATGTAAAATCAAGTGAAAATATAATAATGTTTTATTGAAAATTAACGATAGGTGTAGTTGAAGTATAAGTTTAGAACATGTATGTTAATTAATTTATGATTTTTCCTAAATATTCTAATTTCAAATATAATAATATATACTGTGTGAATGATTTTCGGATAATCGACTCAATTGATTCGTTTTTGAAGTTCTGCAGGTACCTACCTAATATCAAATTTGGGCCAACCTAAAAAAAATAATATTTACGTGATTCAGGACTTTCCACTCCAATCGAGCGAAGCAGAGGCGGGTCTGCTAGTTCATTTTATAAATCGGCTTTATAATTTGAATATGCAAGTAACGAGGGAGAAAAATACGCGAGCTGTTGAATTCACCACGGGAATACAAACCGGCACTCAATTGTTTCGAAACAATACTTCAAATCAATCCGCGTCGGGTAAACCTCATAAATCCATAATCCTGAAAGCCTCATTTACGACGATATAAAAAATCGATTGGGCGCGAGTGACTGCGACGCAACATAAAGCCTGAAACACACAAAAAAACATTTAAGAGAAATGACTGCGGTGCAATATTTTCTTTTTCACAGACGCAGGCGTTACAATTTTCTTTCAGATTTTCCCCTTTGTCCCCCGTTGTACAAACGAACACCTCGAGCGAAAAGATCAAAGTCTACTAACAGTCATCCGCTGCTCTTAATGGTTACACCTCACTGCCGGTCAATCTACAACCCGTATTTTATAATTTTGTTATCTGCTCTGAAAATTACTTATCTACAATCTCGGATAGAAATTAAGATTCTGTTGACTCTATTCACTTTTACTTTAAACGCAGTCTTATTTCCACAGTTGCGTTTAATTTAATATGTACTAATATTATTAATGCGAAAGTGTGTCTGTCTGTCTGCTAAACTTTCCCGGTCTATCTTTTCAACTGATTTTTACAAAATTTGGGATAGAGTTAGGTTGCATCCTTGGGAAGAACATAGGCTACCCAGCTTTTTATCCCTGATAATTAATGTGTCCCGCCGGAATTAAAAAAACTTAATACACGCGGAGTAAGTCGCTGGTATCTAGTTAGTAATAAAGAGCACAAAATAAATGATGCCCATGTAACAAAGTTTTTGTTAGACCGTGTATTATTATTTATTACCTCTGCATGAAGGCTGATAAATGCATGTTTCTTTTGGTATTTAGATACGGACTAACGGTAACCCCGTAGTAGTAGATAGCAGCAAGCTAGTAGGCTGTAGGCACAACAAAATGTATACGTACAATATTTTCTATTTTAGATGTTCGTGATGGATTTTAACTGTACCAAGTGATCGTTACCTTGCCGAGCTTCATTCAATTAATGTAAAACGAGATTATCTCTCTGATTACAACGTACATTTTATTACTGGAACGCTTAATAATATTAAGTGACGCTTTAAACTTTGTAGAAAATAAACGTAAAATAATAAAGTCTAGTACCTAAATTCTGCGGTCCTAAACACTTATGTAATAAAAATATTGAACGAGATTCTAAATTTTTAGTAACAATACGTAGGATTTGTCCAAGACCAATCTGACTCTTTGAGTCTAATTTTTTTTTACGTAACTACAAGCCCTTGACAGCAATCACACCTGTACGCTTACTCTGAGTTTTTACATTGCAAATACGATTGATCGACGTGAAAGCTCACAACGCCAAGTGTAAGCGAACGTCAAAGTAAAATGGACCCAAAAGCTCTTGCTTTAAAGTCACAAGTTCATCGTTAAAAATGAGCCAAACCAATGCATTTAAGGTTCATTTTACTTTAACGTTCACTTACACTTGGCGTGGTGAGCTCTCACGTCGATCAATCGTATTTGCAATGTAAAAACTCAGAGTAAGCGTACTGATGCCTGATGGTAAGCTAAAATGGTAGCGGGTTAACCTGTTGGGCTAAACTATGGCAGTTATATTAAATCCACAAATCGGTTTCTACGCGGCATCGTACCGGAACGCTAAATCGCTAAGTGGTAACTAGCCAATTCCCAAATTGAGCCTGCCGGGGATCGAACCCGGGACCTCCCACTTATAAGTCCACAGCGTTCACCACTGCGTCAGGGATGTCGTCGAATCTACAAATCATATTAGTCTATTGTGTCATCCAATTTCTGTAATGGCTCCATTAATAATGCATTCTACCCGCCCTAATAAATAAGCTTTATATTATTAGGAGGATTTATTCTAACTCAGACAATAATCCCTGTCGCCGGCCTTTGTAGACACCCTGGAGACTGAATCTATTCTGATATAAATTTAAGCGCGAAATAAAAATATTATCGTTTTGTCCCTTATCGTTCAGCTTAGAAGCCTTACAAGAATAATTTGTAATAAGAATATTGAGTATACTAGCTGATACCCGCGACTACGTATGCGTGTATTGAGGTTTTTTCAGTTCCTGCGGGAACTCTTTAATTTTCCGGGATCAAAAGTAGCCTATGTGTTATTCCAGACTATAATCTATCCCTGTGCCAAATTTCATACACATCCGTTCAGCCGTTCTGGCGTGAAAGAGTAACAAACATCCATACATCCATACTTACACACTTTCGCGTTTATAATATTAGTAGGATGTATGATTATATATTTATATGTAGAGTTACGGTCTTACTCGTACCCATGTTCGTGCCTATACTATTAGGTATGTATTCTGTGTTGTACCTATTTGCCTGTCTGCTACGCTTTAACGGTCCATTTTTGACCGAGCGAAGCGAAGGTCTCTGAGTCTGCTTGGGTGAATTGGCACTTGTCCGTCCGTCCGTCCGTCCGTCCGTCCGTCTGTCAGAGCATTATAACTTCTGAATTACTGAACGCAATTACTTCAGCTTTAAATATAATATGTAAACCAATGGCCTCCCGCCGAAAATGGCTTAAAAAATAATAAAAATCTTTATTTCAGGGGGGCTCTCATAGAAGCGAATGCGTAGTAAAATATTTTTTATAAAGTTACATAGGGTTGCGGTATATCATTTTAAAGATAATTAGGAATAGAGTCCAAAAATATTTTTTTTAAAGTGGTGCTTTCAAAGTGGTGATTTTCTAACGTCCAAAGATGACCTCAGAACTCTAAATTTTCTGAAAGGATGAGCCTGAAACTTGATCAATTATTTCAATTATATCCTGTACTTGAACAACAAATACTAAAATTAGATAAATATTGTAAGGAAACGGAATTATTTAATTTTTAATGAGCTTCAGTATTTTTAACAGAACTTCACATTTATGTCAATAGATGGCGCCGCGAGGTCTTAGTACGGGGCGAACCACTAGTTACAATCGATATTGATAAAACTTGGTAGGTATAGGGGTAGATTACATCCCAGGTAAGGACATAGGCTACTTATTATCCCGGAAAGTTAAGGAGTTCCCCCGGGAATCGGGCATCGGGTAGTCAAATATATATCGTAAAATTTAGCATGCACCGTTTGCATTCAGCAACCACCTGCTTGCTATCATGAGTCTGGAACTGAAGTAATTACTAAACTAATTATACAGAGGATATTGCACATGTATCAAGTTCCATTCGAGTTGACAAACTTATGTGCACACGTATGTTTGACTGTTCACCGTAATAACATTAATTAAAAATTTAATACACCCGTAAACGTGAGGATGTGTAGAAATAAACTTTGAAAACTCGTTATATTGTTACAGATGCTCATGACTTTTGCCACGGAGTTTGCATGATCAAATTTCCAGATTGCGTGTGTTGAATCTGTGCTTGCTATGAAACTTTAAAATTGAGCACAGCCTCGAACTTTCTATGTTAAAACGAAATCTTTACGAAAGCGTCATAAAAGCTCTATATTCGAGAGCTTGTAGTCTAGAACTTGGGAATTTGTGAACCGATTTCAACATTTCAAAATATTATTCTTTCAAACAAAATTGTTTGTATGTTGGTTCAAGGTCTGAGGTTGTTTAAATATATGATTATAGTAATATTATGAATGCGAAAGTGGATGTACCGCAGATAAGTAACAAAAGCATTTCCACATATTTTATAATATTAAATCGTATGAATGTTAATTATTGATTTACTTCTTCCGATCGCGACTGTACCGCAGCATGTAATGAGGCTTATTACTACGAGTAAATAACGTGGACGATATTTCTTACGTTAATAACAAACGAAACATACTTAATTTTTGGAAAACCGACTACAACAATTAACGGAATAATATTTCCATTAAAGTTTTTAACACAAAAGAGAGGCGATAACACCTTAGACAAGCGTATCCAGTTACTTCCAAAGTTGCCTTTGTAGCCCGTCCTCAGCCATGTTCACACAGGGCATAACGACCTCTAGTATTCAACAGAGTTTAATAAAGCAGCACTTTAACCGCTTTAATGAACTTGCAAGTTAGGCAAATAATTTCATAAACTACGAGTACAAATATGAGTAGCATGCGGCTGCATACCTTTATAACTGTACTAGAAGATGCCCGCGACTTCGTTCGCAAGGACTAAGTTTTTTGATTCCCGCGGGAACTCATAAATTTTCCGGGATAAAAAGTAGCCTGTGTCCTTTTCCGGTATATACAATCTATCCCTGTACCAAATTTCATCAAAATCGGTTGAACAGATGCGCCGTGAAAGCGTAGCAGACAGACAGACAGACAAACAATAATTTCCTCCCGACCGAATTTCGGCCACGGCGACCAATCTCCAGAGATTAGCCATCTGCGCGGGAGATATTATAGTGCACAAGTGTGTGCGCAAACACAAGTGCACTCTCTGTTCCTTTACTCTCATAGCCCGATGGGACGGAAAATCCGACACGACCGGAGGCGCAGGACCGACGGCTTTACGTGCTCTCCGAGGCACGGGGTGAAACACCGCCGACTTCCTAACTCCGGGCTAGTACTGTGAATTTCTTGCCAGAAAAACCCAATACTTGTTATGGCCCGACCCGGGACTCGAACCCGGGACCTCGTCGGTCGCAGTCGAACATGCTAACCACTATACCAACGAGGCAGTCATAGTAATTTATAATATTAAATATGAAAAGTATGGATATGGATTAAAACTTGAAGCATCTCTATTGTTAATCTTGCATAATTAATATTAGATGATGCCCGCGACTTCGTCCACGAGGATTCAGGTTTTTAAAAATCCCGTAGAAACTCCTTGACTTTGCGGGATAAAAGCCTGTGTCCTGTCCTGGGATGCAGCTGCAACCTATCTCTGTGCAAAATTTTGTCAAAATCGGTAGAAAAGATGGGCGGTGAAAGTGTAGCAGATATATAGAAACACCAAGACAGATTGATAGACATACAGCTAGAAACACTTTGGCATTTATAATATTAAGGATCGATATGGATTTTAGTTGAATAATAATATTATATGTAATACTAGCTGATGCCCGCGACTTTGTCCGCGTGGTTCAAGTCTTTTTGATTCCCGCCGGGAACTCCGGGAGTTTCCGGGATAAAAAGTAGCCTATGTCACTCTCCAGGTCCTCAACTATAACCATGCCAAAAATCACGTCGATCCGTTGCTCCGTTGCGGCGTGATTGAAGGACAAACCAACAAACCAATAAACCAACAAACCAACAAACAAACACACTTTCGCATTTATAATATTAGTATGACTAGCAAGTCTATTCTAAACACCCACATACTCCGTTTCTGTATACCTACTTTGCTGTTGAAAAATTTGGTCTCGGGAAAAATGTAGGTAGCAATAAAACAACCAGCATTAAACTGCAAAACGGTTTTTACTAAACGTATGTATGAATTAAAGTGCGCTTAAAAGATATTTATTCGTACAGTTGTAACGATAAAGTATGCGAAATCCGTTCCACAGTATGGCGCCACGCCAAGTAGATTATGCCAAGCCCTTAAGTTAAAGCAAATGGAGAAGTGATCAGCGATTATCATATTTGAAAAGATATAAGTAGCTGATGCCCGCGACTTCGTCCGCGTGGATTGAGTTTTTTTGGTTTCCGCGAGAATTCTTTAATTTTCCAGGATAAAAAGTTATTTCAGGCTATAATTGGCACATCTATCTATGTGCCAAATGTCATCCAGATCCGTTCAGCCAGTCTGGCGTGATTGAGTAACTATCATCCATCCATCCATCTATCCATCCATACATCCATACATCCATCTATTTATACTATCGCATTTATAATATTAGCATAGATTGATTTTGTTTGAGGGTAGCAAAGTATCGTATTGATCCATATTTTTTTAAATACCTACTAAAAGGCTAAAAAAATTAGTTTGGCATTTTCTGCTTTAAAATACTCGATACATGTTATGTGAATTGGCGAGTCGATGGGCAGTTGAATTCAAAACTAAAGATAATAAACGTTATTTGATCACACTCAAAGGCTAGGGTATTATAGTTTTTCCCTGAAGCATGGTTGGTGTGGAATGTCACAAAGTATTCAATAACAATTTTCTCAAAACTTCACTTTGATCTAGGTAGATCTAGGTTTACTTATTTTACACACTGTGATTTGACAAGGGAGAACTGAGGAAGATTCGAGGGATATATTCGTATCTCACATTTGGTTCCAATTCAATTCTCTGCTCGGCTCGTTGCAGCGGCGAATGAGCCATCAACTTGATTGCCTGCCTCCCCCGGACTCGGCGACTCTACACTTCGGTACTTACTTGACTGTATTATCACTATACTATGGAGAATAATCTAGTAAATTCATTTAGATATCAATTTGGTATAATATGTTTTTTTAAAAACTATTTATTGAAAATAACAACACAACATAACATGTTAACATGGTCGCTAACTATAGGCCTGATAAGAAGGCTCAGGGTCACACAGCGGGCGATGGAGAGAGCTATGCTCGGAGTATCCCTGCGTCATCAAATCAGAAATGAGGAGATCCGTAGATGAACCAGAGTAACCGACATAGCTCGAAGAGTCGCGAAGCTCAAGTGGCAATGGGCAGGGCACATAGTTCGTAGAACCGATAGGCGTTGGGGTCCCAAAGTGCTAGAATGGCGGCCTCGCACCGGGAAGCGTAGCGTTGGACGACCCCCCACTAGGTGGACGGACGATCTCCAGCGTGCAGCTGGGAGCCACTGGAAACAAGCAGCACAAGACCGTACTCTGTGGCGATCCATGCAGGAGACCTTCGTCCAGCAGTGGACGTCTATAGGTTGAGACGACGACGATTTATTGAAAATAATACAATAGAACTACTATATAAATCATGCCCACGTAGAATGCTGGCGAGAATTCTGGCTGCATTTCCGCGCTGGACAGCCAGGCTGATCCTTTGCGCAAAAAATGAGCCAGCCTGATGAGGCAATTAACCGCGGTGGAATATCTCGCCAAAAATTTTTGGCACTAAGACTCCACGGCCCCAGGGTCTTCACGGCAAACGGAACAAATATGTAATGAGAAATTTTGTAAATAGATTTTCTAATCTATAAAACTAAAAATAATTTAAACCAGTGTGTGCGGTGGAAACAGAGCCCCAATTTTTGCCCCTCCCCCTGGATAGTAAAGTCCCTCACTTTTCTAGTCATGCACTATCAATCAATCAATCAATATCAATATCAATACCAATCAATCAAAATCAATCAATTTATATCAATCAATCAATAATCAATCAATCAATCAATATCAATAATAAATCGTTTATTTTCAATAAATTATTTTCAATAAACTACAACAATAAATACTATTACAATATAATTACAAATGCGAAAGTTTGGATGGATGTCTGGATGTCTGGATGTATGGATGGATGTTTGTTACCTACTCAATCACGCCCCAACGGCTGAACGGATCTGGATGAAATTTGGCACAGAGATAGATTATAGTCTGGAATAACTCATAGGCTACTTTTTATCCCGGAAAATTAAAGAGTTCCCGCGGGAACCGAAAAACCTAAATTCACGGGGAGGAAGTCGCGGGCATTAGCTAGTACAATACAATTCGCGTGGTTTAAGTCTTTTTGATTTCTTAATTTTCCGGGATAAAAAGTAGCCTATGCCACCCTCCAGGTCCATGCCAAAAATTACGTGATCTGTTGCTCCGTTGCCTAACCAACCACCAACTAACTAACAAATCAACCAACCAACAAACAAACACACTTTCGCATTTATAATATTAGTATAATTTCGTCCAGCAGCCAACATATTATCTTAATATCAAAATACACTAGTAAAAAAAGCAGGCAAAAGCTGCTTTTTACTGAAAACGATAGTTCAAAAATAACTGTGAAATTTACAGCATAGTTATCAGATAGCTGAAGCTACAACGTCAATATATTACGTACAAGTTACGATTTCCAGTTGTTCCGATATTGACTTATATAGCTTTTCCGCAAGTTTTTATCGGCTCATTTGTTATTCAAGAGGGACTATATTTCATGTCATATCGAGTTCGAGCCACTCACTGCTACACAGTTTGAACGATCATTGTATATCTACCATGCAGTATGATAATATGGCAATTGCCGACGGAAAACAATAATTTTATATTAATGAGCTTCGTGAATTGTGATTTGGAAAATGAATTCTATTGGAATGTATCATAGAGCTTAATCTCTTTTTGATAAATCCTATACACAGGGGCGGCCAGCCATGGCGAGGCTCTGGGCGGTAGATATTTGTGAGGCCCGCTTTGTCCGAGCACTGGCATCATAGATTTATATGTATAACCCTGGTGGCCATTACACGCTTGCACCTGCACTTTGTGGGTTTTGTAATACGCGGCGGGCGCGAGATTCGAATACAAAATAATATTTTAGAAACTATAACCTAATGACTCTTTCTGCTTGGACGGTAGCGTGAGGGCGCGAGGCCCCTGCTAGAGCGGGGCCCGGGCGGTTGCCCTGCCTGCCACCCACTTTGGCCGCCACTGCTTATGCACAAGAAAATTACGCATTCTCCGTTCTATAAAGAACTGGTCAATTGCGATGTGGGGCGTTTTGCGTAAGCTAGTGCAGCGCGTTTTGCGGTATTCCGTTTTTGCCGTGCCAATGCTAAGTACAATAGCGTAAATACGTCTCTGCGACTCCCTGAACGTGGCCTGATCTCTTGTTTTATTACACAACCATAAATTACCAGAATCGAGTAGGTACAATGAGTAGGATCCTTTATTAAAAGTTACAATTTGAAACCAAGTTGTTGTTACGTATTTCTGAGTACTATCCAAATTGGTTCATCAGAAAACTTTGGTTGTGAAATAACAACTTCCTGTTCTACAGTCGCAAGGAGTTTCATTAAAGTTTTTCTGGTGTAGTTATCGCCGCACTCAAAAATGGGGGGGTCCAGACAAACGCTAAGTGCTACTTAGATACTGCTGCACTACTTTCAGTACTTTGTGAAGTTTGTGTCTGTTTTAATGGTCCAATTCATTAAGTTTTAAACGAAACGAGAAAATGGATCATTCAGATGATGTAATAAGATTTATTTAATTGAATACGAGTTTGCGTTTCGTTGTGATATTTCTGGTGGCTCTTTGTATGGCTTCCAAAACAAAACTTGGCCGACTATTAAGATACCGGTTACCGGATACGACCGTTATTGCTATTGAAAACAAATACAGCAAATTTACAAAGTTATTGTAAGTTTCTTTGAAGATAATAATTGAGGAATATTTGGATATTATTGTTGTTCCATTTGAGCAGTTTCAGAAATTAAGTTTCGTTGAGACAAAGCTAAATTACCATCAAATTGTCTTCATACACAATCAAGTAGCAAATGGAGAACATCGTTCGTATTTGTGGATTCTATTTCTTGCTAAGCATCTCGATCAAAGAGGTTTTCGTTGAAAGTGGTTGACTTTATATTCATCGGCTGTCTTTGTACGGCACATTTGCTTCTAATTCGATTCCCTCCTAGCTTCAGTGAATGAACCATCAACGGGATCGTCTCCAGTTTCCATATCCCCACCCTTGTATTGTCTTATATAAATACTATCGTTGACCCTATTTTACAAAAATGTTTGTAATAATGTAACTAATACTTACATTGCGAAGATATTTGATATATAAAATAATTTTAATTTGTCTTAAATTTTCAGAAATGATTGTGCTATTCTATTATTTAATTGAACTTAAGCGTATTTTACTTATTTACAAATATGGAATTACCATTAAATACTTCTTTATAATATCCTGTCTTCCGACCTAAAAAAGGACCCTTTTATAAAAGCGTATATTATATGTATAGTATAACCAAGTATAACGGTCAAAAGGATTGAAGAAAACAATTAGGGCGGAAGGACCTAGCAAGAATATTAGTTTTATTTCTTTGTAAAAAGGTGCAAAAAGTGAGGAAGAGAAAAGTTTTAGAAGAAATCTCTTATGAATACATTAAATTTACGCTCAGTTTACCGTATGAAGAATTTAGCAAGAGTATAGTCGCCTTAAGGTGCTGAGCTTCTGCGAGTGGATTTTAATTTGGTGTTCATTATTCTCTAGAGCGCCCTTAGGAAGGAAGTCGAGTAATTAGTTGAAAGCAGGCTGGTATTATATTTATGACGGCGTGTGCATAAAATTGTGATCTTTAAATTAGAAGGTGTTCATGTTATGTTCTATTTCTTTTAATGGGAGATTTTTTACCTATTCGATCGACTCGCTGGTTGACAGAAGACAGCTGGTGCTTATTAATTCCATACTAAATTGTAGTAAAATTTTGACGTGTATATTAAAACTGGTTTTTCGCCCTGTGCGCGAGCTGCTAAAGCAGCTCACGAGTTGTGGTTTGACTTACAAGTAGTACAGACTTTACTGTACTAAACTGAATTCATTTATTATGGTTATAGCAAAATAATTATTAAAAATGGCGTTGATTTTTTTAAACTTTGGTATCAGTTTCCTGTTTTGTGATCCCAGGGAGCCCTGAATATCGATTTTGCGAAATCGGTCCATTAACAAAGAATTTCAAAATGGCGCTGATTTTTTAAAATTTTAGTATCAGTTTCCTGTTTTGTAATCGCAGGGAGTCCCGACGTGGGTAAAACCAGTAAAACGGAACCGTATCAAAATCTTGCCTAGTTCTACACAGTCTTGTAGTATTCTTCAATATTGGCCATATATTTTCTATGGAAATCTTGAATTTTTTTCCTGTTCATTAAGTAGACCGGTCTTGATCATCTTTTTCCAAGAAACCACTCTTCCGTCTTTTATACTTTCTGAGATAGACACCAAACAAATTTGTATGGCAACCATCTTAAATCCGCCATTTTGAATTTTTTTTTGCTCTTTGTCTATTGGATGAGGTTTGAGGACCCCCCACCTATCTTCAATACCTTGGCCGTGCCCTTTACCCGTATCCGAAATCCTCAATCATCAGCTGTCTCCATATTTTTCTTCAAGTTATATTTTCTGACTTCTATACGAAGCCATCAGTGAGGCCTCGTATTACGGCATTAGGCGGGTATTACGGCATCTACTAAGTGATGACAGCTGTTAATTATTATAAGTCAGCAAAGTCATTCACACCAGTACGCGATCAGTCGGTTTGTATCCGACAAGGCTTTAAATTTGTGAATCTTAATCTGATATTCAATTTTGTGAACTGATAATGGCTTGCATAATTCATATCTTATCCAGAAAAAAAAGCAGTGCTATAGAACGTCTTTGAAATTTGGTTTTATTAATTTACTTTATTCAATAGGTATTGTAGAGGAATATTGACATGAATATTGAAAGGTATTGACATGAATATTGCTGACATAACTCAGCTAAGTAATCTAGATCAAATTAACAAGCGTTATCTTGCTTATTAGTTTGGTAATGTACCTTATTGTTCGTGATGACAGATCTATGCAATCACGCAGAAAGATCCGAACTATTGATCATATATTTTGCACTAAAATTTAAAGTCTACGTCTGAATTTACAATAATTTTCATCTTTCAGGGAATGATTCCCGATAGACTGGAAGTTAGAAACTGCTATTTACTTCAATACAATTTAAAAGTTGCAATCTTTAGTACGTTTTGGATAAAACTGCTCAATGTTATTTATTTTTATTTATTTAGTTATATTTTAATGCCAAAAGTTTCATGACAAATTGACTTGTAACGTCCCTTCGCATTATTACTGGTACCATTAATTTAATATTACCTAATATTATTTCTATAATTCATTTTCTACGATCTTATTTTCGTATTTTACGATTATATTTTCGTATTAGACTTGACTTGAGGTCGTAGATCCTAAATGAAAGTAGGTAAAATTAATGATTCTGAATGAAAGGATCTTAAGGTTGATTACATATTACCTTGGACGAATTCTACTACTATCTATACCAAAATATGCCGTCTGCCAAAGTCAAGAGGCGCAAAAGCTGGTTATAGTAGAGTTGACCTTTTGCGGTTTACCTCTACAGGTTACCATACGATCACCTTACGATTGTGATCACTTGCTCAAAGTTTTTTGACCTTAAACAGAACTGTAAGTACTTGAGCTTAAGTGCTACCAGTTTATTACACTACTACAGTTTATATCAAAAAATTAACAAGCTATGAGGGCTTTTGTTAATTATTCTTTTTCAATGCAAATAGAGCATGGAGAATCAAGTCACACGTGTGTTTCGGGTACGATAGTTATGTGATAGATATTGGATTATTATGTACTCATGGTGATAGACAGTATTCGATTGAACCTTCGATGAACCCGTAAGGCGAGATAAACTTTTGTTGAAGCTTTTATCTTTTCCATAAAAAATAGATTTGTTCTGTGCAAGAAATATAATAAAGAGGATGTCCAAAACAATTTCGACTTGATACTTTATTTGTACAGTTATCACGTTAAAACAAAACGGGGAACCCCGTTACATAGAATGGCGTCGAGCCAAGTGCCAGTTTCGCCAGGATTATACCACACTCCCAAGTACGAGAGATTTAGGCAACTATCCTTTCGATACTATAAACGATACATAAAATTATAACAAATGGTTATGCTGAAAGATTTAAAAATAAATTTGCATTATTATCATCTTTTAAGAAGTCCAAAAAACATACATCTATCTATCGGGACACCGCTGTAAAGAGCAATATACTACATAAAGTTGCGTTGAAATACACTGAAAAAAAAACTCTAAATAGGATTAGGTATGCAAATCGGATTCCATGCTGAAAGAGCGGATGAGTGCTCATAAATAATGGTATTTACAGACTGTTACGTATTACCTACTATGTATCTTTTTTATTAATAATGGATTCGAAAAGGAATCAATTATTACAGTTTTACTCCATAAAATTGAGATCTACACGCTCAATTTTATGGCAAAAGCAATAATATATGATTAAAGCGTAAACCCATAGCAAAAGTTGATATATGTACTTAGGAGCTCGTATTATAAAGTACTTTTCTTTTAACCACTACAAGCTAGCCCTTGACTGCGATCACACCTGATGGTAAGTGATGATGCAGTGTAAGATGGTAGCGGGCTAACCTGTTAGGGGCATGGCAGTTATATTAAACCCCTTCGGTTTCTACACGGCATCGTACCGGAACGCTAAATCGCTTGGCGGCACGTCTTTGCCGGTAGGATGGTAACTAGCCACGGCCGCAGCCTCCTACCAGGCCGGACCAGGAAAAATTCAGAAATTATAAATTCCTAAATTGACCCTGCCGGGGATCGAACCCGAGTCCTCCGCACGTTAAGGCAACAGCGCTACACACTGCGCCACGGACGGAGGAGGAGGAGTACATAGTATTTTGAGTGAATAATATAAATATTGAGGTAAATAAGTTCTTTCGAATCGATAACAGATTTATTAAGGCAGGAGAGGCAATAAAACTTATTTTATTATTCCATCAAACGAGGCGTCGCAGCTGAAATACTTGCATTGCACTTTTCGTTTTAATACGTTTATCACGTATTCGCAGTGTTCCTATTAAGTGCTGTACTCGAATACGAAAGCAAAAATAGGTAGGCCTATTTGAATTGGGCATGATTTCACAAAATTCAAAATTATAATAATAAAACCTCACCATTTTCACACACACACACACACACACACACACACACACACACACAGACAGTAGAAACCGTGCCACTGATGATTTGCCTAATTAAACAGAACCCCGGTATTATTGCACATGTAGGTTGACTATTTTATTGAGTGTCGACCAAAGCTTAGTTATCGACTTTATATATTTTACTACGAGATATTGCCCGCGACTTCGTCCGCGAAGATTGAGGTTATTGATTCCCGCGGGAACTATGTGTTATTTTTCAGGTTATAAGCTATCTACATTCCAAATTTCAGCCAAAATCGGTTAAGTCATCGCGGTGGCGGCATCACGGTTTCACATTAAAATGTGTATAGATTAGTAGTCAAATTGTATAATGTATGTACTAACTAATGTAAAAAAGATAAGAGCACAAGGTTAACGTAAAAATAAATTATTAAATGAATAAATAATTAAAAAATACTCACTTAAATAAATAAATAAAATAAGTCTTAAATCATTCACCAACTCCGAATAACGTCTAACCTAGGATTAAATTTGAAAAGTTGACAGAATTACTACAATAACATCTGTCAAAACATCAATTTTAATCCTAGGTTAAACGTAACGCGGAGTTGGTGAAATTGGCACTAAAACATTTATAAACAAGTTTTTATAGTCCGCCGTATTGAATTTAACGTGACGTCATTTTATTTTTCGTACTCGGTGCTTCCCATCAAACCCATTTAATTGATATCCATATCATCGGGGTGCATAAAAATAACCAGTTCGCCATTTTAGGGACTCCGCCATATTAGATTTAGAATGACGTCACTTGGCTAACCATGCATTGTCATCCAACTTAACGTTTGTGCAAAATTTCAGGTCAATCGGTTAGGGATGACTGTTAAAATTAAAATTAAAATTCAGTTGCGAGATTTGACATAAACAAACCCACAAACATTGCACGAAAATAAATAAAAAACGAGAGCAGACAGAGTTGCTAGCAGCAACTAGCAGCTATTTTAAATAGGAATAGGAGCTTTAGCGAGAAGACTATACGAATCCCAGTTCATAAATATTCATAGATTAATTAATTACTTTATTTAGTTATTGCGTCTTTTAGATAAATTGAGTTCTAGGAAAGAGATGACAGATAAAGTGTCAAGTAATTTAATCCTAAATGATTGAAATGAAATATATATAGTACATATACTTAACTAATTTTATAAAATGTTTCACTTTCGTGTTATGCATTTATTCGTATACCTAGAGGCTAGAGTTCCAGGTCACCAAACCCAGCTACGAACATAAATTACTTGTAAGCTTGTAATTGCTTGTAGTGGATAAAAAAAAAAGTACGCCAGTTGACGATTTAATTAATTTTCATTAGAGGGATGTAACTTTAAAAAATTGTTTTAAAAATTATAATTAACTTCTCTTTCTCTCTATTTTACTTTTCACCCTCTAGTTAGTCTTCACCATGTCTTCACCCTGAGGGGTATATAATATATCACTGGGCAATATAAACATAATATCTACTGTCTATTATTAAAGCCACTCAGACAGCCCTTTGAGCACAGATACTATACTACTCGCTAGCAAATAATAATTCTAAAATTGGGGCTCTACGAGACTGTTACTTGAAGCTGTCTGAAGCTGATGCTTATCTAAACAAAATTAAAATAAAATAATTATAGGTGGCAAAGAAAACAGAAGTTGGGATGGCATAGGTAATATGCGAATCAGATATGATGAAGCGAATCGCTTCGTTAAGTGTCCGTGGAAAGTCAATTATAAATATTATGATGATGTTGCTTTATGATGTTATTGTAATATCTAATAATTTAACATCCAGTCGGATGTTAAATTATTAGATGTTTACAACAACCTGAGCGTACAATTGTGAAGTACTGTTGAAGTCCTATAGTTTGCAGTTTGTAGTACTTCCTTCATGAACAAAAGCGCGTCAGATGAAGTTAGTAACTCGACAAGCTTGTTTGAGGTTTTGTGTGCACGGATCTAATTATAGATCTATCTTTGTTTCGAACTTTAATGGACATTTAAGAAGAAGTCCGATCGCCAAAACCAGAAAAGAATCAGTGAGCTTGGTGATTTTAATCTTCAATGTTTGGGACTGGATTGCTAGTTTTACGAGTTTATCCGATGAATGCAATAGCAGTTGTGGCTTGCAGATAAGGTTCAACTCCAGTGCTGAAGCGTGTTATCGTTTGAATGGAACATATGGTTCTACTGGATATAATATTGCATACGTTCGTTATTGTCTTAGAAACGACGTCTGCGCGGTGAAGTAAGAGTTCATAAACGTAAACGATGTGTGAGCAAAGGCATATTATTGGTCAATGGTACCATTTTCGTTAACGTTTCATTTGCCAATTTTAATAATTTAACCCGTAGTGTGTGTTCTCTGTAATAATCTCATTTTGCCGCTTCAGTTACATTTCTAATTTTTATGACGACTCGTGTGTGAAATGTGAAAATTAAACTCAAAATCCATGCATACTGAATTAGTTTTACTCCGAATTAGCATAGAGGATATTTAGATGGTAAGTAATCGGATCGTATAAGATCGGATTTACAAACCTTGGGCTTTACTGCTATGTTATATTATTTTCAATCAAATTTTGACGAAAATCTAAAACCTTCCCTACAAAATTGAAATGTTTACAGTAAGTAGGAACTTAATAGACATAGAAATATTTTGATAGGAGCAAGGGTCGATGCTTTAAAATTTGTAAGTACATTCAGTATAATATAAATAGATAAAAGATAGGTACTAAAATTATACATCAATGGATAAAAGCGAAATACCACTCACTCATTAAATAATTACGATATCTCAGAAACTCAAACAATAAAGTATACAAACTTGAAATTTGGAAGGTAGAGTCTTTCTATTATTGTGTAGACATTAGCTAAGGAACGGTTTCGAGAAAATTCACCCCTGAGGGTGTGAAATGGGGATTGTAAGTTTGTATGAAAGTCCTATAATTTTGAAGTTAGAGACATGAAAATCGGTATTTCAGCTGTTATAGTTTTAAATAATAAGAATCAGTTTAAGCAGATTACGATTTACGAAGCAGATTTCGTCAAGTGTATAATAAAAACAACAACAAGTGTTCCCATACGGCTTTTTAAAATTTGTGTAACGGTAAATCCTAAAGTTCTTTTTGAACCATATTATAAAAGCTAATACTCGACCCCATAAAGGATTTCTGCACCTTGCGTAAACGACATAGCGGCATTACAAGTTTATGCCGGTTTCTATTAAGTTAAAACAAAAGATATAGCACATGAATGTAATCTATCTTTGCAAAACATGAAATTATTTCAATAAGGTAAGTTACGTTGTTGTTGATATAAAATTGAACACCTCAAACAAATGCCTGACCATAATATTATTCTTCAGGGTTATCAGCCATGTAGCCTTGTATTGTAGATAACCGTTTTGGAGCCCGTAACACAGGTTTTTCTAGTACAGGTGCTAAAGCACTCCCTCTGACCTCAAAAACTTTATTGTTCACCTTTCCCATTGTATTGTATAATTAAGGTTCTAAGGGAAATCTGTCTCTTCCATCTCGGGACCATGGGATCTCGGACCTTTGAAAGGCATACGAGGGGCCGAAACCAACTCGCAGAGGCCCGTTAGACAATTTTACTCTAAAGGAAATGTGACACCAATCAGCGAATATCCCTATATGCACTATGCGAGTGCACCCAAGGACAATCCCCGGTTAGTGTAGGACTATTGCAAAACATGGACACAAATGATAGGTATGGTCTACGGGTTTCGGTTGCTATAATGGACTGGTGAAATGGCTCTATGGAAGTACTATGGCCCCTGCCTGACCAATGTTATTTTACACGGATAAAATGGCAAGGGGTGACTCGCACACTCAGTAAATGGGCCCCCGGAAACAGCCGCTGGCACATAGTGACGTAGCGACAAGGGGGCAACATAACCTGAGGTGCTTGAGGAGTGGAGAGGTATTCCACGGCTCTCAGGACAATCCTGGTAGTCCATTCAAGATCCCTACAAGCATCTTACTGGAATATTTCCTTCTTCCGAGCATCTTTGCAGATGCTCTTGCGAATCTCCACTCAAGCCGGCCAATGAAGGCAAGCAAGAGGTGGGAGTTCTGTTCCTCGTCAGTGTTCACTCCAGCCGGCCGATAAAGGCAAGCCAGAGATGAGGAACAAGACTTCTCCCGGGAGCGATCAGGTCCGTGGGGTCGCTACTGCCCAACAGCTCGCCACAAGCTGCCCTGCGGGTAAAGGGAAATTATTATTATTGATTCTAATCACAGTGTATATTCTTAGTTCATTACAAAGGTTGTCAACATTAACTGTAACTCGTCGTAACTAATAGTGATGTACCAATGTTATGTTATGTATAACATTATACATTTTTTCATGTATTTTTTTTAATCTTTTTGAATTGGAATAAATGAATTTATTATTATTAATATTAAAAGAACTGAAAAAAGATTCTATTCAACAAAAACCGGTCAAGTGCGAGTTAGACTCGCACACAAAAGGTTCCGTACCACCACACAATATAAATTATTCTAGTAACAAGAAAGATGTCATAACAACACGAAATCAGCTGTGAAATAACTTGCTTACATAAACTGGTAGCGCCTGGTATTAAACAATTGAATACCGTATGAGTACGGAACCCTAATTATCGATTTTCGGATTTTGTCCTATACTTATGCTATGAGACCTTGCTTCTTGCCAAATTTCATGATTTAGGTTAACGGGAAGTACCCTATAAGGTGTGATTTATTGGCGAGTGTCAAAATCAATCAAAATATGCGGCATAGACGGCCGTATCTTTTGATTGCGTTGACTTAGAAACTTGATTTTTTACAGCTACAAGGAACCATAGACCTAAGTATTTGATATTAATTTAAATTTAATACCTCCACGCGTTTCCGAAAAAAGGTGGTTGATAAATAGACAGGCAGACAGCCAGACACAGATGGACAACAAAGTGATTATATAAGGGTTCTTTACTTCCTCTTGAGGTACGGAACCCTAAAAAAGGTAAAAAGTAGCAAACGATTAAAAACGTCAGTCCACTAATAGTTACAGTGTGTGACACGTTACGGTCCTATCAAAGATTCCTATCTCACGTCTAAAGATTTATTAGGGTACAGGAAGTGGCAATAAAACTTCTTTTATTATTCTATCAAACGAGGCGCCCCAAAATACTTACATTGCACTTTTCTTTTACCCGATGCCAGATTGAATACGTTAAGCCAGATCGTATGTCAACAACGAGATCTCTTTTATGAAATGTTCTAGTTTTCGTCACCTTTCGACCTCGGAAATAAATAAGCTTGCGAATTGCGAAGCTCAGTAAACATGAAATTGGATAAGATCGTCGACCTTCTATGTGTTCTTAGTAAATATTATCTATGCACAAGGGCTTTTATAACTTAGCAACTATTTTTCTTTGTTCGGTCAGCATTATTATGTAATGAAATTGTGAGCTATCCGGTAATGCTCATGAGAGAATATTAGATATTCTTTCATATGAGTCGTGAGCGAGGCCTGGAGTGTATGTCATGCAAACAGAGCTGCACTAGACTTAGTAAATATTTCGAATTTGCATCTCAACGACAACGACACGACAATGACTAATAATAAAATTTATGGTAATGTGTTTTTTTAACTACTTCAAAGATGAAGCCTTTGTTTTTTTTCTTGCTTGCTTCAAATACCGTGTTCAAACTTCGCAACCTTCTCATTTATTAGCACTAATCTGATCTTCTACATAATATGATAAAGATAGAAGCATCGATATATATGTAGGCACTAGATAGGCCCTTTCATAGAAAAACGCCGGGCGTCCGAGTTGCGGAACACGTTCCGCATCTGTCTTTGTTCCCGTCGTAGCGCTGTCACGATCGCTCGTCGTGCGGATAATTTGTTATTATTAAGTTAACATCTAAAGTTTAATTAGTTTGGCACTGTATAATTTTAATTTTAAGGTAAGTGTTTCAATTCACAATTATACATTTCCAAAAAAACGTTATTTAATCTTCCTATTTAATATTTTTATCCATTACGCAATCATTTAATTTCCGCGGCAAACTGTATAATTTTTTTTTTACTAACTGACCTTACGGCTATGACCTATATTATCTATGACCGAGTCATACGTTTTCAAGTTTTTATTCAAGATGTTGCAAGCAAGTTCCCGCTTTTCAGACTAGATGGCGTTGATGGCGTTGCTAAAAATACGCCCACATTCTTTGTTTGACAGGGCCCGTCTATGTAAATTGAGGTCGTTGGATAGAAGTCCTCACTCCCCCACTCATTGACTGATATTAGGCTCAGCCCAAATCCTTACGTTAGTAAGACGTAGGTATCAATATGCTCAAATCTACCTAATCTATAGAGCTGTGCACCGAGATTCCTTATACAATGTAAAAAAACAGATTCCCTGTACAATGTAGATGTAGAGAAGAGAGCAAAGCCGCGTAACAGCACGCGGCTTCGCTCTCTTGGATTTTTTAAATAAAATTAAAGGGTGGAAGTGAAGCGCGTACAAAATATTGGATCTCGAGCATGCACTCAGACAGGCCTCACCTTTATAATACCATAGATAGTGAAAAACCTGACTCCAATATCGTTAGTCGTTCCCTTTACGTGTAGTAGAAATATATTTTCTCAAAAGCACTTACCAGTGAATACCTACCAGCCAGGTTTCAACTGCGTTCACGTTTCTGTAAACCATTTTTCGTATACGAGGCTGCTTTTCTACTTATATGACTAGGTATATTTAAATATTGTATAGTAGGTACACCGTACACTAATACTTATTGACCATAATTTACTATTTTAATTTACTATGATAAGATAAGATAAGATATTTATTTATTGCAAAAATACACGTGAAAGGTTCTTACAAAATTTTGGGACACAGTGTACTACTACCACATATGGCGTGTGGCATGTACTAATATCAATTTATTTGAATGCATATCTTTTACCACCTCGATCTTCTGCATAAAATTGTTAAAGCTATGAACTTATTTTACCGTGAGAAGATTACAATAAGAACTGGAAAGGGAAACCAATAAAAATTGTTTTTATTGCCCATTGAGGAAACACCTGCTACATAATGAGCTTTTAGTTATTTTGGGCTGCCATCGAATAATCGGAGGGAAATTTTACGGTCCGATTCATTTTGAGATGTTACATATTTTCTGGAAGTCAGACTAATTTGGGCGGGAGAAACCAATTTATTTTCCTGAACTTCCAACATTATGATTTAGGATATAGTTAAAGATGCTATTTGGTTTTGTACTACAGAATTCAAGTATAACTTCTTTCGTTTTTCTCAATACATACAATTTTCAAACAAACGCTGTAAACATACAGTTATTCATTCCTGTAATTTGCTAACTACTCGAATAAAGAAACTGTTTCCATTAACTTTATTGATGTGTAGGTAAAGGCTAATAGTATGGAAATATTCTATCCTTGCTATTTTAGTGCGAGAGGTTTGTACGTGTTTGAACAAAATCCTCTTCGCAGGTAAACCAGATGTTACAGGGATCCGTAAAATTTCAGTGAACTCTATGCAAAATATCTACTTCGAAAGTTTACTTTATGGTTCTTTGACCTATAATTTTCCCTTTATCCAGGTTATGAAATAAGGTATATCTAATAGATATTTGTTATACAAAGCAGGAAAGTTTTAATTTAGCGAAACTTATTAAGGACTATATGAATTGAATAATTTTGCAGCCTGGAAGCCTCCAACTTTTCATCTCACTACAGCCATTATATTTTGCGTAGACCCTACTGCCTGCTACGACGAGCGCTAGGCATCGCCGAGAAGTTCGGTGTGAGTGCTCAAAGACAACGTCTTCCTAAGGGTGCCTCCTGTGAGGCTTGGTTATTATGCGTTGTATACGTTGGGATGGGAAGGTGGTCGTTGGAGGAAAATGCTTAAAGAAAGAATTAGCTTAGCGAACGAAATATTTAACGAAAAAACATTTTTGAAGTTTAAGAAAAATTTAAGAGCACTTCCAAACATAGGTTTAGTATTATTTATTTAGTAATTATGTACAAATGCAGTAAATTTTGTGCAAGTAGGTACAAAATATTGTAATCTTTTTTAAGATTGTCAGGTGAGCGAACTTTTGCCTTTTTGGGAAATAAACTCTTTAAGCGTAATTAAAACAATTCAAATAAAATTAATCAGTGTTTAATCACGTATCATTTTATTAATGAGAAGAAAAAAGAAATACCAAAGTTCGTCGTTTGAATTACAAAAAACTTTTGTGCTTAGATTTCGAACATACGAATTTAGAAAGAAAAAGCCTTTCCGAGCTAGTAAATTAAAGAATAATATTAATTAAATTTTTAAAATATTGAAATCGAGTACTTTTTGTACTATAATTTGATACCCAATTATTATGATGCTTTTAAAATTTTACGGTTATCAATCAGGCAATGTCTTTAAAGATCATAAGTTCGTTAAAAAAGTAAATGATCCAGAAAGGGAAGTTCATTGTTGACAAGTAACGCAAGAGTCCCTTAGGCTCCTATGAATTTAAGATTTTTTAAATAATTTCCTAAACATGATATCAGTTTGAAAGCTTTTGTGTGTTGAATATTGGTATTTTGCCAATAATTTAATGCATGAATTATGTAATTTTATTTCATAGTTTTTTTACGTTAATTTATTTGTGGACCTCTTTTTTGAACCCTAATTCGTGATAAAATTTTGCTCTGCTTCTAAGTTCGTGAATTCGGGGCCCCTATTTCGGGATAAAGTTTATTTATAGCCCGAGTCATCATTAAATTACAAGTAACCACTTAACAATAGAATGAAACATTTTAATTTAAACAACATTTTAATTTTAACTTTTAAAGTAAAATCAATCAAATATAAATATTATAAATGCGAAAGTTTGGATTATGGATGGATGTTTGTTACTCAATCACGCCCGAACGGCTGAACGGATCTGGATGAAATTTAGCACAGAGATAGATTATGGTCTGGATTAACATATAGGCTACTTTTTATCCCGGAAAATTAAAGAGTTCTCGCGGGAACCAAATAACCTCATTCCACGCGGACGTAATCGCAGGCATCAGCTAGATACAGTACCTAATTCATATTACAGCTACATTATTTGATTTGACTGGTTGCAGTTTACAGCAATATACATAATTCATTTAGTTAAATAAGGGTAAAAGTGTGAAAACCTCGACAGAATCCAAATACTGACCCTCGCGGTAGATACAGGAAAATGAGCCCAGTACAAGCCCGGTACAGATAATAATGAAATTGTAAATGCTGGTTGTAAATTGACCGGCGGTGAGGCGTGACCGTTTACACGGCAAGGGATGGGTGCCTACGGGGAAATACTTTCCCGCGTCTGATCTTTTGCTGCAGGTGTGAAATAGGGAGCTGATAGCAGGCAAAACGCTTTTCGTATGTCAGAAGTAAAACTAAGAAATATTGCTTACGTATAAAATATAATCAAAGGAGTATAAAAACGACCAAGTAACCCATACTAATTAATGTTATAAATGCGACAGTGTGTCTGACTGTTTCTATATCTGTCTGTATGTCTTCACGGCCTTCTATAAAATATTCATTCTTTACAAATAAAAAACCTAAAAAATAATTTGGGGGAATTGGGAATTTTACTAATACCACTGAATAGGTAATAATACTTACTACGTCAAAACCCATATAAGTCTTGTCACTAGACTTCTATGTCACATCCCTTTTTAAACATTATCGAAATTGCTGCCAACTCCCTTGCTATTTTTGCATTTTCATGGACAAAAGGACAAAGCGGAAAAAAATGTCTCGTGGTTTCAATGTTTCGTGTAATGAAATCATTTACGCATTTTTAAGTTTTGCAATTAATATTAAGTGTTGCCCTAGATTTCCCTGACTGAAAACATAGATCAGTATCTTGACGACCACTCCATTTAAAGCAGAATGGTGAAATAGGAGTAATATTAATATTTCCTCTTCGTCTGCGTCGCAATCGTTTTTATATTATAAGTCATGACCTATAATATTTGTCATATTATATTAGGGATTTGTTGCAATAAAAATGCAGTGGCCTCCAAATTCTCTTTTTTATTATTAAGACACTACTGCCTCGTTGGTCTAGTGGTTGACGTAGTGGTTGATGTTTGACTGTGGCTGACGAGGTGCCGGGTTCGAGTCCCGGGTCGGGCCATAGTAAGTGTTGGGTTTTTCTAACTAGAAATTCTCAAAAGTTAGGAAGTTGGCGGTGTTTCACCCCCGTGCCTCGGAGAGCACGTTAAGCCGTCGGTCCCGATTATTATCACTAACATCATAACAGTCGTTAAAGCCCGCCAACCCGCATTGGAACAGCGTGGTGGGTCTAAGCTCTAATTCCCACTCTCCTATGAGAGTGGAGGCCCGTGCCCAGCAGTGGGACGTTGAAGGGCTGTAGTGGATTGTGGATTATTAAGACAAACGATTTCCAATATTGTGATATCGATTAATGTCATTAAACTAGTCTAGGATAGAGCACTGTGTAAAGATGGCGCCGACTGTGTTTGCGTGAATTGCTAAATTAAAGTATATTTGTGTGGATAACCGAGTTTCCTTCTAATATCTTAAAATAACAAGGACCAAATGGAGTACTCTAATTTCAAGAGAATCCGAGTAAAGCGTAACATTTTTAAAACAAATATGAACCTTTTTAAGGCTTTCGAAAAACTCAGGATTATAATACACACACACACAACAACTTATGTTCTTTGTAAGAGTACAAAGAACATAAATTGTTGATAACATGTAACTCGCATATACTCTAATAGAAAACTCAGTGATTCCTATATGATTTGACCATTCCTATGATGATTCCTTGACCGAATGACCTAGTTTTATAAATCACGCGGCCATTCGTTTCAGGAATACAATCTGGTTTTACCTATCACCTGTTCCATGATAACGAAAATATAAAGATATAGTAACAACAAAACGCCATTTCTTTGTTTTATGGTAACATTTATATCGAGGTTTACGGCCACGGTCATAACGAGTTGCGTTTAAAAATGATTTTAATGATGTTAAATGTAATGCAAACTGTTAGTGGTTTCACTTTAGGGGTGTAAACTTAACTCTACAATAATTTTATACTTTGAATTTAATATAATATTTAGCTGCATTACGTTTTGCTCTGCGGTCTATGGAAACACGCTTGGCGTGAAAACTTTCTATATGTATGAGTTTACTCTGAAATAACTGTAGTTAAAACTATATTCCGGCGAAAGCAATATTTTTAGTGTAAATCTGTAATAATAGTTTCATGTACAATAAAGATCATGTCCTATTTGGACATGATCTTTGTCTCTCTTTTTACCATTTCCCGTCCCAAGATAGGAATGTTCGTTTAGAAGCTTTGCTAAAAAAAAGTTGCGGGATGTCGTAAAACAGCTGGGGCATACTACTACTATCGAATAAAGCAGTATTATTTTATAATATTGTAGACACTCTTGTTTCAGAATTATAATTGTTATGTTAGGGATGTCAATATACTTACTTACCTCATATAAAACTGCTATGGTAGGATGCCCACTGAATGACACGAAGCTTTGTCACTCACTCATCAATATAATATGTCAGCGTAAAATTATAAATTCCGTTAGATTATAATCTATCTTCGCGAGATTGTAAACTGTCGAAGGATTGTGAACCGTAACATACTGCTTACAATTTAACGCATTATTTTTAGTAGATAATTTATATAACCCGATAGAACCTAATAATAACCTAATATTCAGGTACCTGAATATTTATGTCTTTCCCTAACCTAACCGAAAAAAAAAAGAAGAGGAAGAAAAGGAAAACGTAAATCCAATAAATACCTATTAAGAAAATGAACGGTTCACAATCTTTCGCCAGTTCACAATCTCGCGAAATAGAATATAATCTAACGGTATTTACAATTTTACGGTGACATACATTTATTATATACCCTGCCCAGCCAGCGTTCGTTTTTAGCATTAAATTTTTTTTGCCGATAAGAAGCTTTATAAAGGTGAAATTATTTGTTTCGAAAGGAATCAATTAACGAAATGCTGCATATTCTAGAGAATTAAAGATATCCCGGTATTCACGAGCCATTATATTAATACGCAATAAAAGCGCTGGCAAAGCGATGAGTGCGAATCCCACTTCATTAATATTCATGGATAAATTATTCCTCTCATTGTCTTTTAGGTAAATGAATTGAGATCCTTAAAGGCAAATAAACTCGGATAAACTAAAACAAGCGCTATTATTTATATAGGTATTTATTTGTGCAAGATCAATGATAGGTATAGACTGCAACATTAAAAATGCATTTATTTACAACGGCAATAACTAACTAAATTTGGAATTAATAAAAATCTTTGTATTTTAAATTTCATATTATAGAGAATTAGCTGATGCCCGCGACTTCATCCGCGTGGTTTAAATTTTTTTGATTCCAGCGGGAACTACTTAATTTGTCGGGATAAAAAGTTGCCTATGTTATACTCTCAAGGACCTTAACTATACCCATACCAAAAATCACGCCGATCTGTTGCTCTGTTGCGGCGTGATTGAAGGACAAACCAACAAACCAATAAACCAACAAACAAACACAGTTTCGCATTTATAATATTAAGTATGATTTTCATATACAGTCATAGAAAGTTCGTAAATGCAGTGTGTTATATATAGGTAGGTATAGATAGGTGCTCTAACGAATTTCTCTTGAGATATGAAAGTCTCCTTACGATGTTAGCTCTCGTTTCACACTGAAGACTGCAAAATGAATTGTAAATGCTTACCATATTATACGAAACGCAAAGATGCCTGGGCTTTGAAACTTGATTCAGAGTACTTTAACATCATGAACGTGCAAGGATACATAGCTGGGGTGTGTATGATCGCTACATTTTGCTACGCTGATGCCCGCAACTTCGTCCGCTTGGTTTAAGTTTTTTAATTTTCCGGGACAAAAAGTAGCCTATGTCAATCTCCAGGTCCTCAACTATACCCATGCAAATCAAATCACGTCAATCTGTTGCTCTGTTGCGGCGTGATTGAAGGACCAACCAACAAACAAACACACTTTGGCATTTAAAATATTAGTAAGTATGATTCATCTTAGCTCTAGCCAAAATGGGTTCAATTAGTTAAGCTACGAAATATAGCGATTCTTTTAGTAAATTCCACACTTTTGCATCGCGGTTTTATCTTATGACACTTTTCTTTTAATCACGCAATATTATGGGGTTTCTTGGGATAATAATGCGGTTGGTATCAAAATCCTTCCTCATATGACTCCACAGTGAGGCTGATTTTGTCACTTAAGTTTACAATTATTAATAGTATCCGATAATACTGACCGAAATAATTCCGATAACCGAAGCACAAAAGGAACAGAAAGGCAACTGCCGGATCTCATAAGTAGGTGGCAGCCCATCTTACTATCCTACCTATCCAGTTACTGACTTCAATCATTGTTGCTTTAAATCCAGCGTTATAGAGTGATGACACAGTGAGTTACACACTCGTCTATGTAGAAAATAATCGTCAGTGTTGCTTATTAATAATTAATTGTTGTTTTTTCCTTTTTACAAACTATAATGGCCACAAGAAAGCAATGTAAATAGCGAAGCCTATGAAATATTTGTGAGATGGCGTGGCATTGCGATATGAGTGTGCGTTGGTATGCCGTCTCTTTGTGCTGAGCTCGTTTGCATACTTCCACATATTGCTTACAAATATTGCGAGAGCGTAAACAGTTTTGCCTCGGCTTATATTTTAGACTAGATGATGACCGCAACTTCGTCTGTGTGGATTTATATAGTTTCCCTTAATCTTCTGGGAACTCTCAGATTTTCCTTAATGAAAAGTAGCCTATGTTTACCTATGTGCATCCCCGGTATACAAGCTATCTATGTACCAACAGATTTCGTGCAAAAGGGGCGGTGAAAACGTAACAGACAGATTTTCCTAATCTTTAAGACGTCAAAAACAGATCGCATATTATGAAGTATGGAGGATCAAGGAACATTTAGAACTAATATTGTAGTGGTTTTGTTAGTACGAATACTTAATAGTGTTATGTTTATTATTCCGATAGCTATAAATTTGAATAACAGCATGGCGGATTTAATTTAATTTTAAGTTATAGTCACGAAGGATAATTGTAAGTATTTTATTTCAGCTACGAACAAATTACTAGGATATGATGCAGCTAATGAGGTATATTTAAGGTACAAATAAGAAAGTAGGTATACAGTCGGTGCAAATGTAGAAGCTATTCCGGAAGTTGTTCCTGATCGGAATTCAGGAAGTAAACTAGCCTTTGCCATTTCTGGAAATTGAAGGTATCAGTCACTTCGTAGGTACAGTAAAGGACTTATTTTTACATTATTTACATCATATTTCAATAAATAAGTTTCAAGTAAAAATGCACCTTGAATTTACATTCCGTTTCATTAAATTTAAATACAAATGTTTTGAGATTCACAGGGCAGTCTGTTACGAGTCGCGGCTCGGTGGACAACGATTGTTAAATACTTTGGTGTTCGGGTCGTAATTTGATTTGGTGGTCGCAATAGCATATGGGCCCTGGGATTAATTTATTGGATCTAGGTCTTTCGAGTTGTAGCAAATTACTCCTGAGGGTTTGAATTAGAGTACAAAAATATTAACTGGTGGCTATTTCTGAGATGATCCTTACAATAGATGCTTGTTATTATGCGCAAAGTAAAATTAACGGCAAAGCTTTATTTACATTTGATGATATGCCAGTTGCCACGCATCCAATGAATCGTGTATTGTATATAGTTTTTTTTTAATTAAACTGAAATTTAATTTCTCGTCGTATTTTCATAAAATTTTAACCAACCATATATTAATATGTCGAGGTATCCAAAGCTGAGTAAATTAGGTACTAACAAATTACTAACGTCCACTCCACTTGATCTGTACCTCATTGTCTGTCTGTCTGCATTGACCGTAATGGGAATTTTAACATGCATAGAATTTATTAAAGAGGAATATAAAAATCGTTTCCAATAAGTTATCGGTGGATGATTGACATCTGGATTTGTTGGCGGTCGGCGAGTGAGGGTTGAGGGGCCGGTGTTTGTAGCGCAAACACCGCCGCACTCGACCTGGAAAATGCCTACTTTTCTAACGTCCGATAACAGTGCGATAAGACATTTTTTTTCATCCACTACAAGTTAGCCCTTGACTGCGATCTCACCTGATGGTAAGTGATGATACAGTCACACACAGGCAATCTAAGGTGGTAGCGGGCTAACCTGTTAGGGGCATGCCAGTTATACCCCTATTCGGTTTATTCGGAACGCTAAATCGCTTGGCGGGGCACGTCTGCCGGTAGAGTGGTAACTAGCCACGGCCGAAGCCTTCCACCAGGCCAGACCAGAGAAAATTCAGAAATAATAAATTCCCAAATTGACCCTGCCGGGGATCGAACCCGGGACCTCAGCGCTTAACACTGCGCCACGGAGGTCAAAGAGGTCAAGACATGATGGTGTTGAGTCGGGTACGATCGTAAATGTGGTACGACATTTAGTGACTGATGTTAATTTGTTTCTGGGACGGCTTGTTGTCCATTAATCATACAGAAAAAATTGAAATCACATATCTGTAGCATTCGAAGCAATGAATAGAAGTCTAACGATATAAAAAGGCAAAGGGCGAAAATGCACTACGGGGAACGACTTTTTGTCTATCAGACAATTTTCTTTGTCTGCAGCGTGTTTTCGCCCTAAAATGTAAAAAAACGACTAGCTATTCTTATAGTACTACGACGATGTCTAAGTCGCAACGTTGTCGTTAAGTTAGCAACGGCTTTTTAAAGTACCCATGTAATACTTACGAGGTTTATATTGGTCTTCACGATTAATATTTGTACAGCTTAGGTTTTTATTAAAATGGGTAATTAATCTGTAATGGAAAAAAATCAAATATCCAATTGCATTAGATGCTTGTATCTGTGACCGAAGGCTACCGTTTCTCTGAGGGATAAAATTTAAATTGGATGAGATGTTTTTATGACAATTTATTAAATCTAAGATACCAATCTATTATTATTATTAATTATTTCGCAATTAACATTCATGATAAAAGCAGTGATGGTAAGAGACCTGACGGGATGACACTTGTTCCGTGGAGGCAAGGAAGGTCGCTTGTTTGGGATGCCACTAAGTGGATACGCTGGCGTTGTCCCACTTGCAGGGGACCCCCCTGACGGCGGGGACGGAAGCCACTAATGCCACTAATCTTACCATCAGGTGAGGTCGCAGTCAAAGGCTAGCTTGTAGTGGATAAGAAAAAAAAGAAAGAGCGAAGAGGCGCAGATATGAAATTATAAAAAATAATTTCATTTTTGTGCCTTTTGGTGTTGAAACTATGTGGTCGTGGGGCGAAGATGCTAGATCCTTTTTTAAGGATCTATCTTCTCGTCTCACAGATTCCGCAGGTGACTGGAGGGCTGGCAGTTACCTCCGCTATTCAGCGGGGTAACGCAGCTAGCGATCTGGGCACATTGGCTCATTGCAGCGGCATAGATGATGTTTTTAATGTTTAGTTTTTAGTTTTTAATTTAGATTAGAGAATTTTTTTAAGAAATTGTATATATTATTACAATTAAATATTCATACTATTTTATACTACAACATTATATAATACAACACTAAATTAATAACAAAATAAAATCATATCCATACATAATATTCAACATCCGCTATGTGTACAATGCCTATGTAGTACACTAGTACTACATAGGTGTTATACTGTTACAAGCAGCTTAGCTTTGTAGCCGTGTGTAGTTTGCCCATCGGCGTAGCAAAACCGTAGCACGTAGGTAGCTACGTAGGCTTTATTTCTAACAAGAAAGATAGTTACTAAATCGGTTTTTCTCACTGAAAACTTTAAAAGGCTTTCAAAAAGACATTTTATTCAAAAAGTCTTCAATGAAGCGATATAGCGTAACTTTGTAACCATAATATATAGTTTACCCCTCGGTGTAGCAAACCTTAGCTCGTTGTCAGCTACGTAGGCGTTTATTTTTAAAGAAAGATATGATCTAATTCGATTTTTCTCAATGAAAACTTTAAAAGGCTTTCAAAAAGACATTTTGTTCAAAAAGTATCCAATGAAACGATATAGCGTAACTTTGTAACCATGTATAGTTTACCCATCGGTGTAGCAAAACCATAGCTCGTTGGCAGCTACGGTAGGCGTTTATATCTATCAAAAAAGATAGTATCTAATTCGGTTTTTCTCACTGAAAACGTCAAAACGCTTTCAAAAGACATTTTATTCAAATTGAAGCGATATAATATTTTCTTTGAATTATTGCGAGGTTTACGATGTTTTCTTTTTATATAAGAACGAATACTTATTTTTTTCCTTATTCATTTATGTCCAAAATGCCTTTGAATTTAATTTGGTGTAGGTAAAGTAGCATAAAATTCACGGTAATCTAAGAATAGCCAAAAGCAAAATAAAATATATACATAATCCAAAACATTTTTTTATTCGACAGTCGAGACTCATTAAAAAGTTAATAACGGCTACTATTGATGTGAAATGACTGAACAGTAATTGAGAATTCATGTGCTTATTTAAACACGTCACGAAATATTGTTATGAATGATACGAAAAATAGAAAGAATTGTCCCGGTATATTTTTATCATAAATATATCTTTTATAAGTGATTTTGACTGTTTGGCCTAAATAGTGATGAATATTTATTAACCCTGATTTAAGGCTAGCGATAAATCTAGCGAACAATAGTGGCGTGTGGAATTTAATGAACTAAATGTCGCTTAAACACTGAAAAATCTGAGTGGAAATTCCACTTTGGTTCTTCTACGTTGATAAGACAGCTGCAACTATTTCAGCCAGTAAAGGGTATCGATAGTCAACTGGATATAATACGGCATAAGTGAAACTCCACTCGCATAACTCTAGGTTGGTCTCTAAGCCTAAAACCTAAAGCAAATCTACGGCTAAGTGAAATTCCACGCGCACAACTCTAGGTTTGTCTCTAAGCCTAAAAAATAAAGCAAATCGCAAGGGCAGTGTTAGTACCAATTTTCAAGCATATATAAGTTTTTTTTTAAATTTCCACACGTAATAAATAATATTAAAATTAGACGGCGGATAATCCCATGGAGGTCACCGCTCCAAAGCTGTGAAGTTCTTTTCCGCGTTTCATGTACCTACTATTTTTTTTGGGAAACGGAACTTTTTGTTGGTTCAGTAAAAAAAAAATTCTGGAGCGTGGGTGCGGTAATAATGTAGCCCCGAATGATTAAAATAAGACATCCGGAAAAAACAAAATCTTATCTTATAATTTTATTTATAGGAGTTCACAAATTCGCAAGCATTAACAGTTACAATATATATATAGACTGTGTATTGCCTACTGACTGTATACTATGAATTTCAACTGACAAGATTATCGGTAGGATACTACTGGATATAGGTACCTCATATGTCTAGATTTTAATTAATTTCACCGTTTTAATTTCTGAAGAATTCAAACAAAAATAATACAAGTATTAAAAAATTACATTTTGCTAAAAATGGCGGTGCTCTTCTAAGTTAAAAAGTTATCGCTACAATACTCTATGGAAAAAAAGTTGTAGATCAAGGTAAAAAGAAAAGTTAATCTTCGTAACAACCTTGATAGCGTTTCGGCAGTGGGTAGGCCGTAATGGTACTGGGATCTGATTTAGCGAGCTATAAATTGGGATTGCCTTTCTACATGCAACTCCTTGGAGGCCAGGCAACTATTGAAACATTTATTGCTCATCCCAGATAGCTTTAATTAATTTTCAAGGTTTTATTTATACAAATATCTTCAAATTAAAAAATATCACTTTAATATTCATTTAATATTAAGAAGGTTAGCGTCCCTAATCTTAGGTATCTGGTATTATTTCTGAATACCCATTCTTAGGAGTGGAGGAGGAGCAAAATTTCAAGTGTCTAAACCCAGCGGCTTGAGATGGCTGTTGATATTATGTAAGACTTTTTCATTAAGTCTAGAAATACGCCACAAGCATTGAAACCTATAGCATGTTTATTTTTTCGAAGTATTTGTACTGGGTTTATATGATCACAAATATAAGACTTTGATTTGATTGTATATTGATTTGACTGTATTGTGATATTGATGACATGGGTAGGTGTGGTATATTGACGTGCTAAAACATCTGTTGCATATCACATTCCACATTGTTTGTGGAAATACGGGTCCACGTGTATACAGGCTAATGTTATATAAGGCATATTATTATTTAACCATGTTATATAGTGTTACGCACTATTATAGACTGTACACTGAATTAAGTGACTGGCATAACCACGACTTTGGCAGCATATTGAAAATCGTCAACAAATTTCATAATAATTTGACATCTTACTGCCTATAACGTTCTTCAGGAGATGAAAGCCAACGGGGCGTTCCGTAATGTCTTAAATTTATCAGCTCCCGGAGCTCTGTTGCATTATTTCTCCTCAGAAAATATTTTTACAGTGTAGTCGTAAGTTAATAAAAATACGCTATGAATTTATGATAAGATTATGTTTTTACATAAAATCAAGTCACGGTTACCTACAGCCGTATTTGATATTAAATCTATACTAATATTAGTATTTCAATATAAATGCGAAAGATTGGATGAATGGATGGGTGGATGGATGAATGAATATTTGTTACTCAATCACGCCAGAACGGCTGAACGGATCTGGCTTAAATTTGGCACGGAGATAGATTATAGTATGGAATAGCACATAGGCTACTTTTTATCCCAGAAAATTAAAGAGTTCCCGTGGGAATCAAAACCTCAAACCACGCAGTCGTCTGCGTGTTTTGAGGTTTTTGGTTTTCGTCGTTTTTGGAGTCACAGGCATCAACTAGTTTAGATAATATATACCAAAGTGTTTACGTGAAAATCCTATCACTGCTTCAAGTGATTTCATTTATTTATTGTATCCATCAATACTCTGGCCGAAATATTGACTTTTTAGTCCTCGTATTCGGCCGTTACTAACTTAGGTATCTAGAATTTGTTAAGATATGTCAAGAACAATCTAATGCACAGAAGCACGAATCTTATACTTGATCGTTTTAAAAATGAAACACAGTTTTAAAATAAAATGCGGTTAGTTTCAACGATTTTCCGTTGTATTGGAGTAGGTCGGATGTAAGAGGGAGTATTATTTTTAGAATCTTTTCCAATGGCCTTGTGTTCCTATTATGTCAAGAGGGTTGAGACGTAGTCAGCCGGGTTCGAGTTGTAGGATTTTTTTCTCATCTATTTCGATGAGAAGGGTTTCAACGTGACAATGAAGAATCGTCAAGTACATTGTTGCGAGTGGTTCCGCATATTGAGTGATTTTCATTATATTTTATTAGGTGATGCCCGTGACTTCGTCCGCGTTGATTGAGCTTTTTATTTTCGCGGGTACTTCTTAGATTTCCGGGATTTCCAATATTTTCCGGGATGTAGTATTACAAAAATATTAATTTATTTTAACAGTCTACAAGATAATTTTGCTTCAAAAGTTATAAGTAGAGTTCTAAGTTGCGAATTAAACTTTAAGCTTTTGCAAGTTACTCAACTGTATTTGTTTGTGGCGGTGTTTACATTTGCTTAGTTCACTAGAAAAGTGGAGGAACTGCGGGAGGATATCTCAAGCGAGCGCGTCTTAAGTTGCGTCGCGACGAATGCGTGTGTGGGTCGCGGCACCCCGCTGGGCGCGATGGTGGTTGGGGCGGGGTGTATCGATCCCCGTGGGGCGCGTGCGCCGCAGCCGCAGGTGCGGGCGGTTGGGCTCGCAACTCCACTCAGTGTCACCCGCGCAGTCCGCAGCTGGCCGCCAGGCGAGCGACTGCCTTGACCCCGCACGTCGTTCCGCCCACACCGCAACGTTTGACATTTCAGACGCAGCGCGCGACAATATTACAACCTCAAACGTCCTTACATGGAATTGCTTCAGTGTCATTTTGGAGCTGCTGAACACTGAACAAATTATTATCCAAAGACTATTATTATTAAATATTTTAGACTTTACCGCTATAAACTGAACACTTTTGGTGTAATTTAAATAAATGTACTGATGTTTTAGAACTAATGGATTGAGTAAAAAAAGAAAAAAATATTGTGAAGTGTTGACTCGAAAATGTAAGTGTCGTTTCTAGTGATCGTGTAAGTGACTGAAAAAGACCCGAAACTTGTTCACGAGTTTACGGCTCGTTAATTCGGAGGAAATCCGGAGATCTTCGCTTGCTTCCGCTCATCGGTGATAAATTTCACGACAAACGGTAAGAGCATGTAGTGATAAGGGCCGGGTGCGTTATCAAGGTGGGCGGGCGGCAAGAGGGCGGTGTATAAAATATCTTCTCGAAATCAATGGTAAAAATTAGCTACTCCATTCGTTCTGCTATATATATTAATAATAACCTTGATAATACTGGATATCTGAAAGTACATAACTATTAGTTTATTTTCGTTTTATTTAATCAAAATTGACTTCATTGTTTTATATTAAATACCAATTATTTAGTTTAAACTTTTTGATTGTATTAATAAAAATATCATCGTCTGGCGTAAAAATTGTGACCGTTCATATTGGTTTGGTGACTAAGTAGGTATTATTTCTAGATCTGCACACATTTTTTTTTAAATATTAAAATTAAAATCATTATAGCATTATCAAATTTTCTGCATTATCGAGCAATATTCGCGGATTACGATAATATTATATTATAATCTTGTATAAGTATAGTATTCAACAACAGCGTGGGGTAAAAATCAATTGACATGAGCCATTTGAAAAAGATTTAGTATTAAAAACTTAACCTACTAAGAAAATTATATAGCTAAAGCAAGAATAATAAGAGATAAGCCAGTTTATGTAAATCAAATTCCAATATCTAAAACGAAGTAAAAAGTAAAAAAAATGTTGGTAGTAAGTATATGAAAAACGTAATATATAAAGGCGAGAACGTGCGGGTCAAAAAGTTATACAATTACTTACTTCAAACTTTTACAACTCGCACCCCCATTGCTGATATGAACTTCGCAATGTTCATGACAAAATATTTATATAGTAAAAAATATATAAATATACAGCACTTTTACTGTAATAGTTTTATAATACTAGCTGATGCCCGCGACTTTGTCCGCGTGGTTTAAGTTTTTTTGATTCCCGCGGGAACTTAATTTTCCGGGATAAAATGTAGCCTATGTCACTTTCCATGTCCTCAACCATATCAATGCCAAAAATCACGTTACGAAACCCATGAACATTTTGTATGGGAAAATCAAGGGTAAATGTTTTTTCTTTTATTTTATTTTTCCGTTAATTTTCCAATATTTTTAAGTTATTCTGCTATTCGGGACGGAGAGAAATACAACAAATCAAAAACCATGAAAATCGGTCCAGCCGTTCTAGAGTTATAAGTGTTCGAACAAACCCGACTTTGTTTTATATTTAAGAGATTCTACGTACCTACGTACTTTGGATCGCCTTAATTGAAAACCGCGCCGTTTTGTAATACGGCGGTTCCATGTTTAGCCAGATTGTAATATTCCTGAAAGAACGTCCGCCGCATTGAATCAGAGCTTTGCGTTCTTCGAAGTGGCTAGCCGTTATGTAAAATTCATGAGCCACCGTTTTGTAAACCAGCGTGAAATGAGCTCTAGATCTTAATGAGAGGGTTTTCTGGCGGAGCCCATTTACTTTTCGTGGTCGCTCTACAATGCAGCCAAATTGTAGAACGTATAGTAACGAAATGCGGACTTGTAGGTCAAACCCCCGCATTACAAAACGGTGTGTTTCTTCTACGATTTGGACAAAAAATAAACACATTAAGGGCGTTTTTATATTTAGATAAGAAGAACATTTACAATTTTGTGGTTTCGAATGAAGAGTAAAATATACAAATAAAATGAAACTACAACTTTTCTAAAATTCTGAAAGTGAAAATTTATTTCCTAGCAGTACATCTTGTTCGAGTGTAAATCGCGTTCAAGTTGTATAAAGGAATTTCAATCCATTTCATTAGCACCTTTCTCTTTAAATTCAGAGGTTCTAGGTATAAGCACAGAATAGTACGGTATAAGTACAACGTACTGTTACTTATTCTGTGATATAAGTACCTATCTAAGGTAAGAAATTAAATATTAGTGTTTTCTTGTTTAACGGTGAAACATCGTGAAGAAGCCTGCATGCCTAAGACTTCTTTATACCTAATGTTCTCAAAGGCGTATGAAGTCAGCCAGTCCGCACTTGGCTAACGTGGAGGACTGCGACAAAACTCTTCTCATACTCAGAGTATAGACGCGTGCTCAGTAGTGAGCCGGCAATGGGTTGAATTGAGCGAGAGTGAGTGAAGGTAAGCAAATCGCAGGATGAGTGTAAACAATATTCATGGAAATCTATGAGAATCTTGGCATGCATTTCTAACGAAATTCTGTAGTTCAATTTGTAAAAATATCGTTATCATTTACATTTATCAAACAGCTAATTCAAGCTATTTTAGATGCTTACAAATCGAAAACCAATATGCCTATGAACTCCTTAAACAATTCGAGCAATTTACATTTCAACTTTCAAGCTCTCAAATTATTACTATTTTTAAAGCAAACTGGTCTCTATACGATAAGAAAGATCACCATAGTAATTATCTCAACGTGTACCTACTAGCTGATGCCCTCGACTTTGACTCCTTAATTTTCCGTGATATAAATATTCCGGCCTATGTCACTCACCAGGACCTCAACTATACCCATGCCAAAAATCACGTCGATCCGTGGCTCCGTTGCGGCGTGATTGAAGGACAAACCAACAAACAAACATACTTTCATATTAGTATGATGACAGTTATTGGTTTTAAACTGAATAATGTTTCCGAATGTTTTAAGCGGAAGAGTAAGTAACGGGTGAAATGGAGGAAGGAAGCATTGTTCAAACACGCATAGAGGATTGTTCTGTCCATAGACATAGAATTTTTATGGTTCTGTCCGTGATTATGCGCAGTGACGTAAAAATGGGTTGAGAGTTGCCGGAGCAAATTGTCAGATTGCACAACGAGCACATGAAATTGTTTTTTTTAATTGAAGCAATTCGCACCCCAAAAACATTTTTATGGTTCAATAAATATTAACAGATTTGTCAACTGCTAGATTTAGTAGGTACATAGTAGCTGATGCCAGCGACTTCATCCTCGAGGATTGAGGTTTTTTTGGGTTCCTCGGGAACTCTAATTTTCCGAGATAAAAAGTAGCCTATGTGTTAGTTATTTCAGACTAATCGTTCTCGTTCTCGTAATCGGCGTGATTGACAACATCCATTCATCCTTCCATCCAAACTTTCACATAGTATTAGTATAGAAGTATAGGTACAGTTCGCGCGCGAGTTGAATGCAGAGTAAATTTACATGTCACCATATAATTATTTACTCTGTATTCAACTCGCGTGCGTACTATATTGACATGATCTCCCTCTACTCCCCCTAGCTGACTCGCCCTGGCTTAGCTAAGACAGACTTATCTTACCTTCTGAAAACCGCATTGAATTATAATAAAAAGTTATGAGTGAATACACAGACAATCTCGTAATGAAACTTTTCATGATGTAACTTAAATAATTTACTAGATAATGTCCGCTACTTCATCAACGTTAACTCACGCTGATGAAGTAGGTTCCTTTTAGATTCCTGCGGAATCACTTTAATTTTCCGGAAAATATAGCCTATGCGTTATTTCAAGTTATAAGCTATCTCCATACCAAATTTCAGCTACATTTGTTCCGTTACTTTAGCGTGGAGGAGTGATAAACATCCAAACATACAAACTTACAAACATCGAAACTTTCACATTAAATAAATTAGAAAGATAAATTACGTTGCATAATTAAAAGAATTCTTTCCAAAAAACCGACTTCCAACGCCACTGTAAACTAAAAATAATTTTTATTTCTACCCACTATGTTGAAGTCGGGCGGGTATAACAAGGATAAGCAAAGTTGACGCATCTGGCTCGCCCGAAAAGAATTTTTATTTTTAACTTTTTAGTGTCAGGGTTGAGGATTTGAAATCAGGATTTTTTATGGGACCACCTCGAGAGCTTCCTCTAACGACTGAAAAAAACATTTTTGAAATCGGCTTACAAACCACGGAGATATGCGGTAACATACATTAAAAAAAAATACGCGCCGAATTGAGAACCTCCTCCTTTTTTGAAAGTCGGTTAAAAAACCGAAACTATTCAAAAATCCTACGCCAAAACACTGAAATAAGGTATGTAGTAGTTGTAAAAGGAAATAAGTAATACCAACACTCGGTTTCACGTACTATTTCCGCGTACGATTGCAAGTGTGATAAGCTGAATACAATTTGCTCTACACCCCGAGCCTTTGGTAAAAACTGCAGAGTTTCAGATTGTTTGAGAATTTATATTTTGTTAAGCTTTTCCCCGAAATTCATCCATTTGTAATACAGGTTCTTTTTATCTGTCATAATAGATCTAGCCTAGCTCAATTAAATTCTGTCCGGGCAAACACAAATTTTACACAAACATCCATATATTATCCGTATTTATATTAAGAACGCGAAAGTGTGTCTGTCTGTCTACTACGCTTCCACGGGCCATCCGTACAACTAATTTTGATGAAATTTTGGTATAGGGGTAAGTTTTATGCCGGGGTAGGACATAGGCTAGGCTTTTTACCCCGAAAAATTCAAGAGTTCCCGCGGTAATCAAATAACCTTAATCTACATCTTCTAGTTTCAAATTAAAGGAAAAAAGGGAGTTAATATTTTGAGAAGAGGACGAAGATTGAAGGAAATCACCAGTTTAGTTTCATTGCAATAAATCAAATGTGTGACAGTGCTGTTACAATTGGGTATTTGATGACAAGTCAAATCAGCAACTTTTTTTCAAACAACAAAACGCGCTCTTAGAATGGGATGTTGCATGAAATACTGAACAGTGACGTCATAAATATTCGATGCACTTTTTCAATTCGATATCGATAGTTTAAAATAGTTTTCAAACAAAACTAACAGGGGACGTGGATGTTACGACTTTTTTAATAACCACTAAAAATAATTTATTAGAATAGTTGTCAAGGGTTACGTACTCGGTGCAAAGTAACTAACACTATCAGTTTACGTGGTCCCATTTTATAGCCGAGGATGCTAAAATAGTCAGTCGATTTTAAATAGATTTATCTATTCCATTTTACTGCGAAGGTTTTAGGTTTTTAAATGAATCTTATCGAATAAGGTAGAAATACGTGACTTGTAGACTAGTGTTCATTTAGATATTTTAACGATTTACGTTAAATAAATCTTTGGTAAAAACCCAGTACGTAGGATTAAAGGCATATTGGATTTATTTCTTGGAGTTAGACAATTGATAGCTTTCGTAATTTACACTGACCCCTTTTATGTTCAGTGATTAATGAACAAGTTTTCTTCTGGTTTCAGGGTAAAGTGTAGATTGAAGCAGAACTTTTATTAAGAATTCAAATTAGTCACCAAAAATGCCTAGATGTCTTGCTCAAATTATCAACTAAAATAAAAAAGCATATTCATCCTGAAGGCGGTGGCGTTTGACATGCACTGATTATTATAATAAAAATATATATTATACTGAAAAAAACGGTCTTTAACAGCTACAGCCATGCAAAAATCAAGGCGATCCCTCGCTGCTTGATTATATTCGTGATTTTATGATGATAAACACACAATATAACTTAACTAGGATATAGATTAAAAAAAAAATAAAAAAGGCACAACCGCTATAGATGTAATTTTAGATGGTGTGAAAATTTATTTCCGGCTCGTCGTTGAAATATCTTTAGTGCGGTTGCGGACAATCGGTAAAGGCCGGGGATAGTAGGATTACGTCCTTTTCACTGACCTCTTTTTGCGTTCAACCTTCAAATGTTCTAGAATACAGATTTAAGTCACAACTTAATGAGGTCGCAGATGTTATATAACTTTACTTTTAATTGATATATGTCATCTGATATTCTGGCTTGGTTTTCGAGTCACTAATATATTATATTACAATCGGTTCGGATGCAGCGCAGAAAGAGCCCTAATTTATACCTAACCTTTACTTCACCTTTTTTCTTGGTAAATTTTAATAGCGAATTGGGCTTTTAGGTATTAAAACCTGTATATATATTGACCTGTACATTATGACTTATGAAATTCATAAAAAAAATATAAATTCAACAAATAAATGTACGATTTGTTGAGTCCATGGTTATACAATAATTACTTGAAAAAAGATATGCGCCAAATTGAGAACCTCCTCCTTTTTTAGAAGTCGGTTAAAAATACGATATTATAAATTGTATTGCTCTTACAAACATAACATTCTAAATGCGGTCGATGCTTTTGATGTGGTCATAGAGATCTGCAATAGTGATAAAGAAAAAAAAACATTCAAACAATGGAGAAAAGCACTCTGACAGATAAAATATCTCGTTACTTTTTATAACTTCAGAAAATAAAAGGGAGAATGCCCAAGGGACCTCGACATTTTCATCAGTACCTAGTCTTAGCTAAATAGGAATAAGTACGGGGACGTTTTATCTGCAGACAAGACCCGGAGCTTGTCTGGGAAATAAATCTTTCCATAATGCGGTACGTTCAATTTTGTGTGAAAATTAGGGGCATATTTCTTATATCTTTTCTTTGGGCCTCGCCTCGATTCATATCACGTTGCTAAACTCACAAAACAGAGAAAATTCACTGTTTTCTTTAGCATTTGTTGACCCAAATGCGAAAAAGGACGCTATCTTGTTTCAATATATTTCACATTGTGAGACTAAATAATGACGTAACTACACTGATATTTTAGAGAAATTATTGTGTATCTTTTCAGCCGCAGCCTGGAGTAACAAAAAAAGTTTTTTTGGTTTCGTCTTTATATCAAAACATTTTTAAAGATATTCGTTTATTGGTATTCCACAGGCATTATTGCGTATTGAATTATTTCACGTGGGATTCCTGCCTGTTATATTATTCAGGCCGCAATGCGAGCTATAGAAAGGTGTTAAAGAGTGAAATGGTAGAGTGAATGAATGGATATGCAAACGAATCGAACTATTCAGTTACCTACGTCTATAATTTCTACGGCAAATAAAAAAATGAATGAAAAATCTACCTTTTTAATGAAGTTTGCATTGCTATGTAACTTTTCACAAGTGTTTTAGCACTATGTCAAGGAAAGATAAGTACATAAGTTGTACTTTCATATTTGAAATAATTTTTAAATTTTTTTATTGTTACCTACTCTCGGAAAGAAGTGGTTTCTACGATACAGGGAATCCTAGTGTGGAAACCACTGCCCCAATAGTTCTAACCGAAAGTATTGTAATGTTTTTCAAATAATTAAAATAAATGAAAAAAAAAGATTGTAACTGAAAGTAAATAAATAAATCAATGGAACTTATTTGAGACTAATTATTCTTCTATCAAACTAAAATACCTAATTACTATATCGGTCTAGTAAGCTCGGAGAAGTAGGTGGTTGTACATAAAAATAATCATAAAAAATATACAGAAATATACTGCTCTTCTTGTTTCGAAGCTGGTTAAAAATTATACGGGTTTCCGGAATTCCTTAGCTCCATCTTTGACTTTTCGGACTCATTTATTTTTAAAGATATTTTGTCTTTTGCGATGGCTGCTTCATTATGATTAAATTAGGCTGTAGCAAAATATTTGATGTCTTATAATTGGACAGCCATTTTGATTATAGTTAACATTTTTGCATAAAATAATTTGTTTCAGGATTTACATTTTCATGTAAAAAGATCATTTTTAATTGGTGCCCTTTACTTTTTCTGTTGAAATGAAATCTTCATTTCATGTACGACAAGTTGATAAATCTTCACCGTAGAGTTGATTAAAATATATGTGTTTTTAACTGTTTCCCGTTTGGGTATATTTAGCCTTATAAATTAGAAATGTTTCAATATAAAATGAAACATTTTAATTGACGCACCAGACGTGACATAGTTACTTTTCGTTTTGTATTGAAAATAGGCTTTTGCGTGAAAAGCTTTGAAGGATTTTCTCCTTCAATTTTGCAGCCATCTATTCCAGTCACGCGTGTTACTCTGTTTATACACATTCGCTTTGGCGTAAGCAAATAATGGGGTAACTTCTTGAGTTTTCCCGAAAGGGGTACGCTTTTACACGACACTCCAGTCATTAAAATAATGTGTAATTATATCACTGGTTTCGCTTCACAAAATTCATTAACTGTTCAACTTTTATGAACGCGATGTATAATTTGTGAAATGGAAATAAAGTTTATATACATACTGTATATTTTGGTGAAGTCTCTCTTTTACTAACACTTTTTGATTCTCTTTTAGACGACCTCCATGGCGCAGTGTTAAGCGCTGTTGTTTTAACGTGCGAAGGTCACGCGTTCGATCACCGGTAGGGTCAATATAGGAATTTATAATTTCTGAATTTTCTCTGGTCTGACCTGGCTTCGGCCGGGGGCGAATTACTACCCTACCGACAAAGACGTGCCGCCAAGCGGTATGATGCCGTGTAGAAACCGAATAGGGGTATGGATTTAATATAACTGCCATGTCCGTCCCTAACAGGTTAGCCCGCTACCATCTTAGACAGCATCATCATAATCATAATCATAATCATAATCATTTATTTTTTGCCAGAATATGGTACATGCAACATTTTGACATAGGTGTTAATAAAGTATTGAGTCCACATATCCTGCCAGGTTTGGCGTGCAAAATTATTTTTATATGCTTAATCTAAAAAATAAATTATTATTTGACTATTAAACCCCGATGAAAGTATACAAATATTCAGATTCATTATAACAATTAAATTACAACATTATTCATAATACGTTACATATGTCACAAATAAAATAACACCTAAAATAATAATTAAAAGCCAAATTAATAAGTTAAAATTAAGAAATTACAATAAATTAAATGTCAGACAATAATAAATACCATAATTACGGAAATTCAGTTAAACTTTTCAGTTAAGTAATCGTCAGTTTTGTAATATAGCTTATCTAAGAGCAAGTCAAATAAGGCTTTCTTAAACCTTGTAAAAGGGAAACTTTTAATTGAGTTGGGCAAGTGGTTAAAAATGCGGACTGCCATGCAGTAAGCATTTTTACTGGTAACAGCCAGCTTCTGCGTAGGGATGCATAACCTGTGGTTCAAATGCTTATTTCTAACACTTTTTATTGCACTTTCGATTTTGAACAGGTGTGGGTTTTTCTTTACAAATATACACATTTCGTAAATGTATAAGCTTGGCAGTGGTAACACTTTAAGGGATTTAAACAGTGGTCTACAGCTGTGAAGCATGTCTACGCCATACAATGCCCTAATGCATTTCTTTTGTACTTTAAATGCCCTTTCCCATTCTGTTGAGTTACCCCACAGTATAAGGCCATATCTTAAAATGGAAGACACATATCCATGGTATGCCATGAGAGCGGCTTCATGTGTTGTTGTCTGTTTAAGACGCTTTATGACATATACAAATTTATCCAATCTATTACATACTCCTTGGATGTGAGCTTTCCAGTTACAGAACTTGTCAATAGTTACACCTAAAAATTTTACTGATTCAACATTATTAATAACAGATACATTATACTTAATATTATAGTCAAAACCACTACAGTTGTGCGTTACGAATTGTATGAAATTGGTTTTTTCTAAGTTAATTTGCAAATTATTTTTGTTTAACCAGTCTATTATTTTAGTCAGGGAATCGATCGTTTCTTTTTCAATGTCACGTTTGTTTTCACATTTAATAATCATTGTTGTGTCATCAGCAAACAAAATGCATTCATGTTTGATTACGTCTGGCATGTCATTAATGTATATCAGAAATAGTAACGGTCCCAATACGCTACCCTGCGGTACTCCATACGCATTATGCCTAAAGCTAGATTGAAATTGACTCCTTTGATTCCCAACTGTCTTTGTTACCTCCACACATTGCATGCGGTCTTTAAGGTAACTTTGTATCCAATCTAGAGGTTTTCCTCGAATACCATATTTGTATAACTTATCCAAAAGCAACTTGTGGCAGACAAAGTCAAAGGCTTTACTCATATCTAAAAATACTGCAAGCGGATATACTTTTTTATTGAAGCATTCCGTTATAGTTTTTATGAGAGAAAAACATGCTAAGGTAGTGGAGCTACCCTTTCTAAATCCATACTGAGAACTTTTTAATAAATTAAACGTAGTGAGAAATTGGTACATTTTGTCATTCATCACCTTTTCAAACACTTTAGACATTATAGGAATTAGTGTGATTGGTCTGTAGTTTCCAAGCACACGTGCGTCGCCTTTTTTATGTATTGGTTTTACTATAGATTTTTTTAATCTAGTGGGAAACTTCCCTTGCTCAAATGATAGATTAACTAAGTAGGTCAATGGGGTAGCTAACACTAATGCGCATTCTTTTATCACAGCAGTATTTAGCATATCGTAACCTGCTGATTTTGTGTTTTTTAGTGTTTTCAATGTTTTTATTATATCCATTTCATTTATTGGTGTTAAGTATAAACTGGTATTGTGATTCGGGATTTTAGGTTCGTAAGTCAGTGTATTATTTAAATTTTTGTTAGTCAAGTTGATAAAATAATTATTAAAATGTTCGCATATAATGTCAGGACTTGTATAAGCTATTCCATCTACTGAGATTTCGTCAATTTCGCGTTTGCTTGTCTCATTTTGGAGAGAATTTTTAACAACTTTCCACGATGCTGCGCATACATTTGTTGATTTTTGTATGTATTTAGTAGCACCGAGTTTTTGAACTTGGAGCAGACATTTTTTTAAAATATGAGTGTATTTGTGATATTTATTTTTATTTAGGCTTTTATTGTTTGATGAATATAAATATTTAAGATACATTTTTCGCTTTATTATAAACGATTTTTTTAGCCCTTTACTCATACAACTACTTTTTAACAGTTTTGGTTGAATTTTTACTCGAACTTTTGGGAAACATAATTCGAAAAAGAGAGTAAGTAAGTCATGAAAAGTGTTAAATGCACTGTCCATCACTTACCGTCAGGTGAGATCGCAGTCAAGGGCTAACATGTAGTGGATAAAAAAAAATTACGTATACTCTATTGTTTCTGTAATGAAATATGACATCCATACTAATACTAAAAAATCGAAAGCACTTTTGTATGTCTGCATGTCTGCTACGCTTTAACTGTCTTTTCTGCCAATTTTGATGAAATTTGGTTTAGATATGGGCCATAGGCTACTTTTTAGAATGTGCGGACGAAGTCGCGGGCTTGTGGCGTCATCTAGTATTATCTTAAAATAAAATATCTATTGTGTTATAAATGTGGGGTATCCATAATTGCACACTTATTATATATTATATGAGAGTGCAAGAAAGGCAACCATCAGAAAAAGTGAAGGCCATGGAGGTCGATTGTTAAGTAACGATAACACGTTTTTGAACGACCATATCTAGTGAAAGGCCCATCAGCATGCGGGAAGACTATCACCACCATCATCAGTGGAGAGTGTAGCACCAACCTATTACTGAATCAGCTTTTCAAGCGATAGTTACCAAAAGTGCAGCTATCTCTTAGTCTATTAGTTTTATCGTATTTTTTTTATCGACACTAACGCCCACTTGCACAAGGCCTTAAAATGATTTAGTTAAATATTTTTATGCTGTCCCATTTTGGCAACTAAAATATGCATTTACCAAAAAGGGACAGCATTACAAAATTTTTATAGAAATATCTCTGTGAGTTTCCGTCTAAACAGACGATACAATATTATCAGTTAATTTTTTTTACAAAATGTTACAAAAAACACTCAAAGTTTAACCAAACTAGCAGGAGTTTCTCAACGCTTTCTGATGTGGTGCCCACTTCCGCTTCATGGCTTGTTGAGCTATAATAGGTATAATCTAGTTTTCCTAGCGTATAAAATCTTAATCAAGTCGCAGAAACTTTCTTGGATTGCGACACGCTATGCTCGGCGCTTTAGACGCTTTCTCAGGTAAGATTTTTCACTCGTATCACGAATATTAGTAATAACGTGCCATACATTTCGAATAGTCCGAAAGAAGAGAAGAAGAGAAAGAAGAGAAGAGTTACGCGTTTCCGCAAGAAGCCACTTGTTTACATTTTTGGTAAGTTAAAGAACAATATAAAATGTAGTTAGTAGGATTTTATTTTCTACCTTCTATTTAAGAATTTATGATTTGGTCAAGTAGAGATCCTCCGAATCTGACATCACCTAAGACTTTAATCTTGGTTATAACAAAAAAAATTGGCAGTCATAGCGATTGCCTTTCTAATTCTAATTTACAAATTAAAAAAAAAACAAAATAATAATATTAATAATAACCACCCATGGAGGGAGTCACCCATGCATAGAGAGGTCATAGAATGTGATAATGGACTCACTCCCCTATCTCAAAATCGAGTGGCAGGCGCCGGTGGTACTTAGCACCTCTGACCGGGAGACCGTATGGAAAGAGAAGAGTTGCACGGACGCTTTTTTAAAGCTCTTAATGAGCCACACGTCGATAAAAAAGCGTCCGTGCGATGGCTGCGCTTCGGTGACCTCTTTGGGGAAATCGAAGGTTTTGTCTGTGCGATACAGGATCAGGTAGTTAAGACGCGGAACTATCAAAAGAACATTCTGAAGGATGGTACTCACGACATCTGTCGAGCCTGTCGCCATCCAGGAGTCACTCAGACATGTGCTTTCTTTTTTGCCCGGTCAAAATAGACATTTAAATTTACAAAAACTCCGACAAAGCTGAATTTTGCTAGAGACCTTGGGTACACCAGTAGAAATAAAGTGCCAAAAATCTCCATCGATCACATGTGTGCTAAAAAAGTTATTCAAGGTGAAAAGTCAAAATTTTCGGTTTTTGGATTTTTCCGGGATAAAAAGTAGCCTATGTCACTCTCTCTGTCACGTCAACTATACCCATGCTAAAATCAAGTCAAGTTGCTCCGTTGCGGCGTGATTGAAGGACAAACCAACAAACAAACTTTTGCATTTCAAATTTTTGACATGCAGAAAATTGCTAAATTAGTTGTTGATTTTAAGACATCTTTCTTGTTATTTACAAAAATAATTTATATTGTGTGGTGGTACGGAACCCCTTGTGCACGAGTCTGACTCGCACTTGACCGGTTTTTCATAGAAGAGAAGAAAAAACATTTACATAAAACTGTCAGGCAAGTCTTGGTTTAGAAGTATTTTCAAGAGAGAGTAAATAAAGATTGCAAAATTCAAGAATCAATTAGTGGTGTAGCTTGTCATCCATAATTCATGACTACACTGGAGCACCTGTTGCAAAGTGGCCTTGACTGTCCACAAAGTTACATATTCCCTGGGACAGTCCGGTTGACAGCAATCTTTTTTTACTAGTGTCATGCTCACGATTTCGTCATCATCAATAGAGTATTTTTTATTTCGAAATACCTATATTAGTTAGACTTTCATAGAAGATCTCAATTCACTCTTGATTTAAATTTCGGTTCCCAAAATACAGTTTTTAGGTACCTACATGAAAGCAATCGGCTTTGCATTCAGCTGCTTAAATGATAATTTAATGATTTGTAGAACTGGTTAATTGGGCTATCTTTTGCAAAGAGTAAGAATTAGTTAAGAAAACTCTCTATTAACTACCTAAAACAAAAGTAAGTCGGGAGACCTTGGAAATTCAAAGATTGAATACTTGAAACAACAAACGCATTTCAAGTTATTATTATTATTGTAATTCTCACTGCTTTCAGCTTTAATGTTATAATTAACTTCATTAAGTTAATTAGACCTGACTCAAATTTTACACGAAATTTTACCCTAACAAAGCTAATTTGTAAAATTACGAGATAGGTATTCCTTGAGAATTGGAATAAATCTGTCGTATTATTTCGTACACCTTTTACAAGGACAAGTTGTCCTTAGGCTCTTAATGAGTATTTACGAATTACCTACTATCTCATGTCCGGTATGCAATGCAACTGAGCGCTGCTTACGTACGGGATAGGTATTGGGAATCTTGATGGACGTGATCGCTCGTACCTATGCTCTTTGTTCGGCCTACCAGAAGCGCCGGCTATATACGATCAACGTAACAAGAACCTCTGTTATATTTAATTGATGATGGAATTAAAAAAAATTCAGCACAACGCATTAATTAAAATTTAAGAAGATTACTTAGAAGATAGAAAGATAAGTAGATACTTTCTATGTTATCATATATAAAAATACTCTAAAATTATTAAATCATTTAAATATAGTCGAAATAAGGGCCTTCTTCATTCGTTTGTTTCGTATGCACGAAATATAAGCGATTAAAAGTGAGGTACACACAATATTCTAACTTTAGCTTATATATTTTACAATGCAATTTGTGCAGCTTTTTTCAACAAGGACGAGAGCCTTTGTGGCACTGTAGGAAATAACAACGAATATCTCGTATGGCTCTCACACGAACAACAAAACAACAAAGCCCCAACATGTCTGAGAAAGTTACTTTTCGCTGTAGCTTTGTTTGAATTCATTTTTAATTAGTCTTTATTTATTTTGCAAATGTAAATGCTCCAACTCACGTCCTAAACCCCTCTTTTGTTTTAATTACTTAAATACATTTTTAACCTTTTATGTGAATTATATAAATAAATTATTAAAGACTAGACCGCGTGAATTGATGTTTTTGATTCCCGCGGGAACTCTACAATTTTCCGGGATAAAAAGTAGCCTATGTCCTTCCCGGGGATGTAACCTCTATCTGTACCAAATATCATCAAAATCGGTTGAGTAGTTGGGCCGTGAAAACGTAGCAGGCAGACAGACAAACAAACATACTTTCGCATTATAACCTAAAAATACGGGATATATCCCCGAAATAGGCTACTTTTTGTTCTGCAAAATTAAAAGTAGTTCAGGCGGGAATCGAAAAAACTTAGTACACGCGGACGAAGTCGCTGGAATCATCTGGTATTAATTCATATTTTGTTTGCCCAACGCGATGTCTGCGCGTTTTCAGTTCAAAAAGCAGACTGTAGCATTTGTATCGATATAAACGCGCCCATATCGCGCATTGACAGCGCGTTGTCTGCGCGTATGAAATACACGTGCATAGCATAGGCTCTAGGGACGAGTGGCCTAGCTTTGACAACGCATTATGAGTCGATTGCGATTTTTGAGCAACCGTTGACCCAAGTCGCTAACTGGATGGGTGACCGAATTGGACGTTCAAATTGGTCCTTTTTGCTTCCTCCGTGCCTCGGAGAGCGCGTTAAGCCGTCGGTCCCATTTATTATCACTAACATCCAACGAAATAGAAGTATTAGTACTAAAATTACATCGGATAATAATCGTTACAAAACCTAAGAGTTTAATTAATACTCTTTGTCGAGTCCTATCCGGAAGGACGTGGGAACCCACCGCATTATTATCCCAAGAAAACTCCTACCATTATTTAATTAATAGAAAGGGGTCACGACCCTCAGTAATGAGGAATACGACGCAGAGAGAGCTCTAACATTCATTTTTATTTGTAATCTAGTTTTTTAAGCATTAATCGGATTATTTATTGATATTGCAGATCAAAGTATTATGAAACCAAATACCGGTTGTCACAGCAAGCTGTGCTCACAGATATTTAATGAACTGCCCGCCCGCGGCTTGGTGCCATCTCATCAATTGTCCCTGGCTTCATTAGTACGCAAGCCATTCTGTTGGGCCCAACGAACACTCCTATAGACATTGGAAAATGAGTAAGCATTTTTGTTTTTTGTCTAAATGAAACCGATCTTTGCTTTTGATTTTTGTGTTAGTTTTATTATTTCTCAGCTTCGATGGTATTAATGAGAGAAATCTTTAGAGAAAAATCTAAATCCTTGTTTCACAAAAGCCACTGTTTCTGAAGATCCATACTTATGATACTTTCAATATTATAAATGCGATAGTGTATATTCGTCTGTGTCTCTGTCTGTCTGCTACGCTTTCACGGCCTATCTGTTTAACCGGATTTGATGAAATTTGGTACAGGGATAGTTTTTATCCCGAGGAAGGACATAGGCTACTTTTTATATCGGAAAAAACATTATTCACGCGGATAAAGTCGCGGGTAACATCTATTAAATAATATATATAATTTCATTATCAGACATCCACACTTTACCCTAAATCTTCACACACTTCAATGTCCTAAATTGGTATGGGACACGGTTGACACTCAAGAAGAAGTATGTCCATGTCCCATTATGTCATGTCAACACTAATGGTGTGTGATGGAATTATTACAAATTAACAGCGCGGTACGAAGGGCTAATTAATCTGTTTGGTCATTCAAATGAAATACGCGAGGGGCAGTGATGTATGTGCTCGGAAATTAGAATCAAATTGAGAATTTTAGGTCCGCTCATTCAGCGCGCAAGCTGTTGCAAGCTAAATAAATGTTTGACTACGCCGAAAATGCGGTTAAATTTGGGAGTTATCTGGGGTGTGATAATTTATTCAGATTAATTACAACTTTTTGCGCGTGCGTATTATAAAAAAGATCGCGCAAAACATTTGTTTTTGTCCTAAAACGCTATAGGAAATGTGATTTGAACCATATTTGGCTTAAATATGTGAGTTAGAACAAAATATTAGAGAACCTATGCATGTGGTTCCAGATCACATTACATCTTCTTACTATATACTATACTATACTATACTATACTATACTATATACTATATTACTATATATATATATTATTAATATTATAAATGCGAAAGTTTGGATGTATGGATGTCGGAATGTATGTATGGATGGATGTTTGTTACTCAATCACGCCCCAACGGCTGAACGGATCTGGATGAAATTTGGCACAGAGATAGATTATAGTCTGGAATAACACATAGGCTACTTTTTATCCCGGAAAATTAAAGAGTTCCAGCGGGAACTACAAAACCTCGATCCACGCGTACGAAGACGCGGGCATCAGCTAGTATTTTATAAACAATCTACAACCAATTTAAGTACATATTAAAATATATTAAAAAGTGTTGAAACCTTACATTTGGTAACTAAATTAACACTAGAAAAGGTCAGACAAACAACTTTCTACCTTGTTCGACTTACGCCTTATAGCATTAAGACTAATCTAATCTACCAATCTTACCTCTCCTACGTGGGGAGTGTTTCTAAAGTTAGCCAAACTTCACGAGTTTGTACTCTTTTAAGAGCAATGAAGTTATTCGCATCGTATCCACAAGGATATGGTAGCATACGTGCCGTGGAGAACTAGTAAGTAGGTAACACCATCTTGGTCTTGCCCTACATCTGCCCCTTGATTGTGTATATATATGTATGTATGTTATGTATGGCACAATTTGGAAATAAATGTTTTTTCTTTCTTTCTTTCTTTTGTAAGGAAATCGTAATCGTTTGTCGAACAGATTATTTTTCGACCTGTTTAAGGAGTTCACAGATGCCTGCACATCTAAAAGCATGTATGAACTTCTTAAACAGTTCGAATAATACGTTTTAAGCTGCCAAATTCGCTTCTCAATCAATCAATCAATCAATATCATTTATTCAATATAGGTACACTGTAGGTACACTTATTGACGTTAAAAATTACTTAGGTACTTACAAAACATGAAACATGATGGTGATAATCGGTAACGGTATCTTAAAACTAAAGTTTCCAAGAGGGTTCCAAACGCGCCCTGGTCTGAGAAGAGCCCACAACAAACTCAGCCGGGTCTTTTTTTATTATCACCATCTCACAATAATCCATTAGAGCAAATTATAGCCAAGCTTCCTTGTCGTTTAAGTAGTCCTTTACATGGAAATAAGATTTTTTAATGAGTTTGTGTTTTACATTAACTTTGAACTTATTCAGAGACATCATCAACATGTCTTCTGGGAGCTTATTGTAGAAAAGGACACTGTTTCCAACAAATGAATTGCTAATTTTAATAAGCCTAGAAGCAGGCATTACAAGTTTATTTTTATTTCTAGTATTGACATTATTCTATTTAATCGAAGTCCCTATAATATAACACTTCTCCACTTTTTGTTTAATTGTGCCAAAAAGTTAGGAATAAAAAGAAGATTCTTTCAACTTTACAATCTATAAACTCATGAGCCCAATAAATAATAAGCTAAGCAATACAAATTAAATAACACTTAAAATTGATGTATACTTAGTAGATTTATTTTAAAATGTTACGTAATCGTAATCCATTAGAATATCGGTTTCCGTGTAGTACCTAAATACTAGGGGTTGATAGCGTGTACAATGTGGCTGGCCACTGACCGCAGTAGGCAATGGCAGCCCGAGAACTGTAGAGAAACCCTCGCTTTGTGTGGCGACTATTCTCATTTCATTATAGATAGCCTGAAGATATTACACTAAAACTAACAGATAGCCGTACCTATCTAATTTTATAACGACGCAGCCTTTTTGGTACCTATGACACAATATATGGTATCCTTATCACACCCTCGTATCTTATCCTTATATGGTATACTTATCAGAATGGAGTAACTTTAGGCTTATGAATATTAGGTTTATGAATATAAAATAGGCTAAATCTAAATCTGGAACCTCTGGCTTGGGCGGTAAACGTTCGCATAACTGGGCTGAAGTTTCTAATCTTAGTGACCAAGCTGTGCTCCAAACTGAAGATAAATTTATCCGAAGTTGGAACATTGACTAATCATTTTCTCGATCCCGGAACCCTAACCCATAAATTTCGAGAAAATCGTTTGCTGCGGTAATGTAAATTATGTAATACACAAGCGTTGCTATGGTTTCTGAAAATGGACAAGATTCTGTAGTAAGTACCTAGATCGTTTCTGCTATGTTAGTGTTTGTTAAAGTGGTTAGGCTCAAAATTTTTGGTTGCACGTTTCCTCTACCGGACAGCAATGAGTCCTGTCCACACAGTGCAATTGCCTGTCACACCTGCTTGATGTGGTAAATTTTCTATACCTGTCCTTTTCATGTCAACCCCGGAAAAGACTTAAAAGAAAGCGACGGCATCACAAAGTTTGACCAAATCTTAGGCAGCATTGTGCAAAACAGCCGTCTAAAAACTCGTATGTCGTCTTTGTATGTTACTAACGAGCGCACAATCAGAGAAGAATTTAGCAAAGCTTTCACTTACGTATGTTCTGGTCATTGTTGACACATTGTACATAAATAAATGGCTATATAAATCCTTTAGTAGGAATTCCTACAGGGTTTATTTTTACTCTATTGTTAGTAGATAATAAAACGATTTATTGCCGCTGGCTACTCGTGTTTACAATTCACGGGCATTCGCTCTCAAACGGCAAATTTCAATGCACTCGGAAGTAAATCTGTATCGAAGTAAGGAAACCTCCACAGTTGGCTTCACATTTGGAGCAGCCTGCATTTTCAAATAGTCTCATTGTCGAGCACTGTGTGATCGACCAACCGTAATCGAAGGCACGGCTTTTAATCGAGCAGCGTAGAAATGGCCGCTCTCAACACTCTTTTGTTCTCTATAAACAAAAGGCTTCAGGATTTTCAAGTTACTAAAGGAATACGAATGACAAAGAGGCGAAGATAGTAATGAGATACCAACTGTTATCATGCAGTAAAAATGCTTGTAATTTATCCCAACAACTTTAATTCACTTGTAAATATTTGCTTCACAAGGTGTAACATTGATGTAGAATTTTAGTACCTACCTAGGTGTAAGTAATCATACTAATATTATAAATGCGAAAGTATGTTTGTTTGTTGGTTTATTGGTTTGTCCTTCAATCACGCCGCAACGGAGCAACGGATCAACGTGATTTTTGGCATGGGTATAGTTGAGGACTTGGAGAGTGACATAGGCTACTTTTTATCCCGGAATAATAAGGAGTTCCCGCGGGAATCAAAAAAACTTGAACCACGCGGATGAAGACGCGGGCATCAGCTAGTTAAGATGATAAATGCGAAAGTGTCTATTTAAGTATCTGTTGCCTTGCCTAAACCCATGAAATTCAGTACAGATTTAGCTTGTATTCTCGGGACGAACTTTTTATCCCAGAAGATATGAGGACAAACACGAAGGCCGATTTCGTTTCAATAGAAAATATATTATTCCGAACTATGCTGAAGTAGCTTTAATGTTACCTGTTTAACTGTCTTGAACACATTTGAACAGCAATAAAGATTATTTTTACTTATTTATTTCATTTCATTTGAATTTGTCGCAAATTAAAGATGCCTACATGAAATTAAGAATTACTAATTTTCTTTTGCTTTGTAAAATACAATGAAAATTTCGGAGTGAAAACATCGAAAAAGATTTATTTTATTGGGACCGATTTTTAAGCAAATTCCGTTTCCGTCTGTGAAAATTGTCATTTTCTGTTTCATTAATAAGATTAAAAGTTATTAGAACGCAGAAAAGAAAAGCAATATCCGTTGGAATACTTGTTACGAGAAAACGAGAGCCGAGACCCATCCTTGGCGTCGCGTCGCTTTAAACAGTGCGAATGAAAAATTTCTCCTACCTATTAAAATACTAACGGGTTTTAGGAATAATTTACAAAGACTGTTCAAGTTTGTGGACGTATTATTCATGAAGCAGAAATGGTTCTAGTCAGCTTATTATTCATTTGTCTTCGTAAAGTATAATGAGTCAAATACTCAGTGAACTTTTATAACAAACACATGACAATGTTTATTGTATAAAAATGAGACTTTACTGTAGCTCGATGTTTTGGTTTACTTGTAGAAACAAGAGACTATAATAATTATAAGTGTAGTAGAAACAGCGTTTCTTTTAACTCTATTAATTATATGTATAGGTTTTTTATGTAAATGCTATTCAGAAGTATCTACGATATGTATCATTTGTCAAATTATCTTCATATTCATCCATTAAAAAAGCATTTTTAAAAACAAGCTTTTATCGTTCGTCATATTGAATTTAATAGTTTGACGGTATTCTATTTTTCGCATTCTCAGCAAACCCTTTTAATTGATGTACATGTATCATGGGATGCATAGAAATTAACTAACCATGCATTGACATCCAAATTAAATGTGTATGCACAGCTCAATTGGTCGGGGATAATAAAATAAAATTGCAATAACGTTAAACGTTAAACGTGAAATTAAACGTTAAAAATAGCAAGATTTGACTTAAACAAACACACAAACATAACAAGTTAAATGAAAGCTTGTATGCCTTACTAGCTGATACCCGCGACACCGTCCGCGTGGATTAAGGTTTTTTGGTTCCCGTGTGAACTCCTTAATTTTCCGGGATAAAAAGTAGCCTATGTGCTATTCCAGACTATAATCTATCTCTCTGCAAAATTTCATCTAGGTCAGCTGTTGGGGCGTGATTGAGTAACAAACATTCATCCATACATCCATACATAAATACATCCAAACTTTCACATTTATAATATTAGTATAGATTAAGTCGCACATTCGGATTTATGTTGATAAAGCCGTTGCCTAACGAGTGCCTCATAGGTACAATGTGTACATATATGTCGCTGATGAGCGTGCTGATTTTCCTTACAGTTAACGCTGTATCGGGAAAGGGTGCCGGATTACAAAGGGGGAAATGGGGAGCGTTTTGTTTGCCCTACACTTATACCCTACGCTCTTTGAACAGATCGTGGCTATTTTAGCACACATATCAGATATCCAGCTTTTGTAACAGGGATTCCACTGTTTGTTTTTGGATTTGAAGGCTGAATAGAAAGTCACGGATCACCGCTCGGCCCGCATTGCATTGGCATTTAATATTCACATTGAAGTTTGAAATATGTTATGTAGTGTTAAATTGCTTTAAATTAACGTATACAAAATTGAATTTTCTGTGTTGCAAAACTTTTGTTTTATTCATATTATATCGTAATACATATTTTACAGTTTATACACATTATTGTGTCGTTAATATACTAACTACACTATAACGTTTTGACGACCTCCGTGGCGCAGTGTGTAGCGCTGTTGCCTTAACGTGCGGAGGTCCTGGGTTCGATCCCCGGCAGGGTCAATTTGGGAATTTATAATTTCTGAATTTTCCCTGGTCTAGCCTGGTGGGAGGCTTCGGCCGTGGCTAGTTACCACCCTACCGGCAAAGACGTGCCGCCAAGCGATTTAGCGTTCCGGTACGATGCCGTGTAGAAACCGAAGGGGTATTGGTTTAATATAACTGACATGCCTCTAACAGGTTAGCCCGCTACCATCTTAGACAGCATCATCACTTACCATCAGGTGAGATCGCAGTCAAGGGCTAGCTTGTAATGGATATTAAAAAAGAAAAAAAAAACGTAAGTATGTTATTATAGGTACGACTATAAAGACATGCCCTATGCAATACCTTACACATGTTTTGATTACGACTAAGAATACTTTATTTAATGATCTTGTTTGTTGTGTAAATATTAATGAGTTAGTAGCTCAGTTTCAATGAGAATAGACTTGTATAGAGAAAGAGAATAGAGAAGTTTGAATATACAGCAGTGTAATTCCTTTCATAATAATGTCGAGAGTCTGGAGAAGTTGTCTAGTCCTTATACTAATATAGTAGACAAACGAATAGAGAAAGAGAATAGAGAAGTTTGAATATACAGCAGTGTAATTCCTTTCATAATAATGTCGAGAGTCTGGAGAAGTTGTCTAGTCCTTATACTAATATAGTAGACAAACGAATAGAGAAAGAGAATAGAGAAGTTTGAATATACAGCAGTGTAATTCCTTTCATAATAATGTCGAGAGTCTGGAGAAGTTGTCTAGTCCTTATACTAATATAGTAGACAAACGAATAGAGAAAGAGAATAGAGAAGTTTGAATATACAGCAGTGTAATTCCTGTCATAATAATGTCGAGTCTGGTGAAGTTGTCTAGTACCTTATACTTATATAGTAGACAAACGAACCTCTATGTCTAACACCGAGTAGTTATGGTCTGTGATGTCTATGCATTCAATAGATAGTTCAACATGCATTCAGACATTCTTTGGACAATCTCGCAGAATGTCTAAAACCAAGCATAGGTTCTAGGTAGAGTGGTCTAAAACAAATTTCTGAAATCGAAATCTGTGTATGTGCTACGAAAACGTTGAAATGACTAATAATTATTATAGAATCACTATGAAAAATATATAGATTAGTTATTTACTTGAAAACGTTTTAATCAATTCCCAAAATGTCTGCTGAATTTTTTGAATAAATACCATGATGTCCAGATCGCAATTTCGAGCCTCTAAAGATTCCATTTTATTTTCTGCTGAATTCCAGAAGAAAATCCGAAGGTTATGAAACTTCAAAAGGGCTCAATTTACTTTATTATCGTCGGGCTATATTAAAGTCCAATTAAAATGAAGACTGGTTGTGCCAAAGTTTTAAACAAAGTGGGAATTGTACATCGTATAGTCCGCAGATCATAATTACATAAGAGCAGTTAATGTTATACGAATAAAATAAAATAAATAGGTAATTAATTCTGTTGCAACGAAATCATTATTTTATAATTGTAGAGTGGGTTAAAATTCTTCGTTGGACGCTATGCAACGTAAATTATTTTCAATTTAAGGTTTCCTTCAAATCCTTTGTATTTTGAATTAATAAAAAAAATATACCTACAATTATTATAAATGCGAAAGTGTGTCTGTCTGTCTGCTACGCTTTCACGGCCCATCTGTTCAACCGATTTAAATTAAATTTGATACACGGGTGGGTTATATCCCGGGGAAGGACATAGGCTTACTATTCATCCCGGAAAATTAAAGAGTTCCTGCGGGAAACAAAAAACCTTAATCCACGCGGACGAAGTCGCAGGCATCATCTAGTATACCTATAATTAATTAGTTTTTTGAGCTATCCTCAGGCTTCACATTTGTTAGACCTATTTCATCAAATAAAGCACTCTTGTGCTTAATGACCTGTTTTCTATTTATTTCTCTTTATCTTCTTTCTCTTCTATTTATTATATCTATTTAATTGAATTTGTATTTTTAAAAATTAAGGAAATCGCCAATCACTTAACAGAGTATTTCATACCACAAACTTCAAATCGCACACAGTTATTTTGCATATTCCGTTTCTTCGTGATTGTCATTTTATTTTTTCATTAATAAAATGTAATCTTATTAGAGTAAAGAATGCAATATCCGGCAAGAATTCTTGTAAGGAACGAGAACGCCTCCGTTTTTCCGCCGCTTTAAACTTAAGTGGCAATGAAAAATTCTTTCCATTCAACCACTTTTTCGAATGGTTTTCGACGGCTATTAAGTTTTTGTCTTTGCGGTTTGTGGATTGAAAATAATACTCTCTTGTTAATTCTAGAATAGTATAATGTGTATTCTTCTTTAGAGAATAACTCGTAAAAGGATTTAATGATGGTTTCATTAAAATGTTCCGATCTAATAATTTTATCATACTTTCGGGTTAATTACGTAGTACAGACTGCCGTGTATGCCTAATTATAAATTCTATGATAAACTTATTCTACTCATTCATTATTTTGAAGCATATACATATTGACATGTCAACGTACCTATTTTATTCTAGATTTTGCATCTAGCTTCTGTCTATGAGAAGGCGGATTAGCTATATAGAGTTCTCATTATAAAGTAAACCAAAGAGACATTAAAATACTCATAGAACAATCTCTGTGCGTCGTATTCCCCATTAGAATGGAAAGGGGTCACCCCTTTCCATTCATCAAATAGGTAATGGTAGGAGTTATCTTGGGATACTAATGCGGTGGGTTCCCTACACGTCCTTCCGGAAGTTCCGCATACGACTCGACTAAGAGTATTTTAGTCTAAGGTTTTGTAACGATTATTATCAGATATTAGTGATAACTACCGGGACCGACGGCTTAACGTGCTCTCCGAGGCAAGGAAATACTTGAACCTCCAAATTCGGTTACCCATCCAGTTACTGACTTGGGTCAACGTTGCTTAACCTTCGCATACACCTGATATTCTAAGCGTTGTCACAACTAGGCCACTCATCCCTCAACAATATTGTATTATTTATTTTAATTTAAAAGCTTTATTTTGGCTGAATGGATCAGGTGGTTCTGGCGGATAATCGTGAACGTTTAATAAAAGCATCACTCACACGACACACGTGTGACACGACACGTACGACATAACGGTTTACACGTGGGAGTTTATAAATTGTAGGCTTACCGAGATATATTATATTACAATGGGATAGTATTACAAATTTTGTTGGAAGCAAAAAAAACGTAGACAACACCCTAAAATATGATAACACTCGAAAAATATGCACGACGAGTATGACGACCTCCGTAGCGTAGTGTTGAGCACTGTTGTCTTAACGTACGGAGGTCCCGGGCTCGATCCCCTGGTCTGGCCTGGGAGGCTTCGGCCGTGGCTAGTTACCACCCTACCGGCATGAGATCGCAGTCAAGGGCTAACTTGTAGTGGATAAAAAAAATGTAAGTCGTACTCTTACGTTATCGTATAATAAATGTTATATATGTTTTACACAAATTTACGTTAAATTAATTCCAATAAAAAGCTGACTGTTCAATGTGTTATTTATATAATGTATTATACTCGAAATTGATCACAAATTGTGTATGAAATATGACTGTTTGTGTGTAATAAAGTGTTTTTACTTACTTTGTATCATCGAATTACAAACAAGCACAATTTTTATCTTAAATTTTAATTTGAAAATAATGCAAGATTGTAGTGACGTTCTCTACGCTAACGAAGTGAACTAAAAATTTTTGGATTAGGAATATTGCGCTATTCGTCAGTAAGTATATATTGTACAGTATACACTACAGAAGCGCCCTCGTTTAACGGTTAGTTTGCAAAATAAAGGACGCTGGACGAGTTTTAGTTGTCTCCGCTTTAAATTGTCGAATCACAGTTTGGAGTAGTTGCTGCAAGTTGTAGAATGTTATTAGTTGAATTATATAAGCCAAGGCGAGTACCAGGCTCATTTGTCTAATTTTATTAAGCCGGGTACTGATTATTTGCAACACTACATGCAAAGCAACATTTTCCATACATTTTAATGTGTTCGCGAGCACACTAAAGACCACTGCGCGCACGTAACGTGCATTCGCAGCGCGCTCGTTGGACTAAATAAAAATGGATAGTGTCTAAGAAGAAATAATTGATATTTCGCTGCCGGCCGGAAGTGGGTTCGGCCTAGAAACGTGCTACCTTGATCGGGAGTTGTCATGTCTCTGGAGGGGTCTAGAGAGTCAAGATGGTCGACTAGCGCCTCGTCCTTTTAAAATCACTTGGGTAGTCCTCGGCTTCACGTCGTCCTTCCAATATTACTCAGCCGTGAATTGTAATTTATTTCCGGCCTGTGCAGTAATGTACCCTTGTCTGTGCATTAATATTTGTGGCGTGCGCGCAAATGCGCAAAGTGCGTGCGGACCGTCCACAGGATTGACTTTGCATTACATGTTGTGTTGCAAATAGAATCTGTACCCTGCTAGCAGGGGCGGGCTTAGCCAAATTGGGCTATAGATATTTGAGAGGCCCTCAAGCTTTGTGGAATATAGTCCATTCCGGTTTTTTTTTACCTTTCAAAGTTGACAGCACTGGCATCTCTAATCAATAAATAGAATAATATTTAGTAGATTATCTATGTAGTTTGTCACAAGTTTGGGTCTTCATATATAGCTCACTTTCTATTGATAGGTAGGACTTTTTCTACTTAGGGCTTGGGCTGTAGCGCGAGGGCGCGAGGCCCCTGCAATAACGAGGCCCCTGGCGGTTGCCCTGCTTGCCACCCCCTAAGGCCGCCACTGCCAGATAGACATGATGCGAGCATAATGTACCTATCTATACTGATATTATAAATGCGAAAGTTTGGATGGTTAGATATATGGATGGATGGATGGATGGATGTTTGTTACTCAATAATTATGCCAGAACGGCTGAATGGATCTGGATGAAATTTGGCACAGAGATAGATTATAGTCTGGAATAACGCATAGGATACGTTTTATCTCGGAGAATTAAAGAGTTCTCGCGGGAATTGAAAAACCTCAATCCATGCGGACGAAGTCGCGTGCATCAGCTAGTAATTTCTATACTACACATTTTTAGATACTGTGTAACAGGTGTTGTTGTTAGGTAAATTGCTATATATACAACATATATACAATTATATATATAAAACCACAGTCATTTATTGTATTTGTTCATTTAATATGGTTAGTGGTTAGTAGATATGAAATCAGATAAGATTGTTAGGGCTGCTTTATTTAGGACCTAAGTACGCCCTAATAGAGTACGGGCGCGGCTCAATCTAGCAATTCATTGGTTCACAAAATTTTGTATCTGTGATCCCACACAAACTTTTCGTTTCTATTCGCAAAATTTGTTAGAGTAAATCATAAGTCAGGTAAAATATATAGAATACACTGGTGAAGCTTGGCCTGATAGAAGACAAAAATATATAACCTCTTAGTAAAAATATCAATTTAATTAAACACAGTCACGAATTTCTGGAACCATTAAATAATCCTACGACTTCTGTACTCGTGCGCTGCACACGAATGATAATAATTGAATGCGTAAATAAACGTTCAGTACCTAATCAGTGATATTCATTAATCCTTGTGATTTAAACTTCACTCCGCAGCTACTTTATATGTTGATTGGGTAATTTTACCAAAGCGTTCCCTCACTCGGAACGATTAGTGATTCGAGTTACCTTTTCCCTTTTTCACCATTTGCTTTTCACCGGAATTTTTTCACCGCAAAAATTAAAAGTTTTCAGGCTTTTATTGCAGATTAAACGTTTCAGACAAAGAAACGTTTGAGCGTGGTTTGAAAATATTAAAAGATCCATCTTGGAAGCAGATTATGGAAAAGGACATTAGTTACTATTAGTTTAGATTCAAATATATAAAGGCTTTCTATTTTAATCCACACTACTAGCTAGCCCTTGACTGCGATCTCACCTAATGGTAAGTGAAGGTGCATTCTAAGATGGTAGCGTACTAGCCTGTTAGGGGCAGTTATATTTAATCCAAACCCCTGTTCGGTTTCTACACGGCATCGTACCGGAACGCTTAATCGCTTGGCGGCACGTCTTTGTCGGTAGGATAGGTTTCTTCGATGTCGCCAAAAACGGTCAAAAGTAGAAAGGGTTATCCGTCAAAGATAACCAAGATGTTATGACAAGGTTAAACCCAACAAATTGTAGGCATTAAACCAAACAACCATATAATTTATATACTCTGTACTTTAGTAAAATTAAGATATAGGGACGACGAGATCCCTTCCTACTTAATTGCTCACTTACCCTGTTAACTACAACTCTCGCCGTATTAGGGCCATTTCCACAGCAATTACTTCTTTATGTACCACAAATAGTAACTGTATCATAAAATTTATTCACTAAAACGACTGTAAAATGTGGCAGGCTGTATAAAATAGCATTCTATTGTAAATTTTACATCTGAGGATTTTTTAAGTTTGCCTGAAACGAGGCTTCGGCCGTTACTACCCTACCGGAAAAGACGTACCGCCAAGTTATTTAGCGTTTCGGTACGATGCCGTGTAGAAACCGATGGGGGTATGAGTTTGATATAACTGATATACCCCTTAAGGGTTAGCACATTACATATTATGCTGAGATCGATAGAGCGTACTTTGACTTGGCTCAGAAATTTACTCAGAGTTGAACGAGATGGACTTAAGTGAGTAACATAAATCTGTCTCGTTTTAACCAAGTATTAAGCAAAGTAAGCCAAAGTCAAAGTCTGAGCAAAGTCAAAGTTCGCTCTATAGATCTCACACTTAGGGTGCATTATCACTTACCATCAGGTGAGATTGCGGACAAGGGCTAACTTGTAGTGGCGTAAAAAAAACTAAAAGTCATCACTTTTGTTGTTACATGATAATAAATAAAGGACATACATAGGTAGGTATGTATCTCCCCGTCTTTCCGGCGTACGTATTCGGGGGGTATTTTCGAGTATGCGGATAGTGGCGTGGGAAGTAATTTTATTTTTGACTAAGTGGGTTTTTTTATCTTCTATCCAGAACTAACTAGGTGTTCGCAACAGATTTAGATTTTTTTAATACTTGGTTTTAAAAACAACCTACCTATTCATTTATTTTCAGAGATAAAGAATAGTCTAAGTCCGTCTCCGGAATACATGCTCTTTCTGCCCACGGAGACCATGGAAAGGTAACATAGAGACATACTTTGACAAACAGAATGTAATAATGAATCATATAAATCTTACTTTATAACATCCATAGATTTCTAATATTTATTGCTTGGTTGTGTCGCAATTCGTAACGCGCATTTCACATGAAAAACCTTTCTGATTCATTAAATAAATATTTCTGTACGTAATTTTTGTACATAAAAAAGAAACATGTAGGTATTTGGGAATCTACTGCCTTATATGCGTATGGAAGTTGTATAAGGACCTAATTTGGCTTCCTTCCTAATTGGCTTCTAAATTGTATACGGCCGGAACTATTATCTTTTTGTGTGTAGTGTAACACGAAACTATTGAAATCCATGGATATCGAAGGGACCGACGGACGTCGATGCATCTTTGAATGACATGTTATATGGATTATAATTAACTAGCGAATGCCCGCGACTTCGTACGCGTGGATCGAGGTTTTGTGGTTCCCGCGGGAACTCTTTAATTTTCCGGGATAAAAAGTAGCCTATGTGCTATTCCAGACTATAATCTATTTCTGTGCCAAATTTCATCCAGATCCATTCAGCCGTTGGGGCGTGATTGAGTAACAAACATCCATCCATACATCCATACATATAGAAAGTAGTCCATGTTGACTCTCACTGTAACGTCCCCACTAAGAAATGATGTTGAAATTCCAACGAGATATTTTAAGGACCTAACTCCACGCGGATGAACTTCTAGGAATACTTAAGATGAGAGTAAAGGTTTAAGTCAGATATAAGCCAATTCACTGATTTTTAAAACTAGTCATGACTTCTAAAACTAATAAAAGCTCTGTAAAATTTATATCCCTAGTTAGAATTCTCAAAGTAGTTTATATTCTGCAAAAGTTAATGGCTGGCAGTTTGCAGTAAATAAAAAGCTAGGACAAACATTATACAAGTTAGAGACGCCACAACTTGAGTTGTAAGAAAAAAAGTTCGACGTGATAGATGGAACCAAGGATTTAAGCAGCGCAAAGCTGTCGGGAAGAGAAAGAATAATAAGTTACGTACTTCAAGTTACTCTAAGTTGTTGAATAAAACAGGCTCTTTGGCGGCTTAACAATTAGCAATGCGGTTTTTGAAACTGCAATTTAAGTGATATTATAAAATACCAGAAGAGACTAATTTACATTACTTTACTAGATGATGCCCGCGACTTCATCCGCGTGGATTAAGGTTTTTTAATGCCCGCGGGAACTCCTTAATTTCCCGAAAAAAAGTAGCCTATGTCTTTCCCCGGAATACAACCTATCCCTGTACCAAATTTCATCGAAATTGAACGGATGGGCCGTGAAAGCGTAGCAGACAGACAGACACACTTTCGCATTTATAATATTAGTATGGATTAAAAAAATATAGAGTAACTAAATATATTAATATTACATTGATACGTCATATTTATACAATACGAGAAATTTTATGAAAATATTTTGTATCACAAATTTTACGAGTAGGATTGAGATGAAACGTCAAAGCAATAAATTTAGGCAAACTGGGAAATCTACGCATGTACGGAATAAATATTTACGGTGTAGGAATATTCAGGAAACCAGGGCACTCAGTTGCTCGTGTCTGATTAAGTACTTTTCCAAACAAGGACCCTCTAGTCTCTACATGGTTCGGGCGGAGTTTGTAGATCTGAACTCCAAATCTATCGTAACTCCAAACTTCAAGGCTTGAGAAATGATCTCTGATGATTTTTCAAATCAATCAATCAATCAAATATCTTTTTATTCAAATAAACTTTTACAAGTACTTTTGAATCGTCAAGTGAATCTACCACTGGTTTCATCATATTATATTTTGTTTACAAATGTCACATTTTACATCCAAATTAATACTGCGATAGGTTACGGTGTAAATGTTATATGTAGGTATAGTAGAATTATACTTGGCTTAATTTGTCTTAGTAATATTGCAATCAGGTAATAAGATATTACATATATATCAAACCATTAGACTTCTATTAAACATACTTCTAATAAAATATATTTTATCGACTTATGTTACTTTGAGGATAATGCTACAAGTTACGAGAATCCTATTATTATGATGAATAAGTTATTAATTTATTTACATGAAAATTGAAATTTTTGAAATAATCGTTCTAATTAATACGTGTAATCACTCCATTTTTTGGTTTTTATGTAATGATTTAAATTGATGGAAATAAATCACTACATCAATAATAATAATTATATGTATAATCAATAATTACTACAGCAATAATTAATAGTTAGTCATAGAGCGACTTTCTGAGCCATCTAAAGAGAAAAAACATTTGGAACTGCATATTCACTAGCGTACTTGCACAAGCGCCCCAGAACACTACATCCATAGTTAATAAAGAATTATTTTATTAACTGAGACACTACTTATTTCGCTCTCGTCTGGCACCTAACTGAACTCTTTCAACAAATAAAAGCACAACGCATCGAAGGAAATGCGGCGATTCCGTTACGAGTCGTCGCGGACACGCTGTGATTCCTTCACGAGTCGTGACGATATTCTGGCGGAATAATCGCTCGTTCGTGGATATTACCCGACGATAGAAGCGCGTACTCGTCGCGATTCTCTCGCTTGTGGAGACAGCGCCATTCGTAGATATTTTTAGAAAATTAATTAAATTTTATAGTGTAATATTATCGTGTAATAGTATAGTATTGTATGCATGTTTTATATCATAAATTGTAGAGCCGAGATGAAATCGCAATTGTTAGAAGCATTATTAAAATATATGTTTATATGTCGTGGTTATCAGTAATCAAAAAGCTATTAAATCCTGCATACGGGATGCTTGTAAACGAATTTTAATAAGTGGGGCAAAGCTCTATTGATAGATGGGCATCTCCCTTTATTCGATTATATTGTAACGACCTATCTCATTTTAGTTAAGCAAAAATTTTTTTGACTAATTTATCACATCTATTTTTAAAACTTGAAATACAACAAACAAAAGTAAAAGAAATATGAAAAAAGGTACTTTCTTAACCAGTTTGACCTCATCAAAATTCTGTAGATGTTTTCACTTTTCGTAAAATCTTTTATTCAGTGTTAGCTTATACTGATAAAAAGTAGGTAGGTACTCTTAGTTATGAAAAGTAACTCGTAAAAACGAGTTTGAAAAGTTTAAGCAAAGAAACAGAAACAGAAGAACTCTTCTGGTTAGAACTGCAGCCCTATTCTCTAACTCAGTGACTATCAAAAAATTAAAATCACTGACATAAATTTTTTATCCATTGAAGGTTTGCTATGAAATAAAAATTAAGTTTTCATAGCAAACCTTCAATGGATAAAAAATATATGTCAGTGGCTTTCACTCTTTGATAACCACTGAGTTACAGAATAAGGGGGCTGGTCTTGAGTCCCAATTACAAATATAAAAGATATAATATAGTAAAGTTTGAAATTATCATGCAATTTAATAGTATAGCCGTTTTATCTAATTGCATCGAAAAGAGCTTAATGTTTTTTGATTACTACTATGATTATGCAAAACTTCTTTTCTTTGAACAATAAAGCAAAAGGTTGTATTATTTGATTTTTCAAGCAGCTATTTTAGTTTTTAGGGCTCTGTACCTCAAGAAGAAAAAAGATCCGCTATAGGATCAAATCAAATCAAATCAAATATTTTTTATTCAAATAAACTTTTACAAGTACTTTTGAATCGTCAAGTGAATCTACCACTGGTTCGGAATGACATTCCTACCGAGAAGAACTAGCAAGATACTCGGTGGTTGCTGTTTTTAAATAATTCATTTACAATTACTATATCAATGTGTACATAAGTAACCGATGTCCCCAGCATTGCTGGAGCGATCAAATCCATGCTCCTCTATCATTTACTTAATCTTCAACAATATAATAAGCTTTTTTCAGGAGCATACTTTTAATGGATTTCTTAAATTTCACTTCATAATCCATCCGTCTGTCTGTAATATAAGTAATGCTGTAATGTGAGCCTTACTACAACTCTATTATCTTGTATCATTAGGTTTTCAGAGGAGGCGCTAGACAGAGAGTCGATCGATATCGGGTATAAACACTTCAAGGCATTGTGCCTATTTTAGTAACCGGTAAATGTGTCTTGACTCTTGGGTCTTGATACCTCACCGCCGCCGACCCGTGCAAATATAGAACGATCCTCGCTATAACCTGTACTATAACCATGACGTAAAATTAAAAAAAATATGAAGTTAGAGGATATAATTACTTTTTTTTTACATTTTATGACAGGATTTACGATGGTTCCTATTGCAACAGAGTAAATATTTACTATAAATACCTAGCTAATATGAAAATATTGAATACAATTATTATTTTGAAAACTTTAGGTACCCATCAAAACTTCGGTCTGGTCTATCCTAATATTTTACAGTAGAAATGTTAAAAAAACAAATTAAAATTCAACTCCGAAAACAGAACGAAAAGGATATTTAAATACAAGTTAGCCAACGTTTATTGGTATCAGTAAACGATAAATAAACAGTTCACGCACAAGGCAATTAATGTTTATTCAATCACAAGCTGATGCCCGCAACTTCGTCTGCGCGGATTGAAGTTTTTGGTTCCCGCGGGAACTCTTTAATTTTCCGGGATAAAAAGTAGCTTATATGTGTTACTCCAGACTATAACCTATCTCTGTGCCGATTTTATCTGGATCCGTTCAGCCGTTCTGGCGTGATCGGGTAACAAACATCTATCCATCCATCCAAACTTTGGCATTTATAATATTAAGTATAGATGTCCTAGTAGTATATGGTATATACCTACACCCAGACCACGCATATGGTTTTGTCAAACTTTTTGTATCTCCATCTACTCTTCACATACTACACAGAAGAATTAACTCCATGAAGCAACCAATTATAGTCTTAATTTGCAGAAAGATCGGAATGTCATCTTTTTAAAAGCTCACAGATAAAGTGGAGCGACCCGACAAGAGCTCCTTCATTACATTTTATTCCGTCCTCGAGTAGTGAAGTAATAGTTTTTCCATTAGAGGGAGGCGAAAAAAGCTGATTAGTTCGAACGCTTCTACGTAGCGGATGTCTTTATTAGAAGGAGGAAATCGGATGAGTGTTTCGTAACAGCTGTATCTACGGCATACCAGACATAATTCCCTTTTTTTTCTTGTATGGTATCCAAGCGGTTACCTAGTAGTAGTCTATAGGAAATTAAACATAGATTTTACATTAAAATTATTTGTAAGTAACGCTCACGGCCCACGATCATCACTAATTACTCTCGAATCTTCTTAGCAAACGCTCTCTTTTATAAACATTTGGTGTTCAAGTCTTGTGAACGAGTAGACATAGCAAACGTGTTTTGAAACTGTCAATAAAGTCGATGGTCAATGGTCATCACTGATCACCCAAGCTCGGACCACAGCTCGGACTTCGGAGCTGTCATCGAGAACACGCACGATCATAATGTGTGCCCTATGCAGGTCCGTCGTGAGGTGTGACGTACACTCGCGTTATCAATTATCATCGATCAAACAAACGTGAGATGCTCACAGAGATACAATACTTCTTGTATGTCCTAATAAGAAATACTCGGAATGATTATTACGGTTTGAGGGATGTTTTACTTATTCATTGTTGTATCGGTAAATAGGATTGGAGAAGATTCATGATGTTGTTATATTCAACGTACTGGAGTTAAAATATAGATTAAAACTAATCAATCACTGAAAAATATTTTTAAATTCATCAATAAACGACTTAGAATTAGATTATTGAAGTTTACGTATTTTAGTACGGAACGTCTGTGGTTTCTGATTCGCCTGTGACGTCATCTGACCTATCCGAGATCGCCGCACCACGAATCATTCAAGTTTTAGTTTCAGAGTCGCGCCAGGGCTCTTGCTTCGTTCGTGATTACTTACCTACAGACGTTTGTTTCTTTTTTATTTAAGAGTGTGCAGTTTTTATTTCACTACTAGATGATTCCCGTGACTTCATCCGCTTGGATTGAGAATTTTGATTCCCGCGGAAACTCTTTAATTTTCCGGAATAAATAGTAGCCTATGTCCTTTTCCGGGATACAATCTACCCCTGTACCAAATTTGATCAAAATCGGTTCAGCAGATAGGCCGTAAAAGCGTAGCAGACAGACACACTTTCGCATTTATTAAATTAGTATCAATAATTGAAGAAGGCTTCGTCAAAGGACAAAGTGATCATTTGCCTTATATTGATATACATATACACAGTGATTGACTTTTTTTCTTTAAATTCGTCTTCTGGAGTTAAACTTTTTAAGTAAGTATACACTTTTTAGTTTATTTCATCAGCCACATTGTCTAACTTATAACTATGATTTCTAAATAAAAAACGTTTCATAAACATATTGTAGGTAAGTACTGGTTGTTTGGATCGCCATGATTACAATACATACGTGTATTGCCTGCCGTGTTGTATTGATGGAAACGATATCAAATGTATCGATATTTTTTCAGGGTTCAAGTGAAACGTGAGGGCTCTAAATGCACAGTGAAATGCAGAAATTCACCTGAACATAAAGTGAAAAGTACTGCACTGCACGTTGGTTTGTGATGAAAACGAAGGAAAGAAACTAAATTTTCTGTGGGTTTTTCAATCTGTAAATAAGTTCGATTTTTAAAGTACTTACATACATATAAAGTAAATAACAAATACATTTACATAAAATATATAGCAATTTTTACTGAACAAGTTAATTTGAACTTTCTTACGACTCAATAGGTATATCAAACAGACGAAAAAAAATTATTAGGATTTTAAATTGTTGTGCTTTGACACATACTCGTAGGTACAATACAATATTTGTAGGCATGCATTTTTTTAACTTCTGCCATCGGGTAATACACAAAATACGAATCGAACGGCGCAAGCGACTACACAATAGTAAATTTGTACGTACTCGGCGAATACGTGCTGCGTCATCTAGGTCAAATGACGTCACACGATGAACCGCCGCGTGTAACAAAATCATTCTTGCAAGCGCAACTTCAAAGTACCTTATCTTTTTCATTTGTTGAGATATTTTAACGATTCTTTCATATTTTTGTTTTATTTTGTCTTAATTTTCATAATAAATTTAAAAAAAGGAGACTTCTCTATTGTGTTGACAAGGGTAACATAAAATTTAATGGTAAATATTTTAGTTATCTACAAACAATCAAGTAGCTTAAATATTATTATCTACTAAATAATATAAGGCCTACTTTACAATAAACTCGAAATATTCGCGTAAGTAAAGAATTTTAACAAGCAATCACAAATTCAAGCTAGTTATTCAAACTGAACGTTTAAACGTAATTTAAATGAAAAGTAGTTTTTTTTTTTTTATCCACTACAAGCAGCCCTTGACTGCGATCTCACCTGATGGTAAGTGATGATGCAGTCTAAGATGGTAGCGGGCTAACCTGTTAGGGGCATGGCAGTTATATTAAACCCATACCCCTTTGGTTTCTACAAGGCATCGTACCGGAACGCTAAATCGCTTGACGGCACGTCTTTGCCGGTAGGGTGGTAACTAGCTACGGCCGAAGCCTCCCACCAGGCCAGACCAGGGAAAATTCAGAAATTATAAATTCCCAAATTGACCCTGCCGGGTATCGAACCCAGGACCTCCGTACAGCAACAGCGCTACACACTGCGCCACAGAGGTCGTCGTTTTAAAGCTAATTCTCGGTTCTTTTGTGTCACTTCTAAGGGACAAAACGGTTTAGAATAGCTTTGCTAAATTGATTTTATGTGTATTGCAGACTTTGTCCCATTTGTATTGGTGTCCGAACGTTGGGAATATTTCGACTTCAGTGGAATAGCTTTAGTTTTAGATAAACTGCTTACTGTTCGCCGACTCGTAACATAAGCCCTAGACTTTATCTTTTCTCAACTCGTATTTCAGTCTTTTACAGTTTTCGATCTTCCTTGGTAAAGACTGGTGATGTAAGTTCTAATCTAACTAAGTTGTTATTAATTATGGGGTAATAATAAGTTCTTTTAATTTCGCAATTTCCTTGACAAAATCATACTTAATATTATAAATGCGAAAGTCAGTTTGTTTGTTGGTTTGTCCTTCAATCACGCTGCAACGGAGCAACGGATCGACGTCATTTTTGGCATGGGTATAGTTGAGGACCTGGAGAGTGACACAGGCTACTTTTTATCCCGGAAAATTGAGGAGTTCCCGCGGGAATCTAAAAGAACTTATTCCACGCGGACGAAGTCGCGGGCATCAGCTAGTTAAGTATGAAATTAAAAAGTGTAAAACAAAGAAAGACGGAATCTAACAACGTGTAGGTAGATGAAAGATGATAACGTTAGCAAGACTACGTTTAGGTACCTACTAGGTACATATTATTTACGTAGGTACATGCAGAAAAATTTCTCTGTGTATTGTATAATATTCGGCAAATATTACAAAAAAAAAACCTTAAAAACATTAGTAGTTTCCGCGGGAATCGAAAACACTTAGTCCACGCGGACGAAGTCGCGGGCATCATCTAATAAGCTATATTGTCGTGACATGTTCACGAAAATATAACTTACTATATTTTCACAGGTCAATAAATAAAGTGTCAGTCAATTACTACGTATACAGGCGATCCTCAACAAATAGAGCCTTTTAAAGGAGACAAATATTGAAACAAATACTCTCCAACATGACGTATGATATCGTTGTTCTACGGTCAGTGTTTGGCGACGTTTGTTTCATACAAGTTGGTGATACATCTAATACGTTTGGCAGTCATTTATTTTTCACAGGGTTGCTCATATCATCAGCGAGTAAAACATTGTGTTTAGGTTTGATTATAATATTTTATACAATTATGGAATACATTTTGGTTGGGTTTAATTCAAACTTTGGTACCATGTTTCAATTTATTAATATCTCCAATATCATAATAGTATGATTAAGATAAAGTTTTTACGCATAAGAATCAGTTTTCTCTTTAGCTTCAGCTTTCATTTGTTTAAAGTTTCACTCTCTCTCTCTCTCGAAATAATAATGAGTAAGAATAAGTAGCTAGCTGGCAAAATGATTAAAAATCATTTTTTAAAACAAGCTTTACCGTCCGCCATATATATTGAATTTAACGTGATGTCATTTCGTATTCTTCTAAGCAAACCCTTATAATTGATACCCATATCATGGAGAAGCATAAAAAATAACAGAAGCCCACCATCGTTAAGAGTCCGGCATATTGTATTTAGAATGACGTCACTTAGCAAGTTAGCTACCATGCAGAATTTCAGCTCAATCAGTTGGGTATAACTGTTTTAAAATTCATTTGCAAGATTTAACCTAAACAAAAACACAAGCATTACAAGTTTAATAAAAAGCTTGTGAAAATCGGTGGAAAACTAGTTTGTAAGTGGGGTTTGCAGTTGCTAGGTCTCGTATGGCTGGTCCGTCCCACAGAATACATCAACTATACATATCTATGTAGATAAAGTAAATGTAATTTACCTTACAAACTTTAAGCCCATAATATCCACCTTCTCAAAATTTCCTTCAGGCTCTTAGGTTAGTGCCGGATCGGATAATGGGAAAACTCCTTCCTAGTAATGTAAGTATGTAACAAATAAAACTTTATAGTTATGGATATATAAGTGAAAGGTATTAGTTATTGAACCTAATAATATTTTATTTTGTGACATTACATTAAGTGGGACCATCTTCATAAAGTAAGGGAAATTGAACGGAGGGCTTGGTGATGAGAGCGGTCGGAGAGATAATCTAGTTTATTGCATGGACCGTCTGGGGGCGCTTGAGGCGGCGAGTTCCAAACCAGTCCTAATAGCCTCACATTTCTTCGTACAGGCTACTCGTTCTGACAGATGATGAGCATGATTCCTTTATTCCTTACTGGACAAACCCAATTATTTTATTGCGTTTGTTATTGTCTGGACTAGGGACTATCATTTCTTAACTAAAGGTTACAGTGTATTAAGAAAGTTTTTAAAATAATATTTAATAGGACAAATGTTTGCTGGTAGAGACAATGAGATTGATAGAGCTTGACATTTTTCCAAAGGTTTGTGATAAAGACGACACATTTGATTGCACATGTTTCGTTTGGAAGTATAGTTATTATGTAGGTACGTGCGTATTTTTGCAATCTATACTAATATTATGAAGAGGTAATGTTTGTGAGTGTGTGACGTTGTAGGGTGTAAACTCTGGATCTACTGAACCGATTTTGAAAATTCTGGTACTAATAGAAAGCCACATTATTTGTGAGTGTAATAGACTACGAGTATATATTAACCCGAAAAATTAGGGAGTTCCTGTGGGAATTTAAAAAAAGTTATTTCACGCGGACGAAGTCGCGGGCATCTGCTAGTGTTATATTATAATTTACATCAAAGTTCTCAAGTCTGAAAGAAGGCCTCGGCAAGCTCAACAGCCATTCACAATAGAGCTAAGCCAATTACGGAGAAGATATAATATAGTATATCAGTGTGCGCAATCACAGATGCTCTCTCTAACCCCTCACTCTCATAGTCCCATGGGACGGCAATCCGACATAACTAGAGGGAGAACAGGTCCAATACCAACGGATAACTTGCTCTCTTACCTAATCTGAGGATAACCTCCGCCACTTTCTCAATTATTGGTAGCTTCTGGATTATTTTTTCAAAACGAATAAACAAGACCTTGGTTGGACCATAAAATTTAACCCAGGTCTCGAAACAGCGACTGCAGTCAAATATCAAACCACTATATCAACGACGCAGACTATGCTATGTACCTACTAGTTACTACATGAGGGGGGAAAAGAAACATAGGGGCTGTGAACACAGCTCGTCTTGTTTATTGCAAAGAACGTCTGCGGAATCTCGATGTGGCGATCGAACCGGTAATAATGGCCCTACATTTCTTAGTAGAAGCCACTCACTGTGACAGACGATGGAGATCCTTTATCCCTTCAAGAGAAGGCTGACGTTGTTCTTGGTTTGGACATTCTTGGATTTGTGCACTTATTTGATTTACTTAATATATAGCTTTTATGATTTGTTTGTATTATTGATTTGTAAATGTGTTTGAAGCCGTTATATTCTAAATACATTTGATAGTAAGTGACAGGCAACAAACAAAATTTAGGTAACAGCAATACTAACGGCTATGTGCAAGTGTACCTTTATATTAATTTAAAATTATTTATTAGCTATTTTAGGCATTATAAATCTGTATGGTTCGTAAATATCTTTAACATTTTTTATTTTGTTTTATTTTAGGTAAAACTGAGTCTCACAATGCAGAGCATACCTACTACTACATCATACTAATATTATAAATGCGAAAGTGTGTTTGTTTGTTGGTTTATTGGTTTGTTGGTTTGTCCTTCAATCTCGCCGCAACGGAGCAACGGATCGACGTGATTTTTGGCATGGGTATAGTTGAAGACCTGGAGAGTGACATAGGCTACTTTTTATCTCGGATAATTAAGGAGTTCCCGCGGGAATCAAAAAAACTTAAACCACGCGGACGAAGTCGCGGGCATCAGCTAGTCTTTCATAAAACTGCTTCAAAAACCATTAACATCCAGATAACCGAAACTGCAGTTTAATTCATGAGTTATGTTTTTATTAATCCGCTTTAATTTCAAGAGCTACCGAGGGAATTTCATTCCTTATTTTTGTGTGAACAAAAAGTTATTACAAAAGAGCACTTGATTGATCGCCTGTCGATGGGAAATCGTTAATACTTTGAAGAGAACTGTGTGAAATGAAAATTGCTTTTACATATAAATAGCGGTGAAATTATAGTCGAACATAAAACTGCTGCATTACTGTGAACGCTGTGTAATCAGCACTACTGAGATAATATACTAAACTTGTGAGTGTCCCCCGTTTTAAGGCCACTCGTGTCAAGATTTCCTACACTAACCACGAATATAAATTGTACAACATGGCGGTGACGCCTTCCGTCAAATAAAAACTTTATTTGTATTTTAAACGAAAAAACATTAGAACTGTTAAAGACGTTCAGTGCGAAATAATGTAAAATTATACCATACAATTAGTATGATGCGGACTGCCTCGTTGGTCTAATGGTTAGCATGTTCGCGGCCAACGAGGTCCCGGGTTCGAGTCCCGGTTCGGGTCACAACAAGTATTGGGTTTTTCTGACAAGAAATTCTCAGTACTAACCCGGAGTTAGGAAGTTGGCGGTGTTTAACCCCCCGTGCCTGGGAGAGCACGTTAAGCCGTCGGTCCTGCGCCTGATCTCTCTCCGGTCGTGTCGGATTTTCCGTCCCATGGGGCTATTAGAGTGCACCTGTGTTGCGCACACACTTGTGCACTATAATATCTCTCGCGCAGAGGGCTAATCTTTTTGGAGATTGGCCGAAATTCGGTCGGGAGGACATTATGAGGCGGACCAATCAAGAGTTCAAGTTTCTAGAATTAATACAGAAAGTTTCAAACATACTCAAATTAATATCAAAAAGCTCTACGAAAACTAAGCCATCATAATACTTAACTAAAGTTATACACGCTCACATTTTACTATATTGCGATTAGAAACTTCGTAAACGTGATACGAAAACATTAAGATATAAGCTAATATGAAATAACCGAATTTGAATTCTGCAGGTAAGCAGCCTAGCTTGTAGAGATCAAATGCCGAAATGTTTTGAGGTAATAGCGCGAGACTATTATTATAAGATCACGCATGGTAGCTTGAAGATACCATGGCGTCAACTTATAATAAGCAGAGGCAGGCAGCTAGAGTCGCAATCTAAGCTTATTTGTCCATATGAGTGAAAATTACAGCAGAATTTTGCCCGCTTTGATAACACGTAACCTCGTTGTCCCAGGCGAGCAACGAAAGAGGCGCAGCGCTTACCTACGCGACAAAGTTGGCCACGTGATGTGAAGTTATATAATTATTAGACTTCCTACTTAGTATTTAGTCATGTTATTATGTAGCCTTGTCAAGCCATTTTGTAAGTTCACCAAACTTACGAGTAGCTCTAACTAATGTCAATGGGTTGTCTTAATGCCAACAGCCATTACTTATGTCCGCAACAGTACGTTAAACCGCTCTCATGTCGTATGATATCGTAACTTTTGTTAGTAAAATCATTAACGTCGTGTACACTGGATAAATAACGTTCTCTTTGGGTGAAAATTAAATAATATTGAGACTAATACTTAAACAATTTTGACCGCATATTAAATAAAATAAAATAAAAATAGCCTTTATTTCCGAAAACATGTGATTAAATAAACATTACATTAATAAATAAATAAATACATTTTTACGTCATACAGAATATTTTGCAGAATAGTTTAGATATTTATGATGTCAATCTTTTAGTTATTATAATATTATTATTTTGGAAAATTGAATTAAAAATTAATGAAAAATATAAATGTCAAGTACCTAACTTAAATTTTTTACAAAATGTCACGTATTTCGGATTGCCTGTTGGCAAAGGCCTCCTCTAGCTCCCGCCACTGTTTTCGGTCGTGCGCTACTCTTCGCCAGTTCGGTCCTGCGGTCTGTTTAATTTCATCTTCCCATCTACGGTGCGGTCTGCCTCTATTTCGTTTTCCATCTCGTGGATACCAGTTTGTTATCATTTTACTCCACTTGTCTTGTTTGTCCCTTTGCGAGTGTCCCGCCCATCTCCATTTTTGTGTGTCTATTTTGCTTAGAATGTCGGTAACTTTTGTGAGTTTTCTTATACTTTGGCTGCTGTGTCGGTCTTTGATCTTTACTCCCATCATGCTTCTTTCCATAGCTCTCTGGCATTTTACCAATTTTATTCTGTGGTTCGCATTGAGAGCCCAGGTTTCACAACCATAGGTTAAGCATGGTAAGACACAAGCGTTGAATACTCTACTTTTTAAACGCAATCCTAGTTCTCTACTTTTCATTATCTCTTTTAAAGTCCAATATTTCCTCCATCCATTTGCAATCCTTCTGTCAATTTCTTTTGTTGTTAAATCTATAGGGGAAATTATCTGTCCTAAATAAATATATTCGTCCACGTAGTCAATAATTTTTCCGTCTACTGTGATATTTGTTTTACTAGAGTTTGTCATTACTTTTGTTTTTTCAATATTCATTGACAGACCTACATCTGCACTTGCTTGAGAGAGCTGTTGAACCATCAATTCTAATTTCTCTGGGTTCTCTTCAAAGAGCACAAGGTCATCAGCGAATCTGAGATGATTGAGGTTTACTCCATCGATTTTTAGACCAAAGGTAGACCAGTTCAGCTTGCGGAACACGTCTTCAAGGACCGCTGAAAAAATCTTTGGCGAGACTGGGTCACCTTGACGAACTCCTCTTTGTATCGGGAACTCTTTACCCAGAGTCTCTAGATGAATCTTGGCTCTACAATTTTCGTAAATTTTTCTGAGGATATTTGTGTAGGTTTCGTGAATTCCCTGCCTTTCTAAGCTCTCCCATATTTTGTGGTGTACTAACGAGTCAAATGCTTTACTATAGTCTATAAATGCTAGGTAGAGCGGCTTGTTGTATTCCCTATATTTCTCAATTATTTGCTTTACTGCGTGAATGTGGTCAATCGTAGAAAAGTTTTTTCTAAAACCAGCCTGTTCTCTTGGCTGATTTTCGTCTAGTTGTTTAGTAATTCGCTCTAGTATTACTTTGGAGAAAACTTTATAAATATTGGACATAAGGCTTATAGGTCTATAGTTGGCTATATCGTCTTTCTCTCCTTTTTTGTGTAATAAAGTAATATGAGACAATGTCCATTGCTCTGGAATTTCCCCTGTGATAAGGATTCTGTCGAAGATCTTGGCAAGCAGGGGGCTTAGGCTATCAATACAACTGTGGAGAAGTTCGTTTCTTATGTTGTCGGGTCCGGGAGCTTTATCAAGCTTAAGACTTTTTATAGCTTTTCTGACTTCCATTTCCAGCAATATCGGCTCTTTTTCTGTCACTTCCAGTTCATTTTGGGGCCTAGAGTGTTGTCTTGGATGATAGTAGGTGTTTGCAGCAGCGCTACAATTGTAGAGTTTATTATAGTATTCGGTAGCTAAGCTCATAATATCAGGTCTTTTAGTGAGTGTTCTACTTTTACTCTTCATTTTTGGAATCCATTCCTTTTTAGAATCTTTTAATTCGATGAGCGCTTTTCTAACTCCTCCGGTTTTACTAATATGGTGTTCTATTGTTTTCATTCTCTTACGTTTTCGGTCTTTTCTTATATTTTCGTTAATTTGTTTACTTATTTCCGCTATTTTTTTAAAAGAGTCCTGCTTGTTTTGGCTTAGTAGGAGTCTTCTTTTTTGTATAAGCTGTAAAGTTGGCTCACTCAAGTATTTTTTCTTATATTTTCCAATACAATTCTTAGTGTGTGACAGTAATGTGTGCTCTATTTTGTCATAAATGTTGATTATATTGAAATTATCTTCAAACGATGAGGAGAGCGCAGCATTTAATTCGTTTATACCTTGTTCGTTTATTTGTGTGGATTTCTGTGGGTTGATGTGCTTTCTCGGCATTTTTGGTGCATGAACACGTAGAGAACAGCGGACCATGCGATGGTTTGTATTAAAATTGAAATTCTGAACAACTCCGGTGTCGGTAAATGCTTTGGGATAATTTGTAGTTATATAATCTATTTCATTCCTATATTTTCCGTCCGGAGAGATCCAAGTCCATTTACTTTTAGTGTTTTTCTTGAACAAGGTATTGAGTACGAAAAGGTTATTTTCTAGCAAAAACTCCAAGAACTTTTGCCCATTTTTACTTCGCTTTCCATACCCAAATTTGCCGATGGGTTTTTCGTCATCATTTAACTTAGTTCCTAACTGGGCGTTAAAATCCCCCATTACTATCATATTTTTATAAGCATGACTCCTTATAGTTTCAGTTAGGCAGGTATAAAAAAATTCTATTTCGTCTAGCGTCGCTTGCTCTGTTGGTGCATATGCTTGAATAATTGTCCAATTCCTTTTGTAGAGAGGCAAATTAATATTTAATACTGCTATTCTGTCCGATATGCCAATGAATTCTAGAATATTCTTTTTAATGGACGATTTTACTAGGAACCCTACTCCTCTATGTCCTGCAATTTCGCCTTTTACATGATATATTCATATCGATCTTCTATCGATTCTCCCAATCTCCGCATCTCACTTATACCAAGTATATCCCATTTCAATGACTGTAGGGCTGTCTCTAGTTCAGTGAGACTCTCCTCTGTACGTAGAGTTCGGGTATTTAATGTGGCTATGTATAAGTTGGTTCGTGAGTAGTCCTTTTTATTTGGTTTGTGGTAAATTTCTATATTATTATTAGCTAGAGGGTCGTGGTCAATAAGTCCCGCGGGGACCAGCCGTAGTGGGACTTCTAGAGGGGGCAACATTTCCTATTTATTCTCCGCTGAGCCGTTTTTGGGGCTACGGGTAGAATCCGATTGCTTCTTGATACAGTATGAATCTATTTTTGTTCTGTTCTTCTTTGCATATTGCGATGAGCTTGCTCTATTATTGTACTGTAGAGTACTGTTGACCGCATATTACTCGTATTTAATTTTATTTAAATTAAATGTTTAGCTCCGACTCCGTAGTGCTCCATGCATACAGACCGATTAGAATACTGATTATTTTTAGAAATCCACATGTTTGTTGAAAATGTGTTCCAATTTTTAAATTTTGAATTGAATTATTCGATTTTTATCATAGTTTTTCACCGACTTCAAAAAAAGGAGGAGGTTCTAAATTCGGCGCGTATTTCTTTTTCTTATCGACTCGATTGAATAGAATTTTTAACCTTATTCCACGCGGACGAAGTCGCGGGCATCATCTAGTTTGAAATATTTAGAAGTAGGTATAATATGTGGAATTAAAGCAGGCAAAGATAACAACTAAATATACTCGTAGAATAAGAATATTTTATGCAGTAAAACAGTAACTATTCTCATATTCTGAAAAGTTCTTAAAAACAAAGGCATCTTTTCAGAGACAGTTCACTTGGGGTAAAAACAAAATCTAGCTATTCTTTAAAATGGCAAGTGTAGCGAACCATGAAGATTATACAATCAATTTCAATCTTATAAACCATTCTATATTCCGATTCAATTATACGAGTCACTGAGGGAATTGAATGGCTTATTTTCTTGAGAATAAATTAAAGTTTTTCAGCTCGAGGGCATGTCTATGAACTGGATACGACGATCAACGTTTAGGTATTTGTCGAAGAAAATACCGTATTTTTATTTACGTAATGTAGGTGATTAGATATCACTCTTGATTTCATCCGCTCGTCTGTTATACCCTACATAACGATCGGAAACTGTAACGTGGATGTGATGCGAACACATTAAGCTTCAAGATAAGGCGACGACAAGGAGTGTCGTATAAGCTAAGCTGCTGAGATATGGCTCTGAGGCCATGAGGGAGTCATTAAGGATGAGTTAAGAACGATAGCTTAGTAAATGATGTCAAATTGTGTGAATGTTTGCTACAGGAATGCATTTTTTTTTATCCCTCTCAACAAAATAAAGCGTGAAAACCAATGGAGATTTATTATAGTATGAGAGTACTTTTACCCACAACGGCAAAGCTTAAGGAATAGTAACAACAGTTGAAGTCTACTTAGATGTTAATCCTGCTTAAACATCGATAGTATCTGTCGTGACAGTGAAGTCCGGTGTGAAGATTTGCGTCCTTGTAGTTTGGATATATTGCTGGTCTCAATCTGAGCACCGAATCTCTGTCTCTGCCATGCCTAAAGCGTCGCGTCGGTACAACCGCTAATCTCGTAAGTCATCTAGGCTTACCAAGCTATTATATAAAAGATCGCTGACCTACCCTACCCGAAGTCGCAGAAACAAATTTCAACCTCACCACCTGGATGCCTGGTCCTCTTCCACCACCCGTTATTCCAGGTCATTTCTGCCACGTACCAGAACCATCTTCCATCTTCTGTGTTCCCTCGTGATTATAATATGGGGCTCTTCAAAGGGCGAATAAACAAATATCTCAAAAGCCAGCAACGCATTGGCGGTTCCTCTGGTGCTGCAAATGTTCATGGGCGGTGGTAATCACTTCCCATCAGGTGACCCGCCTGCTCGTTTGCTCACTATACATATATAAAAAAAAACCTAATGCAGTTCAAATTAATACTATCATACTAATATTATAAATGCGACAGTGTGTTTGTTTGTTGGTTTGTCCTTCAATCACGCCGCAACAGAATATCGGATCGACGTGCATAGGTATAGTTGAGGACCTGGAGAGTGACATAGGCTACATTCTATCCCGGAAAATTAAGGAGTACCCTTAATTATCCCAAAACCTTTCGATTTGTTGATGAAAATGAAAAATATGTTTATCAGCTGTAGGTAGGTTTGAAAGTTAAATCTGGCTTTCTCTTTGTAAGGGTCAAAAGTCAAAACGCTTTAAGGGGCTTTGTTAAATTGATTTTATGTGTATTGCGGGTTTAATCAGTCGCTGTTGTATTAGTGTTTGAGAGTTGGGAATATTTTGACTTAATAGTTTTAGTTTTTGGATAAGCCGGTTACGTTTCAGAGCTGGCCTCTAAATATAAAGATCACTGTAGTGTTATTTGGCGATCGTTTATGGTTTTGTTAAGGTTCCGTGTCTCAAAAGGAAAAAAGGAACCCTTATAGGATCACTTCGTTGTCCGTCTGTCTGTTAACCACCTTTTTCTCGGGAACGCGTAGAGATATCAATTAAATACTAAAATCCACAGTACTTTGGAGCTGTAAAAAATTAAGCTTTGATTTTTAATTTAATTTATTTTATTTGAACTACCAATAGAATTACAAGTAGTAGGTATACAAAATGTTAAATGGCTCAGGCATTAGGTAACAAGCAATTCAATTTATATGTAGTTAGTTACATCATGCACATAGGAAAAGTCGTACATAATTGACACAAGTTTACATTGGGGAATTATTAACAAATAATTAAGATTACTAATACAAGACTACAAAAAAATAATGAAAATACTAACTATACTAAAATAAAAACTGGATAAAAAGTAAAAAATTAGATTCTTAAAATTTATAATAATAGGATTAGGAAACACAGCAAGCTTCAAACTTCTAAGTCAACGCAATCAAAAGATAGATATTTACGTAGGTAGGTACGTACGATAATATTTCCTACAAATGTGTGCGTCAGCTCTTTATTTTGCTCCATACACTTACTATTATCCTGGAGATAAAATTCCGAAAATTTTCAAAAGTATATTTTGCAATATTTTACAAAAACACGTCTTCGCTTCGATTCGACTCAGCGCTAGTGTGAAAAGAGCCTTATTTACTGATACTATATTATGATCAGAAACTTTGTTTCGTGACTATAATTTAGAAGTATTAAACTTGAACATAAGGTAACAATAATAAAGTACCAATTACTTGGATGCTGCGGGCGAGTTCATCCGCAGTGATCCTTTAATCTACTGTGTATTATTAAATTAAATAGGGATAATAATGTATTATTGGGGGTTGTGAACTCTAGTTGTTAGTTGGTGTAGTCTACCGTTTATCAAAGAATTGCGTTGACCCAATTTGGTAACTTAAAGCTGGAACTGGGGAATTTGTTTCAACCCTTCGTATAATGTACGTTAGGTAGATGGTTATGAATAATCATCGCGGTAATCTCACCAACAGAATTAATTTGAAAGTTTGGAGGTTTGTAAGTTTGGAGGTCTGTAATGTTAGTAACCTAAGAGTTGAAATAGTACTCTTAGTCGAATCGGATGCGGAAGGATCTGGGAACCCACCGCATTGTTACCCTCCGAAATCCAGTCCATTAAATGATTAATGGAATGGGGTCACGACTCTCGACCCTCAGCAATGAGGAATACGACGCAGCTGTATGTAAGTTTGTGTAATGTTTAGTCGTTTGTTAATTCTTCAGGCCACAATGCCTGAATCAATTTGGCTGAATTGAGGTTATAAGCTATCTTGGCTACGTTTTATCCTAGAAAATTAAAGAGTTCTTGCGGGAATCAGAAAAACCTTAATTCGCGCAGACTAAGCCAAAGGACTTACTAAAAATTTCAATTATTTTAATGATTGGCTTATGTAATCGACTTCAACCAACCAACCAAGGTTGGGTTGGTGTCAAGAAAAGCGATCGAATCAGGAGCTCAGACATCAGGGCGAAAACAGGTGTCACAGATATACTCAAAAGAATGGATCAGCTGAAGTGGAGGTGGACTGGTCACATGCTCCGAGACCCCCACGGAAAATGGAGTAACCTGATAACACAGTGGTACCCACGGGATGGGAAAAGAAACAAGGGCCGGCAGCAAAGACGTTGGGAAGACGAACTGAAGCTGACAGCTGGTCCATTCTGGAGACGGGTGGCACTAAATCGCAAACACTGGAGAGAGCTGAAGGAGGCCTTTGCCGCGAGGCACACAGAACTAAGAGACTTTATTTATTAATAATATTCTGTAAAAACTAAAAGTGTGAAAAGTTCTGTAATAAAAGGCTATTTTATTTTATTTATGTAATCGACTTTAGGTACCATTATTAGATACGTCAAAAACGCACGCTATGGTTTATGTATGAAATACTGACTCGTCATCAAAATTCAAGATCATAACAGATGACGTGGATATTACGTCTTTTCTATTTAATAATCAGAAAAAATAAATTTATTTTCAAAAAAAAAAATTGGCCAAGGAAATATTCCTATTGTCAAATAGGATATCCAAATATTGGAGCGGCTAGGATTTATAAAAAACCTTTAAGGATTTTAGTATAGAAAAACATTTCAAGCGTTTAGAAAACGTCACAGACAGATTTCAATTTACTCGACCCGGGGCTGATTCTGTATAACACAATTTCTAAACTAAACTAAAATGCCAGCTTTAAATCTATTTCTGTCCCTTTCCGTAGGAAGTATTATGAAAGGGTTAGCAATATTTGTATTGCTCTAATTTTAGTTTAGTTTAGAGATTGTGCACTACAGAATCAGCGCCACTATCGCTTTAAATTTTTAGACCGCGATAGAGGCTAGACAAAAGTCCTCTAAATTTGGTTTCTGACGCTATTCAAAAATAACTAAACATTTTATTCTAAGCGAGTAAAACATTTTTCTTAGAGTATCCAGGATTAAGAGCGAAGTTTAGACCGCCATTTGTAAGTCCCAGTTGAGAAATACTTAATACCCTCGAATACAGAAAGAACTTTATTCAACCGCGATAACTTTGGTTGAAAAGAACTTTTATTTACCAATATTTTTATATAAAAATCAGTATCGGTTACAGGGTCAAAGGGAAGCGAAACGACAACAAAGATTCTGCGTGTCACGCGAGTGATTGATGATAAATCTCCCTCCCGCTTTGTGAGCCGCTCGCGTAACCAAATACGCCTGTAAATACCGCAGCCACCCGCAATAAAAACAATTGTGTCAAACGAGTATTCTATCACACCCGCCGAGTCAAAAATACCCATGTTAAACTTTTTTTCATTTTCAATTAGGTGTCTCCAGTTTTATTAGAGTTCCGTACCAAAATTGGTAAAAAAGATACCTTTAGGGCAAAGGCACACTACGGATAGGAATTGAGAAACATAAACGCGAAACGTCCGCGTCGTATGGGATACAATACTAACATTTCGCCGTGTCACGCAGGGCTATGCAGCTGTAGGCTTTCTGTGTTTTGGCTGTATAAAAGTTTGGTATATTATATAAAAGTGCGCTTACTGAAATTGTATATTATATCCTTATTTTTCAAATTATGATAATAGCGTTATGCCCATTATTCACATGAAATTTATTGCTTAGGTTCACATACATTTGACCCGTCCGTCCGGGATACTTTATAAATATTTAGTCATTAGTCATGAGTTCATTATGGAAGGATTAACAATACCCTCATTTATTCATAAGGATATTTAGAATTTAAACGGGGAAATACGTAACAGTGACCAATTATATTAATAATTTCAGTCGTTTGTTGTTCCTATAGATCCAAAACGTACATCAAATTTACTTAACTCAATCCGTATCTGATTGCGATGCCCTGTTAACACGGTACATTTAACTAATTAATAGTTAATCACTACATTAATATTGGAGTATGTACTGGTCTAATGGTATTACAATATTGATTTTATTGTATTACTAGGTGATGCCCGCGACATGGTCTGCGTAAATTTAATTTTTTTGATACCCGCGGGAACCCCTTAATTTTCCATCAATGTCACTCTCCAGGTCCTAAACTATACCCATGCCAAAAATCACGTCGATCCGTTGCTCCGTCGCGGCGTGATTGAAGGACAAACCAAGAAATCAAAAAACAAACACAGTGTCGCATTTATAATATTAGTAGGTATGTATTGAAGTAATTTTTTTAATGTAAGATTTTTATTTTACTCACAATTTTAAATTAGGTAATAAGCGTTGATAGCTTTGCGGTGAAGGTTCAGATATATTTATTCAATGTAATCGGTGGTTCAGATGTTCGGGTTGTTTGTTGGGTGGGTGGGCACGCACTTCTAAGTTCTAACTTTTTTCAGTGAGGTATTTGAATTGTAAGCAATTAGTTACGTATCACTTTCTATAGCAGATGAGCAAATCATCGTGTGGAAACCTGCATGCTCAAGACCGCCAATCCGCACTTGGCTAGGGTAGCGGACTATGGCTAAGTCCTTCCCATTCTGGGAGGAAACTCGTGTGTCGTACTCATAAGTGAACCGGTGGTTAAAACGATAATGAGGATCAATAATACTTTATTAAGCTACTTAATTACGCGACGTTTTCCTTCACCGTTTAATAAGTAACAATATATTGTGTAATATTTGCTCAAAATACTCTTATGTAACTCCCGACAAGTTCAGAACTGCACGAGGATCAAACCCCCGAGAATCCTCGAATTAGAGCCGTCGCCTATACCAGTAGTCCACTACGCTTTCACTGCTATTTTAGATATCTTGTTAAATATTTTTAAAAATTATATTTGAATATTATACTTTGATTAGTATATATTTGAATTATATTTTCAACATTATGATGATTTTATTCAGTCACAATAATTATTACCATTGTGAAAGAGTTAACAAGAACTGGCCTAGGTCCGGATGAAAGCAATTTGCTGGCATACCTAGTTCGTGCAAAAAGTATATGAAACTAGCGATGACCGCGCTGGGCAAATTAGGTTTACGAAAACTTTATTTTATATTTTTCAGCAGTCTCCTTGTACATTGTTCGTTTAGTGCAGTGTACATAGTGCAGAGGTATGTAGTTATTTATACAAAACAACAAAGAGTTTTAAGTTATTATGTACCTACTTCTTGTTCCAAACTTATGTACACACATTATTATTTATGCGCATTATGACGGTGGTAAGTCCGTCTTATGCTTTAAAATTGTATTTATGTGGTTTATAAAAAAAAGTATAAAATATTCTAGTAGAGAAACGAGAAGCTTTATGAACCTTGGATGAAATAAATGAGACCTTCCGTCACTCCATGTTGTTCAAGTTATAAATCATGCCAGTGGGTCATAATTTACCTGCCAGAAAGCCTTTGCTGCTTGTTCACATATTTTTATACGACGGGATTTAAGGTAGAATGTACTTTATTCATGGCGTTCTAAGAGTAGGTAAGTACTTAGGAAGGTGCTCATATATTGAAGACCCGAAAATTTGAAAGTTTTGCCTTCAACAGATTATTATATGCGTCAAAGGCAGCCTATAATCCAATCGTTTTATCTGAGGAGCTTAGAAGACTTACCAGGGGGTAGTCGTTACTTACTAAAGTTCCCACCTATGTTCCTATTAATGTTTAAAGGATAATCCAGTTCGTGTAACTCAGCGCTCGTGTTTGAAAGTCTTCATTAATTACGCAGGAGCAGAAATTTATATCATGTAACTTAATTGATAAATAACAACAGACTTGTTACGCCACCTCGATTTCATTAAGGGAGTGTGTACTCGTGTTCTACCTGAAACCAATTAAATTAATGAGTAGGTACACACCGCACTACAGGCTGTTTAACAAATTAAGAAGTATGACGCGCGGTGGAGCTAAAAGATTTTATGATGCTGGTATTTTTATAACTCAGTCGTTCTCTAGGAATACAAATTACAAATTATGAGGTAAATAATTCCCTGGTTTTCCCTGGGAGAGTAAACAAGTAGGTATGTATCAAGTAACTTTGTAAATACAAACAACTAACTAAGGCGTGGGCGAGGCGCGTGTACTCGATGTTACCAATTAAAACAACAAAAACAACTCTCAAATTGAAAGTTATCTTTCGAATAGGATGACGTAAATTAAGAAATTTTTAGAACGATGATGAACTTTACTGTACATTCTTTAAACATGTCTTTGAAGTTGTTATTCGTTCTAAACAAACATTTTTATTTAGAATAGTAGTGCAATCGGTTGACTTGGATATGGGAAATAAGCCTTGAATGCACTAGGATACACTGATCGGATCCATTATGCGTTTCGTGGATTGAGTAGCACTCTGGAGTTCACTGTACTCCACCATTGGTCTGGGTGGATTCTGTGAAACTTAGCTCTGTTAGAATCTACCATCCGGCTCTACCAGTGGATCGATAAGCACTTTAGGATTTCACTGTGATCCACTGTTCTCAGTATAATATATCCACATAGCAATGAGTAGTTAGTTAAATTTATGGTAAAACAGTCACTTATACTACCCGGCAGTAAATATTGCACATCGAGCTTTAGAAAGAAATAGTCGGTTGCGTCGGCTTCGTAGAGCGTCGTCTCTGTCACTCGTATGTGACGTTTTGACACTGAGTCTGAGTGACAGAGACGACGCTCTACGAAGCCGACGCAACCGACTATTTTTTCTTTCTAAAGCTCGATGTGCAATATTTACTGCCGGGTACTGTAGCCCGTTCTGTTTTTTTTTTGAACCAACGCTTAAGCAGAGTCTAATAATAATATATCAAGCTGTCTTACGAAATTCGAGATCCGATGCTTATATTTGTGAGAAAATTAGACACCTTACGAGTGACGTTAATACAGGAGATTATTTTTCTTGTTTTGATTTATTACAGGGTTGTATGATTACAGCTGAACTAATATTATTTGTCCAAAGTTCTTTTTTATCATCTACAAGTTAGCCCTTCACTGCGATCTCATCTGATGGTAAGTCTATTATGCAGCCTATGATGGTAGTGGGCTAACCTGTTCGGGGCATGGGAGTTATATTAAACCCATACCCCTATTCGGTTTCTACACGGCATCGTACCGGAACGCGAAATCGCTTGGCGGCACGTCTTTGACGGTAGGGCAAACTAGCCACGGCCGAAGCCTTCCACCAAGCCAGACCGGGGAAAATTCAGAAATTATAAAATTATATATTGTCTTCACAATCGTGCATTGTGGAGGCAACATCTCCTGAAGATGCTCCGGTATCGGAGTGAAACATACGCTGAGGGTAGTTTTTGGGGGATTTCTGTGGTGTTGTGAAAAAAAAAACACTATGCCACTTAGATATGCCACTGTTGTCGCGGATTATAGCGTTCAACGCTGCGCCACGGAGGTCGTCAAAGTTCAGTGTATCAATAAGTAAATAAACCCATAAGATAGACTAGACTTAGAATAGGCATTCTGAACCAGTGGTATATTCACTCGACGATTCAAAAGCTCTTGTAAAATTTTATTTAAATAAAAACATTTTAGATTAACGTAGATTGACTTTATAGCGATGAAGTCACGCTTTTTGTATTTTTTTAAAAATCTAGTGGGAGTTCTTTAATTTTCCAGGATAAAAAGTCTATCCTAGTGATCTATAAATAAATAGCCTAAGTATGTCTGTCTCCGGAATGAAATTTACCTGTGTACCTTTTTTTCAAAATCATGATGAGCTGTGACAAAACAGACAAAAACACATTCACATTAATTATAATATTATGGGATATGGATTTAATATCTCGACTTCTTTGCCGTAACGGAACGTTTTAATTTTTCAAATAATTGACAAAATAAGATGCTTTTCATAAGACCGATATATTTAGATAGGTTACTATAATTTCTCGGACTAACAATAAAGGGTATTTTGATAATAAACAAATTATTGCATACTATACAAGTATAAGTAAGTACTTACGAGGTTAACTTGATACAAAATTATTTATAAGGTTAACCTTGTAGCATCGGAGAGAGAAAAGTAATATTTTGTGGCAAGAACCAAAGCTCGATCAACCCTAAAAAGACATGTAACGAACAACTTCCCACTGACTAATTATTATTATTATTATATACTTTATTTGTACCATCACAAGTAAAAATAACAAAGAGAAAAATTGGAAAAAAAAAGTAAACACAGACAGGATACAAAAGGCGGCCTTATCGCTTAGAGGAGAAAATAAGGGAAAATAGACTGCAGGTGGATCTATAATATACTTACATTCAAATAACTACATACTAATACATATACCAATAATAAACATATAAATTATATATAATATACCTACTTATAAAATATACTAATATACATGAATTATAATATAGAGGTAAGTATTTCAACTATGCTTAAAATAATTTTTCCTGTCGTCTTTAGTTTGCAAGATAATGTTTCTTAACAGCATTTTTGAATATGTCCAGTGACATAGATTGGCGTATGGTCAGTGGAAGTGCATTCCATAGCTGAACAGCTCGAACACTGAACAAATTGTTAAAGAACACTAACACTAATCCCGTTTACTTACTAAGATTTTAAAGACGCGTCCTAATGCAATTAACACCGGCATGTGAACTTTGTAATGAGTACACTCAGGCTTGTTCTTAATTTAAAATTGACTACTGCGGAGGGTTGCGAAGTAAATGCCACCTTTGTTCCTCATAGTCAAAAGCGAAGTGAAATTAGCTTACGTCTTTATTCTAGGAAAAAGAGAATAACCAGGAAGCCTTCATAATATTTAACCCGGTTTCAGTGGTTTCGTATCTTATTTCTTCTTTTTTGAACTGTGTGTTTTTTCTATTAGTTACGGCGTATGGATTTATTATTTAATGACATTGAAATTTTTAAATTGTTACGTTCTGTTGAACGACGTATCGTTTTTTAATTGATGATAATACGTACTCGTAATACCGTTGTATAACTTTTTAATATAAAAATTATATTGCTTACCTATATTATACACTATTTGGCTTCGCTCGAGTAGAATTTCAAGAGGGGTTAATATTGCAGAGATAACCTTGATAAATCTCATGTTTCTAGGCCTATGTAATTTTAAGTTTATGTGGATATAATCAATCGAAGTCTCTGAAATGAAAGGCAAATTGGAAAAAGTTACTTGCCTAAAAAAGTAATTTTGGTGTTTACCCCTAATCATCTTTTTTTAACAAAGTATGATGGCATCATACTTAAAAAGAAAGATGGCTTGGGGGTTAGAAACGTTACAAGAACCATAAAAATGGCGTGAATACATTCATGCTAATATTTGCAAGCTGCAGCTAGGTATGCCTTTTTTGTAATTATAATTAAAAAAAAATCATTATAGGCTTACGCTTGACTACAATCCCATCTGATGGGAAGTGATGATGCGGCCTAAGATGGGACGCGCTTGCATATTCAATCTTGATTTAAAGATACGTTTCTAATTCTCGTTTCTAATTCGAACCGCTAGGATATGGAATGCCCTTCCGGCTTCCGTTTTCCCCTCCTCTTTTAATATAGATACCTTCAAAATTCAAATCAAGAGTGAATAGGCATCCTTTAGGCAAGCGCCTTTAGGCTTCATCACCTTTTGCATGCAAGTCTGATTGCAGCCAAGCGCTAGCCTATACATATATTTAAAAAAAAAAACCGATTGTAATAGGTGGGATACACAGTTTTTGGTGGAGTGTTCCAGACCCTAGCCATGGAAAGCAAAGTGACTTTTTTTTAAAGGGTTTGAGCAAACTAATTAAACCATTTATTACTGCATTGTACAATAAATTCCTTGTTAAAATTTTGCGTTTTATTTATTAATTTGTAAACGGCCTCGCATTAAAAAGGTCCATGAAAATATTACGAAGTCTCGAAAATAATTTCTCCAAATTAATTAGGCTAAGGTATTATTAATGGGAAACATGGAAACCTTTTTAATTGGAAACATTTTTTAACTGAAACCTCAGGTTAAATAGAAAGGAATTTTTCACTGATTATTGGGAGGAAAATGAAAGCCCTTTTTTATGTTATCTATTATCATAACATTTCATATTAATATGAGTTAACATTAACATAAATATTAACATTAAATTTTACTATACACATAATATTTTTGAAATAAATTTATTACGTGTATCTAAACTTTAGAACAACTCATAATTTAGGCCCTTTCATAGAAAAAATTGGGCGTCCGACCTGTGGAGCGCGCTCCACACTTGTATAAGCCTGTCCTTGTCCCCGCCATAGCGCTGTCCCGCTTTTCAGGCTAGATGGCGTTAGTAAAATAAGTTCACATTCTTTGTTTGACAGGTTATGTAAATTGAGGTCGTTTTTCCAATCCAAATAGTAATAAGTCATTCGCGCCAACTCCAGTAAAGATTATTTTGAACACCGAACTTAATGTGACGCGTCACAAGATTATCTGTATAATACACATTACACATACGTTAGAGAGAGAAACGACACAAGGCGTCTCGTGATGTCTCGTGTCTGTCTCTCTCTCTCTCTCTCTCTAACGTAAATAACGTAACGTAACAGATAGATAGGCATTACCCGACAGATCAGTAACCATAGACTCCAATATTCTCAACGAACGAAATATATGTAAATTAAAAACATTTGTCTTTCAATCCGTGTGTCAAGAGCCTTGTTTCTTTAAACCTGCTTGTAGCATGGTTAAATTTAATGTTGAACTGGAATATGAATTTCAATTCGATTTCATATCAGAAGAAAATCGTAGGTATTGTAATACTAAAAATCAGCTGGTCGATTGCAAAAATTGTGATTGGCTGAATTTACGATATTCTTGTTGCGACAATGCATTGTAGCCAACAATGAGAAAGTGTCACCAAATCAGAGGTGATTGCGTTTGTTACTGCACTTGTCGTTTTACCGTAACTAACCTAGCAGACTTTTTCAATTTGGTTCAGTTTGAAACATCGACCATACAATTTGAAATCATTCCATGTGGAAGTGACGAGATGAACAAAAATACTTATTTTATATCACATACAGTATACAGTTTCCCGCTAATGGATGAGTATATTTGGACAATCTCGGTCAACTGAAAATGCTATTTGCGGGTAGGTACGGAATTCTTGATCATCGGTTTTACTGTGGTGTATTCGACTAATTCGTAGTTTGATTGGTGTTAGGTAAATAACGTAATAACAAGCACATATATACCTAATAAAGCGAACTGTGATAATTGATAAGTCATGTATCACTCGTAAAATGTGTCTGAACTACTTCTGCTCTGTAAAATGCGATGTATTCGAGTGATATTATGATGTCTGTGCCGTATTAAACAGTGTGGGTATACTATTTAATTTCAAAAGTTATGATCACGGTTGCAATGTTTCATTTCATTATCACCCGTCGCAACTAGTTTTTTAATAGGGAAGTCGTTTATTAATTCCTTTATCTTGTTATGTTTTTCTAGTATTACTAGATGATGCCCGCGACTTCGTCCGTGTGGATTGAATTTTTGATTCCCGCGGGAACTCTTTAATTTTCCGGGATAAAACCCTATGTCCTTCCGAGGGATACAAACTATCCCCATACCAAATTTCATCAAAAGCGTAGCAGACAGACAGACAGACACACCTTCGCATTTATTATATTAGCTTGGATGTATTTTCAAATACATATTACAATTATTGTGCTAAATACCAATTAGTGCAGAAAGGTACACATTATAAGACTAAAGTGCTCACAAACAAACGGAAAATTATTTCTGAGTTAGTCTTACCTGATTACCCATACTTGCAGCTTCTACACCTATGAACTCCAGCTAGAGTTAATTTTGAAGATCTTTATGAAAAACAATATTATAATAACAATTTAGAAATTAGGTCCGACTGCCATTTCAAAATGGTAATCTCCGTTTATAAATTCTCTAGGAATTATTAATAAATCTCATACCCGAAATTAATTTTTGGCATTGTACTCACAGACTAAGGACAGTTAATTTTCGGAGGAGTGATTTGAATATCTTGCTTTTACAATAGGACGGAACGGAACGCTATTTACGCCTGTATTTCCTAAGTTTGTTATGAAAACCGAGAAATTTTGTTTAAAATTGTGACGTTGTTGTGTTTGTGTTCCATTAAATTATACGAACGGCAGGTTAAGTTTGTAGAGGTAAACATTCCCTCTTACCTACGCCATTGTCGCTTGCCGCCCAGCGCACTCCAATGATATTTGATTAAAATGGAAATCATACGAATATTTACATATTAATTTGCTTTGCAGTTGCTTTCAATGCAAGCCATTATTTATATGTATTTACCTCAGAATAACTTTGTGATTATGTGATTAAATAATTAATCTCTACTCAACAGGTAATTATTATAAGAATATCTGCATTCAAACATTTAAAAAAAAATCCAGAGCCGGGAATCGAACCTACTAAAAATACAAAAAATAGACAGTCACTAATTTAATGAACCATTGGATAGAGCGTATGAGAAGGATAAAATCTCTCAAAGAAACATTGTCTCTTATATTATTGGGTATTTGACAATCTGTCAAATAAATTATTATTTTGTGATTACTATATAGAGAATCTCCCAAAAGACGTAATATCCACGTCTCTGTTAGTTTTATGTTGCTACTACCAGTACTAACTACTAACAGTTACTAGTTTGTCTAGTTGTCAAATACCCAATAAAAGAAGACCATGAAATTAAACAATTCGTAGATAATTTTATCTTCCTAATTCCTAACCTAGTAGGCTGCTTATTATTCAAAGACTTTTTTTCCACCCTTAAATGGTCTAAACAACTTCTTAGTAGTGTTTTTCTTTGTTTCAGAATAAACAAATGATTGTTTTAACATATGAAGACATACAGTCGAAAACATGATTTGGGTAAGTTTAATTAATATAAAACAATAGATTTCATTTATTTTTTAAAAAGAAAGATTTATATTCTGCTAACTATACGTTCAGAAACATTTTGTTCGAATGCCACTAAACTTGTACTCATAACAAAGCATCGTCGTCCTAAGTCAACAAATGGTTAACAATAAAAATGGCCTATAATTTACTGACCATCGGAATTATTCTCTGAAGAAACGATGCAAAAATCCTTTGCTTTCTTTGAATTGATTTTGAAAATAATGAGTTCATTCTGATTTAAAGTATGTAATCAAAAGCCGCCTTGACTTGGAAAAAACGAGGCGTAAGCTTTCTTACTGATCGTAAAAACACAAGATTTTATTCTCGGATTCAATTCGCTTAGGTAAGTTTATTTCGTAGCACCGTTTCGTAGCATCGTAGCTGTTGTCTCGTAGGTGGCTGGTACACAGTCAAATAATTTATCTGTATACATGAAAAATCTCGTCAATCACGCATCAACGTTGTCATTGCGGCGTGATTGAACCACAAATCAACCAACCAACATACCAATAGACTAACAAATAATAGCTATTTATGCAACTGTATCGTAATGAGGGTCATTTTAATTCGAGTGCTGTTTTTTGATACGAGGCTTGCCGAGTATCAATATAGGATAGTACGAGAATTAAAATGACTAATTACGTACAGTTGCATACAAGATTTTATCTACGACAAGGACGTCTTTATAATTTTTTACGTTGTAAATTAATAAAAAAGTCAAATCAATTGACTGGTTGGGAAAGTGCCAGAACCCAGAGCCGCTAAGCTATAGGTATCCTATTTATGAAGATAACCATATCGATACAGCTACGACTCATAACGATACAGCTCTCATACAACGAACTGTATCGTTATGAGAAGCAAACACCAAAGAGGGTTCAATTCGATATAGTTGTCAAATTCGAAATTGGAACTTTTCGATGCTGGAGTAGATAAAAACTCTTTCGCATTCATACCTGTTTGGTATGTATAAGTATCAGTCAGTAGGTAGATCGGTATGGATTGATTTGGAATGGTGTTAACAGTGGCCGCGAGCGCGCGAGAAGGCTGTATCAGGATGAGCTGGCGTATGGGGCGGAGCGCGCGCGCGGAGCGGGCCGCGTGATGCGCGGGAGCGCGCGCGTAGCCGGCGGCGCGTCGCTCGCGCTCGCGCCCGCCCCGTGCGCGTGATGCGCGCGGACTGTGCCGCGCTGTACGCGTGGCTCGTCTGTTGCGCCGCAGCTCTCTCTACGCACAAGTATAGCACGCGCGTGATCCGCACCAAGTACGGACCACTGCGCGGAATCGTGGTGCATTCGCATCCGCAAGTAGAGGCGTACCTCGGCGTACCTTACGCGACTCCGCCGCTTGGAAGTTTAAGGTTGATGTTTTGCATTAAATACAATAATATTATTCACAATAGCGAGCCTAGGGCTATAGAACCTTTATGTAGTTTTTAGTTTTTCATACAGCTGCTACATGAACCTTTATTCACGAAGTAACAAAATAATAATTATGTAAAAATCTGTTTTCTATTTTAAAAATCTATCGATTACAATTTCGCATATTTATAATAAGCAAACAGGATATTAACTGAAATAAACAAATGCAGTAGCGTGGATTTTAACAATAAAATTTGTAATAGATACATGCCGCCTGTGACGCCATCGCAGTGGCGCACGACGCGCCTGGCCGACGCCGTCGGGCCAGCCTGCCCGCAGGTGCCGCCGGCCGCTACGCCGCGCGACGAAGCGCTGTTGCTGCACCCGCGAGCGCGCATCCGACAGCTCGAGCGACTTCTCCCCGTACTCGCGAACCAGAGCGAAGACTGCCTTTACGTCAACCTTTATGTGCCTGTAAATGGTAAGTATGTAATTTGTATTCCACTCGTCCATTACGCCAGTCATTATAAACAACGTAGGTAGCACAATATTGCACTGTACTGATTGTTAGGATAGATATACCAAATACCAATACTGTACAACCAAGTTTGCAGATTCGAAAGACATGTGGCAGCTGAGTGCTGCGTGAAAAACTCGTTACTTGAACCTCGTATTAGTTTATTAACTTCTATACGGTGCATCCTATGGAATAAGTCACTAGAACACTTTTAAAGTAGAAGTTGGAAGTTGGAACGTAATATCCTGACAACATCCCAAAAAACTGTACAGTGTAATTTTTTGTGACCTAACGTTATTGATATGGAGACTAGCATAGTAGAAATATTCTGCCAGCAGCTACAGTACCTAGCTAGGCATTGATTTCCATCTAGTAGAGATTTAAAATATCAAGATAATAATAAAGGCAGACACAAACAGATTTTTCATTTATTTTATTGAAGTAGCTGACACGGCCTAGATATTCAATAGGTAAAGTGCAACATTCGCGTAGGTATTGGACTTTCAATATCGGGTTGAAAGTATTTACTGCTTTGTTCAGCTAGTAATATCGTATTCGCCATTCGATAGTTCTGCCTCCCTTGATACAGCTTTTAACGGAATTTGTGAATATTGCAAATTGAACGCCTATTTCTGAATTGCCTCGCGCAAATGTGTTTCTAATTTGAACTGATCACTTAGCATTATTAAGTTTTCTACGAGCCAATTTTTCAATCGTCGAATAACGTTGTTGGAAAGGTGCCAAAATGACAAATACATTCGTCAGTTAAAAGTTAGTTGGAAATTGAAAATTTTATGTACTTTTTATTGATCAATATGGGGCGAATGTTTATTTTTACATGACATTTCTCATGCATCTAGTTAAAAGCTTCAGTAGAAAAAGTTGTGAACCGGCCCTAGGAAATTGTGAACACTAAGGTGGAATTTGATAAAAGTTAAAAGTTGGTAAAAGATCGTCTGTGTACTCTTAGAGTTGCAAACGAGTTGCGACCAGTGCGTTCCCGGCCTCTCCCACCAGTGGACGCAGGGGGAATTCCTGTTTACCCGTGAACCCATTGAATTATTGTTGGTAATACAATTTAAAAATGCTTTTTCTACTACTACCACACTACTAGGTCTTTTGACTTACGTTCGTAAATTTTTTTAAAGGTACTTAATCCATAAGATTTTTTTATAGACCTATAAAGAAGAATTGCGAGGGTATATTGTGACCTGCCTGTATACATATGTTTTACCTATTGCAAAAATATAGGGGTATTTGACAAATCAGTAACTTTTTTTCAAACGTCAAAACGCGTCCTAGTTAAGGGATTTATATGAAATTCTGAAATGTGACGTCAATAAAGTACGACACACTTTTTTACTTTAATCGATTGTGTAAAATGGTTATTCAACATAAAACTATCAGGGGACGTGGATATTACGACTCCTTTATCAGATCAGATTTTATTAGATCCTCTATTTAATAATCACTAAAAGATAATTTATTTGAATAGTAGTCAAATACCCAATTATATCAAGAGGAAAACTTTTGAACAATGAGCGAAACTCGATTGAGCAATTGAATTTTATTTTATAAGATCATAATATAATGGAACAATCATATTGTAATGGAGTGGCGCTGTTTCGGTTGGGGTGGCGATTCGGAGTTTTTGGGGTGCCCTTTAATCCGCGCGAGTTATTCATTATTTATTCGGACCATTTCGCCGCAAATTCACTGTCCGTTATATTATAAGCCGCTTTTCAATTATTTACCACTACACAACTCGGTAAGGTTTTGCAAATTGTAAAGCACTTACACTGCGGTAACAAATTCACTCTTATGTTTTATTTACCGTTTAATAGGTACCAAACCTGAGTCTCATATTAGAGCGCGGTTTTCAACAATTAATTATTAAAATTTTCTCGACGTCGGAATCAAGTGATTTTCCCAGAAAGCTGTAACTATATTAACTAAGATTTAACTTGACTTGATTCAGACTTAAGAGTTATTGCTTTAACTAGGAGCTAAAATACACTAGGGGCCAAAGAAAATTGTGTTTGTCGTAACGAGCGTAGCGAAAAAATCCTATGTCTATGGTCGTAACTCACATATAAACGGCGACGCATATACTTACTAGGGCGACAAGACAGAACGTCGATCCCCTTCGACGTAAAAACGAAGTTTTTTGTCTATCTACCAAAATGGCATTGACTGTGATCGTCTAAGATTTAAAAACATATAATTAATCAATCCTTATTTGTACGGAGTGCGGTCGGGGGCGCACGGAATAGACTTCTCATACAAAGACATACCAAGTTATTCGAGAAAAATATCTAAAAATTATGATCGTGATTTAAATGCAATTATATTTTAAAACCAGTTTCAGAACTTTCCATTTTTATATTCGCATTACCATTTACTTACCAGCTCATGGATTAATCCCATCTTAAACCTCGAGACGAGATAGTTTTAGCTACAACGCAACTTTTTCTGTCTCTCACGGTGATAGGAAAGCTTGAAAAGGAGGAGGCAATTTATAAAATGGATGTTTTTACCTCGCTGTTTTTCTGCTACTTAAGAAACATCTTGTACCGATTTTGACATTTTTCTTTATCTTGTTGGTACAAGTTTTTTGAAGTTTTGTTAAATATATGAAGGCGATCTTGATACCTACAAAAATCACTCTGCGATAGGTTTTCCCAAGTTCATTTGTATTTATATTAAAAAACATAGCTAACCTCGCAAAAAGTAACTTTAATTTTTAATAACAATGAAATTATTTTTTAAATATTTATTTGTCAGATAAGTAGGTACTTATTTTAATATTTATGTTATAAAGATTTAAGTTGATATTGGGGCTGATTCTGTATAACACAATCTCTAAACTAAACTAAAATGGCAGTTTTAAATCTAGTTCTGTCCCTTTCTGTAGGAAGTATTATGAAAGGGTTAGCAATATTTGTAATGCTCTAATTACCCTCGACGAAACGGAGACGGTATATGTGTTTGCCCTAAGAGGTTGTGTGTTTGTTTGTTTGTTTTTTTAGTTTAGTTTAGAGATTGTGCACTACAGAATCAGCCCCATTGTATTTAAAAATAAAAATCTAGATTGTAAGAAGATTTATTTAACAATAAACCAGGAAGAGTGCAAGCCGTGAGTCATTGAATAGTACAATTGGACAGGAAGAGACAACGCGATAGGGTGTCGAGGCCTCAATTCCGTAGTGCATTGCAGTGCATATCGCCCCCTGCAAGCAGTGCGGAAGTGAGGCTGAGGTCTCCTTAGGCAACGAAACAACACGGGTGCTCACAGAAGATGAAGAATTGTGACGGAAGAAGAGAATACGTCAAGAAATTCATGAAATCAACACATAGGTAGTTACTTTCCTATCTATAAATGTTGTATATGTCACCGTAAGATTGTAAAATCCGTTAGATTATAATCTAACGGTTTCTATCCCGCTAGATTATAAACTGTCGAAAGATTGTGAACCGTTCAATGTTCTGAGTATTAATTTATGAAATATTTATTGTTTTTACGTTTTCTTGTCTCTTTCTTGTACAGTCCGCGCGCGAATTGAATGCAGAATAAATGTAAGTGTCACCATACATTTACTCTGCATTCAACTCACGCGCGAACTATAGGTTAGGTTAGGGTTTGACATGAATATTCAGGTAGTGCCCGGCCGCAGGCCGGGCACTTACGTTCTATCGGGTTGATATACCTAATATATTACAATTTACCGAAAAATAACGCGTTAAATTGTAAGCAGTATGTTACGGTTCACAATCTATCGAAAGTTTATAATCTATCAAGATAAAAAACGTTATATTATAATCTAACGGTTTTTACAATCTTACGGTGACATATTTACTCGTACATTCTAAGAATTCTGAGGCCCAAGTGTAACTTTTTAGGGCGTTGTTAACCTGGCTAAGTGTAAGGCGAACGATTATCATAAATCTTTAAAATTATTCTGAGAGATTAACTTTAAACTTTGGTATGAAGTTTTGAAACTTGAAAAGAAACACAAAGGTACCATTAAAATCACTGTAATCTATTGGTAAAATGTATGTACCTATCCAAGTTTGCCAGGAAGATATTGGTTATTAGGTATTTTACAAAATAAATTATAATATTATATTGTGTTCTTTTAAATATAAGTGACAATATATGGATACCTATATTTATATATATAGGTATCCATATATTCTGTATTAAGTATATTTTAAAAAGTTTATGTATTCGATTTTTTTTTATTTTTTAGAAATAGTGGCCATCTGCATACAATGTCCCAAACAGTAGCCTAATTTCTGAGATCTAGTTTACTCGTATGTATTAGAATAAAACTATTCGACGTTTACTCGGCGTTACTAGCTGAGTCAACATTTAATCTGTAATTTTTACCGATTTGCTAATGGATCAACAGTGGGACAGGGATTTCTTAGCAACGAGGAAAAGCCAATGTTATAACTCAATTGCCAACCACTTAGAAATTCGATTCCCCGTGACAACATTGATTGGATAAATTTATTTCCTCTTAAAACGTTCGACGGCGGCATGATCGAATTATCTGACTGGTACTGGTACCTGGTTTGCTGGTATGCGATCTTTTAGTAGTTGATTAAAATCCATACTAATATTATAAATGCGAAAGTGTTTCTGTCTGTCCGTTTATCTGTCTGTCTGCAACGCTTTCACGGCCCATCTGTTCAACCGATTTTGATGAAATTTGGTATTGGGATAGTTTGTATCCCGGGGAAGGACATATGCTACTTATTATCCCGGAAAATTAAAGAGTTCCCGCGGGAACCAAAAAACCTTAATACACGCGGACGAAGTCGCGGGCATCATCTAGAAATTTATAACTTCTCTAAATTCGTTAATAAAAAATTTTATCCATACTATACATGCAAAATTGAGTGTTTATCTGTTACTTTTTTACGGCTCAACAACTGAACCGATCTTGACAGGAATTGGTACAGAGATAGCTTGCAGTTCTTCCAAATCTCGCACCCAAAAATATTGAATTTGGACGGCTTTTCCGTAAGTAGGATTTTGAACAAATCGAACGAGATCTTTAAAAAATATAAACCGGATGTATGCGGATGAAAAGCAGTAATGAGCATGTTGGAAATAAAATTCCTGGCAAACGCTGTGGTGGTAGGGAAGTGAATATTCAGACGTAAGAAATACCATTAAATATATATTGTAGAGAACTATCGATGGCATGTGAATTAAATCAGCATACACCCCTTGGCTATCGCAGCGGGACGCTTTGGCAATTGGGCTACCAACTGCGTCGAAACATTTTATAACATAATATTATTATGTTTATACGTATATTATTTACTTTCTTGAACATCTTCTTTGAACTGTATGTGTAAATAATTGTGCTCAAAATATTTACTGTAGTTGTTTATTGAAAATGTTATTATGTAACTTGTAAAGTTAAAGCTAGCCAGCCTAACCCGATAAAACGGTTATCTTAAAAGAAATATACCTGTAATAAATGATCCCCGCGACTTCTACCGCGTGGATTAAGTTTTGATTCCCGCGGGAACTTTTTAATTTTACGGGATAAAAATTATGCTTATGTCCTTCCCCGGGATACCACCTATCCCTATACGAAATTTCACTAAAATCGGTTGAACAGATGGACCGTGACAGCGTAGCAGACAGACAGACAGACAGACACACAGACACATTTTCGCATTTATAATATTAGTATGGATTATAACAATTTTTGACAGTTGATTCCATAGTTACAGTTCCCGCTCTAGTTGAATGCAGAGGAAATGAATGTGTCACCATACACTTACTCTGCATTCAACTCGCACGCGAACTATAGGTATTAGTTGGTATGATTAATTGACAAAAAGCTCTATAGAATGGTGATATATTGCACTGGTACGTGTTAGGTCCCCGACATTGAACTCGACATCGACTCTTCCAGGGTAGAGTTCAAAACTGGTGTCAATGCAAGCTCTTTAATGGTAATGGCGTGCTAACTCAATTTTTCAATAAATCAAAATATTCTTGTATTCCTAGTTTTTAAGATCGGGAGACTATTAAAATACCTCTCATCTATTTTTATTCAAATAAAATTACAAAATTTATATTCAAAATCTGAAGAGGATTAAAAACAACGGTAATAATACTGAGGCGGGATTTCCTCATTTTTTATGTTTATTACGAAGGCCTGACACCTAAATAAATATTATTAATTAACCCGGGGTTTGTGGGCCCGTAAATTAAGTTAAGGGTGAAACCTTTCGATTTACCTTTTTTGACTTTTTGTGTTATTCTTCACTTTATTTTCACAGGAATGAATTGGCTTACAAGTTTTCATAATATTCGTTTTATATGCACGGTCAGGTCCTAGAGTATTAATTTGACCACTCCGTATAATACAACATGTAAATAGAGTGGTTAAATTAATATTATTAGAGGAATAACATAATTTTTCCTATTATCCTCAATAAATATACATTATAAGAATATTTACTATAAATTACCTGTAGTTGCCGTGTGCCTGATGCATCGGGGTTGGTTGGTAGGTAAGGGGTAAAATAAGGGACGAAATTTTACCATGTAATTTATAGTAGATGTAGATTTAAATTAATTATTATAAAATATTTCTTGAAGTGTATATTCATTATCTAATTATTATGTGGCATTTGTTCTCGTGTTATTATTTGTCTGTCTAAGTATTAGCAAAGCATAATTTTCTTTGTCAGCGGTTCACTGAATTACGGCAAAGGAAAGGAAAGGAAATCCCCTGATGGCTGATAATTATACGCCTCTCTCTCTTTCGATTAATTTGTGGTGATACCTTCGCATCCTTCATTTTCGCAGCCCGGGACCGGGATGGTTTAAATTCACACAAAAAAAGACATCAAAATTGGTCCAGTCATTTTCGAGTTTTAGCGGGACTAATGGACGACAATTGATATGAATTTATATAGGCAATAAAATAATCGCCAAAAAAATAATTGTTGAAAAAAATTATTCCGATTCTTGTTTGATTCAATGCAAAAATTTTATTTTCTTAACAGCGATTATATGGACCGATTGTCTAAAATAATCGTAATCATTATTTTTGAAAGCTCAAAACGTATTGAGGTCTAGTCCCACTATAAAGGCGCGGCGCGACGCGGCACGTAGTGGCGAGAATTCTTTGTACAATTATGTCGCAGTGCATCTCTGTGCCGCATCGCTTTAGTGGGCTCAGCTCCATACAAACTCTGTTAGAATATTTGCCGCTACGTGCCACGGCGTGCCATGTATCTGTAGTGTGGCTAGACATCTCTACTCGAACTGTTTAAGGAGAACAATGTACTCTTTAATCAATTCTCAGGGCATACATAGTTGCCGCCTTGTGGGTATAACATAACTTAGCCTCCTGTCATGAAACTGGACCTCAGTAAAGCCTGAAAGAAAGACGCTTCGGCAACGAGTCAAATGCTCTATATCATAACAATAGCCATAACATAAATACCGTGCCACTGTAGTCGCGTTAAGTAAATCGTGATTCACTTTCAAACAGTTGAAATGAAATTGTGTATCAACTTTTAGTGTAACTTTCGGCATCATACTACGTTCTTGCATGTTTCAGAACTAATAAAAGCTTCTTGCCGGCTCTTCTCAGTAGAATTAGCTAGCGATAGAGTCCAGACGTATTAGAAGTGACACACGTTGTCTCACATAAAACAAGTAATAAAATTAAAAATTTTAAAAAACCCACGACGAACTGCAGAGCTCCATTGAAACAACAAATAGAACTTAAAGTATATATTATAAAATAATATCTAAAACACAAAACTGCATATTTGCCGGCTCAGTAGTTTTTTTGACCAGCGTGGTGGACTATGGCCAAACCCTTCTCATTCCGAGATAAAACTTGTGCTTAGTAATGAGTAGATTTGTCAAATAGTGTTAAATTTTGATATTCTGATAAAAATTGTTTAAAAAATGTGATCACTTAAAAGGAGTTCCTGTGACCACTTCCTGGCTCCATCACGAGACCCTGGGCAACATCTAGGTTTAAAGTGCTTGTCAAGACAAATCAAAAGAGTCCAAATACGACGGGTTTACGATGAGAACTTAAGGAGTTCCCATAACCACCTCCTGGCTCCATCATGAGACCCTGGGCAGCATCTAGGTACAAAGTGGTAGTCAAGACAAATCAAAAGAGTCCAAATACGACGGGTTACAATGAGAACTAAAGGAGTTCCTATGACCACTGAGCAAATCACAATTGCAGCTCAACTTGATTGTCTATGGTCCTAAAACCTGGAACCTTCTCACAAGCTATACATATCTAATGCAAAAAACCTCATCTCAATCGGCCCAGTACTTTTTGAGAAAAATGGTAACATATTGAAAAATTAAAATCATAGACTACAGCTCACCTTGGTTGTCTATGGTCCTAAAATATATCTAAGAACCTTCTCAGAAGCTATCCATATCTAATGCAAAAAACCGCAACTCAATCGGCCCAGTACTTTTTGAGAAAAATGGTAACATATTGAAAAATTAAAATCATAGACTACAGCTCACCTTGCTTGTCTATGGTCCTAAAATATATCTAAGAATCTTCTCACAAGCTATACATATCTAATGCAAAAAGCCGCATATTAATCGGTCCAGTAGTTTTCCAGGAAAACGGTAACAAAAAAGTGCACAAACAAACACACAACCTCTTATTTTTTATTTATTTATTTATTTCTTTACATCAGGCAACTAGGCCCATAGAAATATATACATAATATAACATATAACAAACATAATTAATTAATAATTAGGGCAAACACATATACCGTCTCCGTTTCGTCGAGGGTAAAAACATTTAATTTAATTTCAGCCAAATGAATAAATAGGAAATCAAAGTGCCGGTAGTAATGAAGTCACAGATTCTCCTTTGAGCCACTACAGCCGATCAACGTCCCACAGTTGGGAACAGGCCTCCACTCTCATAGGAGAGAGGGAATCAGAGCTTATAGACCCACCACGCTGCTCCAATGCGGGTTGGCGGGCTTTAACGACTATTATCATGTTAGTGATAATAACCGGGACCGACGGCTTAACGTGCTCTCCGAGGCACGGGGGTGAAACATCACCAACTTCCTAACTCCGGACTAGTACTGAGAATTTCCAGTCAGAAAAACCCAATAGGTACTTAATTATGACCCGACCCGGGACCCGTCGAGCGCAGTCAAACATGCCAACCACTAGACCATCGAGGCTCCTTTCAGCGTTAGGTACAAAATAGCTCTTCAGAGTTGTATAGAAATGTTTAATACGCAGGTATAGACGGGGAGAACGAGGGCGCGGGTCTGCCGTGCCTTGTGTTTGTGCACGGCGAGTCATACGAGTGGAGCTCAGGCAACGCGTACGACGGCACCCCGCTCGCTGCGCACGGCGGCATCATTGTAGTTACTATCAACTTTAGATTAGGTGTACTGGGTAAGTAACACTTTCAACACACTTGCTCATAAAGTGGCTCTAATTTCACCGCAATTAGGCACATAATGACACCTATAATCAAATTGTGACTTTTTCATTACTATTATTCACAAGTGAGTTATAGAGTTTTTATTTAATTTTATCTACTAAATAAAATTATTTTTTAGTATTACGAGTCTTCACAAGTGTGTTAAAAAACGTCGTATGATACACGTGTGTATTGATGATTACCGTCGTCGGCTATCTCAATGGCGCCTCAGCGGTAATCACCAACATTACACACTAGTACCAAAATATACTATTATCGTCATCATCATTTCAACTAATTGCCGGTTCACTATTTATTGATTACGAGTCGTTATTTTTTGTATTGCGTGATAGGCTTACGATTGACAACCATGCTTAGTGCAAAGCAATGATGAGGTCTAGGTTTTGCTTAGACTCTTGCCTTGTGTCGTTTCTCACAATGAGAAGTTTGGCCTTAGTTTACCACCACTTTCAGCGTGCTAAACTAAGGCCAAACTCATACCTTTGAGAACTTCATGAAGATCTCTCAGGCAGGTTTCCTCATAATGTTTTCATTCACCATTTTAAATCATTAGCTGTAGATAGGTATATAATATTTATTATTGTATAAAAATGCAATTTAACAGTTGCAATAAAAATCTACCTGATAAAAGTCATACATAATAAAAAGAAAATAAATAAATATAATACATTGTTATACTAAAATCTATATATTAACCAAAAAAAAATTGTTGTGGGCTCTTTTAAGACCAGGGCGCGTTTGGAACCCTCGTAGCTTAGGTTTTAAGATACCATAAAAGTAATTTTTAACGACAATAAGTGTACCTACAGTGTACCTATATTGAATAAATGATTTGATTTGAACTCATTTATATCACTTATTTTCTTAATTAAATCTATTCATTCATCATTCATTCATTCACCCGAATACAACGTCTAACGTCTCAACGACTAGACTGTCACCGCTTAGTAACATTAATTACCATAAAAGTAAATTAAAAACCACCATGGTCCATGTTTGATGCACCTGATATTCTGTTTCATCATGATCATATTAAGTCTAGCAACAACTTGTCGAAACCCATCCAGAGAGTACAAACTCGGTGGACTACATCGAATTATTATAATGGCATCATTTAACTGGTTGGCAAAAATATTAACGTGTTGGTTTGTCAGTGGGCTGATGTCGTGTGAATACTTTCTTGCTCGATCATCAAATTCTCATCAATAACAAACTTAAATAAATCCATGTATGACGTAGAGAAATTGGGTAATCCGAATATAGCACTGGTTACAGCATCCGGTAAATGATACAGTTATTTTAAATACTTATTTTTCAAATACATAAAAGGGATGATAAAAAAATAGGTAAATTATTTCTGACTGATAATAGAGGGTCTTCCAAAAGACCTAAAGTTCACATCCTCGGTTAGTTTTAAGTTTGTTAATCATTTTAAAACATAGATTGAACCTATTAACAGTGAAAAAAATAAAGCGTCTGAAGCGGGCCAATGTGCTCGACAGTGTGCAGATATGAGGACGCTGGTCCTCTTCTCTGGAAAAATCAATCAATGAAATAAATCAAATCTGCTTATAGTCTGTCGACTGATTGCAGATCCTAATCAGGAAAAAAAAAACATAGATTAACGAATAAAAGTGCGTTGAAATTTGATGACGTCACAACTGTGAATTTCATACATCTAAAAGTGCGTTTTTAAGTTTAATATAGAGTTGCAGATTTGATTGAGTTGTCATCATCCCTATTGTTTTAAAAAATCTCCAAAAATGTTTTTTTTTTCTTTAGATAATATCTTGTAAGAAGAGGCAATAACTTCGTTATTCTTAATTCTAACGAATAAATTATGTCAGAAATTTTTCTCCTTTGTCGTGGGTCCTTTGTAAATTTAATTTGTATATTTAAATATATTATATTTTACTTTCTTATTTAGCGAGTATTCTTTACTATCCAAGTTCCTCCGCAAATAAGTCTACATTTTCATAAGTAAATCAAGATTAGACAGAAATAACATTTTTGCAGGAGTAGACCATTATTATTCTGAGAGGGAATCTAATAAGTTCTAAGAAGTGAGCCAAATAATTCTCTATAAAAACATTTTGTAGCTATCTCATTTTTATCCGACTTCCAAAAAAGGAGGAGGTTCTCAAATCGGCGCGTATATTTAAAAAAAATATAAGATTGAGAAGAACCTAAATCGTCATTTTCATTGATTGTTGTATTGTCATGGGCAAAGCTTAATAAATAAATTAATCTATATTACACAATCGATACACCGATACACCAATATAATGAAAAAAAAAACTTTCATTAGAACGTATCAAAAAAATGCTGATGCGAAATCGATATCTGAATCCAAGGAACTACATATGTAGGTATACGAGTAGGTACCTACCTACTACGGATGTCATAGGCATAAGTCATTGTAGGAGAAACCACCGCGCTACGAGTATATTCTATAGGTCCATGATTCGGTATGGATGTACAACACATCTCAAACGTCGTGTTCTATGATTACTGATCCGAAGACATAGCTAAGCTGTTTGATGTAACTTGATAATAGTTATACTAGGGTGAGGTATTAGGTATACGACGCAATCGGCTTAAAATCTATTCAGATAACTTATTAGTGTTATGTTACAAGAGATATCTTTACTTGATGTTTTATTTTATTTATCAGGCTTACTAAAAATCATTTAAACATTAACATATATAACGATGTTCGTTGCTGTATCAATTATATATTAGTGAGGCAATAAAAAATCTTGATCATTAACATGGGAATGAGACATTTGATTTTATAGCGCTCCCCAAAATTCGATCCCTGGGCGTAATGAGCGAAGCACCGCTCGCTACGAGTAATTGACACATTTAGTGTGAATTACTCCCAAACGATGTAATACGTTGTCGTGGAACCTTTGTTAATTAACTATCAGTGCAAAATCTCCGTATTAATTAAAATGGAAATTAAATGTTCGAGAGCGCTCGTCGATATCTCTGATCTCTGATCGCTGGACACTATATTATATATACGGCAACAACCTCAAATTCAATTCAACCGTGTGGATCACATAATTCATCGCCGTCGCCGTCGGAAATAACGTCTTTGCGAATTTAAATTTTCTATTTTTGAATTGAAACTTTCTTTAGCCGCGTTGAGCACTTTTTGGTAGCGGGTAAAATTGTGAATTTGCGTCATCGACATGCTCGCGTTGTTACGAAGACAAAAGGTCTTAAATATAAATATACTACATTCAAAATTAAACTTTAACAAATAAATAAATAAAGTTAGTCTTAGTGTTAAGGTTTATATTTATTAAAAAAAAGAAAAAAAAAAACGATTTTCTATTTTATACCAGTACCCGTAGTATGAAGCTCATTTTTTTTTACATTGAATAGCTAATATGTTATGCTAACATTGAATACACGAGTCAGTTTTACCTATATAACCGTACCTATAGGTCCGTATATGGAATATGCATAGTAACTATCGCTTTCTTGTAGTTATGAAAGTAATAATAATAACTATAGCATATTATGATGTCGTAAATAAATGTGAAATATCTCTAAAACTTTATTATTCGTGATATCACGAAACCACCATTAAAACGCTTCAGGTAATTGAACCGTTTTAATAGTATTATCTCTGTAGAACATTTATTCACCGATATATGAAAGTGTGTGGGCGGTGCGGTGTCACACACGAAGTGATAAAGGTTTATTCATGAAATCGCTTTGAAAATGTTATTGAAGACAACATTTGGTGGTGTTTATCAAGGCGCGCACATAATCGATTGGATTTGGTCTGGTTTGAATCAAGTCTTTACTGAAAATTCTACATGCTATTAGTTAGTTCAGATTATAAAACATAATAGCTTTATACCTAGCCGATCAAAGGTAGCTGAAATCTGAAAGTCCATAGGTTTTAACCCCACCAGTTGCGGTTTGCATGTGTACTTTAAGTTTTTACTACACATAGTTGGCGGGTAAAGACTAAAGACGAATTTTAGTAGTAATTATCTATGTATATTATTAAAAATACACGGCAATTAACTACTAAATATATTTATTCTGATTATATCGATGGGTTTTAGAAACCATGTTAGATAGATTGTGGGATGTGCAAAGACCTTTCCTTAATAGGACTGAGCTTTCGGTACTATAGATATACATTAATTAATATGGAAATTAGTTGCCCAATAGCGTTTGCCGATAACCGATCTCTGGGCGTTACGTGTGGATGAGTTTGTCCACATATCACACGGTTGTAAAGCGGCCGCATGTAATGTAATATGTCACCGTGATTGCCAATGTGTCTGGTTTATCAGCATACCCATAAAATATGCAATGCTAAACCCTTCCTATTGGTGTCATTTACTGTATACCCGGGTAAAATGTCACGTATTTGAGGTTAGTGGAATAATCGCACTTCTCGTGATATCACGTCATCACGTCAGCACCGTCATTATAGTATTATAACGATGCCACCATTAGGTATAATACCCGACTGCAGCATGCAAAGGGTCAGGTACTTTTGATTCAATAGACTCGGGCGATTCTGTCACATATTTTCGATAAATTTGTGGGGTCGAACTATTTAGGCCAAAAACTATAAGGGCATGATAAGACAAAACCTCGGCCCGAAACGACGGTGTCGCATGGGAAAAACGAATAATGCGCGCGCGGGGTTTTTTAGCCAGTCAGACAAAAAAAGATGTAGTGTATTTTCGCCCTTACAATTAAAACCTATCTATAAATTCTCGTGATGAAAACCCTTGTTAGCACTCGCCGATACCTGAACATCGGTGGTGTAGCTTGTTGATAAATTAACCCACAAATTGACACAATCAATGTTTATTGGCCACATGATGAAATACGTCTACGTAAATTATATTATTTTGTTAAGCTGCCCCAACAAGAATCCTCACTAAACTAAGTACTAATTCATAAAAGGTTACATAGAGTGGTTAATTTGATTAATTCAATTAATTACAGAATAAATTTTGCAGGTTTTTTAAAGACTGGTGCTAGAGGATCAGCACAGGGTAATTTCGGGCTAATGGACCTCGTGGCAGGGCTGCATTGGTTGCGGGAAAACCTTCCTGCCTTTGGAGGGAACCCCGAAAAGGTTACACTAATGGGGCATGGGACTGGAGCAGCACTCGCCAACTTTCTTGCAGTTTCACCTGTTGCTAGAGGTTTGTTTTTTTCTGTTCACTCGTAGCGAAATAGCTCTAGGTCTACATGGCGTAGAGGTAGAGTTGTCGACTCTACCCTTACTCTCTACTATGCTACTCTACTACTCTACTCTACGTCTCTGGGGTAGAGTTGTGTTGTTGTGAGTTGTAGATTCTACAAAAAATATCAAATTGTACCTATCATGACCGCTCCGATAGTGGGTAGGCACACAAATTATTTGATATTTTTGTTTTAATTTGAGTTTTCGTGAGTTGTTAAAATGAAAGGAGTTCAAAAATTGTGTTATGTGTGTTTCTATGAACAGAACAGGTTGTACTTTATAAGCTTTAAGCCTCGCGGGGACTGGGAATGATATCCTAAATACAGGTAATAGGAGTCAGACCTACCAGAAATGGCCAAATTATGACGTAGCTTCAACTTTTATGTTAATTTTGGTAGTGTTATTATGTTATTTTATTATCATTATCATTTATGTTCATATTATATGTGTTTCGTGGGTTTTAGTTATTTATATTATAAATAAATAAATTGAAATCATCTGTAAATTAGAGTGATGTTTGATTGATCTAAATAATACAAGTCCGTATTAAACATCATTCATATTCAACCGCCAACCGGTGGTAAAGCCAAAGGTAAAGCCCTGTCACAATATAATTAGTGACACGAATTGTCTTACCTACACAAAATAAAATATTTCATAAAGAGTAGCTACTCTTTTTTATTTGTATTAGCGGACGCAAATGCGGACGAAAAAATAATTCCAGCATTTTCATTATCAACGAATACCACGGAAAAAGGGAAAATAAAGCTGAATTACACGGAAAAAATTCTGAAATCGCCAAAGCAGAGCAAACAGCGTGATGCACGGAATCACCCATTGTTTATGAGATCGGCCTGCGGTGAATTTCATTACGCTCTCGTGTCAAGCGCTTCGTTGAGATCCTTCGTCACTATTAAATTTATAATGGTCGTGACACATGCATGATTGTGTTTTAACGGGTATAAAAAAATCCTCAACCGGTAACCCAAGCAAAATCAGTAGGTACATCAAATTTTTCTCGCAGCTTTTCGCGAAGTGTTGCAAAAACTATAAGAGAGCTATTTATGTCATTCTTATTGTGCCCTATGCCTACAGTTTGAATTCAAATCAATCCAAACTATTTACTACGCTAACTCGTATTACTATAGCCACGCACCCGCAATCTATTAAAAAAAAATTGTGCGTGTCAGCTCCGACGAACGACTGGAGTTTACTCCTTACGAAAGAAAAGTGTTGCCATGGAAACATAAAGTAAATAACGTAACGGAGAAAGTTTGATTTACATAAAATTTCATACATAGCTTATAGAAATGAAAATCGATTCTAATGGAGGTAAACTCCTAAAAATGTATGACATTGTTTTATCTGCATATAAAAAGATATAAAAAAAGATACACGTGCACTTTAAGTAAAGTTTCATTGACTGATTTATGTGAAGCCAATAAATACAGATAATAAATAAATAAAAAATAAAAAAGCCTTTTATTTCTCATCTTAATAAGTTATATAAAAGTTATATAAAATTGTGTTGGAATATAAAAAAAAATAAAAAAAAAATTAATAACCATTGCATTTTAACTAAGATAAGGTAAATTAATAATAAAGCAAATTGTTGAAAATATCGTGAATATAATAAATACAGATAAATTAAAAAATACTAATTGTTTTATTTATTTTAAGCAAATTGAACGGAATAAACGGAAAAGGTTCATACACATACACATTACGACTATTTATGTAATCTAATTATCAGATTCTTGTGCATATTACGCACCCTTTGCAGCACTAATTAATTAAATCCATATAAAAACTGCAATCCATTTAATTCACTAGGTATTGGTTAGAAACAAGAAGTTTATCCAATAGAGCTAATTGATTGCTCTTGGTGCGACCAAAATGTTTTTCCAAATAACAAAATTTGATCAGTTGTTTGTTATAAAATGAAACACGTTTGCTTGCTAGAAGGCTCGCAGCGGAAGTGAAAGAGAGCATTTATTCCGGTCAATTAAAACTATGTAGTTACATATTTTATCCATAGACATTATGGAGTAATCAATGAATGCAAAGCATTAATGCGCAGTTTATCACACAGTATACATAGATGGCATTACTGACATATTATTTTGATATAAATTACAACACCCCCACTATATCAAAATAAGAAATAAAAACTTAACTTAATTAACAATACTTGCTCAGACAATGTATGCCTAAATAATTCATAAATTTATAATGTTTTATAGAGTTCAAGGCTTTAGTCATCAAATCAGCAGGCATATCATCTGTCTGTAAATAATTCAGATTAACAATTTTATTTGAGATACATTCCCGAGTGAAATGATATCGCACATCAATGTGCTTTGTACGCTTATGACACACATTATTGAAGGATAACTTCAAAGAACTTTGATTGTCATTATAAATGTTTACAGTATATGACTCTAATATAATATCCTTCAACAAACCACGTAGGTATATTGCTTCTCTACATGCCTCGGTAATACCCATGTACTCCGCCTCCGTGCTTGACAGAGCCACAGTTCTCTGTTTCTTTGTTTCCCATGAAACAGCACACCCAGACATAATAAAACACAAGCCTGTATATGACTTTCTATCAATATGATTGCTAGCCCAATCTGCGTCAACAAAACCCTTTAACTTTTTGTTACCACTCCTAGAATATTTTAACCCAAAACTCTTAGTTTTCTTCAAATATTTTAACACTCTTTTAGCATATTGCCAATGTTCATTAGTGTAACAATTATTAAATTGACTTAAGTAACTGACTGAAAATGTAATGTCTGGCCTAGTCAAGACTGATAAATACATTAAACTGCCAATAAGTTTCTGATAGGGAACATTTTCACATATTTTATCACTAGATTTATCAAGATTTAATCTCTCTTCCATAGGAGTTTGACTAACTCTACATTCAGTCATGTTAAATGTATGTAACAGTTGATCTATGTAACTCTCTTGACTCAAACAAATTATACCATTCTGTTTATCAATATTTACATTCATTCCTAGGCATTGTTTTACTTGCCCTAGATCTTTCAACTTAAATTGTGATGACAAAATCATCTTCAAATGATCAGTTTCCTTTAAATCATTAGAAAATATAAAGAAATCATCTACATACAATGCCACAATTGTTCTTAAGTTATTTCTATGTTTTACATACAAGCATGGCTCTAATTTAGACCTATTATAACCATCACTAATCAAACACTCATCCACCCTCCTGTACCATGCTCTTGAGGATTGCTTAAGTCCATAAATGGCACGCTTCAACTTAAGTACTTTACCTTCACTATTTGGAGAACTAAACCCTTCTGGTTTCTCCATATAAATAGTTTCCTCAAGAAAACCGTTCAGGAAAGCAGTGGTGACATCTAAGTGTGTAATATTAAAATCCAATTGAACAGACAAAGCAAATAATAGTCTTAATGTGGTATGCCTTACCACTGGGGAAAATGTCTCATCATAGTCCACACCGCGTTGTTGTGTAAAACCTTTAGCCACTAATCTAGCCCTATAACGGACTTTGTTATCACTATCATATTTCTTTTTTAACACCCACTTGCACTGCACTACACTGCTGTTATTTGGCGCACTAACAAGTTCCCATGCACCATTTTGCTCAAAGCTTGCCAGCTCATCCTTTACTGCTGCTAGCCAGTGCTCTTTCTCTGGTCCGTGTAAGGCCTCCTTTAATGAGAGTTCATCGTTGTTTAAATTGTCAATGCAAGCATTAGTGTACCCATATCTCTGGACTAACTTTCTCTCTCTCTTAGTCCTCTGTTCTTGCTCCATTGCAAGTGAATTTTTAACTTCAGGATTGTCTGTCTTTTCTGTAGTTTCCGGTGTAACTATTGTAATATCACCATCTTCTCCATCCGCATATGATGATGATGAGTCTGATAAATAATCCAGCTGAGAATCCTGGGTATTTGAGGAAAGCTCCCCCACTGAATCTATACACCCTTCAGCTTTGTTGTCAGGTTCAGTCTGAATCCAGACGGTAGACTCCTCATCTGCATTCCTGACACCTGTCTTTTCTTCCATCACAACTACATCTCTGCTGATCATAACTGTCTTCTTAAGCGGGTCATACACACGGTATCCTTTCACATTCTCTGAATATCCCACTAGTATAGTTTCTTTTGCCTTTTTATCCCACTTTAATCTTTTCTCTTTAGGGATATGAACCATCACCGGGCTTCCAAATAATCTAATGTGGCTCAAATCAGGTTTCTTACCATGCCACATTTCATATGGTGTTTTGTCTAAACCGGATGTTATTGTCCTATTTTTCAAATATACTGCTGTATTCACAGCTTCTGCCCAAAATTTTTTATTCATCTTCGCATCAAATAACAGGCATTTAGCCTTTTCTACTATGGTCCTGTTAACTCTTTCACACAGGCCATTCTGCTCTGGTGTGTAAGGGTTTGTTCTTTGATGTTGTATGCCATTCACCTTCAGAAATACTTCAAAGTCAGAATTGCAAAATTCTCCACCGTTGTCACTCCTTAGGGTTTTTATTTTACAATTTAATTGATTTTCCACTTTAGCCTTAAATTCTTTGAAATATTTCAAAGATTGATTCTTATTTTTTAGAAAATATATAAATGTCATTCGGCTGCAGTCATCAACAAATATCAAATAATATTTTGAACCACCAATAGATGTGGCCTCCATCGGGCCTGCAATGTCTGTATGCACTACATTTAGCAGTGTATTACTCCTGTTGCCTTCTTTCGGGAAGGGCAAACGACATTGCTTTCCTTCACAGCACACTGTACAAGTAGATTTACTTATGTCAGTCTGAACATCAAAACTGACACCTTCTACGGCACTCTGCATTTTATTCAAATAGCTATTGTTTAAATGTCCTAGGCGTCGATGCCAAGTTTCAGCGGACACTGCCATTGTAGCAATTTTAGGTAAATTCAACTTGTAAACACCATTGATTAAGGATGCAGTAGCTACCAATTCACTTTGCTTGTTATATATGCAGCAAATATCATCTCTGAACGACACTTTATTACCTTTACTTATTAACTGGCTTACTGACAACAAATTTGTGGTTATGTTCGGAACACAGAAAACGTTTTCCACCATTACATCGTACATGCCATCTTTCGTACATGTTGTTATCTGCACATCACCTGTGCACAACACTGGAACACTATTCCTGTTAGCGACAATTATTTCACTAATTTTCGGTTCGTAGGACACGTTTTTTAGCCATGACTCGTTTGCTGTGAGATGCGCACTAGCGCCGGAGTCGACATACCAGTCGCACTTATTAAAAACTCCACTCAAAAACACAGCGCTAAATGCATTCGTCTGCTTTCTCGAATTCGAATTACCGGTGTTATTCTGGCACTGATTTTTATAATGGCCTGTTTGTTTACATCTATAACATTTTATCGACATCTTAGAATTCGTCGGCGTCCTATTAGCTTTTAGATCGCCATTTTTGTTCAAACTCGAACCACTCGAACCATAGACTGTAGACTTGTTCTTTTTCCTATGTTGGTACGAACTAGCGAATGCGCTTTCTGTCTCATTCTCGTTCCCGTTTCCATTCTTTGGCACTTCCATGTCCAATAACTTTGTTTTAATGGAATCCGTCGTGATGTTCATTCCTGAATGTTCGATGGCCATTATCATTGGCGCATATTTTTCAGGCAATCCAGCCAAAAGAAGTGATCCGATCCACTCATCGTTGATGTTAAAACCCGTTCCACTTAATTTCTGTCCAGTTTCTACAATTTGCGTCACATATGACGTCATGGAACTGCAACTTTCCAGACGAATTGAAATTAGGTTCCGAAGTAAACTGATTCTTCTTGTGAAGCCTGAATCATCAAATAATGATTTTAGCTTGTTCCACAGCTGTGAAGTGGTTCTTACATCTTTCACGTGGACATACAATGACGGATCAATCGTCATGATCAACTTTGCCTTGGCCCTCTGATCATCGGCAACTTCTGTACCCGTGCTTCCTGGTTCCTTTTTGACATATTGCTGCGTTCCCTCTAGAATGAGGAAATTTTCGGCGGCAAACACCCACTCGTTGTAGTTTTGACGTCCGAGCAACTTTGGAACGTTTGCAACGTAGTTGGTCGTCGCATTTGACATTTTTCTCCAGCCACAAGATTAAATCTAACACTATGACTAATACAGAGAAAAGCAAAATATCAAATAAATAAACTGAACCTTTAAAACTTTTAAAACTGAGCCTCATAACCTGTTATAAAATGAAACACGTTTGCTTGCTAGAAGGCTCGCAGCGGAAGTGAAAGAGAGCATTTATTCCGGTCAATTAAAACTATGTAGTTACATATTTTATCCATAGACATTATGGAGTAATCAATGAATGCAAAGCATTAATGCGCAGTTTATCACACAGTATACATAGATGGCATTACTGACATATTATTTTGATATAAATTACAACATTGTTCCTTCACGGAAATAACAAAATTTAATTAGGTAATCTGTTTCAGAGCTACTGAGGCGCGTCATCTTATTAAGCGGATCGGGGCTCAGCTCTTGGGCGCTGCAGAGGGAACCGCTCACGATAAAAAGAAAGGTAGACAGCCGCTACATAAAAGCGTATTAAGTGTTAGCTTTGAGCGAGACGGTTAAAGTAATTTGAGTAAATTAGTAAAGCTAATCCCAGCTCAACCTTGGTTTTTATGTTGCGCTTTCTAGGCGAGCATCTGACCTTTTTAATTTACAAAGTTCAACATAGATCAAAAGATCTTTGTAAATAGCAATACGTTTCAAAAAAATGTAAGTCATATTATTAATGAAAGTAGTATTAATAAAGATGTAAGCTTTGTTAAAAGTTACTGAGTTTACTGCACTGTTGCAGGTTGCTCGACTCCACAAACTAATGAAGGCATTAGTGTTCAACATGCGAAGTTAAAAGCGATGCCTGCTTTTACTGTGGATAAAGTTGAAACATGTTTAACATTTTTATATATACTCGTAATTCAAAACAATGTTTGTTTATAACAGACTTGAATAAATAAAGCTTAGCAAAAGTAGGAATGATTTACATTAAACCGTAAACCCAATCAAAAGGCCTTGTTTGCGCTTTGCAGGTTAAGCAATTGACCTTGTTCTGCCTGCCAAGTTTTTGTTAAAGCGTAGTGTCCTCTTTCGGCATAGGATAAAGTTTGGGAATGTTTACGTTTGCTTTATGTTTATTAGGTTGCGGAGCAGACAGGGTGCCACGGGGATTTACTTGAAGACGACCTGGCACCGTGCCTGCGCAACAAGCCCCTCACGGAGTTACTAGCGATTCGGCTTGATCCGCCACGCTTCCTGCCCGGATTTGCCCCATTTGTCGATGGCACCGTTATTGTTAACCCATCCTCTGTGAGTAACTTCATATCAACGTATACTGCGAAATGAACACGGCTCTTGTTTTGTAATGAAATGAAAAGATAACTCAGTTTATTATTATACTTACACATAAAATCATCCCACCATCTAACCATTCATAATAAAATCTAAATTGAGCATGTATTTTGTAACTGCAAAATTATCACGAGAGTATCAAAATGTTTTCATGCAATAACACCCACAGCTTTTGTCATTGAATATATGTAGAAATATTGTTGTGAGCGAAAATAGATGCCAACATTTTAAAGCTTAGGTATTTAAACCTTCAATTTATTACATGCCCTCATGTGTCTCGTTCATAAGTTATTTTCTTTTATAAACTGTCGTACCAATAAAGGACAAAATTTCTTCACAAGGATCCTGCATAATAATAAAATTTCAATACAAAATAGTTTAAAAAACCGTAACAATAATCTTGAGAGCTAAGTCTTTGAAGACAGTGCTATGATGTAAACAAGGAAAATGAATAGGAATCTAATCTTGTCCCATTGATTTCAATATAAAACCTTTGATTAAAACTATGCGTGTATTAAACATTGATGTAGAATTTTAGATGGTATTAAAACACGATTAAAAATTAGTAAACAGGGGGAATAAAGATTACCCCGGCTGCGTTCTTGCATATTAAGCCGCACAGTTTATACAAAAGGTGTGTTTTGATTTTAAGTGTACCGTAATAAATATTACAATCTCCAGGCTCCCCCTCCGACTGACAACTCTAGATTAGGAGCGGGAGCGGCGGCAGTCGCTACTGCTGCCGGGCATGAATTGGCAGACTTCCCTCACAGAGAACTTCTGTTTGGACTCACCACAACAGGTAGGAAAAGTTTCTATTTATGCAAAGAATAGAAAATCAAGCATTGGATCATTCCCTTTTCATTTTACATACAAGTACCTTTTAGATAAATGTCATAAATAGATATTGATCTTTGTCAGCGGCAACGCCCGCATAAATTTTGTTACATAGGGTAATGAGGCGTTTTCCTCGTTCCCTCTACGCTCTGCAGATCCAGCTCTTTATTAAGCAGCGTAGGTATGATTCAGTTGACACAATAATACGATCACAGCTTTCGAAGATCGAGTCTTCAATTAGCAAAATTTTTTTTCAATCGATAAAGGGACAAGCTTTTTTGACGACCTCCGTGGCGCAGTGTGTAGCGCTGTTGCCTTAACGTGCGGAGGTCCTGGGTTCGATCCCCGGCAGGGTCAATTTGGGAATTTATAATTTCTGAATTTTCCCTGGTCTGGCCTGGTGGGAGGCTTCGGCCGTGGCTAGTTACCACCCTACCGGCAAAGACGTGCCGCCAAGCGATTTAGCGTTCCGGTACGATGCCGTGTAGAAACCGAAGGGGTATGGGTTTAATATAACTGCCATGCCCCTAACAGGCTAGCCCGCTGCCATCTTAGACTGCATCATCACTTACCATCAGGTGAGATCGCAGTCAAGGGTAAGCTTGTAGTGGATAAAAAAAAAAAAAAAACAAGGTAAAGATTTACGTGTTATGTTTGCGTCAAGGTTTGCATTATACTAGAAATCCACAAAACGTTTCTTCGTCAACTTAAATTAAGTCATAGAACATGTTAAAGCGCTTTTAGGGAACTTTCCCACTTTTTAATTAAATATGAATGCCGCGGCGGGCGGCTCATAAATTTATGCAAATGAATGACATGCCATTACTTGCAGAATCTTACTTGGAATTCAATGCTCAAGACTTGGAGTTCGGGTTCAACGAGAGCCGGCGGGACCGCATTCTGCGCACCTTCGTCCGCAACGCCTACTATTACCACCTCAATGAGATTTATTCCACCCTAAAGAATGAGTATACCGACTGGGACAAGCCTGTGCAGAATCCGCTTAGTGTGCGCGACGCTACGCTCGAGGTGAGGAATTCATTTTAATATTTCATTGAAAGTTTCTGAAAGAACTTTCTGCATTCATCTTACTTTTTAGATTACTAGAAATTTTCCAACTTGACATTTTAGATGACAAAAAATATTCCGAAAGCATGGAAGGTTTGAACACAGCACGATACTATAGCACTTGCAACGACTACGTTTTGCAATAGGGATGATGACAACTCAATCAAATCAGCAACTCTAAAACACACTTCTAGTACCTATGGAAGTTTCCATGAACTACGTAGTTGTGACGTCATCAAATTTCAACGCACTTTTTTTCTTTAATCTATAGTTTAAAATGGTTATCAAACTTAAAAATAACCGAGGATTTGAATTTTAGGTCTTTTTGGAAGACCCTCTATTATAGAATACTAGCTGAGTAGCCTATATTGTCACTCTCCAGGTCCTCAACTATACCCATGGCAAAAATCACGTCGATCCGTTGTTCCGTTACGGCGTGATTAAAGGACAAACCAACAAACTAACAAACAAACACACTTTTGCATTTATAATATTAGTATGATTTTATACAAAAGTAAAATAAGAATTACCAAACGCTAAACCTAAATCATAACAATATTTTTTTTTTACTTAAAAAATATGTACTTACACGTACGCAGGCAGGTAAGGAATATCTAATGTTGCAGGTGGGTAATCTTATCTTGCACAATGCGCACATTCTCTCGACAGTGCTATAACTTTCCCTTATGTACCTTCCAAAAGGTATAAAACGCGGTGTTTGTTTTCCAGCGAACATATCACGTACCCCGTGCTCCATTTTTAACGGCCGTTCTTTTGTTTCACCGTTGATAAGGGCGCAGGCACGGAAAGGTGGCAGAATACCCCCACGTGACCCAAGGCGTGATGATTAATGAACTACGTCTTCGTCCCTGACTTCCTTTTATGGTTCCCGTTTACAAAAGATGCGACACAAAGTTGAATAGATACAATTTATGATTTTTAAAAGTATTGTCAGCAATGAAAAATTGGAAACTATCGGTAGGCAACTCTACTATTTATTTATATCTTTATCTTACTAATATTATAAATAAGTAGGTATGGATCGATGTTACTCGATCACGACAGAACTGCTGAACGGAACTAGATGAAAGGCACAGAGATGGCTTGTAGTCTGGAATAACATAGGCTACTTTTAATACCGGCAAATCAAAGAGTTCCCGCGGGAAACAAAAAAACCTTAAACCAAGCGGATAAAGTCGCAGGCATCAGCTAGTGAGCTATAATTTTTTTGTGAACTTACATTTTTATGGATATTCTATATACAGGTATACTCTCGGTTTATTCAATATTTTGTATATGTAATAAATAAATTAATTAAATTATTTTTACTACTCAATGACAGTGACTTCGTTCACTAGTAAAGTTTAATAAAAATCCTGTGCAGGGGAGCTCTTTCATTTTCCGTGATAAGCATAATATAAAGCCTATGCCTGTCTCCGGGATGCAAGCTATTTTTATATCAAATTTCGACAAAACCGCTTATGTGCATATTTTAAGTAAATTGTGCACAAGTTGCCCCAAATAATGATTTTTCTTTCTTTCTTTCCTTTCTTTATGGGCTGTGATCAGGTACGACAACGACGAAAGACAATGACTAATGGCAACATTGCCTTTGCCATTTCTTCGTGAACACCATCAGTGAATGTAATTACAGATCTTAATTAGAATCTCCAGAGGCTTTCAGTAGTTGCCAACTTTTATGATCAACAAAGGACGCGCGCCACGGTCTCTCGCATAAGTAACAAGCGAACTTATAAAATTGCTTAAAGTAAAAGTGCTCTTTAACATGACTGAACCGATTTAGCTGTAATTTACGTACCTACGTGTAATACTTGAAACGTAACGTATGTGTTGTATTGTTTACTTATTGTAACCTTTTTCTTTTTTAAGAAAAGAGCAACTGCTGAGTTTTTTGTCTGCTCTTCTCAGTAGAATTAGCTCTCCGAACCGGTGGTAGAGTCTTAACAAATCATAAGTGATACAAGTTGTCCTATGTGAAATAAATAAATCATTAATCATTTGGAATGGAGATAGTTATTACCCTGAATTAACACCGGCTTCATTTTATCCCAAAAGATTCAAAAGTTCCGCCAGGAATAAGTCTATTACGGAATTTCACGCGGACGATATCGCGGGCATCATCATATTACAATACCATAACATGTTACATCGACCCATTCCGCACATCTTAATTAATACGCATTGAAAAACATCAATGTCAACCGACCGAGTTTCCAGTATTACCTATTTGAATAAATGTCTATTCAATTTGGCTTAATAGTTAATGGCGTGATAGACTATAAAATAATAAATTAGTATGTATTATATCGGAGTTAAAGCTGAAATAATTTGGATTGGGTTAATAAAGTTTATTTGAATAAGCCGCGTCCTTTCAAATTTGCATTTATTATGTTAAATGAGTTTCAATTCATAATTTTTGTCCAAATTAATAACCGTCCACGTTGATACAATAATAATTAATTTCATATTGAAAATCAACACAGTTAATTAATTATTTATCGATTTTTCACTGCATAATCGAAAGCTCGACACTTGAAAGAATACAGTTGATGAGTATATTATTGTGTTGAGAAATAATAATATTTTGTTATTTAAACTATAATATTTATGCCATAAAGTCTTACTTTTAATGAATATTTTGGAATATTTATCGTACCATTGTTACTTAACAATTACTTATATGGATTACTAAGTCATTTTTGTACACACAAATATATGCATAGTAATGTTATAAATGCGAAAGTGTTTCAGTCTGCTACGCTTTAACGGCCTATATTTTTAACTGATTTGGATGAAATTTGGTATAAGGGATACATCCCGGGGAAGAACAAAAGCTACATTTTATCGCGCGAAAAATTAAGGCCCTTGGTAAATAAACCTTAAAGCACTTGGGTGAAGTCGAGAGACTCCAACGGATACCTATCCGGCGGCGATTACCCAGCAGTTCATGTGTGAAACGGCACTTACCTATATACTTAGGAAATTACACTTGTAAGTTTTTAAGTAAGCAAGCTTACGTAAGCAATTTACATAACTAATATTTTCATCCTATACGTGACTATCAAGACCCAAGACTTTGTTTACATTTCTTAAGTTTATAAATGAACGACTGACGTGAGTAAAACTTAAAAGTGCACCATTACACTTTTATGTTTTAAATTTATCTGAGATAAAAAGTAACCGAATTGATATATCTACTTACTATTTAAATTTTGATTTTATTGCAGGTATTAAGTGACGGGCGAACGGCAGCGCCTCTGATAAGACTTGGATACCTCCACGCGTTACGGGGTGGCACCACTTACTTCACACATTTCCACCACCTTTCACTCGATAAAGACTATCCGCAGGTAAATAACTAAAACTAATTGTTGTTTTCATGTTATCGTTTCTTTAAATAAGGCAATGAATGACAGTTGCCATAGAATATTATAGAACACTTTTATTAGTGAATCATAGGTACAGTCGACGTCAAAACTCCATATAGAATAAGCAAACAAGTTGGCTTGTTAGTTACAATAGTCACCCTCAAACTTGCATAAATAATATTAATCTTGTAGGTGACATTGTTGACAATTTATGGCAGTAATCTAAATAATAAGTATGAATAGGTAGTATCTATGTATAAGTTGTATTGAATAGTAATGGTTTGATCCTCATTTTATTAAGGTAAATATTTGGACCTAATCGGTCCTAATCGGTGTTTGTGTGGACGAGTGATACAGATTGCTTGCACACAGTTTTATCAGTTAAGCTATGTATGGACTTTTGGCGACCACCGATTTAATGTCTAGATTCATGTGGCTCATTCCTCAACCTAATCAAACTTGGCAAAGACCATTTCAAAAGATGCAATTCAGCTGAAATGTAAGTAGGTATTACATCGTTCACCAAACTGACCCTGAGGATGTAAGCCCACGTGATGTACAAATTTGAGGTGGAAGCAATGACCCAGACAACAGTTATTGAGTTGAATGCTCTCGCAGCGCTGCCAAGCGTCAAAAGTAGAGTCAACGCACAAGAGGCGGTGCGACCCAAAGCCATTTTGACTGATGACGACTAAACTATATCTGCATTACCCCAGTAGCTACCTAACACCAATCTATTAAGAAAGCACGATTGAGAATAATTTCATAGTTTACTTAGTTAAGTTTATTTAGTTTCATAGTTTATTTTACTAAAACATGCATTCATGACACCCTACTCATGTTATTTTATTTGAAAATCTTGTTAGCCACGCTGTTGGCGGAGGTTACAACGTCTCGCAAACCGGGCAAAGAAACTGCTATAAACTTAATTAGTGAAGACATTTTAGTTTTCTTGAAAATTTCTTTTAAAAATGAAACTAACCTAAATAACCTACTTACTGATGAAACTATAAGATTAATTCCCACATTAAGTATCTTTTGTTGTGGAACGTTACTCTTCCTGTAACTTTTGGTTCGATGGATAAAAGGTTGAGGAGAAACGAGGTCGTGAACTTTGTCGTCGCGCTCAGAATCTCTAAAATTAAATTCTATAGAAATTCGATAGACAGGCAACCTTGATCTTAAGTTATCAACTTTTTAGATTTGCTGTGATTACTATAAGTAATACCACCACAGACAGGCGGGGATAGACAAGAAAATTTTGAATATTATATTAGTAGTTACGGACCAGCTGTCGAGTAATATTCAATCCGAAACTCTTTAAATAAACAACAACGTATAACAACAAATAACAATAGAAACAAATAACAACGTATTAATCAAGACTTTCGGTTTAAAGAGAGAGCAACGCTGCATCGTATTTAAATATATATACCGAAATAAATAACACCTACTCTTTTTTCGCGTAAAAATAAAAGCCTCGAAATACAACTGTTATCGGATCACTTGTAACGAGTAAAAGCAATTTACGTTCTAGTTGCTAGCACTTTTTATCACAATATTTATGTGTGAATATAAAATGAAGCTTAACCTTTTTGAATAAAATACGTTTAGGCACGTATTGTACTGTCCAGAATTACCTACTTATCATAAACGAAATATAAACCAACAAAATGTGTGATATTAAATTAGAGCATTAAAATTTATGCGCACGTCTACCTACCTAATTGATTGCTTTGAAATATCTGCCCCACTAAAATAAAAAATGTCGGGCAAAGTCAATGGTGAAGCAATAATTATAGGACTCGGCCCCACTGGTGGGGCACCGACCACCGTGGTGGGGTAGAGTCGACGACCCATGATAAAATTTATTTCTTATCATTCATCAGCATAGGCATAACCAGGTGTTTAAACTTGTTAGTATCATACAAGAAATTAGCTTCGTAATTATGTAAAATCGCGGATAGAATACAAAATCTGGTTTAGAAAAAGTAGTTCCTGGTTAAATACCGTAAAAATGCTAGGTAAAGTGGCTATGTGCTTGCATATTAAGTACCTATGCAACTTTAAAATGGTGCTTTTACTCTTTGAATGAAATAGGTTTAGGCATATGTATGTTTCCAACTTACTGTGGCTATTTACCGTGAATGTGAGCATAAAAAGCCTTTGCTGAAACACATGGGAAGTGGATTTTTTAAGTGTAATATTTTTATGTGCGCTTTTGTCCGCTTTTAAATGTGGCGTAATGAGGCTTCAAAGTTGTAATGGGGCTCGAGTTATTATAATATCTTTCATTATGTGTTTATCTAACTTTACTAAAAAGTTTCATATATAAGATAATAAAACCCTTACTATAGAGCACCTACGAGTACTTAGCGTGTATTTGTTTCGGTATTTACCGAGTTTCAATAATTTTACTCAACTTTTAAATTGCAAATGCGTAGCATTTTGAAAATTTTCAGTAACAGAACTCGGACCGGCATTTCTTCGGATTTTGCGGCTAGGGTGTCGTGATCAATTCGGCCACAGTTTGCGAGTACTACTCTACTTGCAATATCGTTCTGATTAATATTTTTTTCTCAGGAATATTTGATCTAGAGAGAATATTATATTCTCATTTAAAAGAGAATAGATATGTTTTAAGTAACTAAACTAAAAGCAATTAGTGTTGTAAGTTTCGATTTAGATCTATTTCAATGACCCAATTTTGCACCAGTGTAATTATCTATAGTAAAATGTAGGATTGAATAAATTTGTTTGTTGATAGCGGCCGGGCTCCGTCCATGGTGAGGATCTACCGTACTATCTCGGTGTTCCTCTAGCCCTGTCCCATCACCAGCAGAACTTTACTCAGCAGGAGCAACGAGTTGCAAAATTATGTATGCAATACCTCGCAAATTTCGTTAAATATGGGTAAGATTTTTTTATTATAAAATTATCCATACCTACTAGTATTATAAATTCGAAAGAATCTGTCCGCTTCGCTCTCACGTCGCGTCTTTTCAATAGATTGTGATGAAATTTGTTACAAAGATAGGTTGTATCCCGGGGAAGGACATGTAGTTACTTTTCATCTAAAGAAATCAAAGAGATCTTCGGGATTCTTAAAACCTAAATCCATGCGGACGCGGGCATCGTCTTGCGATATATACTTTTAGTTAAATAATAAAATCTTGGATAAAAATAAAGTTTAAACACTACAAAGAACTACGAAAGGCGATTGATTTTTGTACTGTAGGTACTTAAATAGTTGTAAAATTATTAAATAAAAATTCGGTGATAAAATTATTATTCAAAACTATTTATTAAATTAAATTACAGACACTTTCTTCATCCTTACATAATTACTGTACATCATTAAGAGTTTTCAAATGAATTACTGTTCTAGGGAGACATTTTAATTAACATCGCAGATAAAGCTCTTCCCATTTTTCCGCAACGGGATTTAGTGTCTGTAATTTGAATAGTATTTTCTACGACATTATATTTCTTTAATTGTTTAAAGAGAATTCAAACCACGGACCGCTTTTTAAGATGTAGCTACATTGTTTTGATTTAATACCATATTGGTAAAATTTTAAACTAAAATTTTTAGAATAATTAATTGCCACGTGGAATTTACGAGTGGCTGACCTTGCTCTAAATTCCTTCAGATTAATTTCGTGTCATACTAAGAAATAAAAGTATATTGATTTCCACTAGAACCTCGTGTTTGCAATGTCTACTTTTAAAGCGAAGAGCTTGAGACTCAAAGAATACGTAATATATGAGTTACATAGTAGCTTAAAGTGGAATTTGTATCGCAGAAATCCGAACGATCCGTCTGCGACGCCGCCGCCCAGCCCAGTGATGGGAGAGTCGCCCCCTCTCGGCACCGACCAGACGCCCTACTGGGACACATACGACACTATCAACCAACTTTATATGGAAATTAGTACGTCTCTGATAATTTTTGTTTTGTTTAAAAATGAGGAAGATAGCTAATTACAATAGCATTTTATTTACTAGATTTTTTTTAAATTAAGTTATTTTTTTATTTAGTAAATTTAAATCGAATAAATCTAAACAAATTAAAAATTAGTAATCTACATTAAGCTACACAATCCGCTCATAGCTTTAGAAATACCTCAGTGCGGAAATAGTATAATTTGTGTGGTATGTTGATTGTGTGAATTTAAATCAGAAAGTTTTGGGTTGTTTCCTATTTTGAACTCTCGTATAAGCCTCGTTTATTTCAATTTATCCCTGCAATTTGGGTCACAGGCAGCAAATCCGAGATGAGAAGCCACTACCGCGGCCACAAAATGTCGCTGTGGCTATCCCTTATACCGCAACTGCATCGCCCTGGATCTGACTTGCCTGACGCAGCCATGCGGCATCACCACTTCCAAGATGACAATGCAAATTATTACGAAGGTACCAGACGATTTTTTTACTATTGTCTATGACCAATCTAATCAAATTCAGGTCAATCCATAATAACAGCTATTATTATCTTAACATATTTGAAAATTAACACTTATTTAACATTTTATTTTATCAGGTGCAGTGAGAACTCAGTCACTATCACGTGCTCATGTGCCCCACGTAGTGAACATTGATATTGGTAACGCACGCGGCGATGGGAGGAGTACACAATCTCCGCGTGCTGCTCCTCCGAAGCCGTCGCCAGCCCCACCAGCATCTACAGAATGTCCTCCCAATGCTACAGCTACACCAATGCAGCCCGATGATGCTCTACTCCGAAGGCTTGCTTCATCTCATTATCAATCATACACTGCAGCTCTTACAGTTACGATAGCTGTGGGTTGTTTTCTCCTTCTACTAAACGTTCTTATTTTTGCAGGCATTTATCACCAAAGAGGCTCCCGACCTCGGCGTTGCAAGGACGATCTAGCCGAGGCCGGGAGCTCATCATCTTCCGATAATTACGATGGAAAATTAGATTACGAAGTTCGTGCGTTTGATGGCAAAGGTTTCGGTTTTGAGTGTAAATCCGCACATGTGCCACGAAGTTCTGGTTCCAAATTTGATTTACGGACGTTATCGGACTGCGGAGAACCTACTTTTGGAGAGTACAGTTGTTATGACGAGAAACATCGGGCAGCTCGTAGTTCGCTGCCTGATGTCAGCGTAGGTAGCGCAATAGAGGCGGGAAGTGTTGTTTGTATTGATACTCAGAAGCCAGATATACAAAGAGTGGAAGGACGAAGTACAGAAGCTATAGCTATGGGAAGGACTAGCACTTTTGAACCGCGTGTTGTAGATAGTTCTACTCAGGTTAAATTCGGACCCGTAGCTGATAATTCTTCTGATAATTCTGAAACAAATGGTGATTCTGAATCGGGCGTCGCTGGTGGCTCAGGTATTTTAAGAGTGCCCCCAGCGGCAACTACTCCAGCGCCGCCAGGGATTATGAAGAAAAGGGTACAGATACAAGAGATTTCTGTATGAGAGTTACAGAAATTGGACACTGCTGAAATTGTAGTGAATACTCGGACAAAGTTGTAATTTATAGATTTCTCTTGTAAATATACATTATTAGTACTATATTGCAAGCCAAATGTGTTAATGATCTTGTAAATAGTGTACATTAGTGGGGTAAGATAATTATGCCCGATATGGAATCTTGCGTGCAAATTCACTGTAAATACAATGTGCGTAAATATGTAAACACTTCAAATCTCTATCCCGTCTTTCGGTATCGTACCTATTGTTATTGATGAAACAGAAATACGGAACGGTTATAAGCTTAAAAAAAATAGAAGCAAAATATAATTTTAAGATGATACGCTAAGACTTTAGTTTATGTCTGTTTCATATTTCTGTATTTAACAACAAGTTAAAAGTAATTACTGTAGATTATTGTGAGCCTATTCGTACACTTAATAAATGTGAATATAATAATAATATTATTGTGCGAAAAGACAAGATCTAGTGTACCATAACTTTATCAAAAGAGAAGACGTGTTTCAGAAATAGTAGGATAAATAATTATTTATATTGCATAATGTTGTAATTTTTTGTAAAGTTATTTTAATTGAGATGTATTAATTTTAAGTAGTTTTTGATAAGTAAATATTGAACACTATTATTATAATAACCAATATGACATGGACGAGTACAGAATATTAAAGATGTTATTTTGTTTTCTTACAAAAAAATTCAGACTGTTTTTTGTTTACATGAGGTAAACAGGGTACCACAATTATACTCAGTATTCATTCAACTTTTTAACTAAATACTCTACCTCTCCCTGTTTAACTGACTCTATGATTTCTTCTAAATAAAACTTTTAAGTATCAAATTTCGTTTCACAGGAAATGCAAAGTTCGGATACTAATTAAGTGCAAAAAAATTTTGATAAAATGAATTTGAAGAACCAATCACAGTACTCGTCCAGAATTTTATCTTCCCAGGAATTGATGATTTAAGTAATGGTGAGTGATTTAGTGAGTAAATATGCGTCATTATCCACATTGTGACAAAATGGGATTTATATTAAAAATTACTACTTTGTTTTAATTTTGTTTAACCAGTCGCTATACTGAAGCTATAATTACAAAACAAATGAGTTAATGCATATGTAAGATGGGCAGTTTATAGGCTAGTATTCTGTTTATATTTACTTTAATTTTTAGTAAAAAAAGATCATTAATAATTATGTAAATTATGCCATGCAGAATTCGATACGGGGCATGGCTTTATAATATAAATAAGGCTAACCCACTACCATCTTAGACTGCATCATCACTTAACACCAGGTGCTTGTAGTGGAATAAAAAAAACTAACAATAATATTATTTTGTAAATCTCTGAAATACTCGTATAAACTGTTCTATGGACGCCATTTTTTTTTAAATATTGAGAAACGTTTGGATGTATTTATCCACTAATCAGCCATCGTTTTAGTTTACCTAAATTATTGTATCCTTCATACAAATGTTATCTTTAATGATGTAGGCACAAATGTGTTATGCTTTAAAGCCTTCTAACCTTTATAATATGAAGACTTAAACAATATTGAATAAACATACTAAATCGTTATCAAACATTTATTACATAAATATGGAATTGACTTTTTTGATGTTAGTCATGTGTTATTCATGCACAGAATTATGTATTAAATTTTTTCTGCTTTTGTACATTACAGAATTTATGAAAGTCAGTTTTTAAGAAAAAATCTGTCGTGCTTATTTTTGTCTTTGATATAACAATATATTTATATTGTTAGTATTTGCTCCATTTTAAATTAATTTAAATGAAATAAGCATTATAATTTTTCTAAAAATTTTACCTTTTTAATAATAATCGCACATTTTTTTTATAACCAATTTTCCTTGAATTATTTTGAAGCCACGAGCAATGATAAGCAATGAATCTTCATATTCATCAGCTATCTCTTAAGTTGTGGAGTAACAACTAGGAATGATTCATACATGAGCTTACATAAGTTATATCAAAGGTAAAAAATCTTTATGGAATTGTATTATCTTGCTTGGAAGTTAATATAAATGTGCAGTTATACAGTTGGTTTGTAAAATGATAGGTGTTATTATTTCATTTAAACTTCTAGTACATTTCTAGAATTTTTATTACTGATCTCTTATTATTATAAAACTGTTAAAAACAAATATTTGCATTTTTTTATGATTACTTATTTATAACTGTTGAACTGTCGGACTGCAGTAAAATATGCTATGATTATTTTTACAACGCTATGCATCCATGGTGTGTAGAAATTTTGCTTTTCGCATGTAGGTATTTTGTAATTTTATGAAGAAGAAAATTTGACAGTTTAGGTTGTTTTTCAAAACTATTGAGATTTAGTAGATAAGGAAATATGTTAAAACTCAGCATTTTGTTACAATTTGGTGTATATTTGGAGTGCGTAAAAATGGTGTCGAATAAATATTTGAAACTGGTTTGCATTTTGTTTCTACCAGCTAGATTAAAATATTGTTTAAAAGTATCTTCTAGACAACAACAAAATCTAATAAAATCCTGATGTTCGGATTAATTTGGCCAATTTTCAAATTAATCCGAACAGCAGCAGGGGATTAAAATATCAGTAAGACGCATGGAATCTCTATGGCCAGTCCAGACTACCCACTAATCTGACCACTGGGAAATACTAAACAGCAACAAGAAAATAACAAATAAGCTACTAAGTAAAAATTTACTATTCTTGAGTTCCGAGAATATTCTTATATTAATATTTTCATCACTCCGAAAATTCTACGGGTATGTATCTTCTTTATGCTTAACCAGGAAATTAAATTATTCACATCTCGCTACGTACTTTCAAGATAAGATTTCTAATACTTCACGGAATTTTCGAGGCAAGATACATGATGTACCTACTTGTCAACTTACCCATTTATTCACTTTTAAGTTTTTGTGCATTTTGCTCGCAACAGACGATGATGTTATTACAGATGATTGGATAACATTTTAAAATGAGTTTGTTTATATTATAAAGAAAAAAAAATTTGAATCTCAAATCCGAAATTATATTAAACATCTACAATTTTGATGTAAGGTTGTTCGGGATGAAAGGTTAATGACTTCTCCCCGTTTAATGGTTCGCCGAGTTAATTTTATCGGCTAATATTATATCTGCCGGAAAGTGTTACAGTTTATTAATGAATTTGTTTGAATTCTAGTAAAATTACTAAACTATCGACTAGGGTCAATACTACGTGCAGGGATTTTTATGAATTGAATAAATGGCCTTTAATTTTTATACTATCTTTTAATTCAGACACACGTTAGCCCTTGACTGCGATCTCACCTGGCGGTAAGTGACGATGAGTGATAATAATAACTTCCTCTCCTCCTCCTCCTCCGCCTCTTTCGTCTATGTAATGAGGTCCCGGGTTCGATTCCCGGGTCGGGCCATAATAAAGATTCTTTTGGGTTTTTCTGACAAGAAATTCTCAGAACTAGCTCTCAGTTAGGAAGTTGGCGGTGTTCCCACCCCGTGCTACGTAGAGCACATAAAGTCGTCGGTCCTGCGTCTGATCTTTGTCCAGTCGTGTCAGATTTTCCATCCCATCGGGCTATAAGAGTAGGCGAAAAGAGCGTGCACCCTCTGTGTTTGGGCACACACATTTGCACTATATAATATCTCCAGCGTAGATGGATAATTCTGTGGATATTGGCCACCGTGGCCGACATTTGGTTCGAGAGGATATTAGCAAAGATGCAATCGGGGTAAATTGGAATGCCTATCACAGTTTTGATAAAACTTAAGGCTGGCTAACTATGGGTTTGCTGATACGGTGGTAACAAGCCACGGTCGAAGCCTTCTACTAAACCGTACACGAGAGAATTTCGAAATATTTAATCTTCAAAATGTCCCTACTTACCGAAAATATAATAGTATCTCGGACATTCCTCTTAAAAGAACGCTCAACACGCTCAACACTGCACCTGTTCATCATTTTTCTTTGTATACCTGTCTCTCTGTGGTAAACGGCAGACAAATCTGATAGATTTTACCCCTTGAAATTTCTAGCGTTTACCAGTGACTTTGTCTGCTTGCATTTTCCTAGTTCTCTACCTACCTGAAAAAAATAATCGGAATAGTTGTTTCAAAGAAAAATCCGGATAAAATAGCAGACAATAAATAACAATGAATAAAAACACTTAACGTTTTTTTAAAAATCTTTAATAAAAACACTAATTACAATAAAAGTTGTTTCGTATTGGTACCGTATAGTTACTTAAATAACTATTAAATAATATGAGCTGAAATAATACTTAATTTTTAATTCAATTTTTGAATTAATTCGAATGAATTCATCACACTGGTAAATTAATATGGACAGCAATAAACATGGATGCGGCGGCAAAATCATTTTTATTTCCGAATACTTACACGAGTCCAGCTCTTAACGAGGCGAGCGGATGAACCGGGCCGTGAAACCTTGAAATTGAATTTTAAGCACCCCATTTGTTTGTGCGGTATGCCTGTAGGCACTGCGATGTACAAATTTCCGCACACCATTTTGCCATGAGGTGCGGTCGTAAATTCCGTTTAATAAAGTAAATAAAAATAACTAGAAATATCTGTCTGAGGTAGATAGTTTACGTCTGAGCAAGTTATAATAATATGGTTTTAAAGTAAACATGCCCCTGGTAAAGAACCGGGAAAATCTTTATGTCGTTGGAAACTAAGAGACCAAAAGCTCTCTAAGCCGTTGTTGGTCAGACCAAGTTCGAACAGTGGAGCTCTTGTGAGAGATATCACTAACTTTATGAGACCTTGGGTATCCAAGCCACGGAATAGGTACTGTAGGTACCTATTTACCTACTACGTAGAACACCACTGTGTAATTATTCTGTCTCTCTCTCTCTCTCGTCGTATTCCTTATTGCTTATTTCCATTATTCACATAATGGCAGGGGTTTTCTTGAGATAATAATGCGGTGAGTTCCCCAGAGCCTTCCGCATAGTAAACAGTCCCGCAACTAATTATTTTGTGGCTACACGTAATTTTGACAAATACCTTTCACACCGCGCCGCTATGAGAGCTAATTCGCGCTCAGAATTCTTATATAAATTATTATTTATTTATCACCACATATAAATCATTTATCTTTTTTAGAAATTCAATATTTAAAACCCTAAATTGATAAAAAGTTGGTAAATATTTGTAAACAGGATTCGTGTCCGTGGCAAAAAAATTGTTATACAATATTATCTCTATCGACACCTGTAATTAATGTTTAAAGGCACTTAATTTATTGCCCATAACAAGTTAGCCCTTGACTGCAATCTTAGTAGATGGGAAGTGATGATGCAGACTAAGATGGTATCGGACTATAACAGCGCTCACCACGTCACCAGAGTGGTCGAGTTGATATAAACTATGTAGGTATGTAATAAAATAAAGCAGGCTTTGCAAGCTAGCGTGGGAAATCTCGAAAAGAATAATATTAGCTTGAATATATAGGTACGTTATATTTCATGTTTAATTTGTAAAATCTCCGTATGCATCGTACGCCGCGGTTACGCTGGTATTTTATAACTCGCGTAACTATTTCACGCCCCTGTGGAACTTTGCTGCAGCCAAAGCTTCAAATTATATAAGTATGTAAGTACAAGGTTATATTATGTATCAATGTGGTAGAGCTTCACCTCTTATACTGAGAGCTACAGAGAAAAGGTTTGTTGTAAGAAAAGAGGTTTATTAATTACTAGCTGATGCCCGCGACTTCGTCGGTGTGGATTGATGCTTTTTGGTTCCCGCGGAAATTTTACGGGATAAAAAGTACCCTAGGTATGTGTTGTATACGGAAGCCTACATTGGCTCCCCAGCAACACCGGAAGTCCTCGCCGACCTGTGTGTCCTGCTTGGATTCTGGAGTGAGCTCGGCTGGTTGGAATGATCCAGCGGGGAGTCGCACCAGTGGCTTCACGCACGGACGCCTACGTCCAATAAATTAATTTCCATGCGGAACATAATCCCAGGATACAAAGAAAAAGTGAAGAAGCCTATGGGATAACACATGTGATAGGCTTCTTCTCCAGACTATAATCTATCTCCGTGCAAAATTTCATCCAGATCCGTTCAGCCGTTCTGGCGTGATTGAGTAACAAACATCCATCCATACATCCATTAAACTTTTGAATTTATAATATTAAGTATAAATATAGACTAATGCAAACATTTATGTTGAAAAATAAATCATGGAACTTGCTGATCTAACTAATGGTCCCATACGAAATATCATATATATATATATATATATATATATATATATATATATATATATAAATGAAACCCGTTTTCCTTGGTCACGGCATCACGCGTGAATGGCTGGACCGATTTCACTAATTCTTTTTTTGTTGTATTTGTTATTATTAGGAGAAGGTTCTTACGGAAAAAAATATTAAGAAAATCTCTCAGAAATATTGAAAAATATACATTTAATTTTGCATACTAAGGCGGTACGAAGTTCGCCGGGTCAGCTAGTTTATTATAAATGCGAAGGTGTTTCTTTGTTGGTATGTCCTTCAATGACACTGCAACGGAGCAACGGATCGACGTGATTTTTGCCAAGATTGTTGAGGACCTCGAGAGTGACATAGACTACTTTTCATCCCGGAAACTTTCAACTAAAAATTAAGGAATTTCCGCGGGAATCGAAAAAACTTAAACCACGCGGACGAAGACGTGGGCATCAGCTAAAGGTAACTTATGTTTTATTAAAGCCTTAATCAAATCACGGATTCACAGGTGTCCGTGTTGTGACGTGTAGTACAAATTGCAGCGAACGAATTTACTTCGGCTCAAATTCATGGCCAAGTGATTAATTTATGTTGAATTGAATTTTACGGCTGGTATCCATAGGAAGATGGGTCACTGGATTTAAGCTGGTATTTAGTGTACTTATGCTAATTAGCCACGACCGAAGCCTCCTACTAGACGAGACCTGAGAAAATTCAGACGACCCTGCCGGGAATCGAACAGGTGACCTCCCACGTTAAGACAACAGCGCTCACACTACGCCAGGGAGGTCTTAAAAATATCTTCAGTGATAGCACAATAAAAAAATTGTGATTGGTAATTGGTAAAATTTGACGATATGATATGATTGATTGAAACATGCTTTTAAATTTGACCGATTAAATATAAGTTTTGAAAAATACTAGATTTTATTCTTAGATGTCAAACAACTTTCCAGTAAGCCAATTACACAAAGAAAGGGTATTTTTATCACAAAGATTAACTTTCTGCGCACATAATTTAGAGCAGCAGGTTTAGGGGACCGAACGGCTACGTCGCAATTTATAAACTCAAATCACCGATTATATTGATTGGATGAAGACTTGCTCGGTCGGAGAGTCTCGGTCATTTAACTATTTCATCAGTCGTTTTAAAAGTCCTCATTTATAAATTTATTTAAAAGACTGTGTACTATATAAAACATTCACAAATCTATTATTAAAGATAAAATTATTCTCTTCAACTAATGTATTAAATCTGATTACCGAAATCCTAAAACAATATCTCATAATATAATAAATAAAGATACTGTTAAATTTTTATGCCAGTAACGAAAGCCTTGTAACCTAAGAATGGTTTAATAAATCTAATAAAGGGGAAGACATTTTATTGCGTAATAGATCTTATCGGGCAGCTTAACGCGTAATTGACTGGTGAAAAGGACCTCTGAGAAAAGGTAACAGCGAAATCATAGTGATACCAAAATTTTTGGCTATTATTGAAAGCGACTTAAACCGACTTTTCTTTTTGAATCCTTCTTATTATTAAACTGTAACTATTTCTCGATATTATATTAATATATCAGCATTAGTGATATCTTTTACCACATGAGTAGATATCGTGCTCTTAGCGTTTACTATTCAATATTGTTATAGTAAAAGTTACAGTGTTAAATCGCCCAACTTTTAAACAACACGTTCGAAATTTAAATTTCAACATTCGCTACGTTTTCGAGTAAAACTCCAAACGGAAAATTCGCAAGCCACGATAACGACACACGTCCGTCGATGCACGTTTCCGCCGAATTGTCGTGTTTCATTTCGAGGAGCATTTTATTTTATCATTGACCATTTATCGCTTGACTAGGATTGATAGGATGTGAGAGTTACTGAAGCAGCCACCAGGAACTCAATCAGACGGTAGGAGTGACACCCAAATGCAGCCATTCAACTATATTCAACGCCCAGACTAGATACAATAAATATTCACAGAATTGTTGGAAAGAAGGTCATAAGAGAGTTGGAAAGGAGAGGCTACGTCTGAAAATATATCGTCCACATACCTAATAAGTAATATTGTAATATTATTTTTAAAATACATTTTTGAGCAATTAATTATTGTCGACAATTTAGCAGCCGCAGAACTTTTTTGTGATTTATTTCATCGTATAAGCGACGAGTATTTTGTTTAAGTTCAGTAATACTCTGTCCAATTAGCTACAATCAATCTCCTAACATGTAATTTGTAACATACATGCAATTTGAAATGAATTCAGACTGACATCATTAAACTTTTCAGCATGAACAGTCTTAAACTAAACACATTGATTTTCAATTAATCGAAAATGAATTGTCATTTTGTCATCTAAATTAGGTCTCTTGGCATTTTGAGCGCATAATTATTGTTCGTAATGTATTTTTACCTCTAGCCCTTATAGTATTTGATGAATGCATACGTTTGTGCAAAGAATTACTCAATTATGTAGTTTATTGTATGTTAAAAATTTAATGCGAATACAGACGGCTTCATATTATGTCAACTGGTCCGCTCACGTATCTGAATGAAAATGCAATTATTCTACCGTAACTTGGAATTGTTTTATGCTTATCGCTGTCGAGCACTGCTGTTGTTCACTTAATCACTTCATATAAAAACCGTTTAAAGGGTTCAAGTTCAAACTGTATCCGTACTTCAAAATATTATTTATTTATTTATTTATTTAAATAATTAATTTTATTTAAATATTTTTATTTATTTATATATGGTTTTAGTGCGTTTTTTAACGTTTTTCACAGTTCGTCCACTTAAACAATTTTGAAGAAATTGAGTGCAAGAGCAAGTTGCATGTGCCTTGATGTACAGAAATGGCATGTGATTCATGATAGACTGGATCGGGGTTTAAAGGCGGGTACAGACTGCTCCGTGACACTGGCGCTCCGTACACACTGTGCGCCCCTTTGTGTTCGGCGAAAAAACCGACAAATGGCGGATCGCGACGCGCACCAGTTGAAATGCTCTGTTCGTGCGCGTAATGTGCACGGTTCGTGCGTCCAATACATTGCGACAATGTGGACGGTAAATTCATTAATTGCGTGTTACATTGCATGTTACATTTGGTAAGTCTGTATCCGCCTTAACAAATTAATCACCAACGTCAGATTTAGCGACACAAACTCGCGAAAAGACTATGAAAAATCACAGAGCCGATGCGATTGCGTGTGTTTGGATTTTGGATATTCCGTAATAGAGGCTGCGAGTTGGGACGGGAAAACTGATGGAAACGACGTTGTGCCAAAACGTTTAAAAATAAAATATTTGTTTTCTTTTTCTTACTTCTTAGTAAAAAAGGATTAAGAATCTCAATATTCTAGTATCTTTAGTCTCTTTACTGAATATGAATTTATGTATTAGAATATATTTAACATAGTACAAAAAAACTGACGTTTCTTACCGCGACTTTGGTGGATACAGCGCAATCAAATGTCAGAGCTTAGTAATAAGCTGATTCTCTGTTCCGTGGGACGCGCGGTTTGTATGACAAAGCCATCCTCAGAAGTAAGAATTAATATAGAGCAGCACAAATACGTCAGCGGTGTGCTATACCTTGTTCATACTAAGTAATTGCTTGTTCATTATTTTTAAAGCGGAGACAGTCTACTTGATATGGATTCTTTTTGGGGGGTCCAGGGTTCGATTCCTGGGTCGCACCTCTAAAGGAGATATTATGTGAAATTGGGCCCCGACTAGTCGTTTGGAACAAATTACAGCGTTATTTAAAGACACTAGAAGCTCAAATGATTACTCTTTATATCCGTACATTATCTGAAAATACATGAAAATTATTTTCATCTTATAAAATAATTTACTTGTACTCACACACCAGTTAAATAAAATATCGCTGCTTGTACTATATGTAAGAAAATCAATTAGGTACACTTTTTTCCGTATTGTTTAATACCAAAATAAAAATGAAATCAAAAAAGTGTGTGTGTGAAAACACACGGCACAAGTGAAACTTCAGAAAAGTAGCCTACGAGAGAATGAAATAAATATAACATGTAATCTATCTCATTATCTCGCAGACTAAATCCTATTATGAATATGCTTGTCTCTTTTTGGTGTCGCTTTTTCGTTTTATCGAATTTTCAAATCACAACGATTCTAAAGAAGTTTCACTTCAAAAACACATCTTCGGTTCCGTTCACCTCTATTGGTCGTATAGAGCCATTTTCATCTCCTTTTGGAGCTATGTACGTTTTAACCAATCAACTACTATCGATTGCTTTACAAGAAAATATCGTGAGTAAGCCTGCATATTCACAAATAATTTAAGTTGTGAGAAATCTGGCAGACTTCACACACATGGGCAGCGTGGGTAGACTATGGCCCTCTTTTGACGACCTCCGTGGCGCAGTGTGTAGCGCTGTTGCCTTAACGTGCGGAGGCCCTGGGTTCGATCCCAGCAGGGTCAAATTGGGAATTTATAATTTCTGAATTTTCCCTGGTCTGGCCTGCTGCGAGGCTTCGGTCGTGGCTAGTTACAACCCTACTGGCAAAGACGTGCCGCCAAGCGATTTCGCGTTCCGGTACGATGCCGTGTAGAAACCGAATAGGGGTATGGGTTTAATATAACTGCCTTGCCCCTAACAGGTTAGCCCGCTACCATCTTAGACTACATCATCACTTACCATCAGGTGAGATCGCAGTCAAGGATCAAGCTAACTTGTAGTAGATTAAAAAAAAATGGCCTAGCACTAGGCTGGTGATGGGTTGATGATGATGACCCCGGTTCTAAAAAATGATTTTTAGCAATTCCGAGCCAGAATGGCTCGTCTAGATCTTAATTTAAATAAACACCTTTAATTTATCTAAATGCTTGTTGGTGTTAATTTACAATTAGTAGTGAGAAATAAATTACAAGGGTAAAGCCGAAGGTGTATAGTAACAAGTTCTCCTCATGGGAAACGCTTTTACACGATTTAGGTTTCGTGCACTCAATCAAGTGGTCACTAAAATATATTAAACCTATGTGTACGGTTGAGTAATTAATGTAGATACTAGATACATTATCAAAGATTTTGTTTCTTTTCGTTGTTTTTAAAATATGTTCATAACTAAGCATTTGTACCTACTCAATAAGACTAACATGAAATTTTGCATAGTAGGTACGAATACCTACTGTGCAAAATTTCATGCGCGCGTCAATTTCAGAGTAGGTGGTACAGGAAGCATTTTAGAATTATTAATTCCCTAATGGTTGATTCACATTGGCAGCCAATTTAAGCAAATTGTTGACTCTACAACCTTTTTAATTTTAGAAAAGATGATTCGCATTGATTCTACTCTCTCCCGATAAGGATGATTTGAATCTGAGTTTGGTTTTTGTCAACGATTCCAATGTATTGTGCCTCCAACCTTGTGAATTACTGAAAAGGATTATATGTTAAAAGAGCAAGCAAATAAGCACGTAAAGTGATCCAGCTTTGTCTTAATTAACAATAACTGTGAGACCCACGGCGTCCAGATCTGCTCCCAACGAATAATTAACGAACTTTCGCGATTTTCGAGTTTGTAAATTGGTGCGTGGCTAGCCCGATCCGCCTCCTTGTTCGTCTATATTAATTACATTATGCGCGGGAAATTAATCTTAGTGATTTAGGCTCTTCTTTGTGGCCAGCGGTTTGATCGTATTTTAGGAAAGTTATCTAAAAGATAATTGAGTTTAATTTCTCATCGTCCGAAATTATACAATGAACCATACTTAGTAGCTTTTTGCTTTTGTGCTAAACTTTGTCAAAAAAATTCAAAATTCAAATGTTTTTCATTCAAATAAACTTTTACAAGTGCTTTTGAATCGTCGAGTGAATCTTCCACTTTACTTAACTACTACTTTACTTAAGTGTCATGGTTAAAATATACTTTTCATTAAGCTATAACAGTGATCGCGATTGATTTGCTTGATTACCTTCACGTTGAGAAGTTCCGCACTATATCTCCGAACTTTTCATCAAATCATCGCGAAAACATGCGACCAACCGGAAAGAATAACCTTTGTCAAGAAAAAAAAATTGTCAGGTCAGAGTAAACTTTCATTCACCATCATCATTTTGGGCTACGCTCGAATTAATCTAGGCACGTAGGTTATTTTCCAACGTATACGCCTATTTGGATGAAGTTGCGGGCCAGTCTTATCTTACTAATATTATAAATGCGAAAGTTTGCATGAAGTTTGCATGGATGTATGGACGTTTGTTACTCAATCACGCCCTAATGAATGGATCTGGCTGAAATTTGGCACAGAGATATATTATAGTCTGGAATAGCACATAGGCTACATTTTATCCAGGAAAATTAAAGAGTTCCCGCGGGAATCATAAAACCTCAAACTACGCAGATGAAGTCGCGGGCATTTGCTAGTCATTTGTAAAAACAATGAATTGGAGGAATTGCCAGTACTCTGAAACTTCATCCAATCTGTTTGCGTTGACACCACAATGAATTATCCCGCGGCGCAGCTTTCAGTTTTCGTCTCCGAAGCAATTTGTTTTTGTTGGAATAATAATATACGCGTTCGTTATAAAAACTGTGTGGTACATCCGTTGGATCCGTTTAATTTACTTTGATTATTATTGTATTCTTAACATAAAATTCAGTTGCTCTATCATTATAATGCACATAATAGCAGAATAATTTAAAAATTGTGGATGCGTAGAATGTGGATGTTATGGCTGCAAAATTATAGGATCTCCTTTGTTCGTGTTGAAACAAAACTAACTTAATTTAAAAGGTGAAATATATTGATAGCACAGTTTAAGGCGTTCAGTAAATACTGTGGTCAATCGGTATTTGGTAAATCAGTTTTGATCGATCGTGGAATGTTATCTTACAGTTATCATAGTGATGGATTACGTCTAGCCATCGCCTAAGGATAAAGGTTCTCATGGAAACTGGTGTCTCAGGGATGTGACGGAGGAAACAGAATTTTCAATACAAAATCTTGTTACTCTCATAGATTTAGGATTGACTGTAGCGCAGCGGAGACCGATTCTAAATCTATGGTTACTCTTATATTGTCAAATTTGTATGCAGAGTCCGAGAGATATCGTACCTCTAGGTGCTACGACTGTCACGGTAGCCAGTACGCTTACTCTGAGTTTTTACATTGCAAATACGATTTATCGACGTAAGAGCTCACCACACCAAGTGTAAGCGAACGTCAAATTACAATGGACACAAAAGTTCTTGCTTTAAAGTCACAAATTCAGCGTTTGGAGCGCTGGCTGTGAATAAATACACGAAATAGTGAAATGAGCTCTAAACCAATTTTCTTAAGGTTCATTTTACTTTAACGTTCGCTTACACTGAGCGAGGTGAGCTCTCACTTTAATCAATCGTATTTGCAATGAAAAAACTCAGAGTAAGCGTACTGGTCTACCATTTGCATAGGCGGCGACCTGTATCACTCACCCAGCGCTGATAGATAGGTCAATGTGCCGACAAAGAGAAATAGCGGCGATGTCAAAACATTTAAAGATGTTTATGGACAACGTTATGGCCACCAAATAGATGTCAAAGACTCACATAATAATATCATCCAATAAATCTGTTAATAGAAAAGCTGTTATAACTATAAAGTATACTCATACTATAGTCATCCAGAAAATGTATAACTTTGAACACATTTGTAGCCAGAAAACTTTAGACATAATATAAGGGAATATACTCATAGTTATGGATCATACTAATAGTTAAGTACTATCTATAAATAATATTAATGAACGAAATTTGTGAAATAAAATCGTGGCGTGACAAGTGACAAAACTATAAAAGATTATTATTACCGAGCATCATATTATACATAAATATATTATGAACATGCTATATGCTTCAGAATTGATGCTCACTGCATTGCTGCGTAACATCGACATCTGTATTTATTTTTTTGAAACTCTTACGTGGTCAAAACAACTTTATTAGCTGAAAAAAATCTGTGAAATCTATGTACTGATCTACATGTACCTAGATGTTTGTCAAAATAAGTTTTAATTTAAAAAGGTATTGGTCAACAATACTTTTGTCTGAAAAATATCATTTATAATTAACAATAGTTTGAAATTTGATTCTCCCACGCAGTGTTATATATGTCACCGTAAGATTGTAAAAACCGTTAGATTATAATATAACGTTTTTTATCTCGATAGATTATAAACTGTCGACAGATTGTGAACCGTAACATACTGCTTACAATTTAACGCGTTATTTTTCGGTAAATTGTAATATATTAGGTATATCAACCCGATAGAACCTAAGTGGCCGGCCTGCGGCCGGGCACTACCTGAATATTCATGTCAAACCCTAACCTAACCTATAGTTCGCGCGCGAGTTGAATGCAGAGTAAATGTATGGTGACACTTACATTTACTCTGCATTCAACTCGCGCGCGAACTGTACAAGAAAGAGACAAGAAAACGTAAAAACAATAAATATTTCATAAATTAATACTCAGAACATTGAACGGTTCACAATCTTTCGACAGTTTATATTCTAGCGGGATAGAAACCGTTAGATTATAATCTAACGGATTTTACAATCTTACGGTGACATATATATCCTCCTCCTATGTTAGGTATTACTGCAAGTAAGTTTTTATACGGGCTACTCCTGAAACTCGCATCGTTACTTCCATTCAGCTTCACATAGTCGACCTTTCGTTACGGAGCTCCTGGCTTCGTGCTTTGCAAAAACACTAGGGGAACGATAGGAATGCTTGGAACTAGGGTAATTTTATATGAATAATTTAAGAACTTAATCCTGATTTGGTGTGATTAAGAGATTGGACCGGAATTTCAGTAAAAATAGAATGCACACAGTTGAACGACCTGTCCACACCATTTCATGAACACAAACTTGGAATGAACAAGTTTATAAAACTAATAATGCACTAATGGAAAATCGTTGGATCAAAACATTCAGCCTCAGAACAGCGGTACAGTCTCAGTTTATCAGTGCGCGGCGATACAATAATAGGTTAATTTTCACAACTCCTCGAGAGAAATAAGCCCGCATAATATATCCCCCGTATGGGAAATTTTGTAAAAGTTTGGATGAGAGTCGTTACGGCCTCAGCTCACTTAGTAAATTATTTTACACACTTGTCGACCCTTGTCTAAAACCAACGAGAACTTTTGTGTTTACTTATACCTAATATAAATTGTATTCTTTCAGGCTTTATTTACTTTAGCTTGTTTTTTTATTTTTCTCTTACTTACTTCTTTTGTCTTTATTCGGAGCTTAGAAATATTATTTACTTTTGAATTGACGATTTATTGAACTTTATCGAATTATAGTTAATAATCTGAAGAGACTTTTCAATTATTAGTTTAAATTAAATTAAAAACTAGGTATTAAAAAGCTAGTCACTTAACAAAACTACAAGCCTTTTTGTTTGTATGAGCAACCGGAAGTAACGTACAAATTGAACACATAAAGTTTCGGCTATTTCTTCCTGTTTGTAAATAGGATAAAAAGTTTATGCCTGCTAACACTCCGAGGTTTAATTGATCTTTTTTGCTCCGAGCAAGGTTCGGCAAGCTTTTACTAAGTACCTCTTTTTGCTATGTTCCTACATTTATTGACATGAATGTTGTTCCTACCTATTGAAATTTTATTAGACTAGATGATCCGACCCTGCTTCACACGGGTGTATGTACCCCATGTACTATAAAATACGTTAAAATCTAACTTTTATGAAGCTATTACATTAATAATAAATAAAATAATAATAAATAAATTTTTTATTGAAAAAATTAGAAACATACAATTATTCACCAATTTTACACATGAATCCATCTAATCTAATTATTAATAAATCTATATAATTATTAATAAATTATCCAGTTTAAATAAATACAGTAAAAAATGGGTTGAACCAGCAGGTGTGTGTGTGTATGTCTTTTGTTTATCAAACGTTCTAATATTTTTGATATTGGGCGATAATTATTTAGTTCTAATTTATTGCCAAATTTGTGGATAGATATAACAATAGGTTTTTTAAAGACGTTTGGGAATTTTCCACTCCTTAAACTAAGGTTACAAATATTAGTCAGAGGGGAAATCAAGATATCCTTGAATTGTACTACTAGTTGTTACTAGTTGGGCTGAAATATTATCCCATCCGACTGAGCTGTCGGCCTTAAGGCAGACAATTTTTTTTATTTTTTATTTATTTAATAAATCTTACATATTAACAGTAGTTGTTTACATTTTGATGTGGTGTTATCATAAATTCATACGAATTTTACCGAACACCACAGAATTAGATAGATAGATAGATAGATAAATGCTTTATTGCCACACAAAAAATTAAAGAGAAACAAAAAAGTTAACAAGCAAAAAGAAAAAACAAGTGCGCAAAGGCGGCCTTATCACTAAAAGTGATCTCCTCCAGACAACCTTTAATTACAGAAGCAAATGCAATGAAGCGGGATAGTGCAACAACATTAATACATATAATATACTACATAAACTATACATTCTAATATTACATCAACAATTACACAAATAAAATACTAAAATATATATACCAATAGAACCATAATACATATATATAAATATTTCAGACATATAAACTACATAACAAAAAGTAAACAAATACATAAATAATTTATAGCATATGAGTAAGATAAAATTCTTTCAAACGATTCTTAAAAATACTCAAAGATTTTGACTGTCTAATATCACCTGGCAGCGCATTCCATAACTTGACTGCCTTTACCGTAAAGGAATTTGCATACACCTCAGTTCGACTCAATGGTATTTCTAACTTGTTGTCGTCCCTTGACCGCAAATAAAAATGAATGTCCTTGCTGCCAAGAAAGAATTAGGTTATCGAATTAGGTTTCTGATTTCTATTTCGTGTGTTTCTAAAAGTACCTACGAATGAGTTGACGCATGATGGCTGGTTTTTGATAATTACATTGATCATGATTGATTTGCTGTTGAACCTTCTTCCTCTTTGTGTCCTGAATATCTTTCCACAGATGAGTGGTCAGCGGACTCTCATCTGCATCGTACAGCGGTACGTCAGACCTCTAATGAAGCTCCCCTCTGGATCACTCCAGCCAACCGAGCTCACTCCAACTACTCATAACTCAGGTCGGCAACGGAAACGGGTCCCGCGGAATAAACGGAAATAAAGTAGACAATAAAACTACGAATATGACAATACAGTATGCAAAGGCGGTCTTATCGCCTGAAGCGATCTCTTCCAGACAACCTTTGAGGACAGGACCTTTAGCTTACATGGCAGGCCCTGGCCGATTAACACGGCTAGAAGACATTCACCGGGGTACAGCATTACCCTGCGCCCTGCCTTGGTAAGGAGGCCATGCCTCGAGGCCCGTACCCCGCTTGACCCTTAGGGGTCAATCGGAGAAGACCCTCGTTATAGGTGTAAGTATAGAAAGGCAAGGCGACAAAGGATACAAGGAAGCAAGACTCTACCTGTGAGGAAATGCCTAGATAAGGAGCCCGCACCCCGATTGACTTAGGTGGAACGAGAAGACACTTTGTCACAGATGTAAGTATGTAAAAGTGAAAGTTTCTGGAAAGCATGGAGCACTAGCGATTAAATGTTACTGTAAATAATACCGAAAAGCATACTAAAAAACTTGCTATTAGTTAATCGGTTCAGTCGTTGCGGCGCGCAAGAGTATGTAACAAACATCCCAACTTTCACATTTATTTTAGTATTATAGTAGGAAGTAAAGGAAATAGTAAAGTAATAATTTGTCTTTTATCAAACCACAATCATTCTTCACTTTTCTTCTTTGTTGACGTTTAACAAATGTTGGAAACATTAAAGAGTTAGAAGACAATACTCATTGTCCCACAGTCAAATAATAATCCCAAGTTTGGTCGTAAAGTCTTTCTCTGACAAAACTTTTCCGACAAACGGATATGGAACTGGCCTTATGGCTGAACAGACTACTGAAAACATAGTACTCCGTTCAGAAATTAAGCCCAATGAGCAGAGCGTAAACCTTCACTTACCTAACTTATTTCCTGTAGTCTATTCTTGTGTACAAAACAATTTTTCTGTTACACTAATTAACAAATTAATGGCAAGAAAAGTGAGAACTCAACGTTTCCCTTCAAAGAGATTAAACATAAAGTTCTCTAAAAGTTTACTAAAACTGCTCTACAGAGAACCGAAGCAATGTTAATAGCCAGTTTTAGAACAAGTTTGATGATCCATCCATACCACCTCGGGTTAACTTTGCTTAAACGACGCAATCAAACAAAATAAGGCTTTGGGAACTCGTAACTTGTCTGTGGATTCACTAAATAATTTCTCACTATAATATTATGAAGATGCAAAATGCAACTCCGTACGAGAATTCCCCCTTAAGGAACAATATATAAGGTAACGTAGAAGAATCACTTTTCCGAACCGGTGATGTCTTGACTTATCACAAGTGGCACTAGTTATGCTACGTGAAATAAATAAATCATTTCAGTTCAAGGTAAGGTAAAAAGACGATTAGAGCTTCTATAATAATAGCAAGAAAATATATCATTCGGAATTGGAGTTAACCCAAAATAACTTCTAAGGAATTAATAAATTGGGTATTATTTGGGGTAAAATTCTCAGAATTAGGTAACTCATCACAATTATAAAGCACTTCCCGTGTACGTACAGAAAGCTAAAATTTCATAAGATGATGAGTTTCAGTGTGTAAATAAAGTGAGAAATCGAAAAAAGTCCAAAAGTTGAAATACGCTATATGCACGGAGTTTTAAAAGTTAATTTTAACCTGTCTGGTTCAGCACTTTATTTAGAAGTATTGTAACAAACGTAAACATAAATAAAAGATGGATGCAACACAAGAAATAGTTATTCATCTATGAAAAAATCCAGATAGCGAAAAAGACGCTAAGGTAGAGGCAAAGTTTTGTTTTCGCCTTAAGACAAAGATTGTGCTTATTTCAAAGCCGGCTCTTGCATTTTTCTTGTTTTTCATCTTCCAACAGGCATAATGTAGCCGTACACAAAAACTCACATCGCTCGATGAAGAAACTTTGCTCATTTACCTGCAAGCTTTATATTAAAAAAATTCTTGACAGAGTCGAAAAATATGCTTTTATAAGATACTTAAGGACCAAAACTTGCAATTTTATTTTTGAGACTATTTTTTAACACATTAACAGACAGAAAATTTTGCTAGATTACGCCAACCGCTGAATTCCCGTTTAAATCGGTATCAATTATCACATTTTAATATTATTACTTACAGATTATTATAAGCTTATGGGTCTACGTTGAGTTTATTTGTTATTTAACGTTAAAAATTGAGTAGTATATTTTGTTTATGTATACCTAAACCTAAAAGCATTCTATTAGGGTCATTTTCTTAAGAGGACAATAACTCTTCCTTATTGATGACGTATCGGGCCATCGCAATGTTATTTAGGCAGCTTGATTGATGGAGATAAATATTCGGGTGGACGTTGCCGGCAAATTATTTCGCTATATTTCTGCTTCTTTGGTCTTACCTTCTCTAATTGCAACATAAATCTTTCTCGAAAGCATCTTATTATACATTGTTTTATTTTATTGGTGATCATAATGTATTGGATCGTTTGATTATGAGTTTCCGTATCTTATTATAGTTTCTAACTTCAACGCAAGAAATAAATAATATAAAATCACATAAATATTTATATTTTAATAATTATCTACCTATCGTGATAACTTCAACTTTTTACAAAAGCTTAGAACTACTTAGTTGGCCACATGTCACCACTTTTTTTTCGAGTTTTTGTATGGAATCACTATTATGTTTAGTTTTTAGTTTTTAATTTAGATTTTAAATCGATTTTTTCAGAAATTGTATTATTATTATTTCAATGTTATATTTTCTAGTAAAATAATAATTATAATTAAAAAAAACTTTATTTTTATTGTTAAGTTTTTTTTTTAAATATATAACTTTTTTATCGGTGATCATCCTCGGAACATGATGAAAGGCTCCGGGAATTCTAATATAGAACTTGAGCCGGTGCCTCCCTGGGCTGGCTCCCTCATACTGGGCTCGTCCCTGGTCCAACCGACCCCGATCACGATATTAGATCCAACAGCTGCCACGGCCAGCTGCTGTCTTCCAGGAGTCGCATGATATTAGGGACGGAAAGAGGACCCTTGCCACTCGCGACCCCGATACTAGGTATTTTAATATATACCTAGTAGCGACGCTGTCACCGGGTCAGAGTTTGTCGGACTATAGAATTGCTCTACCTGTAAGGCGTAAAGGTTAGCCTGCTACCATCTTAGACTGCATCATCAGTAACAGGGTGAGATCACAGTTAATGCCTAACTTGTAGTAGAATAAATAAAAATATTTTTTCAGCCGAACTAAGTCTGGGTTCGTCCACCTAGTGGATGAATAGCAAATGAAAAATGATAGCCCCCAAGGTTGATACGGCTGAGTAATACGGATGGACAACATCAGAAAATTTTACTATATTCGTGTTCTAAGGCCTTGTAACCTCCTACCTTCTCTAATTGCAACATAAATCTTACTCGAGAGCGGATCTAAATTGTTTTATGTTGTTGTTGTTGTTTCACTGGATAATACAACGAGGCCTACTGAAATAAGTATATCCGGTCAAATAGTAAATGTTATACTGTATTTTCTATTAAAATGTCAAAACTTGTACTAAAGATTTGCCTTCGTTTCGACAAAAATGTTATCATAAAAACGAGTAGAAATTAAAGAGATAAGTACAAAAACTGTATAATGAAAAACAATATAGGACCACTAGGAATATGATAAGATTGAGACCCATATTTTTGCAGCGTGATTCGAATAAACTAAGATAATAATGATAAAATTATCAGTCTTCAATAATAAAGGATGTGATAAGGTGAACAACTATAGTAAGAACACACAAAAATGCAAAAGCACAGTACATTATAGTTGACCATAAGAGCCAAACTTTTGAGTAATTAAATCTCCTTCCAATTTATGTAGTACTTGAATATAACTAATGGGACACGACTGGAGTCCTCGACAGACTTCCATTAGAGCACAGCCGCAATCTCTTGAATATTGACATTGGAAACTAACATGTTAGACCCAGTTAGCACACTGAGTTTAGGTATTATCTATGGTAGGTAATAAAATATAGTATTCCCTTAGACTGTGGTATTACTATTATGATGGGACACTGTAATGTATCATATATGATAAACATACTAATCACTTAACTAAAATAATATAATTTTACTAGAATACAAAACCTTTTCTAGCCAACAATATTTTCGGTATAAAACAACAATTAACTTACAACTCGATGTTCCCTCACTAACTAAGCTGTATTTATCTGCATGTAATAATATAGCATTGGGAGCATGGTGTAGTGCGAATTTTTTGTTAGCTTGTACTCTTCCGCAATGTCTACTATTACTTATTCTGTGATGTTGCTTAGAGGGCGTGCGGCGCTGGCGTTGCATGTCGCATGCTGCACCACCATGGCACATACATTTGTCTGTTTTAGCGGAATTTTAGCAAATTAAGCTTCTTGCTCCTTGGTTATCATGGACTTTCGAGAAATAACACATGCTCCTAGCCAACATTTGAAACAACCTTTTCTATTATGCATACCTCAATTGCACAAAGATAAAGGCGTGGACTTATAAGATGATGGTCTTGTGTTACACGCCTCATTTTAATCACCGGCTTCGCAATCAAAAATGACATTAATTCACAAATTAAGTTATGGACTTAACTAACAGTACAAGTTTGCAAATAACGCTACCTGTTTTCAACTCATATTTTATTTAAAAACGTTGGAAGATTCTCAAACCAGCATCGTGAGTTTTTCAGGCAATAAGGACACCACAAAAGAGCGACGATTACAAGAAATTTAATTTTACTGTATTTGAAATATTTTCAAAGGAAAAATAAATTAAGTCTTGTGGTTAGATTTTTAGAAGCAATTGAATTCTGGAGTTTGTATTTTAAAATTTCATTCTTCATTTCACTTTATCGGACATTTAAAAAAAATGAATAATTTCATTATTTTTGTGAAAAGTAACTTGAGGAATTTGCAAGGTACGAGTTACATTTATAATGAGTCAGATTTGCCCTCCGAGGGTATGAGTTCGTAGCTGTGAAAGAAACGTGTGAATAGCTACATGCTTTAAATTTATTTATTTTAATTTTAAACTATAAGTGGGTTTAGCAGGCATTGTCCTGCCCTATACCAAGTACCAACGTACTATTACTTACACTATGCCTATACCTAGGACCAGATTGGAGCACCACTTCTAGATCCAATTGTGAATCTAAACCTTCCCTGTTCAAGTCGGATGCAACGTCTGCTGGCGTACCAGAGTGGCTGGATGAGTGGAGGATGGCTGTAAATGTTGGGAGGACGGCCGTTCTGCTGCCCGGTGGGTAAAGGCTGCTACGTCAGTTCACCCTTTAAGGCCAGGACGTGGAGTGGCAAAACTCAGTTAAGTATTTGAGGTTGAATATGGTTGCAACCGTCAATAATATACTGAGTTAACTAAGCAGCGCCGGCTTGATCGAAGATTCACTCTTTATTTATATCACGGCGGCCGGGCGTGGTACGCAGTACGCACTTTAGTCCGCGCACCAGAAACAAAGACTTCAGATCCAGCAGAACTGTTGCCTGCGATTGACCGTGGAAGCTCCAGGGTACGTCAGGAATGATGTCATCCACAGAAACACCAGGACGCAAATCGTGGAGGAAGACGTACCTCATCTTTCACGCAAAATTTTTGCCCGTGCAGATACTAGTGAGAACACGCTTCTCCACGGTATAGTACCTCCTCATGCAAGACTACCGGAAGGGCATCACCAACCTCGCTAGCTTTTACGATCTCCTTCATCACAGTCTGGTCCAAGAACCGAATTGTAGATTAAGAGCTCAATACTTTGCAGACAAAACAATATACAGAAATATGATGCGAAGTTTTGTCTGCTCAGTTTTATCCATTTGGGAAAGAATGCTTCAGAAAACGTTTATAAATGTCGGGAAGAGCAACAGAATATTGATATTTTCACAATATGCAAGTGAGTAGTGAATCGCAAATAATATATTCGCTGTTCGATTTCAGAGAGCTATCGTTGTGCCAAACTATCAATGAATTCAAACAGAAAACGTCCGTTTTGCTATCTGTTTTTAGGGTTCCGTACCAAAATGGTAAAATGGAACCCTTATGGTGCGACTTTCTCCGTCTGTCTGTCCGTCTGTCCGTCCGTCACACTCGATTATTTCAGTAACTACCGAAGCTATCGACTTGAAATTTGGAATAGTTGTGTATATTAGTGGCCCAAAGACACTGGAATTAAAAAAAATTGGAAATTATTTTTGTTCTTATTTAAAAAGGGGGGAAAATCGGAGGGTTGAAATTTAAAAGTGAGATAACTGTACTTTGTGGGGTATCATATGTAAGGGTTTACTTTGTACATTCTAAAATAGATTTTTAATTATTTTTAGTTATGATAGTTTTGGATTTATCGGGGAAAATGTCTAAAAAAATACCGTCCCCCCCCCCCCCCCCCTTATCTCCGGCGTTTACCAATCGAAAAATTTGAAATAATTATGGTCAATAGGAATTAACGTATATTTTACAGGAAAACTATAGCCCATGCTCTAACTAGCATAGTTTTTTTGATATTAACAATAAACCTCTACAAACAAAGTTAGTTTTGCGGTTCATTAACAAAGTTAATTATTTATTAATAATGGTACGGAACCCTTCGTGCGCGAGTCCGACTCGTACTTGCCCGGTTTTTTAAAATTGATCCAAAAGACCGTAGACGGGTGTATTCACACTTCAAATATCGATTCACAAGTTTTCTTTTACGACTTCGTGTTAAGGCGAAAATTTAGATAAGTAATCCAACTTGAAACACTTTTCGTTTAATTTTTAAATCTTTTTATCATGGGACTTTGATTTTTATAATCTTTTGATATAACGTATTTAAAAGTAAATGAATGAAGACTTTTTCTCTATAAATAATAACAGACAAATTGTAGAAGATTTTATAAAAATACTTGTCATTTTTGGGCAATAATAAATGTGTCGGAAAGTAAGTAGTAAAAAGTTCGAATTGAAGGCGGGCCTCCGGTCGCAAGGATCACGGCGGTCTCGGTGTCAAACGTAATGGAGCTGACAAGGGCCCTATCAAAATAAAAAGAAGAAAATGAAGACTTAATTTACGAGCTTTGAAAAAAGATTTTTGAAGTGAAAACTTCTTTAGCCGCGTTGAGCAGTTTTTGGTAGGGGAACTTATGAGTTCGCGACACCAACATGCTGTGATGTATTTTTTTTATTATTTTAAATATTCGTATTTATGTTATTGTAATTTTATATTTCTTTCAAATCTTAATACTAAGTTATAGGTTTTCACTTCTATCGCGGGCAGTCCCTATGACTGCCAATTTTTGAAGTGAAAACTTCTTTAGCTGCAAAATTGTAGATTCGCGTCATCGACGTGCATGACGCCGACATGCTTGCGTTGTTACGAAGACAAAAGGTCTTAAATATAAATATACTACATTCTAAATTAAACTTTAATGCCTTAGTGTTAAGGTTTATATTTAAAAAAATCGTTTTCACTTCTATCGGCAGTCCCTATGACTGCCAATTTTTTTTTCGGGACCCACTAGGGTCTGCACACGTAGTTGACCATTGTTCTAAAATTAATAAGTATAAGATAAACGAACGAACAATAATTTTAAATTTAATAATCAGGTTATTTTAATGGTACTCGCGAGTCGCGATACAAACTAGTAAAGTAGGTAAACCCTAGAAGTAAATGATACTGAATGAGGGTTCTAGCGATCGATAATAACGATATCATGTACGACTTGATTCGTCCATCAGTGTTAAGGCTGCTACTAAGTCATGAGCTACTCTAGATTCCTAGAGGAAATCAATATCATTCAATGAATGACGTGTGTTCAATCTCTATTGTTGTTTAATTAAAAATCTTTAGTGTCGTTGAGCTCGCAGCTGCCTCGGAGATCAAACCGAGTAAAACGTCATACAATAGCGGGCAGCTACACTACTGTTGCGGACACACATAGAAGCTCTGCTTTTGTCTACTTCGATCCCTAACTTGTTGGTAAAGAATAAATAAATAAAATGCTAATTAGGTATGAAATTATTTACTTTCATAAAAATCTAGTAGCACAAACTTGAACTTATCAAGGAACAGTCTCGTTGTGGAAAGTATTTTACTTTATTTCCATTCACATTGTCGTGATTGTCACTGGAGAACATTACAGTAATTTGGGCCAACATTAAATGATGCGAGATGAGTGCTCCGAAGTTGAACAATGTTGAACATTGTATTTATTCTATAAAACATGATACTCGTCATACAGTTCAGCTTCGAAATATATTTGACATATTTCCCTAACGTTTATGATATAGAATTGTGATAAATAGGGTAGTTCTTCACACTAGTTCAACTGATTTGTTCAACCATTGAATTTGAAGAAATTTTCTTTCCCAGTAACTAGGGTCCCGTTAAATCAAAATCAAAATCAAAATCAAAATACACACAAAAAAATCCATCAAAATCGGTCCAGCCGTTCTGAAGTGATGCGAGAACATACATTTTGCAATTGATTTTTGACCGACCGAAGCGAAGGTCTCTGAGTCTACTTGAGTGAATTTGCACTTGTCCGTCCGTCCATCCATCCGTCTGTCAGAGCCTTATAACTTCTGAATTACTGAACGTAATTACTTCAAATTTAAATATAATATATAAACCGATGGCCTCTAGCCGAATATGGCTTAAAAAGTTATAAAAATCTTTATTTCATAATGGGGGCTCTAATAGAAGCGAATGCGCAGTAAAATATTATTTTTTATAGCGTTACATAGGGTTGCGGTATATAATTATAAAGATAATTAGGAATAGAGTCCAAAAATAGTTTTTTTTTTAATTTTTCCCCTAAAATTGACGAGATGGGGGGCTTCCAAAGTGGATATTTTCTAACGTCCAAAGTTGACCTCAGAACTCTCAATTTTCTGAAAGTCTGAGCCTGAAACTTGATCAATTATTTAAATTATATCCTGTACTTGAACAAAAAATACTAAAATTAGATAAATATTGTAACGAAACGAAATTTTTTTTTTATGAACTTAAGTATTTTTAACAGAACTTCAATTTTAACAGAATTATGTCAATAGGTGGCGCTCTGTAAAATTTTATTCATTTGTGCTTACAATTAAAAAAAACTAACTTCAGGGTATCGAATTTGGGTGTCGGTGTGCGCGCGCATTGTAAAAATTCACTCAGATATTTTTTTTCTAACGCGCCAAAAGAAGTATAACTTCAATAATTAGAGAAATATTATTTTATTCATCGCTGCATCAGCGTCGAAAACCAGGCTGTATTTAGAGAATAACATTGCACTGTAAATTGTGTTGAAGGACTCCCGACACTCGCTGACTGTAAGCTGTAAGCATCCACTCCATAGCTTATAACATTATCGATCACGTACAAAGGCTCATTATCGTCATAGCTGAATAATCGCTCTGCCAATACAGTGTATTGACATTCCATCATTTGAGAAGCAGTTTAATTAGCTATTACGGAGAAATTTGTAAGCTTGGATTAATCAAGATCTAGGCAATGTACGAGTATGTAATGCCTACATATACAATGCATTATGCATTGATAACTAAACACAACTTTTGTTATTTATATTTGCATTATGATGCCCGCGACTTCGTCCGCGTGGTTAAAGGTTTTTGATTCCCGTGGGAACTCTTGAATTTTCCGGGATAAAAAGTAGCCTATGTCTTGTACCAAATTTCATCTTCAATTGATCTATTTTGATCATTTCAATCAAAATCGGTAGAACAGATGGGCCGTGAAAAACCTACCGGACAGACAGACAAATAGACACACTTACGCTTTTATAATATTAGTATGGATTTCGATAGCTGCTTATACTAAGCTGTAACGCGTATTTCTTATTGCATAACTATGTCTTGATTCTATTGATCACATAACGGTAAGCAATTTCTTGGGATAATATTGCAGTGTACTCGGAGTTAAGGCTAAAAATAACGAATATTTTAGCAAGCATTGCATAGCCAGTACAATAACCGATTGACATGCACTTTGTCACTAGGCTACACCGCACACGTATCACCCTTATAACTGTCCAAGTGCGAGCCAGACGCGAGTTACGCGGACCGAGGGCGATTAGGTACAAAATTCGTACATATTAGATAGGTTTCTACCATCAATAACTGTAAAAGGCTTTGTCCTGAGTGATTGATGGACAACCTACAGCCCAAACAGCTGAACGTAGAAATTTGTAATTTTGAGCAGTACAGATTAGGAAGGAATGCCATCTTCAAGAAGGTTAAATAGGCAGTACAAGCTATATCCATGAAACTTGGTATTTGTGGTTTTGGTGAGAAATGAAGAAAATATTATAGGTATTTCACAGTTTTATGATTTTTTTTAAGAACCTAAATCCACGCGGACGAAGTCACTAGCAAAAGCTAGTCTTTGTCTATACTTACTAATATCCGTACATAACCACGACCTTCACCGAGCTGTTTAATGGATGAAACCTACTTTTTATTTTTAACCGACTTCTTATTTAATAATAGATTAATACACCTAAAATAGGTTGCCTATCAAAATCCGGTTTAGGCTATTTTTAATTTTTTTTTGTCAAGTTTATTCTAGCCAATGTTGCGTTCCAATCGCCAATCGCGTTTGTTATAAAATTACCTATATTTTGATATATAACTCAAGCGGTTCCGATCCGTTAAGTTACCATGTAACTAAGGTAATTGTTACCATAGTCCATAGGATTTACGGATCAGACGAAGTCGCGTTTTAAGCAAGTTTTTGTCTCCGCATCTTCCTCCCCGTGGATTGAGGTTTTTTTTGGTTCACGCCGGATCTTAGCCTATGTGCTAATCTAGACTATAATAATCTATCTCTGTGCCAAATTTCATGCAGATCTGTTCATTTGATCTGGTGTGAATGAGTAACAAACATCCATCCATCCATACATCCATCCATTTATATATAGATTTATCCGCAGTTTAAAAATAAGACTCCATCTTTTGGAAGATAAATGTGTGGTGCATTATGCAAACTTTAGCATCAATTCCTCATAAGTGCAATAAGTTATACGTGCAATCCACACAATGAGCGCATAAACCTTCAAGACAGAGTGCGGGAAAACATTTGAACTTCTCATTCAAATATCGTAGACGGAGAGTCAATACGTAAAAATACGTAACTAGATAGTGCCCGGAGTCAATTGCACTGCAACTCACTGGCCACTTAAATTGTACGAAGATATCACCTATGCCAGAAACATAATATTATCTGAGTATAAAATCAACCATCACGTCGCGTTGAAGTCGTTGTCAGCGTCGCCTCGATCGCCGATGTCCTGTTCTTGATATTATGTAGATTTCTTGTAAGGATTTCCACAGAATCTCTCAGTCATCTAGTAAAGATCGTCCGTTCATCTTTACTCTCTCCCTATGCTGGGTTATAATGAACATTACATTTGGTATTCTCAAGAGTATATAGAAGCAATTTTTAATATAAAATACCACAACTAAACCATCTTTTTGGTTTTAATAAGCTGAAAAACAAAAAAAAAACAAAATTTCTACGAGTATTCTCGTATTTGGTTTTAGTACCACAGGTGAAGTCTTAATAAGTCGCAGTTGCCTCTTGTACTATCACCGCTCGTTCGTACAACTTAGTTAACTACCACAATCCGAACGTTTGGAAGTCAGCGTCTCTCGCGCACCTTTGTTTGTCAAGTTCGGAAGACGCTTCTTTGATTCGCTTTAAACTTCTTCTATAAAAAAAAATTGATTCTTCATACTAATATTATGATAAACGCAAAACTACTATTATGATTACTTCATACTTTATACTAATACTATAAATGCGAAAAAGTGTTTGTTTGTTGGTTAGTCCTTCAATCACGCTGCAACATAGCAACGGATACGTGATTTTTGCGTATACCCAAGCAAAAATCCCGTATCCGTAGTAGAAGACCTGGAGAGTGACATGCTCCTGACATCGTGACTATTTTGAAATTCATGCCATGAATCGCTTTATACAAAATTGAGACAGCATGTGCAACAAAGCGCTCAACAATTTTATGCTGTAATATTTTAGTACTTACAGTTGCGGTTAAGGTGCAGAACATAAATTCAGACCTTGTACGGGTAATAAACGAATACACTGTTTAATAAATTGGTAAGTATGAAATCTTTAATTTATACTAATATTATAAATGCGAAAGTTTGGATGGATGGATGGATGTTTGTTACTCAATCACGCAAGAACGGGCGGAACGGATCTGGATGAAATTTGGCACACCGATATATATTACAGTATACCTAACACACAGGCTAGTTTTATCCCGGAAAATCAAAGAGTTCCCGCGGAAACCAAAAACCTCAATCCACGCAAATGAAATCGCTGGCATTAGCTAGTCAAACATACATTTTTCATATACCCTGCATTGATGCTGCAATGCAAGTTTCAATGCCTGTCTAGCCACCTGAAACTATTCAATTTCAGATGAATACGTCATACAGCGGGTTGGTTTTCTAGCATGGATGGTTTTCTAGACGTACGAGCCCTCCTTATAATCCTGTCAGAGTATCTTTTGTTTATTTCAAACCTTTTTAATTGTCATTTTACCCATCAACTAAACTGACAGATGTGGTCAACAACCTAGCAACTAAAATAAATAAGAAATACAATTTTAAAAAACTCGCACTTATAATGCAGATTCTATGAAAAATAGACTGTGCGCCACGGGATGAAACACGATTTCAGATTTCAGGTGATGCCAGCCCTCGCTTCGTTCAGGCAGGTAACTTCACCCTCGTCTGAAATCGCCTTGTTTCACCCCTAAGCACACAATATACTATTGTAGTGAACTTGGCGACACACACAATTAAATTAACATTCAAATGTACTTATTCAAGTTAAACATTTTTTTGCCAGACCTGTATTTTTCTGGTTCGTGAGGAGATTAGGAACTCCTAAAAAAATAAATCGAGGTGTTGGAACCTAAGGTTCGCGTTATGTTGCCTAAGAATGAATATGAATTAAAATCAGACATCCAATTCCATTATACATTTGATTCAGTAAATTGAATGTTTCTGACGATCAACTGTCAACACCTATGCTAAGAGTCAAAAGTTTAGAACTTTTTAAAACGTTCAAGAAACGTTATCGTATCATTTCAGTCCTTAGAAAGGAAAGGACAGTTAGTTTTACTCATATAAAATTGTTATGAACTTTCTTTCAGCAACAGCATACCGAAATATCAACTTAGAGTAGGTACGGGTATTATTGCAAGAACTAAAGCAACATGAAATTTTCTTCACCGTTTTATTGCTTTATTTTGCACTCTAAGTGTGTACTTTGCGTTCAGTGCAATTGCATAGAGAACAACATTCAAATTCAACATGCAGAATTCAGCGAGTATCTACGACTTAATAAGGTTTTTATGCATAGCATAAAGTTTGTAATCCATAAGTAATGGTGTAAATCCTAAACATGAATAGGTACTTGCGAAAAATTCATCCATAATAATATAATTTATGCGAAAGTGTATCTATCTGTCTGTTTGTCTGCTACGCTTTCACGGCCCATCTGGTCAACCGGTTTTGATGAAATTTGGTAAGTACAGTGATAGGTTGTATCCCGGGGAAGGCTTGGCCTATAGGCTTTTTATCCTATAAGCTTGTTTAGATGAGGAGTCTATTCCTGTTGCTATTACTTCCTCCGAAATGTTTGTCCTTGAGTTTGCGTTAGAAACCGTTGACGAAAAGGTCATTAAACTAAAAAACTTATAACATGTTCTGCAGTTGTAAAAATCATGGTTATATATTCGCTTGTCACCTACAACATACACGTACATGTTAGATCTTTAGACACTGTTTATTTGAGAGATATACTACTGGTAGTCAAGTCCCAAGTACCTTTATGCTATTATTTTTGGCAGACATGGGGAAACTTACATACAACTCCGGCCTCGTTAATCCAACTAAATACATTCGTCTATACTAATATTATAAAGGCGAAAGTTTGGATGGATAGATGAATGTTTGTTACTCAACCACCCGAGAATGGCTGACCGGATCTGGATGAAATTTGGCACAGAGATAGATTAAAGACAGAAAGTAGAATAACACATAAGCTAAGTACTTTTATCTCGGAAAATAAGTTCCCGCGGAAACCAAAAAACCTCAATCCACGTGGACGAAGTCGCGGGTATCAGCTAGTTAATGTCAAAGGATTGGCATATAATTATAATGCCGCACAAAATAATAAGTATTATTTCCCTGCATAAGCAGATTCGTTATTCCGTGTTTTATTACTCCTAATCTATTATTCTAGTATCACGAACAGCAAGATTAGTGTGCAGGAAGAAAACGACAGTTGAGATAAATTGTTATGCAGTTGTTTTCAGCTGCACTCCACTGAAATGTCAACACAGACTTTTATTGCGAGGACTAAAGCAGCATGAAATTGTCTCCACTGTTTTATTGCTGTATTTTGCATTCCAAGTGTGTTCTTTGCGTTCAGTAGAATGACACTAAGAACAACATTCGAGCTAAATTATGATACAGAGCTTTCTGTTTCGCTGTAAGAAGTAAAATATTATCAAATCGGATATCATTTTTTTTCGCCACAGAAACTTTAATTTCTCCGATAAAAAGATAAAAAGGTTTGAATTAATTACATTAGGCTGAAATGAGCTCTCACCAAAGGTATTTAGAATTCTTGAAACTCAGTTTTCCCTACAAATCTGTATACAATTAGGAGAAACATTTTTAATAAATTATAATAAATCAGTGAATAAAACAAATATATCAATGAATAAATTAAGCTTAAACATAAAATTAGATCTTATACCAATACAAGCCATTCAAAGTTTATCCAAAGTCTACCATCACGAATATGCAAATTCCTTGTTCTGTGATCAAAAAAATTCAGTCCCTAGGTCACACAGGTAGGTTAGTCACTGTCTCCGGGAAGAACATAATCTATACTAACACATACTAATATTATAAATGCGAAAGTTTGGATGGATGGATGGGTGGATGTTTGTTACTCAATCACGCCAGAACGGCATAACGGATCTGAATGAAATATGGCACAGAGATAGATTATAGTCTGGAATAGCACATAGGCTACTTTTTATCCCAAAAAATTAGAGAGTTCCTGCGAAAAACCTCAATCGACGCGTACGAAGTCGCGGGCATCAGCTGGTATAACGTATTATATGAATTGCAGTAGATACAATTGTTTTCAGATACACACCACTGAATGCCCACACTATCAATTACTGCCAGAGCTAAAACAGCATGAAATTCTCTTCTCTATCGTATATTCCGATATTTAAACATTTACTTGTAGAACGCATTGTTTGCATTCAATCAAATGGCATTGAGACTAAAATTCAAAACAAAACGTAGTATTGTAAGAACTTTATGTTTATGTTGTTCAGATTAGGCTAGGACGTTTTATCATACTTCATATTTATAACATAATTTTATAAATGCGAAAGTGTGTGTGTTTGTTATTTTCTCTTTTTCCTATGATGTGATATACTTTTATAGTGATCTAGGTTCCATTAAGTGCCTCCCGCGTGGAATAAATGTTAATATTGATATTATGGCCCACAAGGACTCTTATTTTTTTAAAGCTGTCACCTTTTTGCAACCGCAATATTGCTCTTGGTAAAGGGATAGAATTACGATTTACAAAGTTTAACTAAATCACTTTAAAAGTCCTTGTAGTAATGATAAAAAAGATTAGAATCAATTTCCCCGCCTATATTTTACCTAGAAACCTGTACTGAAAATCCAATCACAATAAATATTATGAACACTATTTTATTGCCTGTTTATTATGACAAATTGCTTTTAAAATACAATTAGGTGCAGGTGAATATTGAATAATTCCCAATACTGTCATAAATTCGATTCAATTAGCTCAAATCCGGCTGTATTTATTGAGTTCTTTCTTGATGATAGTGATTAATTCGTATCTATACTTTTTTTAAACTATTTCCTTTTATCTAATAATATGATTATAAATTACTGGATGATGCCCGCGACGTACCGTCCGCGTGATTTACGGTTTTTTAATTCCCGCGGGAACTCTTTACTTTTCCGAAATAAAAAATAGCCTCGGGATGCAAACGATCATAGGGATCGTTTGCATCCCGAGGCTATTTTTTATTGCGGACAAAATTTCATCAAAATCGGTAGCAAACAGACAGGCAGACATCGCATGTATAATATTAGTATGGAAGTAAAGATGTTCGAATAATCAGGTTCCATATTATGTTAAACATACAACATCGTGCCATCCACCCGAAAACCTGGCCTATTTTTCTAGACTCGAGTCAACTAGTCGAATGTGACTTCAGAGTTAGGTTCTAACAACATCTATCGACGCGGATCTGGCTTGAGCCGGTCAGAAAAAGGTGTAGCCGTCCCGTCGCGAGCTTTTTCTGACCGGTTCGCGGTTTCGAGTCTAGATGTGGTACGACTAGAGCCACCATTTGAACATGTCTATTTAAATTTACCTACCTCCGACTTCACCTTTTTCGGTGCCCTACGGACTAAAACCTCCGTATCACTGGCCTTCCTTCCTGGTACTGCAAAATCTACCTACCTATCGAGTTTTCTGTAAGCACTTAGTCCGCGCTTTTCTAATGTAAACACTTTTAAGGAGTAGCAAGCCTTCACTTTGCGTATTAGGTCAGGTCAGGACGTGATGAAAATAAAAACTTTACTACACTTCACTGCGATGGTAGTTTAAAGTATTAAAAGCTTAAATACAGTAAAAAGTTTCAACAAAATTTGGCGTTCTTTCCTGCAAATATTTTTCATTGGACTGAACTCGACTTACCAGTTTTAAAACTGGTCTGCGGAATCATCTAGGCAGCTTGTTTAACGAACTTTTATAATGCTTTCTGCAAACGAAGTAACTTGTAAGCCTTGAATTCCGCAAAAAATAAAGTAGGTATTGAGCTGGATAATGTAAGTACCTACCCTTATTTCTCGCCCTATCATTTTTCAATTTAATTATTTTACAAGGGCCTGCTTCGTTATTTTAAACCCTTTAATTATAATGCTGCCGGTTTTAACAGAGTTATATCGTCATCTGATCTCCACGATGCTCAAGATGCTATACCTACTAACAAAAATCGCATAACATCATTACAAAATTTTCAATTCAAAATATTATTTCCCATTAAATAATACATACATACTTCTAGATATTTATATAATATACTAGCAAATTATATAATATACCGCGTGGATTTAGATTTTTCGGTTCCCGCGGGAACTCTTTAATTTTCCGAGATAAAAAGTAGCCTATGTGTTATTCCAGACTATAATCTATCTCTGTGTCAAATTTCAGCCAGATCCGTTGGCGCGTGATTGAGTAATAAACATCCATACATCCATCCATACATCCATACATCCATACATACTTTCGCATTTATAATATTAGTAAGATAAGATTGGTAAGATAACCAACCACTAAACATTAACATTTACAAATAACTGACCCGGGTTCGGCTTGATGCTGTAACAGCCATACAGACAGACAGACCAAAAGTCAAAGATCGTTATAGTAACAGATACAACCCCAATAGAAGTAAGTTCGAACTCATTCAGTAGCACAATTTCGGGAAACTGTAAAAGCTCGGGAGGTATCATCACGGCATCATTGCTCTGCAAAACGACGATGCAAATTCAAATTATTGCCATTATCCGCGCCGACTGCGAAAACTCGTTTGCAACTGCATCGGGAAAGTCGCTTTTAATTTTTCCAAATGCAAAGTGTGAATTCGCGTTTGCACGCAGCACGATATGTACTCGCTTAAAAGCCACCAGCGAAGCAACCCGCCGCCTTTGTCGTTAATACAAAGCATTTGCTCGCATGCACTAGCTTTATGGAACACACGGTAGAGTTTTGTACGATTATTATTATGTGTAACACATTTGAAGTGACAAATAGACAAAAAGCATCCATCACTTCGACGACCTTCGTGACGCAGTGTTGAGCGCTGTTGTCTTAACGTGCGGAGGTCCCGGGTTCGATCCCCGGCAGAGTCAATTTGGGAATTTATAATTTCTGAATTTTCCCTGGTCTGGCCTGGTGGAAGACTTCGGCCGTGGCTAGTTACCACCCTACCGGCAAAGACGTGCCGCCAAGCGATTTAGCGTGCTCGTACGATGTCGTGTAGAAACCGAATAGGGGTATGGGTTTAATTAACTGCCATGCCCCTAACAGGTTAGCCCGCTACGATCTTAGACTGCATCATCACTTACCATCAGGTGAAATCTCAGTCAAGGGCTAACTTGTAGTGGATAAAAAAAATATATACTTTACATATTCAGTGGTTTTGAATAATATGATTTTAAAATGGAACTCTTAGATTTTCCGGGAATAAAAACAGCCTCTCTCCGTCCTCAAAAAAACGATCCTCTGCTTTTGTTGCAGCATAAAGCACAAACCAACGTTCTTTCTCATTTATGATACTATGATGCTAATGCATGCGGATTGAGGTTTGGTTCCCGCGGGAACTCTTTAATTTTCCGGGATAAAAAGTAGCGTATGTGTTATTCCAGACTATAACCTATCTCTGTGCCAAATTTCATTCAGATCCGTTTAGCCGTTCTGGCGTAATTGAGTAACAAACATTCATCCATACATCAATCTAAACTTTCGCATTTATAATATTATTATAGATCAAGTATATTACTTATATATTACGTATACTACTAGTAGAGTAAGTACACATTCGTGCCGATGTGGTATGTTCGATTATTATAAAATTAAGTGTTTTATAAAAATATTTCTTCTCGCGAACATAAGATATTGGTTGTAGGTAAGGTAAACATTGATGTAGAATTTTAGTGTACTCATTCTATTTCAATGAAGGTAAAGGTAGAGCCAATATGACAGATATGGAAAGTACCTATTGTGCTTTTATTCGACGTCTCAAGATTAAAAAGTGGAGCAGACTCAATGAGTACGGGTGCAGTAGAAGAATCACAATAAGAATACGATGGCGACTAGTGTTTTTAGAACCATAACACAAAACAAGACAGATATTTACGTAAGTATTATGGTGCATTTAAACTACGTAGTTGTGGAGCTGACCCAATGAGTATGGGGGCAGGGGAAGAATCACAATAAGAATACGATGGCGACTAGTGTTTTTAGAACCTTAACACCAAAACAAGAGGAATATTTACGTAAGTATTATGGTGCTTTTAAACTATGTAGTTGTGGAGTTGACCCAATGAGTATGGGGGCAGGGGAAGAATCCCAATAAGAATACGATGGCGACTAGTGCTTTTAGAACCTTAACACTAAAACAAGACAGATATTTACGTAAGTATTATATAATCTGTAAACTAAAAAATAAAAACAGGTCTAAATGTAGAACTACGCCTATTTATTAGCTTTCTATTTGACATAGGTAAACCCTTTTGGCATTATTTCTAGCTCAAACAATGACGGAGATTGAAGTTGGAATTTCATTATAGGAGCAGACGTTGTTCTTCAGTGTGGCCCTAATTTATGGTTGGATCGTAAATTCTATTCATATTCCACAGTGCATTATTTCAATAATTATAGTAGAAATACCTATTCCTCAAATATATTTTTGGAAAGAATCTTATTAATGAATCTTTTATGTTTTCTTGTCATTATTTCAGTTTTATGTTAACTACACTATTTAATAAGATATTTTATATCAATTACTATAAGTATACTTATTTATTTATTTTACTTTGTTAATAAATAAATATTATTTTTTAATTAAAATGTTCTGGTACAATGGTATACTAGAACTAGAAGTATACGCGTAGCTCTATTTTTTGAAAGTAGCATATTGAACGCCAACTTTTCTCCTCGTCTCACAAAAGACTTAAAAAAAACAGCTAGCTCTCGATGGAGAAAACTTTTGTCTAGTTGTGCAAGTATACCTATTATATTAAAATGTGTACCTATTTTAACATTTAAAGTCTAAACTATCGTGAGTGATATTCATTTTAACTATAAATAAAAATGGTGGTGGATATCCCGGTTATAACTCCCGGTAGTAAGTATATTAAAAGTGAAATGAATATACAGAAGTCATTTTGACGACCTCCCCTGATGCACTGGTGAGCGCTGTCTTATAAGCTGAAGGCCCGGGTTCGATCCCTAGCAGGGTTCGTGTGGGAAATTATAATTTCTGAATTTCCTCTGTCTGGTCTGGTGGGAGGCTTCGTACGTGGCTTGTTAAGTTGTTACTTGCCATCGACGGGCCGCTAAGCGATTTAGCCTCCCGCTAAGTACAATGCCGTTTAGAAACCTATTAGGGGTATGAGTAGATTGCACCATAACTTTCCACCAGGGTGAGATCGTAGCCAACGGCTTATTAAAAAAAAGGTAGTATCTGCTTTTTGGTTGAGTTACTTAGCTATTTTAAGTATGTCCCAGTACAATTGGTAAATCGGTACAATTATGAATACTGCTGCTAAAAACGTATGAATTCATACGTTCTCGTTACTCACAGATGAATGAAATAATTACAATAAGAGATATGGAATCATTCTTAGTCATTTAAACTCTAATAAAGTTATTACAAGAAGTACATAATCATTACACGCTCCGAATCAGTAGGGATAAGTACTATGCAAATTGCAATAGTAAAAGATGGGATGTAATTTACTTTTTAAATTTCATTAGGCATTTTATTAGGCCGTATCAAGAGTGCTATTTATTTGAACATCTTTGCGGCCCAATTCTTCTATGCCTGAAAGGTACTGTTAAGTATTCTGTGGTATAAAATAATCATGGCTCCACCGAAAAAAAAATTAAATTGGCATAATAATATTATACTTACCTATCTATTTACCTACTTACTTTTAAGGGAAGGGAACGCTTTGAAGGGATTACCATAGTTGTGACTGGCGTTATTCGCGAGGACTCGACCCGAAACTCAATGAGATTATCGGATAGAGACCAAACAAGACCCACAGAGAATAGGGTTACAAAAATAAAAATATCTTCATTTCCATTTTAAAAAAACCTGTTTTAAAGGTGAATAATTTTTTTCCTGAACCTGTCATTTCAAAATCTAATAGGTAAAACATATTTTGATCCTTGATTTTGATTGACTTTAATAATATATTTTAATTGAACGAACAATAACGAAAATAACGCTTACTGCCTATATTATTAAATTGTTTGATTGAAATTTTTTCTTACAGTAAAACTGTATAAATAATATGGCCACGTAGAATAGTGTGCGTCAGAATGACTGCCCAAAATGATGGATCGGCGTAAAATTTCGCCAGCATTTAGTACCTATTTAGTACCTTTGTTTAAATAATTTGTACCTAATTATTTACGAAGTAATGCCGAGAATACTGGCTATATTTTCGCGGTGAACATCGCTAAGACTGCATGTCACTGGGTATTCTTGGCTAAACTATTTGTAATACGTAAATAAATTTGTAATGGTTATTTTTTTATTTTATTTTTTATTTATTCTTTATTGAACAATAATAGGTTTAGCGTTCCGGTACGATGCCGTGTAGAAACCGAATAGGGGTATGGTATATGTATATAGATATGGGTTTAATTAACTGCCATGCCCCTAACAGGTTAGTTCGCTACCATCGACTGCATCATCACGTAACATTAAATGAGATCACAGTCAAGGACTAACTAGTAGTGGATTAAAAAAAACATGAGGTAAATTCAGGTATATTAATTGGCGAACCGGCATTGTTTTATAAGTTTCACAGTAATGCATTATTCGGCGGAATTTCTCTCAATAGCCACTTTTCAAGTAAATTTGTTCATTATAACGTAGTCAAATAGGTATATTTGCAACATGAATAATTTCATTTTAAATCAAGATAACAGGTAATTTTCTAATGGTGCATCCGTACATGTGTACGAGAATTGAGATATGATACGCGACCGCGTTGTTCTGAGGACGCGATGATAAAATATGGGACGCGAAACGGATACGCGCACGGTGCAACCAAACCTCTTCGAACTCGTCTTACACTCACGGAATTACTGCGGTGTGGTGAAATTATGCGCTAATGAAGTTCGAGACAATCGATAGTACCTAATACCTGTGGTAATACTGAGTAGCGAGCCGGAGGAGAGAGTGAATAGGTAAATGCACGTTTAAACAATTTGCAAACTTGTCAACCCTTGTCTGAAGGGGAACGCGTTACGTATGTAATATTCATTATTAAAAACCAAATAAGTAGGAATAATAATTATTATGAGACAAGTAGGAAAGTGAAGAAGAAAAAAGTGATATATCTTAGCATTATTTGACTTAAATATGTTGATGAATTTAATTAAAACTTTTTGACTCCCTAATAAAGTAATAGGTAGAGGATAAACTATGATTTTATAAATTTTATAAATTATTGAAATTCCGATATTACAGTGAACGTAGGAGTGAACTCTGTTCGTCTGCCCGAACGATTTGATATTAAAATTTTCAACTCGACAGACACACGACGCAAATAGGTTTGGTCATTCGATTGAAAAGTGAAATCAACTTGATTAGAATCTGCACTTTTTAGGATTTTATTAGATTTCGATATTCATAAAAAATTCTTCTCGTGCGATAAAAGAACACTAATTAAATCCTGAAAAAAAAAGATAAAATTAATTCTACAAAAACTATTAGGGTTATCTCCTAATAGTTTCTGTAGAATTAATTTTTATCGAAAAAAATTCAAGCCATTATACCTAAAATCCATTTAAAATGGTAGACTTTCACCATTACTTCCACTTCGTGCAGGATCATAAATTCGTTGGAAAGTCGCTGGCAAGGAATCTGCTTGGAATCCTACCAAATTTAAATATCCCATTCCAAATTCATAAAAAATTCGTCGAGTGTGACCGAACACGTTGCATTTTCATATTATCAGCTTTAGTAGGTATACGGGATTTATCCCGGACCAGATTTATTTTAACTTTCTTCTCGTGTGACTTAATTTATTAGATGTGTGAAAAACAATAATTTACTTAATAAATAGCTTAGGAACTTAAAAGGTCGTATAATAGCGTTAGTAATTTGGAAAAGGCGGACGCTACTGTAGTTTTAATAAGGGTTAGTCGTTTATCTGTTTATTCAGGACTACAGTCAAAATGGATTCCGGTATCGCAACGCTAGTTCAGCATTAAATACAAGAGAATCCCTTCTAAAATGTTAATTCTTTGATAAATATTTTCGGTTGACGTAGCGAGTAGGATACCTAACTATAGGGTGGAGAAAACAAAGGGTCTTCCTTAATTTTAAGTTATTTTAAGTTACAATGTTTGTTTGAGTGGTTTAATCCTTGTTTGAGTGGTTTAATCCTTATCATTCACCCTATTGATTGGTTCAATAAATAGCGACTTGATTATTTTTTGCATTTTTAGTTGGTTCGAATACCGTCTCAGGAAGCTTTTATGCTTCACCACCACCACCACCACTACAGCCTATTAACGTCCCACTGCTGGGCACAGGCCTCCACTCTCATAGGAGAGAGGGAATTAGAGCTTAGACCCACCACGCTGCTCCAATGCGGGTTGGCGGGCTAATGCGGGTTGGCGGGCTATATATAATATTTAACGTATTATTAATATATCTATCTATATATATAAAAATGAAACCCGTTTTCCTTGGTCACGGCATCACGCGTGAATGGCTGAACCGATTTCACTAATCCTTTTTTTGTTGTATTTGTTATTATTAGGAGAAGGTTCTTACGGAAAAAAATATTAAGAAAATCTCTCAGAAATATTGAAAAATATACATTTAATTTTGCATATTTAAAAAAACGCGCGTAACGAATGTCAATGTCATTCACAGCCATAGACTATATTGATAAAGTAGTGCATCAATGCTACGCTAAGGCGGTACGAAGTTCGCCGGGTCAGCTAGTTTTCTTATAAAAAAAGAAGGTTTCCTTTGAGTGAAATTTCATATAATATTTAACGTACTTTTCATCCATTGCCCGTTTGTTTTTTTCCACCTGTATACAGAATATTTTATAACTATTTATTACCACTTCCCTAATATGTATAGGAGCAGATATTTTTTTATGAACGATGGCTAATTAGTTTTATAGAAACTGTAACGATTCATTTATAATTTGAGACCTTGGTGTGAACCTGATAGGAGCATCGTGTACTCTAAGCATTAATTTTAAGTATAATATTAGTTGTAAGTTTCTCATATAAGTGAACTATGTTCTTTTTTTAGGAAATAAAACATCTTTAAACCTAAACCTATCGTAATAGTGAACGATGCGAGCTGTAACTCGATGAGTAGTATTACTCGTAGAACGTACTATTACCTATTTTGTGGTATTAGCCCGGATGGCGTCATTAATCCATTAAGTTGTAAATCGTCAGGTTCACGCCATACCTAGGTATACCTAGGTAATAGGTATACCTTCAACAAAATCAGCTCGCAATCGACAAAATATGTAGGTCTATAGTTTATAAAACACAGGCATAATAATATATACAATTTCTTTAAAAAAAATCTTTAAAATCTAAATTAAAAACTAAACATTAAAAATATAATCTATGCCGATGCAATGAGGCAATGTGCCCAGAACGCTGGCTGCGTTACCCCGCTGAATAGCCAAACTTATATGTTGGCCGAGGTAACTGCCAGCCCTCCGGTCACCTGTGGACTCTGAGAGACGAGAAGATAGATCTTTAAAAAAGGATCTAGCATCTTCGCCCCACGACCCCATGGTTTCAACACCAAAAGGCACAAATATGAAATAAATAATTAATCGATTATTAATTAATAATTAATAATCGATAAAATAATTTATTTAAATTTATAATCATAATATTTTAAGGCATCTTCCGACAAGCAAGTCAAATTAAAACAGATTTCATGAAAAAGTTACATTTTCAAATTAAAATGCGCTGGAAGGCAGATGATGAAAATATTTATGAGGAAAGAAAACGCCCTCAAGCTAGATGCCGAGCATGTCTAAGAAGCCTCGTAAACTTCTTTCAAAGTTGCAGAAGCGAGCAATCTTCGAAATAGCGAACGTTTTCGCGTCTTCTGTCACGGCCCGCACACCGCAAAGGCGAACGTATAGTTTCTATCCTACAAAGCCAATCCAATTACGGCGACAACAGCATGGTCGCTGTATTATACTGTTCTATCATTATAGAGCTTCTCTGACAGAAAAAAGTGTGTGTGTGCAATTCACACACGGCAGGAGTGTAACTTCAGAAAAGTAAATGAGATAAATATAACTTGTATCACAGACATAATAAAGAAAAGACTTGTATCTATTCTATCTTATTATCTCGCAGGCGTCCTATTATGAATATGTTTGTATCTGTTTGGTGTCGTTTTTTCGTTTCATTGAATTTTCAAATCTCAACGATTCTAAAGAAGTTTCACTTCAAATATTTGACGTTAACAAAATATTACTCAAGGTTCTTTTAAAAAAATTTAAGTAAAATTTTTCAAGTTTTAATTAAAGTATTTATTTTCACGAAGACAATATTATGGAGGAAACGAAACATAAATTATGAACCGGCCGGTTAAAGAATATGAAAAACATAAGCGCCCCAAAATTTTTGTCCATATTCCTCTAGGCTTTGGAGACTTATACCCTGTAGAGAAAATGAGGGGAAAATGTGGTGCTGAAGTAGAATGTTGAGAGTGTACTGGGCCAAATTTCAGAATCAAAAATCTAATTGATGAAGACCTCGGCATCAAGAAGCGCCTATCCTATACGGTACGCATTCTTACTTTCTTTCATCGATATATTTACTGAACGATAGCTCTACTTTATTAGTTTAATAAAGTAGAGCTTTATTAGTTCAATAAAGTAGAGCCCGATTAAAAAGATTTGGATAGAGGGATTTAGATTTAATAGAGTGCACCAAATCATGAAACAGATTGCCTATATGAGATGAAAAGACGGAATGAGAGACTGCATCATCACTTACCATCAGGTGAGATCGCAGTTAAGGGCTAGCTTGTAGTGGATTAAAAAATCTATCCGCATGTATACATATTACATGAATGCCCAAGGAAGGCAGCTGTCAGACAGGGGTGGAAATCTATGGTGGAAATGCATCGTCCAGCATGCCGCAGCCGCAGCATCAAATAATTCCACTCTGCCATAAAATCTGTATTGCTACGCTCTTGGCATATAAAATAATATATGCCAAAAGCGTAGCAATACAGAGGAATAATATTTTACTTATTTTTTATATATTTTTTTATCCACTACAAGCTAGCCCTTGACTGCGATCTCACCTAATGGTAAGTGATGATGCAGTCTAAGATGGTAGCGGGCTAACCTGTTAGGGGCATGGCAGTTATATTAAACCCATACTCCTTCGGTTTCTACACGGCATCGTACCGAAACGCTAAATCGCTTGGCGGCACGTCTTTGCCGGTAGGGTGGTAACAAGCCACGGCCGAAGCCTCCCGCCAGACTAGACCAGGGAAAATTCAGAAATTATAAATTCCCTAATTGACCCTGCCGGGGATCGAACCAGTGACCTCCGCACGTTAAGGCAACAGCGCTACACACATGCGCCACGGAGGTCGTCGAAACGACTTATTTACGTACAACTTCCATTTTATTTATTTATTATTATTTTTATTCAGATATAATTAGTATAAAACAACTAAATATACCTAAATGTGAAGCATTTATAATTAATGTGATATGGGTATTTTATTCTTCTATGAGGTTATTAAATATTAAAGACATCGTCAGTAATTTGCGAAGCGAACCCTCTTAATATTGTAATAGCGATAAAGGCATTCTTAGCTGGAGAATGGAATTTAGATCATAAGGCAGATGATTTATAAAATTAATTTAATATTATTTATATCGCTGGAATTTAGTTACAACTGATAGATTAATACATACTAATATTTTAAATGCGAAAGTGTGTCTGTCTGTCTGTCTGCTACGCTTTCACGGCCCATCTGTTCAACCGATTTGGGTGAAATTTGGTACAGGGATAGGTTGTATCCTGGGGAAGGACATAGGCTACTTTTTATCCCGGAAAATTCAAGAGCTCCCGCGAGAATCATAAAAAAACTATCTCTTCAACTGATTTTGATGAAATTTAGTATATAGGGATAGTTTGTACCCCGGGTTCGAGTCCCGGGTCGGGCCATAACAAGTATTGGGATTTTCTGACAAGAAATTCTCAGTAAGTACTAGCCCAAAGACGCCCACTCGGCGTCGGTTCTGTGCCTGATCTCTCTCCGGTCGTGTCTGTCTCATTGGGCTATGAGAGTAAAGGAACATAGAGTGTATCCGTGTATCACACTAATTGTGCACTATAATAATTATCGCGCAGATGGTCTCTGGAGATAGGCCACCGTGGCTGAAATCTGGTCGGGAGGAATTTTTTTTATATGTAACTAACTGATGCCCGCGACTTCGTCAGCATGGAATTTTTTTTTTTGGATTCCCGCGGGAAATCTTCAATTTTCCGAGATAAAAAGTAGTCTATGTCACTCTCCAGGTCTTCAACTATACCCATGCCAAAAATCACGTCGATCCGTTGCTCCTTTGCGGCGTGATTGAAGGACAAACCAACAAACCAACAAACAAACTGACTTTCGCATTTATAATATTAGTATGATATAATATGATATGAAGTATGATGAAGTATGATAATAGCAAGGTAGGTATTATCATACTTCACTTAAGTACAACTTAAACCACGCGGATGAAGTCGCGGGCATCGGCTAGTTAAGATGATAAATGCGAAAGTGGGTCTATTTAAGTATCTGTTGCCTTGCCTAGACCCATGCAATTCAGTAGAGATTTAGCTTGTATTCTCGGGACGAAATTTGTATCCCAAAAGATGAGTTTCAAAAGGTTATTAAAAACATAAATCCATATGTATATATCATGTAAAAATTACATTTAAAACACACCAAAACATTGTCCAGAATACCATTCTTTTTATGATTTATCACACACCAAAACAGACTCAAAGGAAAATAATATTTTATAAATAATTTTCAAAGATTGGAGATTTGATTTTTATTTTATGCAAAAATTACCTCATCCTTTCGTTCGTTACCTCATCAATTTAGTTCGTAATAATGTTTCTTCAAGACTGATACCTACAGACTATTTTTAAAGACATTTCGAAAGTTCGTTGAATAAACAGCTTGGAAACGTCCTCAGGAGGTATAAAACTACTTATTTCAAGTCTCGCCGAATTGAATATAACCGTTTCAAGTTGGTTAAATTTTCACGGAATTTCAGAGGAGTTTTACAATAAAAGTTTTGATATTTGTTGATTATATACTTGTCCATGAGATCGTATGTTTTGAAAATTATTCTAAATCACAATAACACACAGTTTTACTTGTCTGAGCAGCTATAATAATCTTACTAATATTATAAATGCGAAAGTTCGGATGGATGTATGGATGTATGGATGTATGGATTTATGGATGTATGGATGTATTGGATGTTTGTTACTCAATCACGCCCAAACGGCTGAATGGGTCTGGCTGAAATTTAGCACAGAGATAGATTATAGTGTGGAATAGCACATAGGCTACTTTTTATCCCAGAAAATTAAAGAGCTCCTGCGGGAACCAAAAAACCTCAAACCACGCAAACGAAGTCTTTCATTTTTTGGGATAAAAAGTAGCCTATGTGTTATTCCAGACTATAATCTATCTCTGTGCCAAATTTCATTCAGATCCTTTCAGCCTTTCTGGCGTGATTGAGTAACAAACATTCAAACATCCATCCACTCATCCATACATCCAAACCTTTGCATTTATAAATTAAGTATAGATTGATATACCTATTGGAAGGAAACAGGGTTTCATTTAAATTTTATGTTACCCTGCGTACATATCAAATAGCGTTTAAAAAGTTTACTAACCTCAAGCCTTAACGAGACCCGGCGGAGTTGCTGGAACCACATAACTACCTAATTAGGACTGGCTGAGTCTAATGTTGACTCTAACGTAATAAAATATTAATGAAACTGTTCAAATCCTAGCTTTTCCTATATTATAATACCTACTGACTTAAATATGTATGCATAACTTAATATTGAATTTTAAATATTTTTTGTAAATAATAATTAAGTATTTATTTTCAGTACAGGTCTGTGATATTCAGTACTTACTTGCACTTTGTGCTAGTCCCGTTCATGTATCTTATGAGGTAAGGTTTTATGCAGCGGGACCCACGACTATAATTATGTACCTAGGTTACACAAATACCAAAATTATATATATTTTGGTTTATGTATACAATTATAGTATATTACCTACATACTTTTTCATTTTATTAACCTACTAACTTTCTTTAAACTAAATTGTTACATGTCCTAAGTGCCTTTGCCAAATGACAAAATGGAACGTTAATTTAGTGTACTCCATTTGGTAAGTTTTTAAGTATTTGTGATCGATAATGTCATGAGCTGGTGAGTGGATACTCACAGTTAGCGAGTGTAGAGAGCACTTCACCACAATTTACCCAACACAGAACAACACGAACTTGCAATAAAATTCATCGTCTGGATACTTAATAATTAAAATAAATTAAGAGCCATCCAATGTACTGATGAGCAAATTTTTTTGTAACAGTCTATCTCATTCTATCGCAGGCTAAATATGTCTCATTTCGGTGTCGCTTTTTCGTTTCGTTTCGTTTCATCGAATTTTCAAATCACAACGATTCTAAAGAAGTTTCACTTCAAAATAGGTCCATCCGTTTGAGAGATACGATGCCACATGCAGACACACAGATACACTCGTTAAAATGGGTTTTATACGTTCATATTTTTTTGCGTTGGGTTGTTAAAAATATACAGCAATTAAAACGAGTATGTCAAATGATAAGAACGCCCAAGTAAAAATCATGTAAAAACCCGTTTCAGCACCAATTTACAGAATGACAAAATGTATGATTGATCACACAAATCGCATCAGCCTTTGTCAATTTTAATTTATAAAGTACCTATACCTAACGTTTTCAGAACGAATTTTTTTGTAAACTTTGTATCAATGGGCGGCAAATCAATACATTGAGGTGAACCGGAATGCATTAAGACTGAATTTTGTCAGCTGTCTGACCGTGGCAAAATGAAATTCTTTTCTCACTTCGTTACGAGCCAGTTTACGGTACTCCGCGACCACGTGCTTTTCCAGTCACTTGCAATAACTCGCACTCATAAAGGATTGAACTCTTTTTACAAAGAAATAAACGTTTTCAAATTGAAATTACAGACTTCCCATATAAATATATTTTTTAATTTCAATTCTACACACAAATAAAATTTGATTAAAAACGAATTTCCACTCAATATTCTCGACGCCATAGGAAAAGTTTTACTTTTCAACTTTCACCCACGGCGGGCGTTTACAACGTTTTCAAATAAAATGTGGTTGATCAGGCAGACATCCAATCCAAAAACTTTTTAAATACAACTCTGGCCTAAATTTTTTTTTTGCTGAAACAAATAAGACACTTTGTAGCTACTGGGATGGGCTTAATTCGCTCTGGCATAGGAAATCGCTTGTATACTATGAAGCAATTTGTAATCAGAAGTTGACTAAACCTATAATAATATGTAGGTAGGAATCTGCCCCAATTGGGTCCAGCGTGACCTTTATTCGAAGTCCCTTTAGTATTCATACCCTTTGCCTGTCGTTAAATAATTTATTGTGAGGCGTCGTCCCTGCGACGTTGCAAAGATTTCTAGCAATGGTTACAATAATTGGAATCCTTCGGGATCGTGGTCAAATAAAATAGAATAGCTGCCTTAACGCGATATCCTCTGGAGGCTACTTTCAATTCGTGCTCTACCTCTTTCGGATGCAGGCAATCTCTAGAATATTCTTGTCTTATATGTGCCTATTTTGTTAAAAAAGAATTCCAGTCTGTCCAGTCTATCCAATCTGTCTAGTTTGTCAAGTCTGATCCGTCAGACAGACAGAAATCTGTTAGTTACTAGTAAAAAGAATAATTGTGTCGCAAGATGAGCAAAATACAACTTTGTATTGCCTATTTTTGCCTGACTGCCTCGTTGGTCTAGCGGTTAGCATAGTCGACTGCGAATCACGTGGTCCTGGGTTCGATTCCCGGTCGGGCATAAAAATTGTAAGGTATTGGGTTTTTCAATTAAGAAATTCTCAGTGCCAGCCCGGAGTTGGAAGTTGGCGGTGTTTCACCCCCGTGCCTCGGTCCCGGTTATTATCACTATAACATGATAATAGTCGTCAAAGCCCGCCAACCCGCATTGGAACAGCGTGGTGGGTCTAAGCTCTAATTCCCTCTCTCCTATGAGAGTGGAGGCATGTGCCCAACAGTGGGACGTTATGGGCTGTAGTGGTGGATTGCCTATTTTAAGATACATAAAGTACTCGAGTTTACACAAGATTGGTACATATTTTTGATGTAATAAACCTCCAAAAGCTGCTCACATGTCTTTTAATATAGGATGCCTTGGTTGGCACACCCAGACATTTTTCTAGTGTGTTTAACTAAACGTCAAAATGCTTCTTCTACATGAACGTGCTTCAAATACATATGTTGTAAAAGATAACTTGCCATATTTAAGATATAAACCACCTTAGATTTAGGCTTTATGAAATCCTGTACAACTTTATTTGGGATAAAATCTAGTGCTGCATAAAATCCAAACTCTTATTTTTTTAATATTGTATCTAATATCTCATTGGATTGATCATAGCCTCAGTACTATCCTTACTACTTTCGTCAGTTAGATGGCAAGGTATGCCTGAAACTGTAATAATACCTAAGAGTACATTTAAACCTATAGTACGCGCACGAGTTGAATGTAGAGTAACTGTAGATGGATCACGACGGCAACGGTAGACGTAGTTAATAACAACTTTATGTCCTTGAAATTACTTCTTATTTTGATGGGACCCTAGTCAGCTCCTTTACTTTCCGACACCCTTTCTTTATTTCGACGAGTAATAGCCTCTTCATATTTCTCCGCTGATGACTAGTCTTCATGAGTTTAGAAAGTTATTTCCTTAGGACCTTTACTTACCTCGTAAGTAGTAACCTTAAGTTCGGGGTTGACACCCAAGAGACGAATTAATTCCAATTCAGCCGACACCCGTTTACTAGCTAGTGAGATCATAGGGTTTACTATAATTTAAAACATCAATTTTGACATGATAATTCAATTAAAAAACACAACGCGCTATACATAAAGTGCATAATTATTTTATGGAGATAATGTCGTAGCAGTCTATTTTATTAACCAACTTCCAAAAAAAGAGGAGGTTCTCGATTCGGCGCGTATTTAATTTTTGAAACGTATGTTACCGCATATCTCCGTGGTTTCTAAGCCGATTTGAAAAATGTTTTTTTCAGTCGTTAGAGGAAGCTCTCGAAGTGGTCCCATAAAAAATTCTGACTCCAAATCCTCAACCCTGACACTAAAACAACGCCACTGTAAAGTAAAAAATATTTATATTTCTACCCACTATGTTCTATGTCGGACGGGTATAATAACATAACAAATAAACAATAACAAGGATAAGCAAAGTTGACGCATCAGGCTCGCCCGACTTCAACCTAGTGGATAGAAATAAAAATTATTTTTACTTTGGCGTTGGAAGTCGGTTTTTTTGGAAAGAATTTTTATATAGAAATGTTGCTTCGCTTTCTCTCCATCGAGATGTAGCTGAAGCCTTCACGCTATTTTATTTCAAGATTTTTGCGGAAGAACTAGCAAAGAGATTGAATTTATGCATTTTCTCTTAAAAATTGCGGTTCACCGAGGAAATTTCGTGTCCCACGTGTATTTTTCATCCGCAGAGAAGTACTTACCTAAAGTAATATTTCACGTAGAAATAACATTCCTCATGGATATTCGCGTAACAGGGCCAAACATTTTTCGGATATTCAAATTAGCCACACACTTTGAGGTACCTACATGTAGATTGCGTGCCACGTAGGCGCATGACATGACTTGCGAGGTAATAATCTTCATTAAGTAGTCTGGCTACAGATTTTTATACTAAAATACTTACTGCTTATTGGTATTTCATAAGGTAAAACTGCCCGTGCGAAGCCTGGTCAGATCAGACAGTAAACCAATATTTTAACAAGGTGGGCGTTTTGTCGTGGATTGAACTATCTGTAACAAATTAAAGTCCTCTCACAAAAGGGTTCCTATGTTCTCATTGTATCCTTTGTCATTGTTTCTTTAGTTACAAAGCTAGCAATCTTTGCTGTAGCAAATTTATCTGGATCTATTGTGGTGAATGCACCACAGGGAGTAAACACACAATTTCTTTTCGCCGAAGTCAATTCAATTTACGACATGAACAGCGTGGTATCTACAGCATTTTTACTGTCGATCGTGATCCAATGTCACAAAGGGAATAAATTTAATAAAAGCTGCATCCGTTCTCATCAGTGAAATAAACATACTTGTTCTCGAATCTATTCACATAAAATATTGTTGTACAATGGTAACGAGGATTTGTCATTTAAAACCTTTGGATGTATAAAAACTTCAAGAGATTTTTCTCACTCTCTCTATGTGTTGATTTTTCTCATTGATCGATTGCTTAGAAGAAAAGCACCTCTTGGGGCTCTACGGAATCGACCATCGTTAGGGTTCCAGTTTAGTACTATTTTGTTTAATATAATAATATTATGTAAAATGAGAAAACGGATCCAACCTCCATCCATCCAACTCTCTTTCCTCCATCTCATTGAGTTAACCAGAAATTCAAACCACAATCTGACTGTATAGACTCAATTCATCAAAGACTGCCGTACCAATGTATTTAAAAACTAGCTGATGCCCGCGACTACGTCCGCGTGGATTGAGGTTGTTGCGTCCCGTGGGAACTCCTTAATTTTAAATGCAGCCTATGTGTTATTCCAGACTATAATCTATCTCTGTGCCAAATTTCATCCAGATCCGTTCAGCCGTTCGGTCGTGTTTGAGTAACAAACATTCATACATCCATACATCCATACATCCATAAATCTATACATCCATACATCCATACATCCATACATCAATACAACCATCCAAACTTTCGCATTTATAATATTTATTTAATTTGATTTGATATTTGATTGATGGTAGTTTTACGTCCGACAAATATTTTAAAAAGCACCCTGGGAAAATAAATTTACTATCAATACGCACATGCGCTCTATGTTATGCGATTTTTGGTTTAAGTTTAGATTTGTACTTGGGAATCATTCGCATGTGGGAGACCACAGAATAAGTAAGACAACCAATAACCAAGACAACAGGTTGATAACACAATATTTGTTTGCGGTGTACCTACTACCTCCTCCAAAGATAAAAAATATGCGGCACATGATGTGTGACGAGGTGTCATCAGAGATTACCTACTCGTCCTTCGCATCCTTACGGCGCTTCGCGTCGTCGGTACATCCAACTGTAACTTCTACCCAGCTCTTTGAAAAATGCATAAGTAAGACTTGCAACAAAAATGCCTCATTGTGAGAAATAAAGCTTGTCTAAAACGTAACCCATGCACCAGTTACATAAGTGAATTATTTTAACTTCACTCCTACTTTAAAATTGTTTACCCATTCCCCTCTTCTTATTACACTTTATTTAAAAAGTTTTCTACTTTTTATACAAACTACTTACAGAGGGTTCTATAAACAGCCTTGCGTTCCTTAGCCAGATGCAAAACTACTTTAGTTTGTTACCAAGTCCAAAGTACCTACTGCTTGTATTTTTTCAAATAGGGAGTAGTAGGTTTGAAGATATAATTTAATGTTTTAATATTAATTATTCTAAAAGCTTATTCTTGAAATAATATAGAAGAAATACAATAATCTATAATCATTAAATAGAGAAGATTCGGAGTTTAGTTGTATCTACCTATACCTTCTTGTATACCGACCCGCACGTATGTAGCTTAAATAGAGCACAACAGGTAGGTATTTTCCGAGTATTAATATATTATTTTGATGCCTGAGTTAACATGATGTACGCATATCGTTATTCAATCGTAAAGGGTCTAAGGGGATTGTGGAAGATGCGTAAATACCTACCTTCTCAATAAGAAGGGGTTTGAGGTTTAGGATAAAATATGATTGATTGACTTTTCGGATCCATTTTACCATGCCTCCTTTCATGTAACACAGCTTTGCATCAAATCTAATAGATAGAGATAAATATTTAAGCTGCTAACCAACACCTATATTTAGTTTAGTTTGGCGCGCCTTGGGTACGGAACCCTAATAAATAATTGATTTGAAAGTAATCTTTTAATCCATTCTCGAATAGAAGACCGATTGTGTAAGAAAATCGTAGCCATTTGATTACTTAAAAAGTATTAAGTATATGCGTAACTTATAACGGCTAATATGAACATTGTTTAACCGTAAGTACACATGCCGAACTATGGGCAAACACTACAGACTGCAGACAAGCAAAGGAAGCGATGCCTAGCCCCAATCATCAACTAACTAAGAAACTTTTGCAACTCAACCGAGTCAAACTCAGGATAGTTGTAGGTATGATAACAGGACACTGTCCTCTAAACAAACACCTATCTATTCTAGTTAGCACCGACAGCCCTCTATGCAGAGCCTGCATGGATAGCGACGAGACATCGAAACACGTGCTGCTCGAATGCAGCAGTGTTTCCACCCAACGAGAAGCCTACACTGGCTCTTCAGCATCACTACCGGAAGTCTGCGCCGACCTGGGTTACCTGGGTGGGATTCTGGAGTGAGCTCAGCTGCCTGGAATGATCCGGCGGGGAGTCGCACCAGGGATTTCATGTACAGCGGACGCCTGCGTCTAAGTGCGGAAAATAAACCCAGGATACGAGTACAAAAAAGAAGAAGATGAACATTGTTTATGGAATTCGTTATGCAATTTCATTATTCCAATACACCATATTGATATACGGTGATTGTATTAAAAGAATGGACGTATTAAAACAAAATCCAAGTTTAAACTCTTTGATTTCAACAAATTCGATCTTAAGTCTAATATAAGGATTCAACAACGGAAAAGCGTTATTCATTTGTTCTATGGATTCAATGTGGTATAACGTTATAAGGCCGGAGTATCTTTGATTCAGACAGCCCTACGATTTCATGCAAAACTGTATGGCCCCGTTTGTATGCACGAATTCAGACATATCGATGGCTCTCCTTAATTGAATAGGGAGTTGGATTGCAATACTCTGTACATAAAAACTTGAACACTTATTGGAAAGGTTTTTTTAATCCTAATATAGGTACTTATCATCTGGGTTTGCTTTATTTTTAAGGCCATTTGGTAGCCTTAGGAAACTTGAAAGACACAATATACCTATTGAAAAAGAATTATTGGTTCCTATAGAAAGAAATTCAAACACTTTAGACAGAAACAGATGAACCCATGTATTTTTTTAAATTAGTTTATACAGAATTTCAAAAAAACTTCATTTTCTTTTGTTTATTAAAACTAGCATGATTATTTTCTCCCGACGTCGCTTTCAAAATGGTCGATAGTATTACGGTAGCTTGTGTTCATAATATTGCCAATACAATAGGGATTATGACAACTCAATCAAATCAGCAACTCTTTATCAAACTTAAAAACGCACGTGTAGTATGGAAGTTGTATGAAAATCGCAATAGTGACGTCATCAAATTTCAACGCACTTTTCTTTAATCTACCTATATTTTAAAATGGTTATCAAACTTAAAACTAACCGAGGATGTGAATTTTAGGTCTTTTGGAAAACCCTTTAATCAATAATCAGTTAGAAATACAGGCTTACGCCAGTTAGCTTTGCAAAGTTTTAAGAAAGGTCTTTTTTCGTGGTTGATAAATAAATGTTTTTATTCAATAAATGACATGCTGACAGAGTAAAAAATACTGTAATTTTAATATTGACATTTTGATTTAATTTGGACATTTTTTATTCAATTATAATTATATTGTACTTAAATTATTTGAATTGAAATACCTACTATTTGCGTCTGTGTCATAAAATTGTATTTTTGAAAGATTTAAATTGTCATATAAAAATAATTGGCTACTTGACAGCTGTAACTATAAAATATGAAATATGTTAGATTTGGTAGCTTGTGGGTAAACAATAATTATACAATATGTATTTTGCTTTAAAATAAATAGTAAATATTTTATTTTTGCAAAACAAATTTGAGATTTTTTATCTGTGGATTACTAGAAGCGAAACGCGGGCGGTCATGATTGAGCCCCGTGTGATGTCACATTTCAAAAAAAAAACGTCGTGTGTGTACTATGTACTATGCGTTTATACAATACGTTTGCGTATTGTTGAGAAAATTAACAGTTATATATTTCGATTTGTGATTGTGAGATGTTGTGAGAGGTTAAATGAAATGGGGTTATGCTTTACAGCTGATAGTACAAATCTGCCTAAAGTCGATTCATATATGGTTGCAAATTTATTTGCGTGTAAACTTTTGCACTGCCGAGTTTCGTAATGTATTAAAACTTCCATGTACCTAAGTACCGAAATAAACAAAGAAATAGTACTTAGGTCTCGTGTTTAAGAACTAATAAAGTGCTGCTGTTAAGTGACACAAATATAATTTATTTTAATTTTATGTCATGTTTTATGAAAAAAATGTCAGGTTAGGTTTAATTCATTTTTGCTAGATCAGAGTTTTAAGTTGATTTCTTCATAACACTAACATCAAAGTGGTCTTCACAAAGTAATACCTCAGATATTTATCCCGATTTAAATTCCGGGTCTCGGCAGAACTGTAACCACTGCTTTCGACGTTTAAATTATGACATAGGTAATATAGTATATAGGAATGTGTTTATACAATTTGTCAGGACAATAATTACTTATTATTTATTGTATTTCTACACACGTCTAGTAGCTTGTAATTTCCACAATTGCATTAAAAAAGCTGAAAACTTTCCACTTAAAATTAAATAAAACTTGGAGCGTCGTAGTTAGCTTTGTTTTATTTTGAGCTATGACGTCACAGCTAGCAAATGTCACGTGACCGGCTGTTTTCGCGCGAATTTAAAATTAATGTATTAAAAATGTATTTTTTTCTAATAAATAACGCTTTTTTTGAGAAAAAGTTAATTGTAAGAAGTATAAAATTAACCTACGTACATTTTTAAGGCGAGTCACCTCCAAGATTTTAGGAGGTGAGGTGTGGGGTGCCGCCCGCGCGTCTCGCGGTACATTTCTCGTAGAGACTAGCGGGGAAGCGGGCAGCGCGGTATATTCTGAAACCGCTTGGCAACGTTCAAATTCTGGGATTAATTTGAATTAAATAGATATAGGACTTCAGTTTGAAATAAATTTTAGCAGGTTCTCATTAATACTTCAAGAGGAATTTATCCATATAAAAATGATGAGCAAAGTCGAAAATTTTATTAATAAAAAATTCGTTTTAAACTTTTAATTTAGCCTGTTTCAAGATTTTTTTTGATCGAGTAAAGTACATCCTATCGTGTAACAAATTAGCACATTCTTTAGACAATATCTTTAAGTGTATCGGATATTTTTTGTAAGACCGTTATTTAATAGTAAATACCGAAAAAATTTGATCTAGCAAACCAGTTTTCACCGCTGAGCTGAGGTGACTCGCCTTAAGTATTTTTCCGAAAACTGTCAAATAGCCAATTCAATTCTCAAGTTGTAAAATTTTACATTTGCATGCCAGAAATGGCTGATTACATTGGATCATAAAAGAATGTAAGTATCACCCACTGTACCTGTTTTCATGCAAATAAAGAATATTGTATTGTATTGTATTGTATAATAATTTATTTTTGATATAGGCATCATCCCTATTCAACCCAGATGAGGCAAGGGTACGCCACTGCCTGATATGAATTATCGTAAAAGAATGTTATGTAAATACTAATATACTAGTCACTATATTATACTAGTTTGAGGGACGAGTGGCCTAGTTGTGACAACGCATATCAGTCGACTGCGATTGTTAAGCAACGTTGACCCAAGTCGGTTACTGGATGGGTGACCGAATTTTGGAGGTTCAAATTTGGCTTTTTCATTTCCTCCGTGCATCGGAGAGCACTAAAGCCGTCGGTCCAAGTTATTATCACTAACATCTGATAATAATCGTTACAAAAACCTAAGAGTTTAAATACTCTTAGTCGAGCGTATACGGAAAGTCGTGAGAACCCACCGCATTATTATCCCAAGAAAATTCCTACCACTATTTAATTATTGCAAAGGTCACGACCCTCGCTAATGATGATTACGACGCAGAGAGAGAGTGAGAGAGATATACTAGTACGCTTTATCTAAGTCTGTACCTAGGTATTCTTTAGATTTAAATACAAAATCTGTGCTCAGGAGTTCGTTAAGCAATGATTCTTACTTAACAGTGAACATTACAATTATTTGATCCCTGCTCTGCTGCCTATCGCAAAACAATCTGTATTTAATAAACTATTCTAGGCACAACTCACTTTTTTATGTTGACAAATCGGATAAACAATTTTCTTTCAGAGGTCTTACGTAACTCACGCTTGTTAAAGTAAATAAATAATTATTGGTTTTGTGTAAGTATTAAGATTTTAAAAAACTGGTTTGTTTATTTATGAAATGCTTGCTAGATAAATAAAAAAGAGGAATACTCTTTTGGGATAGCAGTATTTGTCCGTTTCCGAATTGCAAGCTATATCTGTACCTACTTTAACCAGAAACTATTTAATAGTAAGTTGGATAGCCCGTTAAAAGGTGTATCATTTGCGCATAATATTATAGCAATTTACAGGGAGTTTTCTACCATCGCCTAGGTATAGCAGCATTATTTTAAAATGACAGATTTATGTCACGTTCCTTGACATCCCTAAAATAAGGGATTGTAATTCTAGTACACGAACGCCAGCAATATTTAAACAATACGGATTTAATCTATGGTAGTATACCTCCACTGTACATGTAATAGTAATAATGATCATTTGTTAAGTTTACTACCAACGTTCTTGGAAGCTGCTAAGTGTACGCTTACAGCCAACGAACGTTGCTCAAGCATTCTTCACCACAATTTACACTTAGAAATGTTCATTGAAGTGCAGACCACTTATTTCGCATCACCTAGCGCTATCTTAAATTGCCATAATATTCTCTAGTGACACTTGAAACTGGAATAGAAATGAGGTTTTCAAAATAATTTCCTTGAGATTTAAGTTTAGTAGATAAGTAGTAGCCATATTAGCTGATACTACTACAGATGATGATTACTACAGATTAGCTGAACTGCCTCGTTGGTCAGCTAGGACTGTGGATCACGATGTCCTGGGTTCCATTCCCGGTCGGGCAAAAAAATTGGTATTGGGTTTCTCAATTTAAAAATTCTCAGTGCCGAAGTTGGCGGTGTTTGACCCCCATGCCTCGGAGAGCACGTTAAGCCGTCGCGCGTCGGTCCCGGTTATTATCACTAACATGATAATAGTCGTTCAAGCCCGCCAATCCACATTGGAGCAGCGTGGTGGGTCTAAGTTCTAATTCCCTCTCTCCTATGAGAGTGGAGGCCTGTGCCCAGCAGTGGGACGTTAAAAGGCTGTAGTGGTGGGGGTGGATATTAGTAAGTAAATACATAGATTTATGGACATCCCGGCTGATGGCTAGCCCAGATTAGATTTTCAGAGGATTAACCACTAAGTATTTGTTATTCTAAATAAATTAGTAAACATGCGTTTGGGTTCGCATCACGAGTATCTAAGAAAATATGTTTTATTAATATTTACTACCCAGTCACATATTAGATAAAAGTTTTAGCGATAAATCATCAGGCAATAAAGGGCTTCTTGGTTGGAATTTCCAACAGATTCCACACCACTACCTGACCAACAAATCGGGATTCTGTGAGTGAAACTCGGAATTGCAGTAAAACTGAATATTGGCGAGTACGTTTTCCGAGAAAAATTTAAATTCTCTGCTGGCGTATATAGCTTTAGCGAGTAGCGGCGCGGGTAAAGAATTGACGAATCTTTATTGCATCAATTTAAACTCTGTGAACAGATCGTCACTAATAAAGATGTTAGTGTACATTTTTCATCCATCAATATTTTCAAAATACGTATATATTATACCTAATACTTTAATACTACCTATAAGTTCAAATTCCCACGGGAACTCCCTAATTGTCCGGAATAAAAGTTAGCTTATGTCACTCTCCAGGCCCTCAACTATACCCATGAATATGAAAGACAAAAAACACATTTTCGCATTTATAGTATTAATTCGATGATGTTCGCTATTGTTTCGAGACATATCTAAAATTATTATTGTTTAGTTTTCACGAAAACCAAACAAGAACCCAAAGTGAGCAAATGACCGTTACCTGCCACATGAAATCAGGGAGTTCTGACGTCCACCGCCCACGTCCATCATTAGAGATGCTCAGTATTACACAAGTCATTTAATGTCATCAAAACCACACGTGTCTACAATAGTTTAACTTATCCAGACACTTCCAAGTAGCCAAAAATAGTTCAATTACAACGGAAACACACAAACATACAAGTTATACGAACTAAACCAACTCGAGCTAAGCACAAACCCACAGAAATGTAAATAGTATTTTTTATCGAAAGCACTGCCTCGTTGGTCTAGTGGTTAGCATGTTCGACTGCGGCCGACGTGGTCCCGGGTTCGAGTCCTGGGTCGGGCCATAATTAAGTGTAATTGTGTTTTTCTGACTAGAACTTCTCAGTACTAGCCCGAAGTTAGGAAGTTGGCGGTGTCTCACCCCCGTGCCACGGAGACCACGTTAAACCGTCAGTACTGGTTATTATCACTAACATGATAATAGTCGTTAAAGCCCGCCAACCCGCATTAGAGCAGCGTGGTGGGTCTAAGCTCTAATTCCCTCTCTCCTATGAGAGTGGAGGCCTGTGCCCAGCAGTGTGACGTTAATGGGCTGTAGTGGATAGAAAGCAAAAGTTCAGTTTACTTGGCATAACTTAATTAATAACGGAATTCAATGAAAAGGATGGGCTGCGAGGAGAGCTTCAAAGGATTTCCAAGTAACTCGCCTTCACTAATGATTGTTGTACTAATTATAACTTGCCTTTTTGTCATAACAAAGGACAATATAATTAAATTTATTGCTCTTTCCAGGTGAAAAACAATACATCCTTTGTTGACAATACGAAAGCAGAAGAACCTTTATTGATAATATTTTATCCCTCGTTTATAACTTTACTAACTAGTTAACTTACTTAGTTAGCGTTAATATAATATACTAGCCGAAGCCCTCGACTTCGTCCGCGTGGTTTGAGATATTTTGGTTCCCGCGGGAACTCTTTTATTTCCGGGATAAAAAGTAGCCTATGTGTTATTCCAGACTATAAAATATCCCTGTGCCAAATTTTATTCAGATCCGATCCACCGTTCTGGCGTGAAAGAGTAACAACATTCAAACATCCAAAAATCCATACATCTATACATCTATACATGTTTACATCTATACATCCATACATCCATACTTACAAACTTTCGCGTTTATAATATTAGTAAGGAGGTAGTAAAAACAGTGGGAAGGACAAAAGAAGTAAGAGAAAAGTAATAGGAAAACTGATAATAACGGAGGTAAGTACGTCACATTAATGATATCGTGAAAAGTAAAAAACCCATATTTAGAAATCTTATACGAGCATTGTTATTATAAAAATACCTCTCCCATCATTGTCATTACAGGACCCACAACAATGAGGAATAATGTACAGACAGTTTTTCAGCTGTCTTACTCCAAAAATTCTTGTAAAGCTTGTATAGACAAGCTTTACAAGCTAGAATTTTTGGAAATTCTGATACTGGTACTGATAGCAGTAGCGAGGTTACCAGCCCAATATTTTGCCATAATACATTTAGACATTCCAAAAATATTTTCTCAGCTTAGTCCTTTTACCGCGCTCCGCCTAACTCTTACCAACGTAGGTAAAATTCAGGTGTGGAATTTCTATTCTTATGCCTAATATTAAATTCCTTTGCCAAGCTTTTCAAGTTCTTACGAGGAAAAATGGCATATTATCTTTTATTATTTAGGGAGACTGCAACTACTATATTTAATGTATGTGATGACATAATTACATAAAGGTCTGTCTGTCCCTCTGTATATATAGCAGCCATTTTATTCAGAAATTATTTCAGCTGCACATTTAAAATTTAGCAATCATAGGAACTTGTTACTCATATCATTTTACTATATTATTAAAAAGAAGGGGACACCTCCTGAATTAGTAACACGTAGTAAGGATATAAAACTTGGATTTATCCGTCGAAAGTTGAAGCTCAATTAATAATGTGATTGTTTTCATTGATACCTTTACAAAGCAATGTACATGTCACCGTAAGAATGTAAAAACCGTTAGATTATAATATAACGCTTTTTTTTCTCGATAGATTATAAACTTTCGACAGATTGTGAACCGTAACATACGAAGGCCGGGCACTACCTGAATATTCATGTCAAACCCTAACCTAACCTACAGTTCGCGCGCGAGTTGAATGCAGAGTAAATGTATGGTGACACTTATATTTACTCAGCATTCAACTCGCGCGCGAACTGTACAAGAAAGAGACAAGAAAACGTAAAAACAATAAATATTTCATAAATTAATACTCAGAACATTGAACGGTTCACAATCTTTCGACAGTTTATAATCTAGCGGGATAGAAACCGTTAGATTATAATCTAACTGAATCTTACGGTGACATACACAACGATATGCCATTTGAAATTAAAAAATAAAAATCCTAACTGAATATCGCCTAGAGCATGATACGATAGCATCGTTGCATCACTAATGAGATAACAGGGTTGGCGCCAAGCTGACAGCCTCATAGACCTGAGCCCCTAGGCTACGCCGCTTATTGAGTTGACTCGTAACCTAACGGCCGAGTGTAACTTTCATGAAAGCACAAACTCGGAATTAACTAATAATCCATACTAATATTATCCATACTAATATTACAAATGCGAAAATGTGTCTGTCTGTCTGCTACGCTTTCACGGCCGTCCTTTCAACGGATATTGAGGTTTTGTATAGAGATAAGGTTGCATCCCGACTTAGGTCATAGGCTACTTTTTATATTAGAAAATAGAGGAGTTCTCGCGAGACTGAAAAAACTTAACCCACGCGGATGAAGTCGCGGGTATCATCTAGTTATTTATTTAATCGTATTGCGTTTGGTACATAATAAGCGTTTTTATAAAAATAACGCTTACTTCACCTGCAAGTTCGTCGCTCGTTTAGCACCACCCAGGGGACACGTGCAGGGAGGTAGAAGGTAGCTCCTGCGGACGTGAGCGACGGGGCATCCACGTCATCGTCACGTCACGTCGTCCCGTCACGTCGTCGTCATCTAGTTAGTTCAGCAGAAAAGTGGTTTTTGACGAAAAAATATTTATAAACATGTTTTTGAACGATTCATCGCATATTTATAAACACTGTGTAAACCCTCTATTTCAGAACCGTCGGTGTATGAAGTTTGAACTGTGGCAGCGGATATCAGCTTACAAATCAGACCGAGGACATCCGGCTTGCGGCAATGGACCAACTACATAGTAGAAATAGATGTACAGCAACTACAATTTCCTTTGATCTGCTTCATTCCCACCAGGTTTTGGTCATTTTGAAAATTTATTTCAATCGGTTTCAGCTGCTTTAATACTTTTTTTAATTCTGCAGATACTCAAGGTAATCTGAGGATATACAGCTATTTCTTTTTTAATTTAATTCTGTAAACTGAACGAAATCTAGTATCTAATCAACTCTACGTAAACTTGCCTGTCCTTTATGTAGAGCGTAGAGCTTGACACTCTTGAAAGAGGTCCTGAATGAAAAGTTTATTATTTTTGCAGTAAAGAATGAATAACTCCACCGTGACTTCATGATGTTATGAGGGGCCTATAATAGAGAACCCTGGGCTCTAAACAGAAGTAGCTGTAGTCAAGACAGATTGACCTTACGTAAATCCATACCAATATTATAAATGCGAAAGTCTGCTACGCTTTCACGGCCCACCTGTTCAACCGATTTTGATGAAATTTGGTACAGGGATAGGTTGTATCCCGGAGAAGGGCATAGGGTTCTTTTTATCAAGGAAAACTAAGGAGTTCCCGCGGGAATCGACTTAATCCACGCGGACGAAGTCGCGGGCATAATCTAGTTTCGTATAAAACAAACTCAACTACTACTATTACTACATTACTACTAGGTACATTCTTAAACTTCAACAAAAGGAAGCCATGAAACTACTTCTATTTACTGTCCTAGGTTCTGTGCCCATAGTACCTAATTAGGGTATATTACCACTTTTTTAAGGTTCACGTAAATTCGGGACAATAATTATCTCTTATCTTTTATTTATCAATATCCAATACCGAGCTACTTTTCCAATATATCAATACATTACCAATGTCCTTAATATCGCTGAAAGCTATGCGCATACATAAATTTGACCTGAGGTGGAAATATTTCTTGCTCGTGGAATTTTTTTATTTATTCCAACAATTGCAGACCTAAGACTTAAGATTAACCTTTAGCCCTATTATGTAACGGCTGCATCAATTGTTGTTTGGCTGAATTTATAGCATTCTTGCAGCGACATTGAATATTGGCCAATAAGTGTTAGCCAATTAGAGGTAATTGAGATCGTTTAACTGTAGAAATAATTCTTCTATACTTAATATTCTAAATGCGAAAGTTAGGAGGGATGTTTATTAATCAAGGCAGAACGGTATAACAGATCTTAATGAAAGGCACCGAGATAGATTATTGTCTGGAATAACGCATACGCTACTTTTATTCCGGAAAATAAGAGTTCCCGCAGGAACCAAAAAACCCCTCGGGGACCAGATACTCTAAATATATAAAATCCTCAAAAAAAAATAAAAGATTAAAAATATATATTAATAATATATATTAATTTATTCATTAAAAACAAAATTACAAGATATAATAAAAATTTATAGACTAAACGTTAATCTAAAATCCTTATATACCTACTAATATATATTAATATATTCTTATAAATAATAAAAATATATATAATAGGAAAAGTCAGGAACCAACTGACTGACTGATATACCTATCAATAAACAGCTCAAACCACTAGACAGATAAGGCTGTTTGGCATGCAGATACTCGTAGCTATTATGACGTAGACATCCGCTAAGAAAGGATTTTTGATAAATTTGAACCCTAACAGCGTAATATAGGGGTTTGAAATTTGTGTAATCCACGCCACGAAGTCGCGGGCAAAAACTAGTACGTAATAAATCACAAGATAAGTACATCTGCGAGTAAAAAAGTGGGGTCTCTAAATTTTTTGCGTATAGTCGGGTTACAGGTTACAGTAATTATTATCAGTGCGCGCGGCCAAATTCCGGCCTACTGCATGCAGAGTGCCGAGTGTATATTCTGTAGACGAAACATTTCACGCTGTTTTACCCCCCTCATAAAGTTGGTCTGCGTCATAGTAACATAACATTTGCAACACTGGTTAAGCTTTTATGTTGACAACCTGTTAATATAAATAACTTGTAAATTTGTTATATACCTAACTAACGTTTTACCAGCTTCAAACGGTGTTTTTTCATTGATTCTGTCATAGAATAATTAAACCTCTTTCTCTGGCTACGGATTCTGTAAACTTAACAAACACAAACATAAAATTGACACGCAATAACCACAAAACAGATTTAACACATTCCAGTAAATTAGGCGAATACCTATTTGAGGTGTAATGGTAATAGGGCACAAATTGAATGAATCACGTAGATTTAACAAACCCCTAAGGACACGTATTGCACGGAACAATAAATTTGACGATATCGCATGTGTTCAATGAGGTGTATGAATGGGTGCTTATAAATACAGTACTTACCAAAAATGTTATCATCTATCCTAATATAAAAGGATATTATTTGTTCTCTTAGATCACTCTTATTTATTTGAGTACTAGCTGATTCCCGCGACTTTGTACACGTGGATTGAAGTTTTATTCCTATGTGTTATTCCAATCTTTAGTCTATCTCCGTGCCAAATTACATTCAGAAATCCAAAGATAAATAAATAAATAAATGAATCTTTATTGACCCACACAATAACTGACAAAATTTTAACCACTTAACTTACATGGTACTAATAATATTTCACATACATACAGTATAAAATTGTAGTGTTGGTCAATAAACTTTCTTCTAAAAATTCTACTTAATTTGAAACTGTGTGGTCAATGGGCCCGCAACCTCAGCCAGTGCCGCAGCATCATAGGTGTTTTTTTTTAATCCACTACAAGCTAGCCCTTGAGTGTGATCTCACCTGAAAGTAAGGAGAACCAAAAAACCTTAATCCACGCGGACGTAGTCGCGGGCATCAGCTAGTAAGTAATATATTTGATCTAATAATTAATTAATTAATTTTTAATTATTTTATTTACCTATAATACATATTTTATGAAATAATATTTTCAGAGAAATTAGCGCACCCCCTCGCATTTTTTCATAAAGTGATAAATAAGACTTTCGCAAGTTTTTTTAAATCGCTCTTTATTATTATTTATTTAAAAGACAACACACTACAGTATGAAGACTATCATTAATTAATTGAAAAACAATATCATAGTGTAGTTGTTTCCTTGTGCAATAGGGATGATGAGAACTCAGTCAAATCAGCAACTCTTTATCAAACTTAAAACGCGCTTCTAGTATGGAAGTTGTATGAAAGTTATAGATGTGACGTCATCAAATTTTAACATCCTTTTTTTCTTTAATCTATAGTTTAAAATGGTTATCAAAATTAAAATTAACCAAGCATGTAGGTATTATATTTTATTTTAGGTATTTTGGAAGACCCTCTATTTAATAATCAGTAAGAAATAAATTATTTTTGACATGGGCATCATCCCTATTATCGTGCGATTTAAATTGAATACCCATTACCTACTTTTGAAAAGCGTGTCAAGTTTTAAATGATTGAATACACCTCGATTAAAAATTTATCAATCAAGAGCTTTAACATCATTCAATTGTATTTTAACGATCAAAAATAAAACTGTTTACGAAATACACAATTATTTATTTCGATTTAATTTACGAGTTGTTAAAATGTAGTACATAAAATTATTAATGTTAATCACTTCTATTACATTAAGGTATGTTCATAGGTGGTGCTACATCGGCAATTTTCTACTCTATCTAGGGCTGAATAAAATTAATCATATTATGTAAAAATATTATCTATAGAAAGATCTAAGAAAATTTGTGATATTTTCTTTCAACAATATGTAAAATTAATGTTCTCTTGGTCTCAGGTCCAAACCTTTATCTGAGTTCCGAGCATATACGAGAGGTTTAGTTCGCGCCAAGTCACTAAGTAGTTGTTTTGTGGATAAATAAAAATATATGTTTGTTATAATTATTGGTATTATTATGTAGGTAAATACCAGCTATATCCCTTTTCATATTTTTTTATAAGATGGAAACTAGTTTACGACGATAATAATAACTATACATTACCAACCAATTTAACGATAGATAACCTACGTGCTACAAATTTGAACGTATAATTCACTGTTAGGTATTGGGTGTCATTTACGATCGTTTCAGGTGTTAAACCGAAATATTATGACAAGGTGCTACTATATTCCGAGAGTCAAAATCCCAATATCGGTATCAGAGCGTCAAATTCTATTAATAACCATGTGACTTGTCTGTCGTAAACAAATACGATATGATTTGCTTGAATTTCCTTGGCTATAAGAGCCGATTTTGGAAAAAATCGGCTCTTACAAAAGTTTAAGTTTTATATTATAATAGATTCACCTACGTAAAAAAAAATGTACGAGTACGAACAGTTGATTCACACGATTACATTTTACGATTTTTATCTGAAATATTATCACTCAAATGTTGATTTTTAACGGTATCTGATTTTTTGGATTAACACACTGCCATAAGCGTAAGCTTTTGTTCACTCGTTTGTCCATATTACTACGAGTATGTCCGTACCATTAATTTTGTCGACAGTTTGGTAATTATCATACAGTTAAATTTTTCGCCATACTGACCGTTTACTACTAATACCAAACGTATTAGTTGTTACATTACACAACACAAGTTACATTGCAATTTTTTCGCCAATTTTGGTCAACTATTTAATTTTAACGACCTCCGTGACGCAGTGTGTATCGTGCGGAGGCCCCGGGTTCGATCCCCGGCAGGGTCAATTTGGGAATTTATAATTTCTGAATTTTCCCTGGTCTAGCCTGGTGGGAGACTTCGGCCGTGGCTAGTTACCACCCTACCGGCAAAGCCGTGCCGCCAAGCGATTTAGCGTTCCGGTACGATGCCGTGTAGAAACCGAAGGGGTATGGGTTTAATATAACTGCCATGCCCCTGACAGGTTAGCCCGCTACCATCTTAGACTGCATCATCACTTACGATCAGGTGAGATCGCAGTCAAGGGCTAACTTGTAGTGGATAAAAAATCAGTCCTCTGTGTCATTGTGTCAGATTCTAACAATTACTTACAGGTATTAAAGGATGTTCCGCAAATATTGTGCTTTAAAATGAACACCGCGGCGGATCTCATGCAAATCTATCGACGCGCCTTGGGATGCTGGCTAAAGTTCAAGAGACACTATTCGCCGCAGTATTCCTATTGTACTGTCTCGCCCTACCGCCTTTCATATTGTGTCTGCCCTACTTTTAATCCCAAGACGTCGAATAAAAGCACAACAATAGCCCACAGATACGTATGGTTAATATTTGCACCGCTTTCATCAACGATATCCGGCATATTATATTATACTATCTAGGTCCAAAATGTGTTTCGGGTATAATTGGTAAGGATTATGCTTACTTACAATTTAAGTTCTGGTACATATCTGATAGTAATTATCCAGTAAATGCTGATTACTTCGGCCAGAAAGAGAAACTAAATTTAGTGCCGCAGGGATTATTCTGAAAGTGGTAGTAATATAAATAGAGCTGTTATTTCAGATGGTGGTACAACTGAATTGCCCTAATTATATGCTTAAAAATACGTTTTTGAAATCATACTAATATTATAAATGCGAAAGTGTGTTTGTTTGTGGGTATATTGGTTTGTTGGTTTATTGGTTTGTTAACTGCCTCGTTGGTCTAGTGGTTAGCATGTTCGACTGCCACAAACGAGGTCCCGGATTCGAGTCCCGGGTCGGGTCACAACTTACAACTAGTATTGGGTTTTTCTGACAAGAAATTCTCAGTATTAGTCCGGAGTTAGGAAGTTGGCGGTGTTGCACCCCCGTGCCTCGGAGAGCACGTTAAGCCGTCGGTCCTGCGCCTGATCTTTCTCCGGTCGTGTCGGATTTTCCGTCCCATCGGGTTATGAGAGTAAAGGAACAGAGAGTGTACCTGTGTTTGCGCATACACTTGTGCACTATAATAACTCCCGCGCAGATGGCTAATCTCTCTGGAGATTGGCCGCCGTATGGCCGAAATTCGGTCCGGAGGACATAATTGTCCTTCAATCACGCTGCAACAGAGCAACGGATTGAATTTTTTGCAAGGAGAGGAGGAGGAGAGTTGAGGACCTGGAGAGTGACATAGGCTACTTTTTATCCCGGAAAACTAAGGAGTTCCCGTGGGAATAAAAAAAAACTTATTCCACGCGGACGAAGTCGCGGGCATCAGCTAGTAAAATATACTTTTAGACCGAAACTTTGTATGTAACAAATTCATTGATGATGATTATTCCATTGCCGAGTTCGGCAACAGCGACTTATTCGCTGTTAGGTAATTGATTAAGGGCTTCGCTCATGTGCCCTGATGTGACCGATGTACTCTTTTTGAGGACATAAGTCATAACTGAGTACCATCAATATAATTGTAAGTTATATTGAAGGGTGGTCTACTTTTAAGTTGGTCATGGTAAATGGCCAGATCTACCCGACTTTTACTTTCGAATTCGGTGATATTCCGCTGAACCAAGTGCTTCCAATCCCCTCGGTTTTCAGCCAGACTTTCCCAATGAAAGAAGTCGATCTTGCATCTAGTCATATGCCTCTTTTGCACATCTTTATATCCAAGGAACTGAACGCCTAGTTTCCGCTTTCCGTCCTTAAGTTCAAAATAAAAGATGCGCTTGGCTAGTCACACACAACTCATTTTACGTTACAAATTCATTATTCAAAGTATAATCGGTTTCCTCTTTCTGTGATTCAAGGCGTCATTAACTCATTCTAATGTTCCATTGCGATATCGATTAGCATTTAGCGGTTGAACTGGTGTCTCAGAAGCATCGGTTGCCGAAATTTACGGTCCAAGTTCGACGACGCGGCTTATTTATTGAGAATTTGTTTATAATAAACACGTCTTCTATAAAATAATACGATGTATTTTCTTTTTATTACTTAACTCTATGGTAACGATGCAGCCGACGAACTAGCACGACGCTTCAAACCTGAAGGTAGCGTAACCCGAACCGATCGTCCCAATACCCTTCAGTACCCTACCCAGTCAGGTACAAAACCTGGTTAAGGAAACAAACACAATATGCCGAACTAAGGGCAAACACTACAGACTGCAGACAAACAAGGGAGGCGATGCCTAGCCCCAATCAACGACTAACTAAGAAACTTCTGCAACTCACCCGAGACAAACTCAGAATAGTTGTAGGTATGATAACAGGACACTGTCCTCTAAACATACACCTATCTATTTTAGGTATCACCGACAGCCCTTTATGCAGAGCTTGCATGGTTTTAAAGTTCAGTAGATTTTTAAAAACGTTTATAGCAGGCTTATTATTTAATTTCATAATCCGTTCTCAACCAGCAAAGCTTTAAAGTACCTAACAGCATTATAGTAAAAACTTCTCGTAAATAATTTTAAAACATTAACTACGACTACAAGGCGACGTGAAGCGGTGATAAACTAGTGATAAAGACAACCAACCTCCTGTAGGGGATCGCGGGTTCGATCCCCGGGCACGCAATTCCAACTTTTCGAAGTTATGTGCGTTTTAAGAAATTATTATGCTTCAAACGGTGAAGGAAACTGGAAAACATTTTTATGCTCACTTGCTATGCACGAACTGTGCACGTCATTAAAATGCCAATTTGCTGAGGAATCGACCCTCATTTCTGGTACCCGTGCAAGTGAAGGACAAATAATACTAATATACGTACCTATTAAAACAAAGTACGGTAGTTAGCTCTAATGAAAGCAACTTCACCGTAAATTTCCACGGACTGTTATGTTGCATTACCGTCGGGTACCTACTGAGTACTGATACACTCAAAGAATTGGATGTGATAGTCGTGAAGAACCGGAAAATTGTTTGTAATACTAGACACGTCGTGTTATCCTGATACCCACCTTTTTTCTATAGAATCAACTGACAGTTATTCTTTTTAAAGCTTGTATCCAACCATGATCCGACCTTTTCATCGGAGTATCTTCAATAGAGAAAGTAGCTTATTTAATCTTCCTCGACAGCTCCTTGTAATATTATGTGATTAGAAGCTGACATTTTAATATTTTGGTAATAAAACCCACACATATACATATACATCACGGACAAAGATTCTACTGTAAAAGGAATCCTTTTCTTGTTGGTGATGTGAAACCGATCAAAAGAATGGGCTTTATTTTGATAACTTTGCTTAACTTGTCCTATTTTATCTGAGTTATGATAATCTAATTATAAATAGCTGATGCCCTCGATTTCTTCCGCGTGGTTTTTTCAATTTCTTTTTTATTAAAACTTTCCGTGAGCCATAACGAACATACGAAAAAAAAATTTGCCGAATTGGTCGAGCCGTACTCGAGTTTTGCGCTTAGCAACATTCATTTTTATTTATAAAACCACAAGAACTTTCTGGAATGTCAACCTTATGCCCTGCTTTATAATCAGGGGGCATACTTCCATCACATAAAGCAACAGTATGCCCCCGGGTAATATTATACCATCGTTGTCTTTTCAAAACTTTACCCTATTCCATTCTTGATCTCGAAATAGCTTCCATAGAAATGTTTTGTAAAGAGTCGCATACTGCATAGGAAGTCGTTTACGTTGGAAGTGTTGCAGAATGTTAAGCGGCGGCGGATATCACCTTATAAATCAGACTGCGTACATCCGGCTATTGACTGGCTCGACTGACTTCTTTCTTCCCATTTAAGAGTTTTTAGTTATCTTTTATTAAAAACATTCAATGCAAAAACAATGCTTAAAAACATTAATTGTACAAACATATGACTTCTTTCATGACTCAGACTATATATTTTTAGGGTTCCGTACCTCAAAAGAAAAAAAAGGAACCCTTATAGGATCACTTTGTTGTCCGTCCGTCTGTCTGTCTGTCAAGACCCTTCTTCTCAGCAACGCATGGAGGTATCAAGCTGAAATTAATATCAAATGCTCAGGTCTTAACTGTCCCTTGGAGCTGTGAAAATATCAAACTTCTAAACCAACGCAATCAAAAGATACAGCCGTTTATGCTGCAAATTTTCGACACTCGCAAGGGAATAAAAACCTACAGGGTATTTCCTGTGAACTCCAAATCTTTAAATTTGGTACGAAGCAACGTCTTATAGCACAGATAAAGGAAAAATTGCGAAAAGCATAAATTTTTTGTTACATCATACAATAAAAATCCATATCCATACTAATATTATAAATGCGAAAGTGTTTCTGTCTGTCTGTCTGTCTGTCTGTCTGTCTGTCTGCTACGCTTTCCCGGCCCATCTTTTCAACCGATTTTGCTGAAATTTGGTACAGGAGTAGATGGTATCCCGGGGAAGGACATAGGCTACTTTTTATCCCGGAAAATTAAAGAGTTCCCGCGGGAATAAAAAACTGTCTCTTCACCCAATTTTGATGAAATTTGGTACAGGGGTAGATGGTATCCCGGGGAAGGACATAGGCTACTTTTTATCCCGGAATATAAAAAGAGTTCCCGCGGGAATCAAAAATCTTAATCCACGCGGACGAAGTCGCGGGAATCATCTAGTATTTTTAATAATTTTAAACTTACTAAGTAATGTTATGGATTTCATTTAGCAAAAAAATACCATAACTTTTACGTAAATACCTACAGGTTTATACGGAACCCTCGGTGCGTGAGTCCGACTCGCACTTGCCCGGTTTTTTAATCTATCGACACCGCTTGCCAATTAACAATAATTACTGTTTTATTCTGTTTAACGCCATACGGATAGCTGTCACATATTTTTACATGAGAGTAGTACTTAAAATTTACATGTTTTAATTATTTTTTTAAAATATTAACAAAAACATGTAAGTATAAATTTAAGTAGGGATAAATTAACCCAGTATGAGAATCACACAATAAAGGAATTAGTGGTATTTTGAAGTAAAATTAACACTTTTGGTAAATGCAAAGTAATGTTATTTTATGGTAAGAAATAAGAAATACAGTTTAACAGTAGGTACCTCTGTCGCGCGGTGACTACGTATAGCTGTTAGCTAAATCTGGAAGTAGAACGACTCGTAGCTAAAACAAGATACCAATTTGTATTCCGTAGTGAAAATACGAAAATCGAAGCATATGCAGCTGTTGAAGTAAACGTTTGGACAGAAACGTGCAGAATTTTGCAAAAAGAAGTGAATTCATGTTAAATTAAAAAGAAAATTTTTATATCTAATAATATTTCTTTACTCAACATTTCATGATTACGATTTACGATATACATTGTTTGGTGTAGTTACTTAAATTGTTTGTTGTTGTCACGTAGCATTGTTTGTCCTTCACTCACGCTGTAACGGGGCAACCAATCGATGCAACATTATACATTAAAGACTTTGAGGGAGAGTGTCATAGACAATATTTATATAGAGAAATTTAGTCCTCACGGGATTCTTGAAAACCTTAAATCAACATATATGAAGTCGCGGGCAACACTTAGCTCAAAATGATGATAAAGGTTATATGTAAAAAACTTTCACTATGTGTAGGTACTGTGTAGGAAGTCATTTGTTGCAAAACGTCCAGTGCCAACGGATATCAGGTTATAAATCAGACCGCGTGCTTCCGGCTTGCGGCAATACGGTCAATACGCAGCGGAAATCCTCACAGGCAATGTTGATATACGGGACAACTAAACCTAACCTAACCCTAGACTCTAGGGTACTCCAATGTGTTTAATAATGCGTACTGCTTTGATACTATACCTACATATTATAACCAATACAACATACATAGGACATGGGTACATCTTATTTTATCTTACTTAATATTATTATAAATGCGAAAGTTTGGATGGATGTATGGATGTATGGATGTTTGTTACTCAATCACGCCCCAACGGCTGAACGGATCTGGCTGAAATTTGGCACAGAGATAGATTATAGTCTGGAATAGCACATGGGCTTTTTATCCCGGATAATTAAAGAGATCTCGCGAGAACCAAAAAACCTCAAACCACGCAGACGAAGTCGCGGGCATTCATCAATATGAGAGATTAAACAAAATAAAATTTTAAATCTTAATAATAAATGTCACGTCACTCACGATAGCTTAGGTAACATTTTCAACCTGACTTGACTGAAAGTGAAACAGGGTTGAATCAGCTGGTTTACTAATTACCTTATTATCAAAACATTTATTTTATTTCAAATCAAATCTACTTCTAATATTAAAAGTGAATCCAAGCTTTGTAGAGATGCTGGCTTTCAAACAATCGCATTGTGTCGAAAACTTGAGGTACATTTGGATCGGAGGTTTGGCTCTTTTGGCACACTCCGTCGAAAGCCTCAGGGGTATACGGGCAAACTGTGAATATCAAGAATAACTAATTGTTCTATACTACTATGACAGTGTTTAATAACTTTGTGAAATGACTTCCGTGTACATGTTCCGTATACTTGAAGAAATTAGTTTGAAACTGTTCGTGGTTGCTATTTAATTAAGCTTGAAGTATGTGAAAGTTATGAAGTAGGTACATAATGAAGGTTAAGCCTATTTTCTAAGTAAACTGAGGATCGTTATTTTAATATCGATAATACATCATTATAATACCTACATGTCTTCTCTTTTCTAAGTATTAAAAAAGAAACTTTAAATCTGCATACTTTGTGTATTTATGCACTAACTAACTGATGCCCGCGACTACGTCCGTGTGTAATGAGGTTTCTTGATTCCCGCGGGAACAATTAATTATTCGGGATAAAATAGCCTATATGTTATTCCAGACTATAATCTATCTCCGTGACAAATTTCATCCAGATCAGTTTAGGCGTTCGGGCGTGATTGATTAACAAACATCCATCCATACATTTATAATATTAGTATAATTTCAATGTGAGCTTTGCCTTTCCTTGATTTAATTGGAGGTTTTACGAGGAAGTTTTATACCCTTATGATTATCTAATATATTATGTATATATATATAAAATCGTTACGGGATCAACGCACAGCCTAAACCGCTATGGTTAGCAACTTGAAATTTTGGCAGTAGGTTCTTTTTGTGACGTAGGCGCTCACTAAGGAAGGATTTTTCAAAATTCCACCCATAAAGGGGTAAATAATGGGTGAAAGATTGTATGAAAGTCCGTCATTTCTCAAGTTATATCCATGAAACTTGGTATTGTTATACAAGCTACTGGTTGAAAATGAAGAAATACGTGTTACACAGGTTTTAAAAATTCTACCCCCGGGCCCCGACTTGGTGAAATAGGGGATGAGAGTTTGCATGAAAGTCCTTAATTTCTCAAGATATTCTCAAGTTATATAAACGAAACTTGGTATTTTGGCTTTTTATTACGTGTGTCACAGTTTTTCAGAATTCAACCCCTAGAGTCGTAAAAGCCATGAAACTTGGTATATAGGATGCCTATATACCAAGTTCAGAAATATTTATTTCACAGTTTTTGAAAATTCGACCCCCAAAGGGGTGAAATAGGGGATGAAAGTTGGCATGAAAGGCCTTCATTTCTCGAGATGTTTTACAAGGTATATCAACGAAACTTGGTATTTTGGCTTACGGTAAAACTAATGAAGTTCGTGTGTCACAGTTTTTTAAAATTCCACCCCCAAAGGTGTAAAATAGGGGTTGAAAGTTTGTATGAAAGTCCTTCATTTCTCAAGTTATAACCATGAAACTCGTTATATGAGCTGCGAGTTGAAAATGAAGAAAAACATGTTTCACCGTTTTTGAAAATTCGACCCCCAAAAGGGTGAAATAGAGAGTTGGTCCTTCAAATACGCCGCAACAGAGCAACGGGTATTTTGCACGGGTAGTTTGGTATAGGCTACTTTTTATGCCGGAAAATTAAGGAGTTATGATTGACTGTGAGAAAACAAACTTATACCACGCGAACGAAGTCGCGAGCATCCGCTAGTTTTGTATAAAACTACATACTATACTTATATTATGTTGTAGTTAATCATATTACAAGTACCTATTATCAGTTTTTTTTTACAAAATAAACTGTCAGTGGTAACGTGGAATCTATTTGTGGCCAAACGCTGCTGAAATATTCGACAGACTGATTTACTTGAAACAGAAAATATGCAAATAGCTATTAAAATTAATAATTATAAAAAAAATTCAAATATAGTACAATAATTATCTATTCGCACATTTGTTTAAATAATCAAGTCACACGCTTGCAGCGTTTTCAACCGTGGAATTGTCTCCTAGTCGACGACGCGGACGAGGCGAGTGGATAAATCACAGTCATATTACGAAGTCGGTATGTGGTGGCGCGTAATATATCAAGTGGCATAAGGAAGCAGGTCGCGGAATACCCCGGAGCTTCATTTACTTGTACTGCGGTTGCAGCTAATAATTTAATTTATTTATCACCCGCTTTTCCCCGCTACTTATTAAGTATGTGTATTAACTTGGTTACCATGGAAGATTTTTCAAGGATGAATATTGAATACCTAGTAAAGCCTAAATCACTCCATGCATATTCTTTTAACTGCCTGAAAATGTCCCGTCACAACCGGTTTATTTATCCACTACAAGCTAGCCCTTGACTGCGATCTCACCTGAAGGTAAGTGATGATGCAGTCTAAGATGGTAGCGGGCTAACCTGTTAGGGGCATGGCAGCTGTATTAAACCCATACCCCTTCGGTTTCTACACGGCATCGTACCGGAACGCTAAATCGCTTGGCGGCGGTTTACTTGTTTGGTGTACTTTTACCTATTTGTTTTGTTAATGTTATTTTATTTATCCGCATTATACCTGTATTTATGTAATAGATTTAAGAGGAATGTGCAGCCCCCAGACAAGTCGACAAGGCTTAAGGGGTGCTAAGAAACAATATAATTTAAAAAATTTCTTTGTTAATAAATAAATTGGAAATTGGAAATTGGCACGTCTTTGCTGGTAGGGTGGTAACTAGCCACGGCCGAAGCCTCCCACCAGGCCAGACCAGGGAAAATTCAGAAATTATAAATTCCCAAATTGACCCTGCCGAGGATCGAACCCAGGACCTCCCGCACGTTAAGGCAACAGCGCTACACACTGCGCCACGGAGGTCGTCAAAACAAAACAAAAGCCAAAACGTTTCAAACAAAAGCCCAGACAAACCTACTATATATTTCTACACAGGTAGCTATAGGTAATAGATAATCTTCTCAACTCAACTCAAACTCAAAACATATTTATTCAAAATAGGTAGGTACCTACAAAGTACACCTTCTGAACGTCATGCTTACAACGTATAAGACGTGATGGTGACAACTAACTACGTTATCTTAAAACTAAGGCTACGCGGGTTCCAAACGCGCCCTGGTCTGAGAAGAACCCACACTAAAATCAGCCAGGTTTTTTTTATTATCACCATCTCACAACCATCTTCGTTCCGGTTGTTGGTTAAAAATCATTTAGAACGTGGCGTTCCAAGAAATTTCAGCCTTAATGACTCTATCTACTCTACAATAGCTAGCTTCTAACGGGGTTTTAAGGTTCCATAGTAAATCAAAGAACTCTTTTAATCTAAGCTGTAAAGGTGAAATTTGACACAGCTTTAGAATCCTGTGAAGTACACGTTGCATCGAATTTTTCTTTGCTTTCTTTTCTCGTTGCATGCTCCAATTTCCTCATGCTCGTAAGCGCTTGCACACAATTATTGTGCTTGCATGTTCACAATATTATTATGGTATTAAAAAAATATACAAAACAAGTAAAGAATCTTCGAAGTAATAACAATCACAATACATTCTTCTATTATTAAGCGAAAATTGAAAACCCTCCTTATTCAGATACTTATTTACATAACGTTTTCTAAAGACCCCTTCACATATGAATGACTCGTATACATGCGAATGAAAAATTCAGGGACATCGGATTCACAATATTCAAAGCTATTATTATAGACATCCCTTTGTCCTTGTTGAAATGTGTATTTTTAGTCAGTGATGATAGATATAACAAGTGTTGTTTTTCAAAAAATATTATATTTTACTTTCAGGTATCTTTCTTCTTACTTTCTTTTTTAATCGTTCTAAGTATATTTTACTACCTAATTCCCGCGTCGTCGTACGCTTGTATATGGAGGTTAATCGGTTCCCGCGGGAATTCTTATTAATTTTTCCGGGATATAAAGACTAATTAATTAACCTTGAAGTATGTGAAAGTTGAGAAGTATATAATGAAGGAAGGTTGCATATATAAGCTATATAAAGCCTCTATACACAGGCTTTTTGCAGCGGGAAAATTTCATAATCTCATAGGAAATCAGAAATTGTACGCGGACGAAGTCGCGGGCGACCTCTAGTTTATAACATTAGTAAGTTACTAGCTGAAGCCCGCGACTACGTCGGCGTGGATTATTATTGGTTCAGTAAGTATATAATTCGTAGTTATAATCGTAGCATCATATTTTGACAATGTTTCAAATCTAAATATCTACATAGTTACATTACTAAATATCTACATAGACCGCGCACGAGCTCCGAGGAATCGGGGTCTGAAGAAACGACGGCTGTACGCCACCCCCGATCGTCGCTCCATATCCAGCTCGCTCCCAGCACTAGTTTCGAGCTTGACGAGTGTAATTTTGCGATAGCAGTATTGTTTGGCACTCTAAACAACACTTTAACATTCCATAGGATTGCTCATAGCTCGCGCGCAGACTATAGTTTTAATTTATGTTACGTAATGCATCTTGTGTATGTAATAAAAATCAAATAATTGCAGTAAAGGTATAATCAAATTTTGCTTTATTACTTGCTTTAACAATACTATTTATTGGAGTTATTTCGATCTTTATATAATTCAGCTATCATTTATAATTAGATGGAATATTAATAACATTCTCCTTACTAAATGCGGATTGCATTTGAAATGAGATTGCATGCAAGACGCGGGTCTTCCGCCGTAAACCGCAATTTTCTAAAAATAAAAGCAAATATTGAATCTGTACAAACTTCTACAACTGCTGAAATTAAATTGCAGACATATATTTATAATATTTATAAATATAATAATTAAAATACCATAAAATATAAAATTTTCCGTGTATCACACAATTTTCAATTATTGAATACTATAGAAAGAAGATGCCCGCGAATTAATCCGCGTGGATTTAGTTTTTAATTCCCACGGGAATGCCTTAATTTTCCGGGATAAAAAGCCTATGTACTTCCCTGGGATATAACCTACTTCTGTTCTAAGTTTCATCAGAATCGATTGAAAAAGTAGACCGTTAAGATAGACAGATGCATTATTTAGACAAATATTAGTAAGTATGGATAAGATGAAGCCCGCGATTCGTCCGCATGCAGGATCTAGGTAAATTTATTGTAAATCCCGTGGGAACTGTTTGATTTTCCGAAACTGTATGTTCTGGGTCGTATGTCTCTGGGATGCAAGCTTTCTCTGTGCTTTCGTTCATGTCAAAATTGGTCCAGCTGTTGAATTTTGATACTCAGACAAACACACTTTCGCATTTACTTTATCAGGTACTTTGTATGGACTGCTATAATTATTGCGAACTCTCCAGTGTTCTCCAATTTTTTTTAATGTCTGTGTTGCGGTAATTCGTTTACCTTCCTCAAGTCCTTTTCAGGGACTGAGGATCGTGCTCAACATTACATAGCTTGTGGTGAATTTACTGTTTCTACCGAGCTATGGCTGGCCATGCGGAAAGCGTCATATAAGTTATGAGCATCGACTTCTTTGAGTTGGTCAGACCAACGGTCATAGCAGGCTGCTATAGCTGTTACGGAAGATTGCACTGGTCACAACTATGAGGATTTATCTTGTTTTACCACAGAACTCTAAAAATTTGTCTCGAAAAAATTTGCTTCCATTACATTTCTAACATAGATTTAGAATTGGTCTTCGCTTGCGCTACGACCGCAAGCTAAATCTATGATTTCTACCTAAAATCTAAAATACCTACAAATGAATATAACATTTACTTTTAATATTTTGACCGATGTTATTCGGAAACTAAATATATTTGCAATTATTTAAACCTCGGTAATTTTGACTTTCTACATAACTTTAAAAATTCAAATATAAAATGAAATGTTTCAGATAATATAAACGTACGCTTTTAAAGTTATAACTCACTGCTGGTTGATTTTCCTGAAAGGAAATGCTCAGGCTGTTTGTAGACCGACAATTTTCCACTTATCCTGCCATTGTCATATGAAATAATTTATTTCAGTGTATCCACTGCCCTGTAATGAGTTCGTGGAGTAAAATACATTTAAAATACAGATGTAGGTGAGTACCTACTTATTTTATATCATACCAGATGATGCCCGCGATTTCGTCCGCGTGGATTAATTAATTTTCCGGGATATAGCCTATGTCCTTTCCCGGGTTGCAAACAATCTCTATACCAAATTCTCATCAAATCGGTTGATAAGATGGGCCGTGAAAGCGGAGCAGACAGACACTTTCGCATTTATAATATGAGTATGGATATGGATTTCTTACTACCAAAAATTGTGATAAAACATTGAGTTCGTTGCTTGTTTGTATAAATACGAGCAAGCTTTTTCCTACAACTTTTTCCGCGTCGATTTAGATTCTGCAAAGATTTCCTGTGATTTCTCAGAATCCTAATCTAATCCTTCCTTTTCCCCATTCCCTATTAAGAGGAAGCTGTGTGTCCTGCTTGTGTGTTTCCTGTCTCATAAAACTTAAGTACCTCTTCATCTTCTAGGCAAGCGCATTCCAACCTAGACCTTATCATAGCTGTGCACTAAGCATGATTGTCGTCAAGCGGAAGCCTATTTCGCAATAAAAAAGTACTCTGGAGGCGGGTTTGTCTGTCTGACAACTTATAAGAGTACGGATATCACCTTTTCAATACACTGATTTAAATATACTCAAGAGCACAGACCATACAATACTCGGTGCTCAAGAGCATATTTGAGAGAAGCTGTTGAATGAAACATTTTTTAAGGACGCTTGTCAATTCACATCCTTACTCACATATTCACAGTCCTTGACATTATTCAATTATTTTGATCGGGACCCTTGTCAACTCCTTTCTGTTGAAATATCGATCCCCGGCAGGATCAATTTAGAAATTTATAATTTCTGATTTATAATAATAATAATAATATACTCTTTATTTATAGCAACTAGGGCTCAATTTGTTAGTTTACAACCTTAAAAACTAATGTTAGTATAAAAAAAATTTGAAAATTATTGAAACAGAAATTATTACACAATGGTTTTTTTTTTACAGTTTAGTTTGGCCTCACCAACACTTGAATTAACGTTCTACGATTCATACAAGAAGTGTATTAGTAACTCACGATGAAAAATGTTTTAAATATATATATTTTTTTCATTCTTCTATGTATGTTAGTTTCTACCCGTCTTATTGATATATCTTATTCATAACGTCAAGTCGAAAGTGTTTAAATAAATAATTAATTAGTTTATTTTATGCTTTTAAGGATCACATAAAATTTTCTTCCAACGCTTATTAGGTCGAGTACATTAAACATTCAACTTTCAAAGCAAGGACAAGACTAATTGAATATTTAATTTGTTCTGACTATGTTATTTTCTTATACCAAGACCACCTCGCGTAATAACTGTTTGTCTACGAAGTTGAAATTTATGCGGACTCATTATGAGACTCGTAGACTTTATCTGAATATATAACATCACCATACTTTAAACTACTTAGGCGTACGTTAGTGCTTTAGAAGCCCGGCTTAGGCGGTCGGGGTTTGATGCCCATTCACACACCACTAACTTTTCGGAGTTACGTGCATATATTTTTTTAAAATCTTTACATCGTGATGAAATCTGCATGCCTGAGAGCTCGCATGCATGTCTGCATATTATATTCGCTTCCGGGACTTTCGAACAACCATATTCATTGGTACAAAATATCAGCTTTCTAGGTCTAAAGGTTTGGGCTGGGCGTTAGTTAGTAAGTGAGTGGGGAACTTTTATTCACTAAAATAAAAGAAATATTAGGATTATAATATAATTTTCAACAATTGGTCAACTCAACAAGGCTCTACGCATAATATTTTATACATTTTTGATATGCATATATATAACGTGTAGAAGATTAGTAAAATCAAAATGCATATTAATTTACTTATGTCTTGTGGTTTAAACGCAGCTGTGATAGTAAATGAAGTTTATGGTTCTCATCGCTATTACCACAGTTTTACGATACGTGTATTTACATACATACACCTAATTCATTCAGCACTGAAAACTCCGCAGAGAAACTAATTCAATTATACCAAACTAACTGAAGCTCGTAAATTAGTTTATAGTATAAACGTGCTCGAAATTAAGGTTGTTAAGGACTATAATTCGAATATTAAAACCGTAATTAGGTATGCCATAAAAAATTTACATCAGTTTATTATTTTTAATGTTATTCGATTCATAAGAGTGAAACATATTAGAGACCACACTTCAGCGAAAAATACCCGCATCGGGTAGACCCGTTTTCCTAGGTTAAATAGAAGATGACCAACTTCCAACTTGTCTACGCGACAACGTAGGCCGTGTGAAGGGTCAGCTACTGTTTGATACTGTCACGTCGCGTCGTATCGAGTCTTGGTGTTGCGTTTGTTGCTCACGTAGGACAAAGGGTCTTTTCTGGTGGGAGGCTTCGGCCGCGGCTAGTTACCACCCTACCGGCAAAGACGTGCCGCCAAGCGATTTAGCGTTCCTGTACGATGCCGTGTAGAAACCGAAGGGGTATGGGTTTAATATAACTAACAGGTTAGCCCGCTACCATCTTAGACTGCATCATCACTTACCATCAGGTGAGATCACAGTCAAGGGCTAGCTTGTAGTGGATAACAAAAAAAAGGGTGAGAGTTATTCTAATTTTTTACTTTATTATTTTTTTCCATAAGACATGTTACAGCGCAAGACGTGCTGAAGCATAAACTTAAATCCAATAGTACCTCTTTCTGCAGTCGTCGACGACACTTGCTATCACTTGACCTGATGTTCACGTGACCGCGCAAATACCTGCACTAATATGAATTTAAAAAATACACTGAATATTTTTTTCCTGTTACTACTTACTACTTAATTTTTAAATTTATTTACAGACAACACGTTGAGATGTTGGCAACATGGACACGGGGATGTAAAAAAAAGTTATATTTTTAGTTTAGTTATATTTAACAAAGTTCATTTACAATACATACAAAATCTGTTAAAAATGTATCTCATCGATCAATATAACTCATTTCTCAGTTATATATTTTAGATTGAAAAATCGTCCCTTAATCATATAAAATAAAATAAAATAAATATATCTCCATAGTTCCTCCTTAGCTTATGGCAATGGTTCTCAATGTAGAAATTCCAACGAACGAACTCAATCAAGTAGTTATCAAAAAGACAAGACAAGATATGGAATGCCCTTCCGGCTTCCGTTTTCCCTTCTCTTTTGATATAGGTACCTTCAAATCAAGAGTGAATAGGCAACTTCTACATCACCACTTGCAAGCAGGTCTGATTTCAGCAAAGTGCTAGCCTATATATTTAAAAAAAACCTCTCTTTTGGTGAAGTATAAGAGCAACTTTACAAGCAAATGTTTTGTAAATAAGCATATTAATCTACATAATATAGCACATGTGTAATTAAGTAATCATCGGAGGGGAGAGAAATGCCAAAACAGATTCTTCCATGTCGTTTAACTAGTAGGCCATATTTACAGTAGTTGTAATCTTCTGTTTTCAAATATTCATTTTTAAAGTGGCATTGTTTTACAAAAATTGTAATAGAATAATGCGAAAAGCTTTTATACTACGTAGTTTTAGTTCGCCAGGCAATTTATTTCAGTGTACAAAAGTTCATTTATATTCATGGTGAAACATATCCACAAATTCATTTTTTCGACATTGATATATGAGAGGGCCTTGTACGCACAATTATATAGGCGTGCCTCGATGATCCTTTATACATTTTATAAAGTGTACACACACAGAATAACTTCAATTAAAATTCTGCATGCAGGAAGCTTTTACAGTTCGTACTGGTAGATAGGTTTTTATGGAATTCCTATTTATTGAAATAAAATGGAAACTAGATTATTCAAATTTTTTTAGTCACGTATTTGCCGAATCTGCTTTAAAATATTTCTTACTACATAATGCCCGCGACTTCGTCCGCGTGGATTAATTTTTTTGTATTCCCGCGGGAACTCCTTAATTTTCCAAGATAAGTAGCCTATATCCTTCCCTGTGTTACAACCTATCTCTGTACCAAATATTATATTAATCAGTTGACTTTTTTTGACTCATCAAGAATGTTGCTTTACATACATTATTTTTATAAAGCTGTGGATTTATGGTCGTTATTAGGTACGTATATTTCTATTAAAAACAGGCATTTTTACATTCATGAAGTTATGTTTTACATTCATGATGCTACGAGTACATGGTGCCTTCATTACAATACGAGTATATAAGAGTTAAGGCGCGGCTTCGTGGACTGAACGTGACTATCTGTAGGTAGATATTATTATGTAATTATTATAGTTAGTGTTGAATATTTTGAACACGTCCAAGTTGCTATCAGTAGCTGAGCCGCCCGATTTTTTCAGAACGTTAGTTCTTTACGACAGGATAAACCACAGGGACCCTGGGCTGGAAATATCGTACGTGACGAACATGCCTTAAAGTCTGTCTGTCTTCTTATAGCATAAATAGACAGAGACAGAGTATTTGTATGTAATTATTTTAGTGTTGAACATTTTGAAAACTTCCAAGTAGATTCTAATTTAGCTCAGACGATAAAAGTTCGACCGTTCGGAACGGAATGGAACATTAAAGATAACGCAAATTCTAATCTCTTTCACGTAATTCGCAAATTTTATTTTTCAACTAGCTGTCCGCCCAGGCTTTGCACGGTTAGCACTAATCATCATAATAATTCATGGCAAATTTGGTCTATATTAAATATTTGAGATGACCAACCATTTTATTTTGAAAAGGATTAATGCAATGTTAGGAAAAACACCAAATTTGACCAAATTTGAAAATCATAAAAGTGGTTATTGTAAGGCAACTTCAAAAGATAGTTATATGTTATCGTGAACTTTTTTTTGAGCATTTTAGGAAGAACGATTCCACTATACATTGCTTTTGTGTAACTTTTACTAGCGAGTCACATCAGCTCAGCGGTGAAAACTGGTTTGCTAGATCAAATGTTTTCGGTATTTACTATTAAATAACGGTCTTACAAAAAATATCCGATACACTTAAAGATATTGTCTAAAGAATGTGCTAATTTGTTACACGATAGGATGTACTTTACTCGATCAAAAAAAATCTTGAAACAGGCTAAATTAAAAGTTTAAAACGAATTTTTTATTAATAAAATTTTCGACTTTGCTCATAATTTTTATATGTATAAATTTCTCTTGAAGTATTAATGAGAACCTGCTAAACTTTGTTTCAAAGTGAAGTCCTATATTTATTTAATTCAAATTAATCCCAGAACTTGAACGTTGTCAAACGGTTTCAGAACATACCGCGCTGCCCGCTTCCCCGCCAGTCTCTACGAAAAACGTACCGCGAGACGCGCGGGCGGCACCCCACACCTCACCTCCTAAAATCTTGCAGGTGACTCGCCTTAACGCAGCGAACGCGACGGAAACTCTCATATGAGACAATTTTTTCCGATTTATTTCAGATTGCAATTTTCGTATGGTTCTCTAATTTTTTTGAAAATAAAATATAGCCTATGTTACTTGCTAGTAAAGTAGCTTTCTATAAGTAAAATAATTTTTAAAATCGGTTGAGTACTTTTTGAGTTTATCCATTACAAACAAACAAATCTTTCCTCTTTATAATATTAGTTTAGATTATTTTTTTCTCTTTTTAATAGAATAGCTAAAAGACTAGACTATTCTTATGGAATGTCCAACGACATCACAGGGCTTGATTTTAAGAGAATAGAGAAAATAACTTTGTACAAACGGGGTGTCAAATGCAGGTTGCTCTTTATATTAAACGAAGCGTACCTATCTTACAAATACATTCCAACAGATACCTATTGATAAATTACATTAATCGCGTTCGCCAATTCCAAAATGATCATAGTTACACACCAAAATTGAGTTAGAGTCCCAAATTCGGTTTCCTATTCAAACAGTCGTATTTACATAATATGCCCTTATAAATAAAGACCCCTTTGTGCTTGGATGCCACAGCGATATCCCCGAGCAAATATACACTAGTTTACTCAGATATTGCTACGATATTTGAATTATGTAAATACCGGCAATAATGTCCAGCTCTACAAGATTTTGTGTGTAAATCGAGGAGCACGGCAGTGCCTAAGGCCAAGTTTCTTTTTTTTTTTCATATCCACTACTCAGGCTCTTCTCAGTAGAACAGCTTCCCGAATCGGTGGTAGAGTCTTAACGTGTGTCATAAGTGACACAAGTTGTCCTACAAGAAATAAATAAATCATTTATCATGGCAACTATAAGGATTCCTTGTTGACTACGCAACCCTAAAAAATAAGTGATTTTCCAGAAAAAACATTACAATGTGAAATTATACCTATGGCCAACTTCCTATTAAAAATATTGGCTAATTAAAGTACTTAAATCAAAATTATGACCAAGTTCACTGATAGACCTTTGTTGGCTTGACGACATTTCGAATCTACAGTATACAAAGACGTAAAAAAGTCGCCAAGTCAACAAAAGTGTTGTATTTTGAAATCAGGAACCAGCAGTGCAAAAAAATTATTACTTAACTAGCTATTACCCGCGGCTTCGCTCGCGTGGCTCAAGGGAACAATAAATGAGTTTTTGTTAGAAAACTGTATTTAAATTAAGAATGCAAGAGGATGCCACGGAGAAGAATACTGAGACGTTCAGTATCGACGTATTTCATCGAAAGGTCTTGCCTTTCGATGAAATACGTCTTGCTAGGTTTTTCATGCACGAAAAATGAAAAATATTCGAAAAAATATTCACGATAGCTATTACCCGCGGCATCGCTCGCGTGGCTCAAGGGTCCAATAAATGAGTTTTTGTTAGAAAACTGTATTTAAATTAAGTATGCAAGAGACACTACTGGAACAATTACATTACGCCGCAAAGGAGAAGGGAGGAGTATATTTAGTCAGTGGACAGTTATGGACACAGGGCAGAGCATTATTTTAACACGCTACTGTAAACAACATGCTATCCTGTGGGATCTATTAGATTTTCCGGGACATAAAGTAGCCTTTGTTACTTTCCAAGATCTAGACTATACCTACTATCAGACTGTGTGAAAGTCTCCGGGAAACTGTTTGTTTTCCCGAAGTAAATAGTAGCCTATGTCACTCTCCAGGTCCTCAAATATACCCATGCGAAAATCACGTCGATCCGTTGCGCTATTGCCGCCTTATTGAAGAACAAACGTGAGAAAAATAGCATACTATCCCACAGGAACTTTTTTTTTATTTTTTTATTGTGAGATAGGCTTGCGCTTGACGACAATCATGCTTAGTGCAAAGCAATGATGAGGTCTAGGTTGGAACGCGCTTGCCTAGAAGATGCCTATTCACTCTTGCCTTGAAGGTACCTAAGATATACGTATATAACTGTTTGTTTTTCCGGGATAAAAAGTGGCCTATGTCACTTTCCAGGTCTTCAAATATACCCATGCAAAAAATGACGTCGATCCGTTGCGCCGTTGCCGCCTAATTGAAGAACAAATGCGAGAAAGACAGCATACTATCCCACAGGAGCTGTTAGTTTTTCCGGGATAAAAAGTAGCCGATGTCACTCTACAGTTCCTCAATCATACCCATGTAAATAATCACGTCGATCCGGTGTGCCGTTGCCGCCTAATTGAAGAAAAATGAGAGAAAAAGAGCGTGCTATCCCACAGGAGCTGTAAGTTTTTCCAGGATAAAAAGTGGCCTATGTCACTCTCCAGTTTCTCAATTATACCCATGCAAAACATCACGTCGATCCGGTGTGCCGTTGCCGCCTAATTGAAGAAAAATGTGAGAAAAAGAGCATCCTATCCCACAGGAACTATTTGTTTTTCCAGGATAAAAAGTAGCCTATGTCACTCTCCACTTCCTCAATTATACCCATGCAAAACATCACGTCGATCCGGTGTGCCGTTGCCGCCTAATTGAAGAAAAATGTGAGAAAAAGAGCATCCTATCCCACAGGAACTATTTGTTTTTCCGGGATAAAAAGTAGCCTATGTCACTCTCCACTTCCTCAATTATACCCATGCAAAACATCACGTCGATCCGGTGTGCCGTTGCCGCCTAATTGAAGAAAAATGTGAGAAAAAGAGCATCCTATCCCACAGGAACTATTTGTTTTTCCGGGATAAAAAGTAGCCTATGTCACTCTCCAAGTCCTCAAATATACCCATGCAAAAAATCACGTCGATCCGTTGCGCCCTTGAAGCGTGATTGAAGGACAAACCAACAAACCAACAAACAAACTGACTTTCGCATTTATAATATAAGTATGGATGTCAGTCTCCAGTTCCTCAATTATACCCATGTAAAAAATCACGTCGATCCGGTGTGCCGTTGCCGCCTAATTGATGAACAAATGCGAGAAAAAGAGCATACTATCCCACAGGAGCTGTTAGTTTTTCCGGGATAAAAAGTAGCCAGTTTCACTCTCGAGTTCCTCAATTATACCCATGTAAAAAATCACGTCGATCCGGTGTGCCGTTGCCGCCTAATTGATGAACAAATGCGAGAATAAGAGCATACTATCCCACAGGAGCTGTTAGTTTTTCCGGGATAAAAAGTAGCCTATGTCACTCCACTTCCTCAATTATACCCATGTAAAAAATCACTTCTATCCGGTGTGCCGTTGCCGCCTAATTGAAGAAAAATGCGAGAAAAAGAGCATCCTATTCCACAGGAACTGTTTGTTTTTCCGGGATAAAAAGTAGCCTATGTCACTCTCCAGTTCTTCAATTATACCCATGTAAAAAATCACTTCTATCCGGTGTGCCGTTGCCGCCTAATTGAAGAAAAATGCGAGAAAAAGAGCATCCTATTCCACAGGAACTGTTTGTTTTTCCGGGATAAAAAGTAGCCTATGTCACTCTCCAGGTCCTCAAATATACCCATGCAAAAAATCACGTCGATCCGTTGCGCCGTTGAAGCGTGATTGAAGGACAAACCAACAAACCAACAAACCAACAAACCAACAAACCAACAAACCAACAAACAAACTGACTTTCGCATTTATAATATTAGTATGGATTTGAAGAAGCACGAATTGTAAACTTTTACAGTAAAATACTAGCCTGAGAATAATTTGACACCCCTAGTGTATCATAATTCAACTAGTGGTAAATTTACAGTCAGGATGCACAACGCACGTAAATTGTCAATTGCAAATTACCCGGCTTGTGTCTCACATTCCCTGGGAATGATATGTGAGGTGTATCAACCTGGAAGTTTCTACGGAATAGGTAGAACTAACAGGTAACTAATTAGAAGGACTATATTATAACAATAGATAACCATACCAACCGACTGCCTCGTTGGTCTAGTGGTTGGCATGTTCGACTGCGGCCGACGAGTCGAGAGTTCGAGTCCCGGGCTATTATCATTAAGGATTGAGCTTTTCTGACTAGAAATTCTCAGTACTAGCCCGGAGTTAGGAAGTTGGCGGTGTTACTGCCCCGTGCCTCGGAGAGCACGTCAAGCCGTCGGTCCCGGTTATTATCACTAATATGATAAAAGTCGTCAATTGTTAACCAAATTAAATGTTACCGCATTTACACGGCCTTCGATAGTCAGAAAGGTAGAACAGATCCGCTGTCGACTTAGGATGTTACGGGAAACTAATACTAGGTCCAATCACAGTTCACTCGCCTTGATGATCCTTGGCGTGGTTTGTGCAGTGGTGGTGAATTAATGAATGAAAAATTATTTATTGTACACCAAGAAACACATACATATAAACAATGACAATAAAACTAAGCTATGGTACAAGTGGCGGCATAATCGCGAAGCGAGCTCTACCTTGGTGGTCCTTCCCCGTTTAACAACCTGTCTCTGTACCAAATTTCATCAAAATCGATTGGAAAGATGGCCGTTTAAGCGTATTAGACAGACATATTACTACTAAATCGCTTAGTAATGCCCCATTGTTTCTATTTTTAGAATAACAAATAGTGAAGAAGAGAACCAGCTATTCAGAAATGATAGAAATAAAGATTATTTTAGTGGATTCGCTGAAATTGTTTATAAAAGCTGGATGTCTACTTTATATACAGTTACTTAAGGGTGCTCAAGAACATCAATTAATTTACCAATTTGTAAATTACACCTCCATTACGGTAATTACAGGCGCTACGTCCGTTTTACTACGAGTATCTGCAGGGACATACAACACTATTTACTAGAAAATTACTCATATAGATGTAATCCATACTATTATTATAAATGCGAAAGTGTTTCTGTCTGTCTGTCTATCTGTCTAATACGCTTTCACGGCCCATCTGTTCAACCGATTTTGATGAAATTTGGTAAAGAAAGAGTTTGTATCCCTTACCTCATCAGCTAGTACCTATAACAATACTATACAAGCCGTTTCAAAGAAAATGACCTGAACGTAAAGACAGATAGACGAGAAAGTGATCCTCAGGTTTCCATTTTTCTATTATATGAAGTTATTATAACCACCCCAACCACCAGTAACCAAGTAAGTAAATAAGTGTGTTGTAACAATTTTTTTATAAAAAACCAGATCCTAATTCATATAGGAACTGTGAGTTTGCGAATATTCGCAGTATTCAGGTTTGTTCTATTTTGTATGCAAAATGGTAATTTGCGTGGAAGCTTTTATACAACGTGTTGTTAACTAGTTTCCTCAAACCTTTTTACTTGCTCTTTCCTTAATATAATACACAAAGTTTGCGTTGAAATATTCAAGGCAAAAGTACATATACCAAGACTTGATTTAACAAAGTTCACTCAGGCATCTACTTTACAATTCTAACTTTTTGTCTAGCTTATCCTGTGTGGTCGTGAGCTGAATCCGTTTATTAAATTGTATTGCTATATTTCATTATTGTATATAATACATATAATATTTATCAAGTCACGTAACTATTGAACTGTTTTTAAGCTTAAACTTTATATTAATTAATTTAAATTTGAATATGAAGCGGTTATTTTTAATATTATGCTTAGTAAATAGATGAAGCCCGCAACTACATTTCCTGGATTTTGGTTTTGGATATTACCGTAGGAATTCTCTGTTTTGTCGGGATGAAAAGAAGCCTTGTCCATCCAGGGATTCAACCTGCGGTTAATCTTTAAAATTGCAGCCGAATTCAATATTGTCAGCTGCCTGTATCGGAAAATTTTAATTTCTTTGGCACCTCTCTATCACTATTAGACCGCTTCTGATCTTTGCGGCACTTTTCTTGAATACCATTTTCGGGATATAGCTGATGCCCGCGACTTCGTCCGTGTGAATTGAGGTTTTTGGTTTTTACTCTTAACTCTTTAATTTTTCAAAATAATGAGTAGGCTATGTGTTATTCCAGACTATAATCTATCTCTGTGCCAAATTTCATCCAGATCCGTGGAGCCGTTATGGCGTGATAGAGTAACAAACATCCATCCATCCAAACTTTTGCATTTATAATGTAAGAGTAAGATATTAGTAAGATAAGATATTAAGTATAGAAATAGTAGGATTTAAAAGGCTCTGACTACGGCACAAACTTTTCTTGAGTGACATTAAAAAATAACTATTTCTACTGTCATCAAGTTTTTAACTCCAGCGGGTATAGCTTAGGCTGTGAGTTGATAGATCAGACAGTCAGTCAGTTTTTTAAAAAGCATAGATTTGAGATGAAAATGAGATGTTAAACCACCGTAAGCGTAACTTAGACATAATATTTTGCTATGACTCCGTAAAAAGTCGTTTAAATTCAACAGATGGTAAAAGGAAAGCCAAATTATCCGCACCTGTGGTTAACAATAACTATTTGTTATCGTCAACTGTTCGTGAAACACCCGGATCCCGTGGATTAACATAATATTCTCCCTGGCACGAAGCAAAGTGAACGCTCAAATTTAACACCATCAAAGTCCAGTCACGCATGCGGTTAACAAATTGGCTCAACGTCGCTTCGCCAACGCAATCGATTGATATACGTCTTCAATGTAATATCGTCAGTGGCGTGCAGGGCATAGAGGCATAAAAGCACTGCCTACCTTAGTAAATTATACCCCTTACAAAATATTGAAAATAAAATTCATTCTAAGCCCACTCCTTCAAATAACGACATCTAGTTCCCGCACGGCCTAACTCGCGTCAGATAAGTGACAACCGATGAACGCCATCTATCGTTAGAAGAGATCGCGCGAAGCCGAAAAGCTTACGAACTGTCTGCTTCTTTTGCGCGTCATCGTAGGCAGATATCTTTACTCTACTCGCGTCATTACATCGCCATTCCGAGTAGAATCATGAATGAATTACGCGTATAAGAGGCAGAGCTTCTTGGCTTGTGATTGGTCAATCGCCAGGGTTCACCCTTGACCAATCACAAGCCGCCGCCGTAAGCGTCTGCCGTCTATTGAATTTTCAAAACCGCGCGCGTCGAAAGTTAAAACAAATGAAGGTTTTATTTTCGTGTTATTTTCTATAATCCATATAAGTACTCTTGATTTGTTATAATTATAAACTTATTTTAATTAAATTAATTTATCCACATTTTTTTCCGTTAATTTAAGTACGGTTTTAGATCTTAAAAAATTATTAAAAGGGATTTTTGACTCTAATAATTATAGACTTTTTTACGCCATATTTGTATTCTCGTATTACTTGTCAGTTGTCTATGCACATAAAGTCTATTTGTACAGGCAAAGTAATATATGTAAACAAAACATACCAGCCACGACATTGCAACTTTGCTTACAATATTTTCACTGTTGTTTATCACAAATCACTCACAAACGTCTTATTTCCTCAAGTAAAACATTTAAAGTTCATAATATACTCAAAAGTAATTTAATTCAAGCACTTTGCAGCTAATAATTTTTCAATTAACTAGCAAGAATCACGAAATAAAAACAAAGACTAATGACCTAATGGGCGTTTGACATATAGAAATAGAATGATTCCATAGAGATGTGACATGAAAAGTGAACCATAGACTGAATGATAGGAGCGGGTTTAATCGATTATAATAATCGAAAATCGATTACCACATTCTATGAATGACGAGATTTTTTTGTCCCGGCCGCCAACCGCCTGCCGTAATAAAGGGATTAAAGATCTATGACCCTAATTTTACGATTTTCGATTTTTACAATCGACTAAAACCGCTCCTCTCATTCAGTCTATGGTTCACTGGTCAAACACATGTCAAAAACCCATTAGGTCATTAGTTTGTATTTTTATTTTGGGATTCTTGCTAGTTAATTGCTAATTATTAGCTTCTTAGTGCCTAAATTGAATTACTTTTGAGTATAACTTTAAATGTTTTACTTCAGGAAATAAGACATTGGAGAGTGTTTTGTGATATACAACATATGAAAATATTGTTAGCGAAGTTGAAATGACGTGACTGGTATGTTTTATTTACATGATTTACTTCGCTCCGTAGAAGTATGTGGTAATCGATTTCAGAATATATTCATTCAATCGTTCAGTCACAACTAATCTGTCAATGTTCCCATCACTATATGTCTAATGACAATTATAATCACGTGATCTGACGCCATATTTGTTTACATATATTACTTCGCCTCTACAAATAGACTGTATTCATATAACATATTGTTTACGCGTTGTTTACTTTCGTGTCAGTTCACAGTGTTTTGATTTAATTTGTGAATTATAATATTTTTGCGGGAATAAGTGAAGTAAATAAAAAACCAATCGGATTTATGATTGCAAAGTTTGTGTAAAGGTTTATTCATAGAACGCACTTCATTATTATTTGGAAAATGGAAGAGTATTCGTTCGAAATCTGTATAGGCGCTGTGTGTAAAAGGTACTTAGACAAAGCTTTATTTCCTTTCCCTGTAATGCAAAATTAGATATTATTCGCAAAGGAAGGTGTACCTTTGTATACATTAAGTAATTGATATTCTCACAAAAAAAGGTGAAAAGTAACGAGTAGGTATGATTCTTTTAACTGGCTGTGTTCACACTAACAGTTTGTTTTGTTTTTCTTGCGTCTTATTTTGTACCTAATGTATGACATATATGAATACCCTAATGCTTACCCTAAGCCCAAACCCTGTGCACGCCACTGAATATCGTCGACGTATATGCAAACTTGCTCGTACTATACTATCATATTATGATACTAGATGATGCTCACAACTTCGTCCAAGTGGATTTAAGTTTATTTTCCCGGGGGAACTCCTTAATTTTCCGGGACAAACCCGAAATGTAACTTATCGCTATACCAAATTTTATCCAAATCGATTGAAAAGATGGGTGGTTTAAGCGTAGCAGACAGACAGACACACTTTCCGGAATAAAAAGTAGCCTATGAATTTCAGACTATAAATAATCTATCTCTGTGGCAAATTTCATCCAGATCCGTTTAGATGTTTTGGCGTGATTGAGTAACAAACATCCATCCATCCAAAACTTTCGCATGTATAATAAGTATGAATTGTCACTGCTATAAAATCTTCACTTAGCAAGCGTAAAATGCATAAACTTTACCTTATAAATTACAAATGCATTCGTGGCTTAGCAAACGCTTTAACCTGTAAGGCGCTGAGCAAAATGAATGGTCCCAGCTCTAAATCCTTGCTCGCTCGCTCCTTATGTAATCCAGCTAACAAGAGATAGGTACACGAACTGACTTCGCTAACGATTACGAAAACGTTTAAGAGAAATTGGGATGGCAGTTTCCCCATACAATCGTATTTATCTGTTTTCTCCGTAATAATTACAATAGAGAAAATATTTTTGCACCATAAAATCCATAATATGTGTCCGTGCCATGCCCCTATGTTTTGCTCGTTGCAATAAATTAATAATTTTAAGAACAAGAAACCTTCAAAATGGCAAAAGTTGCTCAGTTTTCGCGCTGACATCCCACAAACAAATTTGACAAATACAATCAAAAAAAGAAAACCATACCGACACAGCCAGAGACCTTCTTAAATTATTCTTGAAAAAAAAATTAAAATCGGTTCAGTTTTTGAGCAGGAAACTAGAGTAAGCCTGTTTTTCATAGGTATAATCGGTCCAAGCTGCAGTTGTCCCTATCGGGTGTTATGGGACTCAGCGCGACGACAATATAATTGTTCAATACCTATTCTCAAAGTTTCCCGTTGATGCCATATCCTCTTAAGCACGACAAATTCACATTTGCTCATAGCTGATATCTTTTCAGTTCATCGTTTTCCAATGATTATTAATCGTTTTGGATAGAATTTTGAAAGCATGCAAAATGATAAAGCAGTTATTACTTAAGTACCTATCCGAAATCTTTCATAATATGATTATTCTTATTCTCTGTCCAATTATTTATTTTATAGTCTAAGATCCGAGAGCGTTCAGACATAACTTATTTCCACATAGATGAAACCTTAGGTTACCTGTTAACTATAGATTTAATTTAGAATAAAAAACACAGGTATTGTTATTAACAATCAATTATCTGCAATATTAATTTGCTATTTATAGTATACAGACGCTTTCGATTCTCGGGTTTTAAAGCGTCTGACAAAAGTTTTGGTCCTTGGAAAGTGTCTGACACATACGATACCTACTATTTTAGAATAATATTCTACAAAACATAATATATAAAAATCAGCCATGTAAATTTAAGTGAGGTAATTCTGGTATCTGCCCAGTGTCACAAGGCGAGCTTCACGAGCACGCAGGTATTCAAAAACATGAGACGCTACTGAGAACCTAAGGTTTCATCTATGTGAAAATAAGTTATGTCTGATCGCTCTGGGATCTTACTCTATTACTTCTGGCAGCTCGATTCAATGATACGAGTACGTTCTAATGCGTTACTGATTAAATTTTTGCTAACAATCGACTTTCTTTATCTTTTGAAGTTTTAATCGTTTTGATACATTGATATATGAATGAATATACTTTTATCAATTAATTAATTAACTTTTTATTAATTAATTTTTTTTTTTAAATATATTTATATATTTTATTTTATGAATATTTTTTTATGCACCACATCGGTGTTGTTTAGATTCTAGATCATGTTTAAATCGTTGAGGTGCAGGGGTGATCTCTATATAGGTATATGTTTGTTATGTATGGCACAATTTGGAAATAAATGTTTTTTCTTTCTTGCTTTTTATACACAAAGGAAAATAAAAAATATCAAAGGACATAGCCACAAATACAACCGGTAGATGGTGCAGAAATAATAAAATAAATGAAAATATCTATACTACAAATTATAATATATCCACATGAGTAAAGAAATCTTTACTCATACTAAACCTTTGTATTACTAAAACTTTGTATTATTTTATAAGTATGTATGGACGCACCTTGACCAAGACTGCGAAAATGCGAAAGTGTGTTTGTTTGTTGGTTTATTGGTTTGTTGGTTTATCCTTCAATCACGCCGCAACGGAGCAACGGACCGACTTTATTTTTGGCATCGGTATAGTCGAGGAATGGAATCGGAATTTGCCGGGAATGAATAAATGAAGGAGTTCCCGCGGGAATCAAAAAACTTAAACCACGCGGACGAAGTCGCGGGCATCAGCTAGTAACTACATATTATAATATCTCTATAAAAAAAACTAAATAATAAAACAAAATATTCAAAACATCACACTGAAACCTCTGAGCTGTTAAAGAAAAAGGCACATAGTATTTTTCCATGGAACTTATAAGAAAATACAACTTTAATGGCAAAAACTCGAAACAGAGGACCAGACGTCTACGTAAATTTTAGTTACCATTGTCGAGCTTGATAAGTTTACGATGTACCCGACTTGGAGTAAGTATCGTCCGGTGAAAACCTAAAACGTAATAGAAAAGCAGAAACGTGTCTCAGAAACAGTCATGTAACTTTACTAAACCTGCCATCGTCTCTTAGAAAAACTCTAAATTTATGTTGCCTTGGTAGGTACTAGTTTTGTGATTGTACTATTCTACTGCAATCGCAAGTGAACCAATGTTACAACATTGGTTTTCAAAATGGTTAACTTGTTGATTTGCGCTTTTACGTTCAAGATAATGTTAATAATCTTTAAAGCATCTCTTTTCTAACCAAAAAGGAATGAATGAAATCGGACTACGCGGTAATGAATTACAACCAAGTACACATTTTGACTTTCATCCCCTCTCCCAAGGGAACCGTGCTGAATTTCGGGATAAAAGTATCCTATGTCCTACCTCGTCAAATCATGCCAAATTTCATTTGAATTCATTCAGTAGTTTCGGCGTTATGTGCGGCCAAAATACAGACAGACAGACAGAGTAAAAATGAAAAAAATATATACAAAATATTTAAACGTTAAAAAGAATATATTTTTGGCTTCAGTAGGATAGAATATAGTGTGCCCTCAAAGAATATTTCAAAATATATTCAATGTAAAGAATTGGACCTATTACAGTTTAATTATATTGATAGTCGAACAACGTATAAAATGTCCGCATGTTGTGATGGGCAACTGCGGAACCCTACTCTGCGCGTGGCCTGACACCCACTTGTCCTGTTTTTAAATACTTAGACAAAAGAAGTGAGATTCCAGAAAAATATTAGTATGATGTGAAATTATAGGGCCAACTTGCTATCAAAATATTGGTCTCTTAATATTAATATTTAGTACTGAGATCAAAATTATAACCGAGTTCTTTTTTAGGCTTTTTTGGCTTGGCGACATTTTGAAAAATCATTATTTAATGGCGTAAAAAATTACTAAAAGTTATTCAGCCTGTCTGCTGATTTTCATGAATATCATGTGAGGGAGATGGAGGGCGGACTCAACAGCAGCATAATATCATCTGCGATTATTCCAATAGCTATGTCAGAACCATGATAATTCAGTTTGTTTTTCATGGAGACTTTGCCGAGCTCATGAATACGTCATACACAACGCATGAAAATCCTCATACAAATTGTTTACTGTATCCCCTCTCCGTCACAGTCCATACTCTAGCGATGTCTGTTTATTTTACAAAAAGAAATCAATTTATCTCCGCAAAATATTTGAGATACGCCCCAAAAATGGCGGAATTATTTTATTACGGAAGGTCTTAAAAATGGTTGGGTAACGGTTTATATGTTTACCAACAAGTAGATAACTTATAATTACCACCCTAGGTACGTGCCTGGAGAAGTACATTTACAGTATAAATTACGTAAGGTAACTGCATACCGCACGCTTAGCATATATTATTAACAACTGCATTCGAACATAATCTAACCTAACCATAGACATGTTTTGAAAGTAATGCAGCCCAGTTTTTAGTACTGCACCTTTCTCTATTCATAGATCCCGTAGATTCCTAGGTAAGTTGCCCAGAGCTTGTCATTCAAATGTGCGCAATAGAGTTCTTTTTACGTCTTCCGTTTCAATTTCGCGGTGCAATTTATATGCACTTTGTAGCGGTGGTCGCTCAAAAGCGCCTCGCCAGAGCATTTATTCGTGAAGAGTGCCGCTGTTTAACGTGTTTTTCTCTACTGAAGAAGCGTCTTGATGACATCGTTCATAGTTAATGAGCAGCCAGCATCCGCCGAGTATTATAGAGAAAATTGCCTGCTCTTTGTATACCATCTCTTATACGTTCTCCGGTCTAGCGTGAAAAGCGTTTCCGACCGTATCTACGTTATTGTTTGTAGCCGGAATGGCTTTCTTTTGCGGCTGCATACAGAAACTGGCCATGATGGCATGTTAACTCTACATAAAGCATGCGTGTCTCATTAAGCGAGGCGACAAACCATCTTTGCGGTGCTCTCTTGGTTAATAACGTGTTTTGTGTAAAAAACATTCAAGTGCTTACAAATCACGTACTTTTTTCTTTACACACAAAACAAGCTTTATGAAAGGTTAGCTTTTAAACACCCCCAGACAAATAGGTAGAGTGAGAAAAATTTATAGGAAACTAGATGAAGCCGCGACTTCATCCGCGTGGATTAAGTTTTTTTATTCCCGCAGGAACTCATTAATTTTCCGTGATAAGCCTATGTTCTTTCCCGGGATACAACCTATCCCTGTACCAAATTTCATCAAAATTGGTTGAACAGATGGGCCCTGAAAGCGTAGCAGACAGCCAGACACACTTTCGCATTTAAAAGTATGGATTGTAGTGCCAAAGATTTGAGCACATCTATGAAAACTACCGCTATATAAAGCGCCTAATCTTGAAATCTATCATCATTCACCATCATGGCGAGATCGTGATCAAAACATGTAAACACCAAAAAAATCTTTTCGACAAAAATACTCTTCTTAGGGGCTAGAGCAGACACGATACTTTTAGAAAAGCTAATCTGCAAATCGATCGCTTTTGAAAGCTATAGAAGCTGCGTTATACTTATAACTCAGCACATCATATTATTTTTATCATTATTATCAGACTGTGGAGTAATTGCTTAATTTCATGCATCCATGAATCCACGCGGATGTAGTCGCGGGCAGCAACTAGTTGTAAATATTAAAACAAATTACTAGATTATCATTACCAGAGTGTTATTCCGTAATCCAACAGTACCGACCTGAACATATTTTGCGGCTGTCTGTCATTTTGATACCCCGTTCAAACGCAACTTGTTGCCGAAACGCGTTGTAGCATCGAAACGAAAAGCGAATTAGTCGCCGATCGCTGATGCTAAAGTATTGTGTATACTTTAGCCCTTACGTACATTGAACGATTGCACAACGATGTCACGAGAATATATTTAAAACAATAATTACAAGGTTTCGCGAGACGAAATACTAAAAATAAGAATCCTATTGATATTGCGCCAAGTCGGTTACAGAAACATGGTCCAGTTATCTACGCGTATACAAACTGTTAATACAAGTGTCTTACTGACAGGATTAAGTTTGTTTTTATTAATTCAATTGATTACAAAACAAGTGGTGTAATTATATGTCTAGTGCGCCATTACAGAACGTGTGTACAACTATAATTAATTAATTAATCAATACAGCTGTCTTTAAAATAATGATCTGCAAGTATGTAGTAGGTACCTTCCATTCATTAAAACTATAATAACATTCTGTGTCACAAGGAGTTGTTTTATAAAACTCATTGAATTATTTTCAAACTCAACGCTGTGGACTCACATTCTTGTTAAACAATTATTCGACGCCCAATGATTAATGTGTTTTCTATTATATCAATTGAGGCGAGCGCGCATGCGAACAAATGCATTATTACAAGAACTATATCTGAGATCGGTCAGTTTCGTTAGCGGAAACAAGGAGAGTGCTGTGCTTACAAAAATATATATAAAAAACTCAATGTCACGTATTGCATAAAAAATAACAAATGCCAAACGCGTCAGTATATTCCGGTAAGTAGAATTAATTACATTATATAATATCTAAATCCATCCATTCTGAATAAATTATAAAATAAATAATAAAACTAATATATCCATAAATATAAATGCGAAAATGTGTCTGTCTGAATGCTACGCTTTCACGGCTTATCTTTTCAATCAATTTTGATGGGTACAAATACAGGTTGCATTACGGGGAAGGACATAGTCTATAACTTCTTATCCCGGAAAATTAATGAATTCTCGCGAGTAGAATATAAAACAAAGACGTAATCCACGTTTGCCTGTGATATCGTTATTGACATCTAAACTTGTTGATTTTGATGCTTTCACGGCAATTTATTTCCCAGGAAGTCATTTCAGTAGGTTTTTAAAAGACTTAACACATTCACTGTGGTCTATTTCTACTCAGTATAGAAAAGCCATGTGAAGTTGGGGCGATTAATATAGATTTTAAGCAAATTTTGTTAAAGTTGGATTATTTATATTTTCGTTCTAACTGGCATTTCATTTTAAAATTTCAGACAACAATGTGATGGATTTAAATATTAGCAAAGTTTCGAAGTTTGAAATTAGCTTCTCCAAAACGTGAGTAAGTATAAATTTTCCACACTAAAATACTCGTTAATAAGATGTAAGTTAAAATAAAATTCCGTTTCTTTAATTCGATATTTATTCACAGAGGGAACAGTCAAAATAATAAATGGAAAGATGGTTTTAAAAAAATAGGCTCGACGCTACCTACTACAGCAGAACTAAAGCAATATCTGGCTGTTATTATATGCGGTAAGATTAACTGAAGTATCTATTAATTTAATAATTAACAAATTAGTATAGCAAAATAGTCTAAGATACACGGAGAAATTAGGTACTTACCTATACCTACTTTCAAAATAGAATCATCTTGCATTTTCAGTGCATGCTGAAAAATGAATTATTGCACCTCGGTACTTAATGTATTTACATAATGATTAGCCGAACATACAAGTAAACGCTTATTTTGTTTTGATATTCAATCAATTACCTACTAACAATATTTTGGTATAAAAAATAACCAAAATAGTATATTTTAATTATTTTTTTATAATTATAATTATATTAATTCAATTATAATTAGGTTTTTTTAAATTTATATTTTAATTTATTTCTTACCAAAATAGCTAATATTCGAATCCAGCTTTAAGCTTTTGCCAGGCGTATTAGAACAACAACCGTTAAACCTACTGCCTTTTGAATTGCAGCTATTGAGCTGCATGGCCGCAAAGCTCGACAAATTTTTGTTACGATCATTTTGCAAACGTTTTGAGCAAGAAGTCCTATTCTATTTAGACTACCTACTTTATGAAGGAGTGTAAATAATTAGGCCTCAGAGAAGTAATTCTGATACTCACCTAATAAGTTAATGGATACTGTAACCGTACACTTGCTGTGTGCCTATAAAGGCGTAGGTACGTCACACATTGTCAACACTTATGTTATTTATTGCAGGTACACTTCTATGGGGCACTTCGTGGTTCCTACTCAAGGATTTAGTACTTCTTGGAGGTTTTGTGTTCAATTTAACACTTCTGATTCTAACAGGATACGTCTTTGGTCACACTTTGGAAAGATACACAACAATAAGCCCAGTTGTCGGAATGACTTTAATAGGAGCCTTATGTAGAACCCTCGTTCCGGTAAACTTCCTGGAAAATCCAACTGCAGACGCGATAGACTTTCATCTTAGGTATACAAGCTTTAAAAGCTTCACTCAGCTAGTTGTTAGAAAATATTGATCCGACTTACAAAATTCCGTTTATAAACTTAACGGGGAACTTTTACAAACAAGTAATAAGCAAATTTTGCCTCAATTTGTGTCTTGTGTTGAGTCTACTTGAGTGAATTTGCACTTGTCCGTCTGTCACAGCAGTTTAGCTTCTGAATTAGTGAACGTAATTACTTCAATTATAAACATAATATTATGTAAACCACTGTCCTTCAGCCGAATTTTGCCTAAAAAGTTATAAAAATCTTAATTTCAGGGGGGCTCTCATAGAAGCTAATTCGAAAATATTAATTTTAAAATATATGTAATTATATACAGTTTATATATCTATTCGTCCGAACTCATAGGATATGAGGTCTTAATTCGGGGCGAACCACTACTTATACCCACAGTTAATAAACAGGGCTATTCAACGCATGGATTTATAATATACCTACGTTAATGGTTCAAAGTTAAAACAAATGTTTAATGTTATGGTACGAGATTTGGTACAGTGGTAGGTTGTATCCCAGGGAAGGACATATGCTACTTTTTATCCCGGAAAATTAAAGAGTTCCCGCGGGAATCAAAAAAACTTAATCCACGCGGATCATCTAGTCTAATATAATCTCTCACGACAGCACAGTTTTTTAAAACCAATGTATCTTCTGCACCGGCCGGTAGATTCGCACACCGAAAGTTCCGTACCATGGAAGTATCAAGGAAAAATATACTTGGTTGTTTGGGTAATTAATGTACCGCCTGAAAAACTGCTTTTGGTTGGGACTGTATTTCTGACTTTCAAAAAGTCTAGGTAAAAAGTTTCGTTTCATTTGTCTTAAACTTGTATCAAGTCTTGCAGACATTTGGCTCTGCCCACTTCGGAGTTAAGGATTCCTCCTTGGAAATATGGTATTATTTCAGACATTCTTCATGATCATTCTAACACAATCTTAGTAATACATAGGTATTTAATAGTATGTTAAAGTTTTCCAGTTTTTTTTGTAAAAAGAAACAATTTTCAGACGAATTTATCCTGTTATAATTCTGACAAAGGGCCCACTCGCGTGGAACTGGGAATACATAAAAAGAAATTCCGTCAAAGTATTCTCACTGGCGACCCTTCCCTGGATCGCCGAGTGTTTGTCGACGGCCTTCTTCACTCATGTGCTCCTCGGATTCCCTTGGTACTGGGGTTAGTACAAAACGTTAATAAGTAACATGATTCGCTCGGTAACAGGAAATAGCGGCAACAAAACCAAAAACTTTTCTCACAATCCCTAAATGGAACACCTGATAACATTTAATAGCAAATCGAAACTATACGATGCGAGACGCGACGTTGTCTTTACATAGATCAAAATCATTTTTGCCTTGGACCAACTCATAAGCCACTCAACGTTATATATCAACGTCATAGTCACCTAAAACATAATATTTTATGGTTCTAAAGTATTTTTATTGAAAATTCTCTAAAGAAAGAATCTGAAAATATTGTACAAAGGATCAAATATACTTCAGTTATTATTTAGTATTACTGTATCTAATTAATGTTTGTTTTAGGTCTACATCTCGGTGCCATATTAGCATCAGTTTCACCAGCGGTAGTGGTGCCCACAGCGAATTCTCTTAGTGCCAGAGGGCTCGGTTTAAAGAATCAAATAGCGCTACTAGTGGCAAACGCTGGTGGATTAGACACAGCGTTCACTGAAGGCATGTTCGGAGTTATCAACAGTGCCATGTTCTTCCAAACGGCTCCCGTTTATAGGATAGTCAAGGTAATCCAATTCAATGTCTCTTTTAGTTTTAATACGCTTAAGTACCTACCTTACGGCTTTTATACGCGATGTTATCAGTAGCCATACACAGTTTAATGCAATCTCGTGAAGCCAATCTCGATTAAAATTACCGTGGTCCTTTCCTAACGATTTAGAAAATTCAATTTAGTCCGAGGATAATTTTTCCCGCACCTTTAATGAGTTTAAGTATTTTGGTATCTATTGAGGGTAATTTATTGATGGACGCATAAGTGCCTCTTTTGCATAATTATAGGATCCCTTGTGTTTAAATATTCAACAATATTTTAGAATAAGTTTGGCTAATTTAATTAAGCTCTTTAAAAGGTAATATGAGCCACACTACGGACAGTAATAAAGTCCCTTTTAAATCGAACGCACTCACTAGGCGACAGGACCAAACCACATTCCACTCTGATGCGGATGTATCGCGTGGACTATTTTCCAGCCGGTCCGTAGTGTGTTTTCGGTTTATAAAGAACATCACATGCATCGGCGACGGTGCAGGAATTTCAGTTCCCTTTTCAAGCGCGGGCGTAAAGACTCGGACCTAATTTACTGATTATTTTTGAAAGTCGCTTGAAAAGTGTATCTATACTAATATTATAAATGCGAAAGTTTGGATGGATGGATGGATATTTGTTACTCAATCACTCCAGAACGGCTCAACGGATCTGGATGAAATTTGGCTCAGGGATAGATTATAGTCTGGAATAACATATAGGCTTTTTATCAACCAAGGGAACCAAGGAACCTTAATCCACGCGGACTAAGTCGCGGGCATCAACTTGTTTATTATGATTTCGATATTACGCTTACATGGCACCTGTGCCTAGTTATAATCCGTTTCGTACAACATCGTGACATAATGTTACGATTAACGTAATCGGTGTGTGGTATTAATCATTACTAACAGTAAAAGTGGGTACCTGAACATTTTGAACATACGACTTGGAAATGCACGTGATATTAGTGATATTACAGATACTAAGCACAATTATTATCGTATTACCTACACAATTTTTTTACCATACATCCCATTTTTCTCCACATAAGCTGGTATTAATCGCATAGCGCATTTGTAATTGATGACATTAGTACATAACAATCATCGCATAGATAGGTAAACTGTAACTGGAGTGATATTGATTTTACTTTGGACTACTACTACTTTGGACTGATCTTATTTTATATGATCTCCGAAATTATTGCACATTACAAGAACATTTCTTGTGTTTTGTGTAGAAATATAAGAAACTAGATGATGCCCGCGACTTCGTCCGCGTGGTCTAAGTTTTTTCGATTCCCGCAGGAACATCCTTAATATTCCGGGATAAAAAGTAGCCTGTTTCCCTCCCCGGGATACAACCTATCCCTGTACCAAATTTCATCAAAATCGGTTGAAAAGATGGACCTTGAAAGCGTAGCAGACAGACAGACAGAATCACTTTCGCATTTATAATATTAGTATGGAAGTATGGATATGGATTCAGCTGAAATGGTTGTTGTATGAGACCATACATATAATAAATATTACAAGCAATATTTTTTCTTGTCTTATCAGACACGCGCATACAAAATATAAGATATAACTTTTAAGAAACAAGACATTTTCTTATAATATGCAATAGGGCTAAATCACAAGGATAAAATATGATATTATTTGTGTGTGAAATACGGTTGAAATAGAAAATCTCAGTCTGCCTACGTAGACAGGTAGACCTAAATTATGATGTGAGCTAATAATATATTTTGCTCACAGGCCTTGCTCGCAATTTTCGTCGGCATCGGCTTAGGAGTGGCATGGGGAGTGCTGGCTGATATATTGCCGGACCACAATGATTTGTACGCTCCGACAATACGAAGTCTCCATATTATCTCCGGTGGCATTTTCATCATGTATGCTGGTGCTTACTTCGGATGGGGCGGCGTTTGTGAGTACTACAATCAATACTAATGTTATAAATGCAAAAGTTTGGATGGATGGATGTATGGATGTTTTGATACTCAATCACGCCATAACGGCTTAACGGATCTGGATGAAATTTGGCACAGAGATAGATTATAAGTAGTCTGGAATAACACATAGGTTACTTTATATCCCGAAAAATGAAAGAGTTCCCGCGGGCACCAACAACCCTCAATCCACGCGGACGACATCGGGGGCATCAGCTAGTTAATTATGATTATTGTTTTACTACGGCTATAATGTAAAAAACCGGCCAAGTGCGAGTCGGACTCGCGCACCGAGGGTTCCGTACTGAAAACTGTAACGACCAAAGATGTAAAACGGTAATAATTACCTTTGTTAATGAACCGCAAAACTAACTTTGTTTGTAGAGGTTTACTGTTAATATCAAAAAAACTATGCTAGTTAGAGCATTGGCTATAGTTTTCCTGTAAAATATACATAAATTCCTATTGACCATAATTATTTCAGATTTTTCGATTGGTAAACTCCGGAGATAAGGGGGGGGGAACGGTATTTTTTTAGACTTTTTCCCCGATAAATCAAAAACTATCATGACTAAAAATAATTAAAAATCTGTTTTAGAATGTACAAAGTAAACCATTTCATATGATACCCCACACAGTACAGTTATCTCACTTTTAAATTTCAACCCTCCGATTTTCCCCCCTTTTTAAATAAGAACAAAAATAATTTCCAATTTTTTTTAATTCCAGTGTCTTTGGGCCACTAATATACACAATTATTCCAAATTTCATGTCGATAGCTTCGGCAGTTACTGAAATAATCGAGTGTGACGGACGGACAGACAGACAGACGGAGAAAGTCGCACCATAAGGGTTCTATTTTACCATTTTAAAAAAGTATTGGGAAACTGTAATGTCTTATTGGGTATGTCCTATCAATAAAATAAAATAGCTAAAAAACTATGCAACTAGAAATAAAGGCATATTCATTAGAAATTATATATTTTTTAAAAGTTGAGACGCTGAGTTTAGCGGTTTTCGAGACTTTTGATATATATTCAAAGATAGCCCGCTAAATGTTTTTACGATGGCAAAAAGGACGCTTCTCACTATAACAGCCTCGGGTCAAATGTTTAATGTGGGTACAGCTTATCTGATGAGTGTTTCCCCAAGTACAATTTTCTGTCCTCTCTTTACCCGTGACGTCAAAGAGGAAATAGAAACATTCTTTACATTTAGAAACGCTTTGATCTTCTAAAAAAAATTCCGAGTAGATATAAATAAATCTATCTTATAAAGTGGGTCTCTTAATAGGAACTCAAGTCACAAAAAGTTACCTATAAGGAACCGAATGCTTCGAAACTGAATACTTTGAATTCGTACTTATATCCTTACCAGAAATTGCCCGCGACTTCGTCCGCGTGGATTAAGTTTTTTAGATTCCCGGGGGATCATCCTTAATTTTCCGTTATAAAAAGTAGCCTATGTCCTTTCCCGGGATGTAATCTCAAATTTCATCAAAATCGGTTGAATAGATGGGCGTAGTAGACAGACACACTTTCGTATTTCGCATATTAGTATATATTTTTTTTAATCCACTACAAGCTAGCCCTTGACTGCGATCTCACCTGATGGTAAGTGATGATGCAGTCTAAGATGGTAGCGGGCTAACCTGTTAGGGGCATGGCAGTTATATTAAACCCACACCCCTTCGGTTTCTACACGGCAGCGTACCGGAACGCTAAATCGCTTGGCGGCACGTCTTTGTCGGTAGGGTGGTAACTAGCCACGGCCGAAGCCTCCCACCAGCCACCTCCCAGTATGGATTTTATATGCCGTTTAGTAAAATTGTATCTAACAGTACATATACCTAAATGTGCATAGATAAATATAAATACATATCCTAAATGCTGATATTCACGGCTCATAAAATATTTATGGACAAACGCGTCATCATAATATTTTCTCCAATTTATAGGAAAATTTGCGTATAAAGTGTACACAAACAAGAAAACTGAAAGACCGATTTACTTACGAATCACTTGTAAGGTAAAAGTTTGCGTTAACCAAAATCTCATTATGGTACCTTGTTACTTTCTGAAGACTATTATTGACATGTTGGGGGTAACGAACAAAAACCTAATTTGCCTCTTCCTTGTAGAATCCAAGCGTCCGCTGAAGGTATCGAATACGTGTTCAGTATATAAACGGGTATTCCTAGGACGGAATTTTGGGAAGGTTATAGCAATATAATATAGGTGGTCTGCGTCGTCGTCTCAAATCTTGTAGGAACTATAGGAATTGATTTAACAGGAACCGCTGTCAAGGGGTTCCCTGAGATTACACCATAGACTTAATATACTAACTCTAATATATATTTAATGGACTACAATTTTTAAGAGGTTTGATGATATCCGTTTAGTGCGTAGTACGTAAGTAGGTATCACCAATAGGTTCCTATATCCACTTATAGGTAGGTTGATCACAATAGAATCCATCTTTCTGGTGAGGTAGATAGGTATACTCGTAAATAATATCTAGGTATTTTATTTTTTCAATCGCTTATCCACGTGTACTTAGTATGCCAACCTATTTTTTGATAGAATATTTACTTATTTATATTACTTATTTAAAAACTCTGGATTTAGCATCCGGCAAATGTGCTCCCCCTGTGTACCTATATAATTATACGAAAAGGCATGATGTATTTCGAAGACGAACTATAATACTTGCAAGAAAGTGCAGTTTCTGTAAAAAATCCATTCAAACTTTCGCAGTTATAATATTAGTATAAATGACAAATTAACTTGGAACATCGGCGCAAAGTTGCCTGTCTGTCGGTATTCTACAGGATATATTTCGGAGAGTGTGCCCAAGAACTATTCGATCTGGTTCCTCCGTCACCTTTTTACTATCGAACCGCAAGGCATCGACAAGGTCTGCACCCTTACGCAGTCGAAATTCCACGGGCTCGTACCTATTACCTATTCTGTGCTCGTACGAAGCGATTTGCTTCCTCGTTTCTAATTCGAACCGCTAGGATATGGAATGCCCTTCCGGCTTCCGTTTTCCCCTCCTCTTTTGATATAGATACCTTCAAATCAAGAGTGAATAGGCATCTTCTACCTTAGGCAGCATCACCACTTGCAAGCAAGTCTGATTGCAGCCAAGCGCTAGCTTATATTATATTATTTTAAAAAAAATCTCTTGCACTCCAACTGGTGGTAAGTAATTGACTTAGCCTATGTCAAAAGCATAAGGGAAGAATTTAACCTAACTCCATTTAAAGAAACAAGGTTTCTGTATAAGACGTTTATTACAGAATAAGCACACTCTTAATAATTTTGCGACCTCAATATCTATAGAGATAATCATCTGAATGGGAACAAGTGCAGAGTGCTTCTTCATGTGATACGAATTCATCAACCTTCGCTCCAATTAGAGCCAATTAACAATACTAATATTATATTACGTTCGCGAGTTTCATCCGACTGATTCGAGAATTTCCTTTCATAATTTAGTTTCTACCGCTGAGTTCGAATTGTCCGCGACCTTTGGGGTACCTTTCATTAAAGGAAAACAATAAAGCCAATATTAATTATGTCACCCTTTGTTTACTGTATAAGTAGAGAGCAATTATAATGCTTGAGAGGGAAATGAACTCTATCGAAGCGTTAAACGTTTTAATTTACTTCAATCTCAATCCGTGGGAGCAATTATTAACTGTAAGCCATTAGAAACGGTTCTCTTAATTGACGTGCAGATGGTACTACAATATTTTAAATTTTTGGCGCTCTCGTCGTCGTTAACCGATAGACGTTGACCACTTGACATAATAAGCCTTCCTCGTTGGTCTAGTGGTTAGTATGTTCGACTGCGGCCGACGAGGTCCCGGGTTCGAGTCCCGGGTCGGACCGTAACAAGTATTCTGTTTTATTGGCAAGAAATTCTCAGTACTAGCCCGGAGTTAGGAAGTTGGCGATGTTTCACCCCTGTGCCTCGGAGAGCACGTTAAGCCGTCGGTCCTATGCCTAACCTCTCACCGGTCGTGTCGGATTTTCCGTCCCATCGGGCTATGATAGTAAAGGAACAGAGGGTGCACCTGTGTATGCGCCCACACTCGCCTCGGCCAAAATTCGGTCGGGAGGACATTATTAAGACTCTTGTAGGGTTTTTAAGATTTTGCACCTCTGGAACCAGTGGCTGCGACTAGCTTGATCTTGTCTGTCCACCTAGTGGAAGGTCTGCCAATGCTGTGTTTTGCACTTTGACGCACTCGCCAAAATCTTTTACCTTAATTAAAAGAGTTAAGTGATTATGTTTTGTTGCAGCCGGTGTAGCCATAATGGTGTGCGCAAGCGCAGCCGGGACACGTTGGGCGCGGCGAGACTGGCCTATTAACAATAACCCCGTCGCAGAGGTGTTCAAGCTTCTGTGGAGGATATTCGAACCCATGCTGTTTACGCTTAGTGGGTATTTTTTGGAGGTAATAGTACAGAATAATATTTGTACTTTAGGTAACCTAATCCAGATGCTATCAGGATAATAAAAGTAGATTTAATCTCTATTCCGCTTTTATGATTTCTTTTCACTCGAGAGAAAAGGATATAATGCTAACTGTCATCCTAATAGCATGTAGGTATGTATGAATGTATATTTTATAACTTTATTGTACACCACCCATTCAAGGCAAGAGTGAATAGGCATTATGTAGGCAAGCGCGTCCCAACCTAGACCTCATCATTACTTTGCACTAAGCATGATTGTCGTCAAGCGCAAGCCTATCACGCAATAAAAAAATATACACAAAATAAACATGTTAAAAACAAGAAAAAAAAATTAAACGTAGGTACAATAAGGCGGTCTTATCGCTACGTAGCGATCTCTTCCAGTCAACCTTAACGCTAGGGAGAAAATGGAGAAGAAGACAGTAGGAGGTGGTGCAAAATAATAATAAACTTAAATACTAACAGCTAAATAAACTAATATAAACAAAATCTAATAATAGAAATAGTGTGTTAGCATCTGAATATGACAGTATTAGCATAACTTGAAATAAGTTGAAATTTGGATTCATGAAGATTCCATGTAGATAGATGTTTAGACACAAGAAATCTGTTTTAAGATTAGTACTGTAGGTTATATTTGCCGACTTACGTGGATAATTTAGAAACTATGCAAGAACATTGCAATTTTCCCTTTTCGTCTTAGCGATGCTTCATGTCTTGTGGTCCTACGAGTAACCGGATAGCTTGATATAGCAGCAACTTTTTTTGTCGTACAATATAGAGAACTCGCCCAGTGTTGAATGAATGTGACTCATATTATAATATTAATAGTTACTTCGAATATTATAGTACAATACCTACAATCACAAATCTATGTCCCGTAGAAAGCCCGTAGAGTATCTGGCGTCTTCACGAATAACGAACGACGAACAAATAATCCTGATGCGACATTTTGTGGTTGGCAATACCAAAAAAATATTTTATCTCTTTTTAAGATACCTAGTAGACAACAAAGAAAGGTTTATGAAGCATATTAATATAATAATTAATGCGAAAGTGTGTTTGTGAACAGATCAACGTGACGTGATTTTTTGCATGGTATAATTGAGGACCTACAGATTGACATAGGCTACTTTTTATCCCGTAAAAATTGAGGAGTTCCCGTGGGAATTAAAAAGCTTATACCACGCGGATGAAGTCCAGCTAGTATAGCAATAAATTTTTTTCTATTAAGCTGGTCAGCTGGTCAGCAGGTTGCATTTTTATGAATTTTTACCAGTTTAATCAAATATGAATACCCGTCTCTGTATACACATAAATAATTGATATTCATATTACATGATACGCAATAGAATTATGTTACGACTTGCTTCAGTACCAGCACAGTACCAGTTGGTGCATACTGCATACGACAGTATCACCAAAATTGATTTACGTAGTGCCATCGAGTAAACACTGCAATAGAGATAAGGCATTGACATACGAGTATGTCATAGACACATTGTCCTGTCTTTAGGTATACACATTATGTACACATGTAAATTCTTCGATCTATAAGACTCGTAAGTGTATTGATAAGATAACATACTGAAAATTTTGGCTCGAAATATTGAAAATCCGAATTGTAATTTTATACATATGAAGGCGTATTTTTATTTTTTGGTGCTTGTATTCGTACAAAGCATGATATTATCCACACGACAAACAACGTTATTAATATAAAAACAAACATACAAATTATTTACCTTAAATACGAATATAATTCAAACTTTTGTTAAATAAATAAACATACTTCTTAAATACATACCTACTCATACTTACAAGCCTTTTTTTCAATAGAATCAAATGAGCGGAATGCGCTTAGTTATACCTCTATGTGGTGCATAGATAATATCAACTTTGTCCAATATTATGAATTAACATTAGCTAAAGCTTACAGTTTTTAATAATATTAACCATAGAATACACCGATTTGTTGTTCATTCAAGTACGTAATTCCTTAATTTAGGTACGTAAATGCACGTCGGATTTTACGGTTATCTTGATCCAAACTCTCAGTGCCTAGAGGGTAAACGGAAATTCGTTGGATCATGCATTCCGGAATCCAATTTCAAATCTGAAATCTACTTTGAAATTGGTGTTCCCAACTATTTGTCGGTAATATTCGTATGTGTATTTAAACAAAACCTTTACTTTGGCAGGTGTCAGAAATAACCGCGCGGGATTTCGGGCTGATTGTGGCTTGCATATTTTCTGCGCTGTTTATCCGAATGTTGACGGCTTTCTTGGTTGCTCTGGTTAATGAGTTAACTTTTAAAGAGAGTATCTTCGTTGCTATCACATGGACACCTAAGGCCATAGTTGAGGTAAGTTTTTCGTACTACAGCCTGAAACACACAACGTGATGGTAACCGCGCTGAATGACGCCACCGTGACGAAGTTACGGCTGTATTGACTAGTATTAGTCTAGTTCGAAGTAGTCTGAACGTGCATGTAAGCGTATTACCATATTAATTTGGTAATTTAATTATTTTTTATACAATCACTAATCAACTTCCTCTGAGTGGATTGAGGTTTTTGGTTTCCGCCGGAAATCTTTAATTTTCCGGGATAAAAAGTTGGTAGCCTATGTGTTATTCCAGACTATAATCCATCTCTGTGCCAAATTTCATCCAGATCCGTTAAGCCGTTCTAGCGTGATTGAGTAACAAACACTATCCATCCATCCATCCAAATTTTCGCAATTTTAATATTAAGTAAGTATATATTAAAAAATACAAAAACTTTTCTAACATTAACTTTTTTTTTATTGTGCGCACTCTTGTTGAAGCCATCTCGACTTGTCTTAGTAATGAATATCACGAACCAGATCGATCGTGTACGCAGTGGATTCCATGGATAAATGTCGATTATTTTTTGTAATAAATTCACTAATTTCCTACTGCATCAAATTGTTAAAAATAGTTTCGCCTTACCACCTTTGAAGTCCAATTTCTCACAATAATGCCTCCTTAAGTACCAAATTTTTAGTCTAATAAGGGACGCTTAGGAACCCCAGAAGCTTTTAAAATTAGTTGGAAGTGACGTAGACAGGTTTAATTATTATTAATCTAAAGTTGAAAATTCGACTCTACTTCTGTCGAGCGTAAACTTGTAACTTATGACCAAAAATTCTCCGACTTGTGCTAGTGTTAAGATGGTAATTATTTTTTGCAAAGTAGTACACTCCATAGCAAGCATTTTCACAAAAAACTGCTCGGCAAAACCACACAACAAAAAGAAAAAAAGTTAACACACAGTAATCACACGATAAAACTAAAAAAACTATAACTCGAAAACTACCAAAAATCGCTGAACATACATGGAGTATTTTCCGATAGGTCTAGGTACGAAGAATCAAATTTTTTTCTTTGGGCGTCACTACTTGGACCACCCTGTTTAAATAGTTATATAGAATAGATATAGTTATAGATTCATTCATGGTCAATCCAATGACATTACACTGATCAATCTGGATCGTAATCATTGATGCGGCGGCTAATAGGTACATACCTAAATACAAAATGTATTATGCGGAAAAAAACAAAATAATTCATATTATCAAAATAAGTCATATCAAATGCAATATAGATAAGTCCTAGGAATTTTTTTTTACTGTGAAATTAATATATGGCCAATTTCCTATCAAAATATTGGTCAATTAAAGTACCGAGATCTAAATTGTGACCAAGTTCTTTGCTAGAATTTTGTTGGCTTGGCGATATTTTGAATCCACATTGTATAAAGGCGTAAAAATGTTGCCTTTATATATATTGGCCATATAATTTCACTTTATAGTGTTTTTCCTGGGAACTCACTCCTTTTTTCTAATTATTTAAATATCAATAAAATCAGCATTCAATAGATTCTGAATCTCCAATGTCCGTAAAGTTTTAAAGGTCCATATTATCTCTCTAAATAGTGCCGCTCTTATGATAAATCAACGACCAGGTATAGCTCTGAATACTCGTACTTTTATGAACAATAAAGAATCTTTTACATAGTGCCAGGATCATACAGGTGATTTATTTTACTACTTTATAATTACTTTACTGTACACAAAAACAGGAAATGGGTTTCAAGAAATAAACGTAGTCAAAACATACTAATTTATTAAGTTTTACTTTGTAAAAAATTATTATGCCTAAAAATATCAAATTAAAACTTTGAAATGTAGGTACATCTAAATTAAAAATACCATCCAAACCGCTGCAATCAGGCAATGTGTCCAGCAACGTAACGCTGGCTGTGTTACGTTGCTTTGTAACTGAACCTAAGTGTAGTTCAACTTGAGGACCTTTTTCGATTTTTTCCTTTATTCACACACTGAAACCCACTGTGGGTTACCCAATATGTTTGAATGATGAACTACCTAATTTTAACTTTCTACGTACACGGGAAGTGCTTCATAATTTTGATGAGTGAGCAGGTCCCGTTTTATGTAATTTTTGAACCTCTGTATTTCAAATACCATTTAACTTAGATATTTGAATCTTTTAGATTGTCATCATTGTCATATACGACTGTTCCAATTTTCGTTATGTTATCATCACGCGGACCAAATTTTTAAGGTGGGGTCAAAACAGTGTGAAGTTCACTGCGTGCGGAACTTGGCCTGGCGCACTGCCGTGTGCCCCGATTATGTTATTAATTCCACGTCATTTGATTGTAATTATTTTGTACTCCATATCTTCAGAAATAGACAAGTTTAGACCAGAGTGCATAATATCTTTACAATCATATCGTAAACAGTAATCGTAATGATTTTATCATAAATTCAAGGATTGGCAAATTTATCTACATATAAACAAATAATATTAGAAAGATTAATAAAAAAACTACTACTTATTATATTTACAAAACGTATTATTACATACTAGCTGATGCCCGCCACTTCGCCCGCGTGGATTGATAGTTTTGTTTTACGAAAAATACCAAAAAATCTTTGTTTTTGGTTGACAGTAGTCGACCGATAACTTTTCCACCGCCCGCGCGTCGCATTGAGTAATGCCATCTTAGAGTAGTTAATTTAATAGTATTTTTAAATTAACACTGTATAATTAGCAATATTATTAATAACTAACATTATTTACAACGAATTTTCCCCTATATTTTCAATATTGTAAATTTTATCCAAAATGACAAGTGTCATCTTGTATATTTTATTGAATCCTTCAATTTGTTTCATTAATACCTACTAATTATTAGTTTTAATTTCGTGAATTAAATTTTGTAACTGTAAAATACATACGTACTCTTATTCGATGTTCCTCATTACAATTGCGTTTAAATTTGTATGACATGGCGGGAAAGTTGCAGTGATGTATGTTTAACATAATTACTTCTGAACGCATTTAATACATTATTAATTAATTAACTTAACGATTGTAGCTGCCTGTTTCTATAAATCTCTCCATTTTACTATCGACATAAAATGTACACATTTTAACTACTTACCTACCGCCAAATAATTATGCCGAAAAGAAATCAACTTAGGAAGCCGTATTAGCACAGAATAGGTAATAGCACAGATTAAGTAATAGTACAGTGGTAGTATTAGTGGTATTAATCCAGTGATCACAAGTCTAAGAACTTCTACTTCTTTTCGTACTTGTACTTCTCCATTATTTAAGGTTGGCCATATAACTATCATCTCATCATATAATATTATATCCTTCGCCAAACGGAAAAGTGGTGCTAGATTGGCTATCCCGATCCACACCCGAATGTTTCTAAACCACGACTTTCTTCTTCTACCAACGCTCCTCTTTCACTCAATTTTGCCCATCGTGATTGTCTAAAGAAGACGATACCGATCATGTCTGAGAACATGTCCTAAATAACCTTTCTGCACTTGATGGTCAAAAATTAAAATAAGTCTCTCATTTTCATCGACATTTCTTAGTTTCTCGACCCAACTAATTCACAGCATTCTTCGGTAGCACCACATTTCGAAGGCCTCTAGTTATTTGTGTGTATTTTCTTTGACTGTCCAAATCTCACAACCGTACAAAACTATTGGCCAGATGTAACAATGGAGCATTCTCATCCGCAGGTTAATAGGTTTGTGTCGATCTCGCATAGCAAGTTTAAAAATTAACTGTTATTATTTTTGTTACTGTTTGAAACACGATGGTGATTAATCACGATTAATAACTTTGGCCCATTCTAAGTCATCAAGAGTCCGTTATTGCTACTTATGAAATATTTAAGTGACTTTTATCGTTAGAGCTTAATGCGCGCCCTTTTTGTTAAATGTGTCGATCTTAGAATATTTATTAATGGCTACGACCTACGTCGGTTTCGATACATACTTACAAAGCAATCACCGAGCATCCTCGGAGATGTCGAATCTACTCGTACGCTGCACGATTAGTCTTAGCAAATACTTGCTAAGTTGTTCTGCATGTGTAGTGTGTAGGTACACGTGTAGAAGCTAAGTAAATGTCTAACAACATGTCTGAGGAGATTACGTTTTTACTAGTCCTACTGCTGGGTGAGAGATCTTTATGGGGTCCATACAAAATCTCTGAAAATCAATTTACCAATTAGTGAAATCCTGCATAATATATATATCCTTATTTTGGAAATTTGCATTTCGGCACTCTGAATACTTTCAAGTATCAAATCAGAGATTCTTTTTCGCGCGAATTTTATTCGCAAGTGCGAACATAGCCTTAGACTCTACCACCAAGTTACCACTACACCACTTCGACTCTACCTCTAAGTTGTTGATCCTGTTTTCGGCGAATTTATTCATCAACAGTTTAACTGTAAATTTGTATTTAAATTTTGTGTATAAATTTAAAAACTGTGTAAATTTGCGCAATTTTCGATTCCTTATATCACGGATAGCAAAAATTTATTAAAACTAGAAAACTAAATATCAGACAAGTTCAAATAAGTGTAATAGTAACATCTGTTCCTTTAATAACACTGCAGATGTTTTGAACTTTTAAAGTAGAAGTAAAAGTTTGCAACTTAAAATAACTTAAGTACCTACCTTTAAGATTTATTAATAGATACCTACGTAGACAACGTTCTTATTTGTTGTTTACACTATGAACTCCATTTACCACATTGTATGTTTAAGAAAATTATTCTAAGAAATTACAGCATCATTTTTATTACGAATGATGCAAATTTTTGGTACTTACATAAAAAACGAGGGGATGACGTGCCCTAGTATTTGGTTAACCTAATGAGTAAAATCTTTGAAAATAATTTTATTTTTACTATATTTTGTTTTTATAACGGCAATTGAAATACACATTGTGTGAAAATTTCAGCTGTCTACTCATTACGGTTCATGAGATACAGCCCGCTGACAGACAGTCGGACAGCGGAAGCTTAGTAATAGAGTCCCGTTGGTACGCTTTGAATTAGAACCCAAAAAATATTATTAACCTACCGTCGCTACTTACTTGTGTTTTAATGTGGTAGTAGACTTATTAGTTAGCCATAAAATTCTTATCTCGGTAATATTGCGCATCCTTGGATCTTAAATAGGTTAAATACAAGAATGATAGTTACAGCAGTACTATTATGTATTCTGCGGTTACACTTATGGATATAATACCTTGGCAAACACAAATATAATGGAGCAAAAGAAAATATTACTGTTAGTCTAGTACTCTTACAGAGCTAAAAATGTTGACAGACGTTTCTTAAAAATATTTGTATTCGTTACTACAAGTGTATTGACTTTGATAATATTATGGTTTTATTAGAAAACTAGAAGATGCCCGCGTCATCGCCCGCGTAGATAAGGGTTTTTTATTCCCGCGAGAACTCCTTAATTTTCTGGGGTAAAAAGGATGCAACCTTTCCCCAGGATGCAACCTACCTCCGTACTAAATTTCATCAAAATCGATTTGAAAAGATGGATCGGAACATCCATCGGATGGATAGACAGACAGTCAGACGCAATTTCGTATTTAAGAATAATATTGGAAGTAATTAAAAAAAATGCAAATGAAAGCATTTAAAATTACTGAATAAATCGCGTAGCAGAGATACAAGAAATTGTGATCACATGATATGCTTACTTCAGATTCTACTGTCCTTATGAGATTGAACTGAAGTAAGCGTAGCTTCTTAAACTTTATGGATTATTTCTCTCTTTCACAGCCTTTACATTAAAATTCACTTTACTTAAAATTCACCGTAATTACATTTTCAGGCGGTGCTTGTAAGAGTAGCTGCTGATTCTTTGTGGACGGAAGGTTCTACAGCCCAAGATGAGTGGATAGCGAAGCAGCACTCGAACATCATCGTTATAGCTATAATACTAACAACTACGTTGGGCTCGGTACTGACCACATCATTGGGACCTATCCTGCTTTCTCGTGACACAAGGATATCACCAGAAGGTCAATTTTCTATTAAAATCTATACTAATATTATAAATGCGAAAGTTTGGATGGATGGGTGTTTGTTACTCAATCACGGAAGAACGGCCGAACGGATAATGGATGAAATTTGGCACAGACATAGATTATAGTCTGGGGTAGCACATAGGCTACTTTTTAGCCGGAAAAATAAAAGAGTTCCAAAAAACCTAAATCCACGCAGACGAAGTCACGGGCATCAGCTAGTGAGGAAATTAATGGCATATTTAAGCTGATATTTTAAAGGCCTGGACACAGCTGCGCGACAGAAGTGACGCGCGTCTAAAACGTGTTCAACGTAGATTGTAGAAGTTAACAAGAAACGTTTATACTATTGAGTACATTATGTACCTATCGGTGACATAACCCTTAAAAATCTTCCTATTTATAAAAAATATGAATAGATAGCGTATAATTAGCCATATTCTATCATTGTACTATTACCTATTCTGTGGTTCTACACAAGCTTGCCCTTGAGTTTGACTGCAAATTAAATATTTTATCTTACTTTTAACACTGTAAATTTAAAAAAAAATACCCCATTTGCTGGGGAAACTGCACGACGCGACGTGTCGTCCGTAATTTTGTCGCATAATATTTGTTGCCTTGGAATTTGAGGTTCCTAAAAATCTCCCTTCTTGCTCCCAAAGATCCAAGCTAGTGTCAGACTACATGGTCAATCTTCCTTATTTATTATTATTTAAATTAAATTATATGCACAAAAGTTCCTCTTTGGCGTGGATGTTTCGCGCAGACGTTTTGTGCTCTGTGGTCCCTGTCCGGTTCGGTCTAGTCGGTGTGTTTTCGCTCCTCAAAAGCTGAAAGTCGCGGGAAAATTTGGCCATTTAATAATAATAATATTTTTGTTATTGCAGAATTCAACCGACCTCAAGTACTTTCTCCGCCAGGATCCACCAACATCGGCAGAACAAACAATACACTTGACTCTCTACAATACATAGATGCGCAATAAAACATTAAAATTATACTCGTTTTTCATTTATACGGAACGCTAGAGTTTCATATTTTGCTTTTCTATAATAAAATGTTAGTTCAGAGGACCGTATTTTACGCTCTATTTACTTAAAAAGTGTTCTTTGAAAAATATTAGATATTGATAGGAGAGGATCCATAATATTTTATTCGTTCTTTACGGACAGGAATACGGGGAAACAAATATTTGCTTTTCCATATTTTTCCAGGAGTATTTAGAGTAGGTATACTCAACTATAAAACCTATGCGACGCCAGTATTTCCCAGAGGTCATATTGGTGGTTAGACTGAGTAGGCATAGGCATTTGATAGAGCACGTACAAGTCGGCATTGACCGAGTGACGCCCTCCAGAAGAATAGACGAACGATAAGAATGGCGGAAATGGGCTTGATGAGGAAGGCTGCAAACCCGTTGTGGTTGTACTCACTAGCGAAGGCCTATATCTCACAGATGAACTCCAGAGGCTGACGATGATGATGATCAATATTTTATTTACTGCCTGAGAGCTTGTGGGTTAGAGAAATAACTTAGGATCCAGGAGAATTCAAATGTTTTTATTCAAATAAACTTTTATAAGTGCTTTTGAATCGTCAAATGAATCTACCACTAGTTCGAACTGCCATTCCTACCGAGAAGAACTAGCAAGAAACTCGGCGGTTGAAGAAACAATAAAATCAACTATAAAGTATACATAATAATTAACCGCAGTCCCACGCTTAAGTAGCTGGAGCGAATGCAATCCACTACAGCCCATTAACGTCCCACTGCTGGGCACAGGCCTCCATTCTCAAAGGAGAGTGGGAATCAGAGGTTAGACCCACCACGCTGCTCCTGGCTGGTGGGCTTTAAGGACTATTTTGATGTTAGTGATAATAGTCCTTAAAGCCCACCAGCCCGCAACTCCGCCGTCGCCAACTTCCTAACTCCGGGCTAGTACTGAGAATTTCTAGTCAGAAAAACCCAATACTCAATTATGGCTCGACCCGGGACTCGAACCCGGTACCTCGTCGGCCGCAGTCGAACATGCCAACCACTAGACCAACGAGGCAGTTATTAGAATGCAATCCACGTTTTTTTTATTGGAACGAAGTTCCTTAAGGGACGATGCAGAGCGGTACCCTATAGCCGGCAAAAAACATCCGTAACGAAAATGAGTAAGATTTTTTTTACGAAGACAAAAGATCTTAAATATAAATATACCACATTCGAAATTAAACTTTAATGCTTTAGTCTTAAGTGCTTTATCTTATTATTATTTTTTCTATAACAAAAATGTATTTATGTATATATAATAATAATGGCTTGTAGTGGATAAAAAAATATATATAACAGGTTACAGGGTTAATTGTAATTTACCAACAACCTCCCACATATAACTTCTATACATGATACTGAACAACATTTGTTCAACGACTTTTCACATAACTCAATAAACTAACCAAAAAAAAATCTAAGTTTTTGTTGAAAAGTCTGTCAGTTTTTTAACTCTATGGTCAATTTATGTAATGCCTGTTCCACACCTGCGTGATGAAGTGTCGAGTACTAACCGCGCAATAATTAACGTCCGAAGTTATCGGTCCTCTGTCGTATTTACAAATGCTTTGGGCGTAAATTACTAACATTGGGCATTGATCGTCTGCAGGTCAATAATTTCTTCCTACACTAGCTTTTGTCGTGAACGCCAAAAAAACTTCTCGCGGCGACAGACGTAAGTGTCGGACAGTCATTAAGTACCTACCATACCGCGCATTTCCCGCGCTTTTTACGGAATGGCAAAATTACTACCTATCAATCCCTTAATAGTTTATTCACAAATTAATAAGCGATTGATAGGTAATATTTTTGGTAATAAATAAATTCTCTGAAGTGTCCGTTGTTCAAATCTAATTACAATGGTATTTATGTGTTATTTTGAATCCGATAATGTATGTTTAATGACTGTTGGTTCTTAGGCGAACTTTGTATGGGCGCTGGTCAATGTCCTTTAGAACAGAAAAATAAATATTTTTATTTTTGTAAGAATTTAATTTTTATTTTTGTAAGTTTTTTTTTATTTTTTTTAGGAAGTTTAAAAAGTTGTGAAACAACAGTTATTTACTTTGGTGCATAGAACTTGCCTGTAGAAGGTTGTTAATATTTTAAAATTAACCCTGTATATTCGTAAAAATAGAACTTGAAATTAATATTTTTGTAAAACTAGCTAATGCTAGCTAACCTCAAACCACGCGGAAAAAGTCGCGGGGACTTTTTCCGCGTGGTTTGAGGTTTTTGGTTCCCGCGGGAACTTTTTATTTTTCCGGGATAAAAAGTAGCCTGTGTTATTCCAGACTATAATCTATCTCTGTGCCAAATTTCAGCCAAATCCGTTCAACCGTTGGGGCCTGATTGAGTAACAAAATCCATCCATACCTACATACATCTATACATCCAAACTTTCGCATTTATAATATTAGTGTAGATGGAACTTCATTCCTATCTGGTGTCCCACGGCTCTACACGTTTTTTTATTTATAAATAAGTTTGCATTGTATAGTACCTACCTATCTATGCTTTTTTTACAAGTATTTAACATTTATATACTTGCAACATTACGTTCCTTATATAATATAATTATTACAAGACGACGAATTATAATATTACTAGCAGATGCCAGCGACTTCGTCCGCGTGAAATAAGTTTTTTAAATTACCACGGGAACTCCATAATTTTTCGGATGTATGGTGACACTTACATTTACTCTGCATTCAACTCGCGCGCGAACTGTACAAGAAAGAGACAAGAAAACGTAAAAACAATAAATATTTCATAAATTAATACTCAGAACATTGAACGGTTCACAATCTTTCGACAGTTCATAATCTAGCGGGATAGAAACCGTTAGATTATAATCTAACGGATTTTACTATCTTACGGTGACATATATATTAAAATGTACGAGTCTTAATTTATGTCGTGAGGGACAAATTTTCATGATCTTTTCAGTGAGAATCAAAGAAATTCGTTGTTACAAAACCTTTAACTAGAGATGGAAAATTACGCTCATCAATGCGCCACTATTATTCTTGCTCGGTGAGTAAACACTTATAATAATTATTCTTCTTTATGTGTAAGTATCCTAGTCTAAAACATCAGGTGACTTACTATAAGTAGAATGAAATACAATATTCCATACGATGACGGCGTAGCGGTAAACGCCGCGCCGTAGCATTTTGTGTTTAGTGTTTTTTTATGTCCTTTAAAAATTGTTGAAAAAGTTTTATGCAAAAAAAAAATTTCCATCAAAATTGCAATACATTGACTCACGAAATAGCGGTCATTATATTTTTCATCAGTGAGGTTCACAAGCGATTATCGAATGAGTTCATAATACAGTCTAGCACGAACTTTTATCACGAATTTTAGCTCGACAATCATAATTTTACTATCCTATTTATGTCTAACAATAAATTGGAGCATCAATAAAGATAAATACATATCTACCTACTTAATTTTATAAATCTTATCAAAATTATCGAAAAAATTGTGACGATAGTTTTTTAGTAGTAGGACACAAATTGATAAGAACATGCACACAATTAGAATTCCGCTTTTCTTGCTAAAATCATGGAAAAATTAATGGAATACATCCATACTAAAATTATACATCAAGAATACCTCAAAATATACTACAAAATAACAATATAATGCGCCAACGATACCAGAAGCTCGACTCAATACTTACCTACTGAGGGAAATTTTAACTTATTTATTAATTGATTTGCTATCTTTATAAAAAGGAGAAAATCTGTGAAAAAAATGGTTTTGGTCAAGCTATTGGGTTCAAAGTTCGAAGGCGAATAGAAAAATAATCCTATAATAATAAAGTGAAACTTCTTTAGAATCGTTGTTTTTTGAAAATTCGATGAAACCAAAAACGAAACGAAAAAGCGACATCAGAAAGAGACAAACATAGTCATAATAGGATTAAGCCGGCGAGAGAATGAGATAGAATACAAGTTACATTTATCTCATTATCTCGTAGGCTACTTTTCTGAAGTTTCACTTCCGGGTGTGAATTGCACACACACACACTTTTTATATATTTATTTATTCACGCACATTTTCTAGTCCTTTTGAATCTAAGAAAATGTTTGAACAAACTTTTGGGGCGAGTCAGTTAGGTAAACAAACGTAAGATGGGTAATAGTATCCTAGTTACGGAGTCATATTGCCGATGTAAGTACTTCGTAATTGAAATGCATGGCAAAAAAATGTAGCACACAGTTATGCAGTAGGTGAGCAAACCCAATGTTTTCTTGAAGACAAAAAACCTTAGCGCCAAACGACAATTATAGTATTTATTGATTCGGCTCGTGACGTGTCTGCTTCGCAGTGCGACATACTTTACCATGCGCACGCGCCGTTTGTGGCCATTTCAATGATTTTTCTCATTTCCTGTGGTCAAATTTGCTTATAATTTCACTTATAAAATAATAAAATTGAATATTTAATTCAGTGGTTTATAAGCTATTGGAACTAACTGTTTATGGATATGCAAGACAGTGAGTATAATTTTAATTTTTAGAAACAAAATTTACAAAAATTGTTTTGGTATCATTTTTTATTAGATTGTGTAAAATAATAACAATTAATTTTTATTTTCATCATTCGAATTAAGTATAAATGTAAAACGGCCTATTATGGGTTCATTTTTGATCGGGAAACGCCTGCTGCATTTGTCCAATGCACCTTTCGTGTTTAAGTGAGAGAACTCTTCATTTTTCGTCAATAGGCTTACGAGTATATTGGCAATGTAATTCAGTTTCGGCTTATATATATTTTTATTGTTCTTAAACTATAGTAAGTACCTATAGGTAGGTATATAATAAGTAATCAATTGTTATGTGAGGTATGGTGCTAGTTGAAAATTAGTTTCTTTTCTCAAAATTATACCTACCTAATATCAATCTAAATAAACTAATTAAATTAACAACAATTATACGTGAACGTTGCTTCAAAGTTTCCTTTGAAGTGAAATAGTTAATTTGTGATAAATCTTACTAAAATAATCATTAATATTGACTCTTGCATTAAAGACCTTGCTTGCAATATAAACTTACTTTTTTTAAATATTATAAATGCCAAAGGCAATCTATCGTATGTTTGTAACTTTCACGTTTGAACTGCTGACATAATATGGAAGAATTTTAGCACAGAGGTAGTTTGCATTCTGGAACATCGAATAGTAGGTACCACTGGATTTATAAAACTTAAAAGGTAGAAATCTGCTAATTGGAGGTATGATCAGACCGGCGACACGGCCTTGCATTTTTGCCAAAGTTGCATAGTCAGATGTTTCAAGTTTCTACTTATTTATACCGTAATCTAGTTTCTTACACATGCTTAAGTATACCTTAGTTAATGAAAAATTGATATAAAGGCCGAAACCACACTGACAATACGAGTACATGACAGAAACCGCCATTTCGCCATTTTTTTCTTCTGATAACGTCTGTTTTTTGTCTTGTCTTCCCGAATAAAGATTTCTTTCTTTCTTTCTTAAACATGTTTTCGCAAGATAAAGGCCTATTTTATATAATCCTTGATATCTAATTGACGAATAAGTAATTTGCTAAAGAATTCTTACACAATGTATATGTCAAAACATCAAATTTATTCGTCAGCTAAGCCTTAGTCGGTCATTAATAATTAATAGTCTCTTAGTCTTGTAAAACGATTTTGATGGGACAAGGAAAGTAGGTACTTCACGAGGAGTGGTCTGAACTAAATAATATAAATCCTTGAATCTTCGTAATGCACTAAAACATCTATTTAGCAAAACTTTCGGTATCGATTAACTGCTAGTAGAGTTTTACAATCTGGATCGTAGACTCCAAAACAAATGAAATTATTAATATTTATATTATGGATCAGCATACAGGAAATACACTGTATTTTTTAAAAGTTCAGTAACTCTTATACTATATGAGCCAATTCAATATTATTGGTTTTGAGAGATTAATAATATAATATAACAGCTGTTAATATTTTCTATTTTTTTATTCAAGGCTATTTATTATTGCATTATTTTAATTCATTATAGTTACCATGACCTATAGTTTCTCACGTACCCCATCCATTGTCTATGTTATATACATGTCTATGTGATATAACATGGCTATAACTGATAAGTAAAAAAATACAATACCCATTCATTCCGATACCCTGAACTCTATGTTAATGCATGATTTGAATGCAAGAAAACAAAAAGAAAAGTATTGTTTCATGTTTCGTACTAGGATCATTTTGGATGTCAGTCGTATCCAAGATTTGAGACCCTAAACGATTCATTCACGACGCGGACTGTGCCGCTGGTTTTTTAGTGGGTATTTTGCTGTGAGTCCCACATAACCGCTTAGTGCGGAATGCGTAAAAGCATTTTTCCAGCGATAAAAAAAGACCATTTTGGACATTGAAATAGAAGTACTAAAATAGGCATGATGACTGATTTTGAAAAATGGTCAGATTATGTTCGGAAGTATCTACTATTTCGAAAAAATTTAAAATTCACGCCAAAACGTTCGGCGGTGTCATGGCGTCGTTTGTGACGTCACTATTATTTTTACCAATGTACTCTGTGCAGTGGGCAGTAAACAATAGTGTGATTGTCAAAGTTCGAAAATAATTGTGACGTCATTGTCGCTTCATTGGTGTTTTAACCAATATGGCGGATTGCTGTATTTTATAGTTTTATTTTATCAAAATAAATAGCAATCTTACTCGAAATTGGAAAAAAAATACGTTTTTTATAATCCATGAATCCAATTTTATTAGATAATTTTATAATTTCATTGATTCTTTGTTACTGTCATCATGCCTATTATACATCAATGATTTTGGACCATACTTTTTTCAACCTATAAACGTCACCTGCTGCTGGCATACTATCTATTTACTACATAAGCACAACAGTAGCAGAAGGGCCGCCATTGAAAACAATAAAATAAGACACAAGATAATAATACTTAATCTTGTGTTTTCTTGCTTTGGACTCCTTACTCAACCTTAGTTCGAAACAATGATTATAGGTTGTAACCATTTTTATTTCATTCTAAACATAGATCGTTTATTAATAGTCCCAGCCTATATGTAATGCATCCATCGTGTAAGTAAATGGTCGCATACTAATTATTATTATTCATCATTAGGACGCTACTGCTTTGATTACTACAATTGCTGTAATTTTGTATACGGTGTCAATTTTCATCGACTGAAATTAAATTGATTCCATTTTATATTGCTTGATGGTGAAGTGTTTTTATTATTTGACTAATAACAAAAAAAAAGCAAGTGCATAAGTTATTTTCTTTATTACACAACAAGTTATATTATAGCCTGGGATGGGCTTGACTACATGTAAGATCATATTCTCATAATAACTCGATTCATAGTCTTACTATATATATTATTTATTACTATCGTAATCAAATTTCTTTGACTAATGAATATAGGTTAAATATAACAGCTGTCTTACATATTATATAGTAAATATCTGACGAACCCTGCATGCCTAAAAATTATCCATAATTTCAAAGGTGTGTAAAATCTGCCAATTTTCCACTCGTCCGGCGTGGGGGACTATGGCTTAAACCCTTTTCATTCTGAGAGGAGACCAGCAGCGGAGACCAGACTCGCGGTCAGCAGTGGACCGGTGATGGGTTGATTATGATGATGTTGACAACCACTAATCAGTTTCTACACGGAATCGTACAAGAACACATTCCCTTGGCGTCTTTGCCAGTAGAGTGGTTAGAGTAGATACTTGGCACGGCCAGAGCCTCCCACTGTCCCACAGTTATAAATATTTGTCTTCTCTGTACTCACTAGAACAGACGTACAGACAAGTTAGAAATAATAAATTCCCAAATTGCCCCTACCAGAAATAAAACCCGGAACCTGCTTATAGGTAAACCATTGCGTAAGGAATGTCGCCGTAAATTCGTATAATCGCTTTATATATTATCTAGTATCAAAGTATATTATCGGAGCTCCAAGGTTCCAAGATCGCAGTCAAGGGCTAACTTGCAGTGGATTTTTAAAAAAAAGTTCAAGAATGGCGGCTACGCACCAAAATGCGCAATAGACGATCTTTCACTAGGTAGACGAATGATCTCAAGCGAGTAGCTGCAAATCGCTGGAATCCCAGTATCCTATAGAGATCCATGCAGGACACCTTCATTCAGCAGTGGGCGTCTATAGGTTGTGGCAACGACGACGACATCTTTTACATTTACCTCTGCCAACCTCGAAAACAAAAGTTTCTCTACAACAGACGTGAAGTACTCAAATCTTCTCTTCGATCGCCCGAGCCTCCCCCAATGGGGGATGGATAGAAGTCTCAGATGCAAAATATTTGCCGCTTCAGCTGCTAAAGCTGCACTCGCTCAGCAGACTGTAAGATACTGGCTAATATTATACATGCGAAAGTTTGGATGGATGGATGGATGGATGTTTTTTACTTAATCACGTCATAACGGCTAAACGGATCTGGATGAAATTTGGCACAGAAATAGATGGTAGTCTAGAATAATGGATAGGCTACTTCTTATCTTAAAAAGTCCCCGCGGGAAACTAAATTCTCAATCAGCTAGTCTATATTAATATCCACGCGGGCGAAGTCGCGGGCATCAGCTAGTCTATACTTTTATACAGTTTATATTATCATAAATGCAAAAGTTTGGATGGATCAATCACGCCATAACGGCTAAACGGATCTGTATGAAATTTGACAAAGAGATAGATTGTAGTCTGAAATAATGCATAGGCTATTTCTTATACCGGAAAATTAAAGAGTAAAGACGAAGTCGCGAGCGTCAGCTAGTTTATCATACAGACAAGTATAGTTCTGTGCTGTGATGGGTTTTTATGCAATCGTCACTTACATCAACCACTTAACCCACTTTATTGTGCATCGTTTTATAAAGTGCATACCAACTATAATAATTATAATTACAGTGCCAATCATTAATAAGGTCAGTATCATAGTAAATATACCTACAAATTGATACCCATCAAAGGCAAAATTTTAACGCAAAATTTATATAATGTATACAAATAATTAATTTATTATTGGCATGGTAAAATCCATATTAATATTATAAATGCGAAAGTGTGTCTGTCTGTCTGCTACGCTTTCACGGCCCATTTGTTCAACCGATTTTGATGAAATTTGGTTTAGGGATAGTTTATATCTCGGAAAAATTAAGAGTTCCCGCGGGACTCAAAAAACCTTAATTCACGCGGATGAAGTCGCAGGCATCATCTAGTATTTAATAAATATTTCCATGTCTATCAAGCTCGATTCAAATCTTAAATGTTAGCTAAATAAACCCGTTTAAAGATGCTTGCAGCTGCTCTCTCTGGGAACTAGCGAAAAATTATCCTTCATTAAAGTCAATGACGTCCTCTGATACCATTTAGTTTGCACAAAGCACACCATAGCAGCCAAATTAAACGTAAGCGTCTTTATAGTCTCTGGAGTACGAGTGAATCAAATTGCTTCTGCTTATTTATAGAATAGTCATAATGTAAATTTTCTGTAATTTCCTGCAAAATGGCCTGGACTTAGCACTAGATCTGCTGTGGCTAAAATAATATCGCTCGATAAGTAAATTGCAGACGCAACTACAAGCAAGACAAGCAAGACTAGAAGAAAGAGAAATACAGAGTGTTGTAGAAGCCGGAAAAATACCTACTACTTACATATAAGACATATTATGTCACTAGCTGATGCCGGCGACTTTGTCCACGTGGAATATGTTTTTTTAGATTCCCGCGGAAACTCCTCAATTTTGCAGGATAAAAAGTAGCCTATGTCACTCAGGTCCTCAACTATACCCATGCCAAAAATCACGCCGATCCGTTGCTCCTTTTTCATAGGACTTGACTAAGCATCGCGAGCATAATACTCGCTCTATTAAAAAATCTAATTTAATCTTTACTTTAAAAATAATAATAATAAACGCCTTGAAACTCTATATCTGCGTATAGCATTCTATTAATGCAAAATCAATGCCAATGCACATTAAATAGATATATAATAAGGATACTTAAAACAAACCGCTCGGTGTTGCGTCATGACCGTGACTGGTAGTCTCTGAATTGCGGGCAATTAAAGCGCGCATCTAGAGATACGCTCAATTTTATTTACAGTGCCTTTCTATTATACCCAGTCTGATTTATTTCAGATAAACAGACTGTGACAGCTATCGATAAAGGCGTCTATCTCGTACACCGGGAGGAAGCGAAAACGTGAGTAAGTACATCACTTAATCAAACAACTCAAATTAGATTCCTGCTCCTCATATCTTTATAAGAACCATAATTACTAAAGTTTGCCTTTTAATAATATATCAAACTCTCATGAACGAAGACGACAGTTTATTAACCAAATTCGCGTTTGAAGGAGACAGGGACGATAAAATGAACGATAGTTTGTGAGATTTTTTGTGATCTATGAAGTCGGAATTATAATTCATTATTTGCAAACTATTTTCCAAATAAAAATTACAGATCAATACAATCTACGCCCACACTCAGCCTCGACAAACTTACAAAAGAAGATGATACCGTCAAGAAGAAATCGTGGTACATTACGCGCGTCCCGACTGTTGCACACTACGTTACATTAGTTTTACTAGGTGAGTAAAAAAATGGGTTATTATTTCATCATTATCACATATGCCTTCCATTATTAGTATTTAATCGTTGCGTCTGTACCCGTAAAGTCCTGGAGTAAATACCACGTACAAGAAAGCAAAGTGTGCAAAGCCCTTCAGCACGTTCAGAGGCCAGAGGCCCAAATCGTATTCATTTGAGAGCTTAAACCGTATTACTGGAGGTCAAACATGCTTTTCGGCGTGCAGCAATCTATGAACTCCTTAAATAGTTCGAATTATACGATTACGATGTTCTTTCACAATTGGGAGAATATGATCTTTGATCTTTGCTAATCCATCTGACGTTGGACCGCAAGATTCAATGATGATGTCGAACAGCGAATATCGACTTTTGGTTCTTCAAATAGAAGTGATCCGAACCGCCAGGGTGTGGAACACCCTCCCAGAGCACGTGTTTCCTGCCACATATAACTTAGGTACCTTCAAGGCAAGAGTGAATAGGCATCTTCTAGGCAAGCGTTCCAACCTAGACCCATCATTGCTTTGCACTAAGCATGACTGTCGTCAAGCGCAAGCCTATCTCACAATAAAAAAATAAAAAAAAGTAGCCAGTAGGATAAGGCTTTCGGTCTTATACTTACTTTAAAGTTATTATGGCCCACTATTACGATGCCTCAACATTACATCAACAACTAGAACTATTTATTATGTGTGTTGTCTAAGATCACCTTTTAAACAGCTTAAAAATTCGAAGCAAATCAGCCGCCTTAAATAAATTTCTATTTTAAAAAGTTCGCTGCAGATACGAATTAATATTATTCGACCCTATATTTTAATATCTGAATTAATGAGTATCCTAAAACAACCTTTGACTATAGATGTATATTTGGTTTTAGATGCTTTTATAAATCTGCATAGAAATAAGAGTACGTTCTCGACATTACGTCATATACGCTACGCTAGTTAATTTTACAGCATTGCCGATACAAAACGACTACCAAATACTTAGTACGTCTATTTTGTACCGTAGGTATAGTTATTTATGTCCAATACTGAATAATGTATGGTGTTTAAATTGTAACAAGAACTTTTTTTTTTCAAGGTTTCTTTTTACTTCTGTGGCTTAAAGTTTTAGCCACGTCACAGAACAATATAATAAAAGATCATCTTACTAGAGAGTAAGATGATCTTATAATAGATTATTCTGTTTTCTTGTTCGACCTATTTACCTACGGTCTGTTCGATTAACCGAGTTCTATTTTGACGAATTTCGGTACCTAAGTACAGGGATAACTTTCATCACGGAGACGGAAATAGGTTAATTATAATTCGGGAAAATCAAATAGTCCACTTGGGATTGTTAAAGGCGACCTAGGACCATCAAATAGGTATCATATAATGTCAACATGTCAAATATATTATAGTCTCATTTTACATCACTTTTTTATTAGAATTGGAAATTTTGGAATTGGAATTGAAAAATTGGAAATTGAAACAGAAAATGAATGCAGGACAGGATGTAGAGCCCAAGTAGAGCTGAAATTCAAAGCAAATGCAGTTCTTTATAGAGGGTTTAAATCCAAGTCGCATTCGAGGGGTGTTTCTGAACATACCAACTCCAAAAATAAATTTAAATACGACAATTCATGCATCTATTTAGTAGGATTATTCCTCGACTAGCATCTGACACAAAATACACGTGTAAGTGTCGCCGGATCGTGTGACGTGTCACAAATGTGTTTCTGCTCTCTTGCGCGACGAACTGTAAATACTAGAGATAAATTATGTCTGAACTGAAATTTCACATGTTGACTATGTCGATTTTAACCCCCTACATTAACAAAGAAAGGTTACTGACAAGTTTAACGTTTATGTCCTGTACCTATCTGTTTGTGGCATCGTAGCTCTCAAACTAATGAACCAATTTTAAATTTTACTTACATAAGTATGTTTTGAAAGGGAACTTAATCGAGAGTATTCTTACCTTAGCTTAAGAGTCAAGAAAATATGTTCTTTGTTCAGTCGGTTGAAGCTAACTAGGTTTTAGAGTTCCTTTTCGATGTGTTGGGCGTTTTTAATTCTTAATTTATATTATTCGCTTAGATTTTCGAAAATTAGTACCAACATTTGTTTATTGGTGTAATTTGATGTACGTATGAACGAGTGTAGGCCTTCATACCGTTCACTCTGTGCATCTGTGAAGCGCATGTATGAGCCGCTGCTATATCGTCGCACTTTGTGTAAGCCTATAAAGATTAGGTACTGCAGCTAACGTTAACTCAACTTTATTTCAGGGTCACTGACATGGGGAATCTTGTGGTGCGCATGGGGCGACAACTGGGCGTTGGACGGCCAATGGACCCGATTAACAATAGTGGCTGTGATCGCCTGGGTCAGTGGGCTTATCCTCCAAGAACTGACCACACTTCCAGCGCTTCTCGCCGCTTTGCTCACGGGCATTCTCGCCCGCCACCTCGGCTTCATCGACATGCGCCATTATCCGCACATTGACGCATTTTTAAGGTAATCCGCATTATTGCGTTTCTAAAGCGACGCGGTCTGCATCAAGCTCATTTCGATTAATCCGACTATTGACATCTTATCTGCTATATTGTAATTTTTTTGTCGCGTGATCGATGTATAATCTTAATTGCTCTACTCCAGACGTCCTTCACTCAGTCTCACTCGTCCCCGCTACCTAAAATAACCTAAAATAAACTTCTTTATCTTTGCTCGGTTTACATTTTCACGACCTCTTCACAAGTTGTGTGATAAAATGTATACATTATTTTACTAGGAGTTGGGTCGTACTAGGCAAAATTAAATACTAAGTGGAACAGCGACTGTGACTTCAAGTGACAAATATCTGTGACAAAATACTAGGTTGAGCCAAGGACTCGATGCTCAGAAATACTAGCCTTCTGTCCCTATCTCTCGAGTGACTGTAATCATATGTGGAAAATAAATAAAACTATTTTGAAATAATAAGTGCATTGCTTACTTTGATAGTACAAAAAAAATTATATTAATGACGTCATCTGTGATGTTTATGATAAACTACGACGAAACTTGTCCTACCTGCATACTATTCACAGCTCTAATACAATTGGATAAGGATGATATTCTATTAAAAGTACAATGATTCCAAATTTATAACAACGTCTGTGATGTTTCTGTTGAACTACGACGAAACCTGTCTCATCTGCATACTGTTTACAGCTCTATTACAATTAGATAAGTATGATATTTATTTGTTAAAGCAGATCGATTGAAAAATACTAGGTGTTGTAAAATCACAGGTGCTTCCTTTTCTGGAACCTGGAGCAGGAGCAGCGGAGCAGTTTACGTAAATGCGTACTCAGACAGTGACAGGCTGTGACATTTTATTACTACCTAGTATTTGTAGCCATGACAATAAATACGCCTCACCTCTAATTCATTTATTTTTGCCACTTTTTTTTTTATCCACTACAAGTTAGCCCTTGACTGTGATCTCGCCTAGTGTTGAATTATGAAAAAATTTCGAATAAAATCACGTTCGGTATAAAGTTGTGGTTATTACTTTAATATGAATAAAAAACCCTTTATGCGTTTGTCCTTAGCTAGAAGTACCAACTGAGCAATTTCCTCAACGTTTTATTAGCATGTACGATTTCAATCTTTTATTATTTAGTTGAGTATAAATATAGGATTAATCACAGATGACAGTAAAACTCCTATTTAGCGTGAGAATTTTGGAACACCAGCTTTATTCCTTGTTTGCATCATTCCTATATGAAGAAAAATATCATATTATATCTGTGCAAAATTTCGGCTTTGTAAGTCCAAGGGTTTGTACTGGACGATAATGAGTAGGTACCTATGTCAGCTATAATTAACTTATATACAACTAGAGGATTCCCGCGACTTTCTCTGGGTGGATTAAGAATTTTGATTCCTGCGGGAACTCCTTAATTTTCCGGATTAAAAAGTAGCCTTCTTCTAAGATATAAACTATCCCTGTACCAAATTTCATCAAAATCGGTTGAACGGATAGGCCGTGAAAGCGTAGCAGACAGACAGATAGACAGACAGAAACACTTCCGCATTTATAATATTAGGCAGTATGGATTGTATAAATAATTTTTCATTTATAATTTACCAGGAAAATATACCCAGTAATAATCCTGGGGAAAGGATCGTTGTCTTGGGACGTCAACTACATGAGAGAAAACTGGCGTCAGGTGCTTGCTTTAGGAGCTCTTCCATGGACTACAGAAGTAGTACTTGTTGCAGTATGTACACATTACCTTCTAGATTTCCCTTGGCTTTGGGGTGAGTGCAATTCACTAACTGTAAGCCTACTAAATTAATATTTACCATGTTATTAATAAAAAATACGATATTTCAAGCAAAGTAGTGCGAATATTTATATTTTTTTATTCGTTTACTTCTTTTGACATAATATTTTAACTATGTCACAAAACTGGAAAGCAACTGTTATTTATTGCGGGAATATAAACGATTCCTACCGGATTTAAGATTTACAGACCACGTGAACGAAATTTCTAGTTGAGAATATTTAGGCACTAAACACGATTTAGGTTGAACACACACAACGGACTCGTAAAAAACGCACGTAAACGCCTACAATTTATTACAAGTTAACATTGGAGAAACACTGACCTCAAACTAACAATTTTCACAAATTAAGAGTATGATTTTCAAGAAAAGTAATTAGCACCCATTACGCTACTTTACTACATTAGGAAACTGTGTTAGTGTTACAAATCTATTGAATTCAAATAATTTAATTATTTAGCCTTGGATGTTAACAATAAGTCGGAAAGTCACTTCTAGTTCTTACTTGTTGTTCGCATAGTACATAATATAGTTCCTTCTGTAATACTGTATACATTAACATACAGCTTTGGCGTCGCGTTTGGCAAGTTTCGTCGGACCCGGCTGTTTTTCCACTAGTGTGTTTCAGTCTTTCAAAGTTTTTGTTTCAAAAGGGGACTTAGAGGTTTTTATTGCTCGTAATATTTGTTCTGCTCCAAGTGTCGCCAGCCAATATAATACGTTATACTAGAGTATATCGCTAAAGTGCCTCTCGACATTTGCCCCGTACGCCATAAGGGATATTTAACGAGGATAAAGTACCTACTACAAACATATGAAAACAGTACGTTTCCTCGTGAATAGCGCTTAGTTCGTGTTACGCTTTCACATATGAGTTTTAATATACCATTGAGGAAATCCTGCCGTATGCACAGGGTTATTTATTCCATGTTTTATATTTATTTATTGACTGCCTCTTTGGTCTGGCGGTTAGCATAGTCGACTGCGTATCACGAGGTCCTGGGCTCGATTCCCGGTCGGGCATAAAAACTGTTAGGTATTGGGTTTTTCAATTATGAAATTCTCAGTGCCACCCCGGAGTTGGAAGTTGGCGGTATTTCACCCCCGTGCCTCGGAGAGCACGTAAAGCCGTCGGTCCCGGTTATTATCACTAACACGATAATAGTCGTTAAAGCCCGCCAACCCGCATTGGAGCAGCGTGGTGGGTCTAAGCTCTAATTCCCTCTCTCATATGACAGTGGAGGCCTGTGCCCAGCAGTGGGACGTTAATAGGCTGTAGTTGTGGTGGTGGTGGTGGTGATATTTATTTATTTCTTGTTTATTTAAATACCTTAAGTTTACCAGCTATCATACTTAATTAAATTATCTTTAGTTTACGGATGCATGACATAATATTTGAAAATTGTAAATTTCAATATTTTCATGCCGAATCAGTATTCAAGCAAATAAACTATAATATACATAATATAAATCTTTTTTAGGGTTCCGCATCTCAAGAGGAAAAAAACTCGCACTTGAACGGCTTAATAAAGTAAATAAAATATTTTAATTTATCTTTAACCCAAAATACTAAATTTAAAACTTCAAATATTTATAGAAAACGCGTAAATTGTTTCTCAGAATAAGAAATTCACGAAAGTTTTTATCGGTATTTCGTGTCCAATGCTCTAACAGCTCTACACAGTAGGTACGAGTACACTGCGGATTGTATTTCACTAGATAATAAAATAAAATATTTGTCACGATACACAACACAATGGGGTGCAATATATATACCGAGGCAGAGCCAATTCAATAAATCCTCCTATAGAACAGCTATTTCAAAAGATCTGAATGCATTTTCAATACATGACGTGCCGCAGAGGTGGCGCGCCAATGATACCCAAACCACTGTATAGCTTTGTCACTGTACAGTGGTTTGGACACCGCTCCAAACAAACTTTTAGCACAGAATACAATATATATAATAGTTGCTTTTAGCCTTAAATAGCCTCGTGGACTCCACCTTCTTCTATATTATCGTAACATATACGCCGATGCCCGCGATTTCGACCGCGTGGTTTTAGTTTATGGATTCCCGCTGGAATTCCTTAATTTTCCGGTATACAAAGTAAAGTATGTCCTTCCCCGGGATACAACCTATCTCTATACCAAATTTCATCAAAACATGCACATGGCAGGTGTATTTTTCACTTATCACAAACACTGCAAGTGACCCCTGCAGAATTGGAACTGCGTGAGTAGGGGTATAGTATACACTACCTCGTCGAATACCGTTCGAAGAAAACGTAATCCAGATAATATAATATGATACATGGAATGCAGCTGAATCCTACCTCTGTTGTTTTTATTATTGGAAATTTCGTTATTCTTGTGAGGGTGCAGGTGTTGGTTATTCGCTGCTAGAGCAGCCACGTGCCTCACATTGCTGTTCTGGCAGCTCTTGCCCCTTCTTAGGTCTTGCGTGTCACCTCTTTGTATTATATCACCCTAATAGCTCACAAACCTTATTTGAAGAAATCTTTCAATTTATATTCAATAATTCTGTTCACGTTCAAATTTTTCTCTGTAAAAATTAAATGTAAATTTGAGCTCTACGGAAGAATTTATTTTCTCGGTTTCTTAGTAATGAAGTCAGACGTAATTTTAGTTTCCTTCGTATAATTTCGTATCGTTAATTTAGAAAATTATATCTACAAACTTTGTTCGCTATCAGATACATTCCAGGCACATTTAAATCCCGTAGCCGAGTATTATGTTTGCATTCATAAGTTACGTGGATATTTCAACAAACTTAAATACGGTATTTAAAAGCATCCATTTGGAAAAGCTTGAATTCAAAAGAAACCGTGCATAGAATACACACATGGATAAGTTTGTATCCAACGAGGCAGTACACAAATATAAATTTTCTATCATCAACGTCTATACGTCTATTTAAAGAGTATTTTATTAGATTGGTGCAAACAAAGGTGATTTTTATTTTTAAAAGCTTATTCCGAGACTCTCATAGCGTGGATTAAGTGCACCTATCCCAATGGATAACCGCTTCGCTCTCCGCTTCGTTGTTGGGCGGACCAAACGTATTGTTGATCGATGACGCGATAATTTTATCGAGTCTCCTGTCAGGAATCCTTTTGGTCTGTTCGGTACATCTCAAGCTTTCTAGGTTCAAGTGTTACCGCTGGCCGTTGATAAGCCTGTGAGTGAACGAGTGAGAGAGTCAAGACTTACAATTTTATTGTATCAGATAAGTACTGTCTCGTTGGTCTATAGTGGTTCGCATGTTCGAATGCGGCCCATAATTACTCGTAAGTGTTGGGTTTTTCTAATTAGAAACTCCCACCCGCTCGTGCTACTATAGCCCGGAGTTAGGAAGTTGGCGGTGTTTCACCCTCGTGCCTCGGTTCTAGTTTTTATCACTATCATGATAATAGTCGTTCAAGTCCGCCAACCCGCATTGAAGCAGCGTGGTGGGTCTAAGCTCTTATTCCCTCTCTCCTATGAGAGTGGAGGCCAGTGCCCAGCAGTGGGACGTTAATGGGCTGTAGTGGAGAAAGTACTAACAGACAGTTTTTTCAGGTTTTCTATTGGGTTCTGTTTACGCATCCGTGTCATGCCCCGTGGTGATGCCGTCGGTGATAAAGCACGGAAAGAACGCCAGCGGGACAGTGAATTGGACACAGCTGATATGCACGGCCGGGGGGATAGACACCGGCCTCAGCGTCGGCATTTTTGGCATTATCTTCACATTCATGTTTTATGAAACCCATGACAATTATCGTTATATCAAAGTAAGTCCAACAAAAGACACTCACACAACCTCTCGTTCTGTTCCGGGGAGATTTAAACAAGACATAAACATGAATACTAGTGGTTCGCCCCGAACTAAGACCTCGCGGCGCCATCTATTGACATAAATGTGAAGTTCTGTTAAAAATACTGAAGCTCATTAAAAATTAAATAATTCCGTTTCCTTACAATATTTATCTAATTTTAGTATTTGTTGTTCAAGTACAGGATATAATTGAAATAATTGATCAAGTTTCAGGCTCATCCTTTCAGAAAATTTAGAGTTCTGAGGTCATCTTTGGACGTTAGAAAATCTCCACTTTGAAAGCCCCCCATTTCGTCAATTTTGGGGGAAAAATTAAAAAAAAAATATTTTTGGACTCTATTCCTAATTATCTTTAAAATGATATACCGCAACCCTATGCAACTTTATAAAAAATATTTTACTTCGCATTCGCTTCTATGAGAGCCCCCCTGAAATAAAGATTTTTATTATTTTTTAAGCCATATTCGGCGGGAGGCCATTGGTTTACATATTATATTTAAAGCTGAAGTAATTGCGTTCAGTAATTCAGAAGTTATAATGCTCTGACAGACGGACGGACGGACGGACGGACGGACGGACGGACGGACGGACAAGTGCCAATTCACCCAAGTAGACTCAGAGACCTTCGCTTCGCTCGGTCAATTATTTATTTGTAGTTGTGGCCAATAATTAATTAAGTAATCTCCAGGTAATACTGGTAATTGTTAAACTTGACGATAATATTAAAAAATACAAATATACTAAGCACAAAATTAAAATGTATTTACAAAATTTCTGTATTTGTGATAGGTACTTACCTCACCATTTTTTCCTCATTTATGATATGTCAATTAGGTTGAAAGAGCTTAAAATATAATATGTGGCTTTTGTTAAAAAGTTATTTTGTATCGATCCACGCTATAAATAAAAGAAAAGTATATTAACATTTCTTATTTTCCAATTTTCCACTAGGTTTTGATAGTAAAAAGATACGATAACGTAAAGATACTAATAGCAAAATCGCACCATCTGTGCTTTGCACTGCTCCTACAAAATGTAAATAAGAATTACTATTTGCAGTAATTAGAAAAATCTGATGAAAGCATTCGTTGGTGCCAAAATACGTATTCACATGACCTTCGTAGGTCTTATACTTAGTAGGTAAATAAATTGAATTTTAATCAACTTCTGACTAAACAAAAACATAGATATGATTGTCCAATACTGAAAATTATAAACCGGATTTATTTAGTCATTCATTTATTTATAGCTATCCATGTCTTACATACTAATACAATATTCTTAATTTAATTAGGTAGCATTATTTATTTGTGTACTTACAGGCAGCATTAGGGCTATTCGTTGGAGTAGCACTTGGCATCGCGTGGGGTACCTTAGCAAAATTCGTACCGAATTCAAAGGACTACTTCGTGACAGAATTGAGAGTGTTATTCGTTCTCGTTGGAGGACTTTTCGCTAACTTTTTCACCTCCTCCGTCGGATGGGGTGGCACTGGTAAGTTTACATATTTTTATCAAACAAACGAAGTAAGGAAAAGTTTTTGCCTTGTTTATTTACAAAGTTCAAGCTTTACTTTTTAAGCAGAGGCTTTGATGTACTGCACTATTACCTATTCGGTGATGTAACTTTTCAAGTTATCTAACGTTACAGTAAGTTCAGGTTCCTTATTATCTTATGGAATAATATATAGAATATCAAAGAGCGTAATCAAAGCACTTAGTTCGGGTGTAACGTTTCGACGTAAACGATGTAATTAAGTAGATGTAAACGTAATAATAGCGATCATTAACGTAATAAGACAGACGTCGCGTAGAATACAAATATCGGTGAGATTCAAATCGGTTAAAAGGTTTGTAGTGCATTTTTAGTAGTTATCTCTATATATGATAATCTTGTGATAAATTTTCCTGTTTTATAACCAGCACGTGTACTGTGTAGTACGTAATGTCCTTCTGACTGAATTTCAGCCCCGGCGGCCAATCTCCAGAGAGATTAGCCAATTGCGCGGGTGATATTATAGCGTATAGTATAGTGTGTCTTTCTCTCTCTTTCTCACTTTCTGTTCCTTTACTCTCATAGCCCGATGGGACGGAAAATCCGACACGACGGAAGAGAGATCAGGCGCAGGACCGACGGCTTAACGTGCTCTCCGAGGCACGGGGGTGAAACACCGCCAACTTCCTAACTCCGGGCTAATACTGAGAATTTCTCGTCAGAAAACCTCCAATACTTGTTGTGACCCGACCCAGGACTCGAACCCGGGACCTCATCGGCCGCAGTCGAACATGCTAACCACTAGACCAACGAGGCAATATAAATAACTGTGTAGTAATTTATATTCGAATCCAATTTTAATGTAATCTGAGTAGGTATTTTATAAACGTTGTCTTTTTTAATTGGATTAAACAGCTAATTAAGAGTGAGCTCATTAAGACTAATTCTTATCATCCCTGGGGCTACTACCTTTAGTTGTTATGTTTCAAGTCAACCAAATAACGCAAGGTTAGAAAAGTTAATAAAGACATTTCCTCCGTGTGTTTAATCAATTAACTGTTATTTGAACAGGTGTTGTGGCGGTGCTGGCGTGCAATGCGACAGCGGCGACGCACTGGGCCAAGAAAGGGTGGAAATTGAACCAGAACCCCGCCGCAACAGTGTATAGAGTTGTGTGGTCGACCTGCGAGCCAGTGCTGTTTGCATATACGGGTACTTTCTTTGTGGTTAGTACAATCGTGCATTTTCTCTCAACTCTAAACACGGGCAGGATTTTATTCAAGTTTACTTATGTTTGGATTTTGGTAACGAGTTTATAAGCTTATGAAAGGCAGCTTCAACAAAATCGCACACAATTTTATTTTTTGTATAGTTCAATCAAATACAGTCGATCACCGTCGACGTACGATCCATCCACTAAACATCTAAGGCTTTTTCGAGATCGCACCACCAAAAACACCGCTTCCCGCTATCTCTTCTTCAGGTCCCCCTAACTTCACTTACCGGTACCGTGGTCTCTTTCCGTGGTCTCTACTATGTGGATTAAAAAAATCATTTTTTTTTGTATGTATGTTACGCGTTCATTCCGCCAATAATGAATCAATTTTAATGCTTTTTTTGTTTGGTAGATCATACTTCAGAGGTGGTGGTCCCATATACATTTTATCGAAATTGATTTAGCGCTTTTTGACAAAATCAACAAAAAACTAAATATATACCTTGGTATATATTTAGTTTTTTAAATATATACCTTGGTATATATTTAGTTTTTTATATTATTTATCGTTTATAGTTTATTATATTACCTTGATAATGATTTTTACTTTTTAGTTTAAGTTGGTACTTATAGGTATAGTTTTGAAGCGAATAATTATTGTACGAGTAGATATATTTTTCATACAAGAGCATAGAAACTACTTTTGAAAAACTTCAATTCCAGCATAAATAAATGAAGGCAAAAACCTCAAATTTTTATTTATCCCTTAACTAATACCTCGGTACTGAGCAGAATTATAACATATTTCTCAGAGCTCTAAATCTAAGCTTACCTTGTTTAACAGTTTGCAGTAAGCCATTTTAATTAATTTCCAGCTGCACAGTTCGATATCAGAGACGATGCTAACTGGTCTGGGCATCCTTTTACTTTGTCTAACTGTACGGCTCATAATTGCTGCATTGGCGTGCTGGAGACTCACTTTGAAAGAGAAAATCTTCGTTTGTTGTACCTGGATACCTAAAACTGTTGTCGAGGTGAAATATTTAATTATCCGTACTAATATATATACTTATATTCTAACACTATCCTTACTAATATTATAAACGCAAAAGTTTGCATACATGTATGGATGTTTGTTACTCAATCAAGCTGCGGTTGAATGGATCTGGATGAAATTTGGCACAGAGATATATTATAGTCTGGAATAACACATTGGAGAAAATTTAAGATTTACCGCGGGAACCAACAAACCTCAATGCACGCGGACGAAGTCACGGGCATCATAAATACGAAAGTCTATATATGCCTGCTAAGTGTTCACGGCCCATCTCTGCAGTATCCAATTTTGATGAATTGGTACAAAATAAGTTCTATTTCGGAAGATTAATGAGTTCCCACAGGATTTTCAGATAACCTAAATCCATGCAGATGAATTCTCAGGCATCATCTAGTTTCAAATTACAGTTTATTACCTACTATTTACCTACTCGTAAAAAGTTAAAAACTATAGTCATGAGAATGAAATTCGTGCGCAAATTAAAAATTGTTTCAATAGAAGAAAATATATAGCTTACAAAAATGTATTTAAATCAATTATAATATACGAAAGTCAAGCTAAATTAATCTGTTCCGAAATTACTTTTTCTAAGATTCATGCTATATTTTAACAGACGAAGGTCCTATGTAAGGTGAATTCGCACCTCATTTTAATTTTGCTTGGTCCCTGTACTTTGGGTGCTTATTATAAATGACGACATTTTTACAGCTCTTTGGAAAAGTCTCACTATACGACTACACGCAAGCTTAAGTGAGACTATGATCATTTTGTCCTAATCGGATTAGTGATTTCGCGGGTTGTAGAAACAAATCTTTTTACTAGACATAAAAATAAACTTGTAATGCCTGTTTCTAGGCTTAGTAAAACTAGCAATTCATTTGTTGGAAACAGTGTCCGCTTCTATAATAAGCTCCCAGAAGACATGTTGAAGATGTCTCTGAATAAGTTCAAAGTTAATGTAAAACGTAAACTCATTGAAAAGTCTTATTACCATGTAAAGGACTACTTAAACGACAAGGAAGCCTGGCAATAATTTGCTCTAATGTCTCTGATAGTTCCTTAGTAGTAAGAATATTTGTGAGATGGTGATAATTTAAAAAAAAAAAAAAACCCGGCTGAGTTTGTTGTGGGCTCTTCTCAGACCAGGGCGCGTTTGGAACCCTCGTAGCTTTAGTTTTAAGATACCGTTACCCATTATCACCATCATGCTTTTTAAATACTTATGTAATTTTTAGACGAAAATAAGTGTACCTACAGTGTACCTATATTTAATGAATAAATGACTAAAAAAATGACTATTCAAAAAAAATCCATACTTCCATACTAATATTTTAAATGTGAAAGTTTGTCTGTCTATTCTGTCCTTCTGTCTGTCTGTCTGCTATGCTTTATCGGCCCATGTTTTCAACCGATTTTGATAAATTCGGTTTAGAGGTAGGTTGCATTACATCCCGGGGAAGGATATAGGCTTTTTATCCCGTCATACTTTAAGACCGTTTACTTTTCAGGTTTTTACGTGTTATTTACTTTTCAGGCCGTTTTATGCCCTCTGGCAATTGACACCATTTTAATAACGGGTACGAGAAGTGAAGAATTAATTTATGCTGAAGAGCTCATGAGGCTAATAGTGCAAGCCATACTGGTCACCACGCCTATAGGTTTCCTGCTTACCAACTACTTAGGGCCTATGTTACTGAGTAAATCTCCAGAACACTGTGAAAACAGTAAGTATTGTAAAAACCATGAAAAATCATTTCTTTTTAATCCACTACAAGTTAGCCCTTGACTGCGATCTCACCTGATGGTAAGTTTTGATGCAGTCTAAGATGGTAGCGGGCTAACCTGTTAGGGGCATGGCAGTTAGGCATATTAAACCCATACCCCTAATCGGTATCTACACGCCATCGTACCGGAACGATACCTATACCTATAGCTACGGTCGAAGCCTGATATCTGAATTTTCCCTGATCTGGCTTGGTGGGACCAAGCCAGATCAGGGAAAATTCAGATATTTTAAATTGCCAAATTGACCCCGCCAGGGATCTCCGCCCGTTAAGACAACAACGCTCAACAATACTCCACGGAGGTCGTAAATTAAAAAATGAATAATATATTATGGCTTTTAAGTGAAACGTCGATTGACCTAACCCAATTAATGGTGTCTATCGAAACAAGATAGTTGTTCCTACAGAGTGTTTTTTGATACCAGCAAAAAAGACTCTCTCAAGCAGAGCTTTCCTAGGAAATCAAATATAAACCTACTAGCTGACGCCCGCGACTTCATCCGCGTGGATTGAGGTTTTTTGGTTCCCGCGGGATCTCTTAAATTTTGCAGGATAAAAAGTATGTGTTACTCCAGATTATAATCTATCTCTGTGCCAAATTTCATCCCGATATGTTCAGCCGTTCTGGCGTGAAAGAGCTTCCATACATGTATACATACAAACTTTTGCGTTTATAATATTAGCAAGGATATTCACAATATTGCTAACCTGTTTTGTCAAGAATTTCCACAACATTAAAAGGCAATCAATGGGTTTGACAGGGAAAATTTTATAAAGGAAAATCTGGTCAGAATATTTCAAAAGCAATAAAAGGCATCAATACATTGACTAAGCCCTGATTGACGAGCGTTTTCCGCGACCTTTGCTTTACAAACGGCTTTTCCTTTTCACAGAAACCGATTCGACAAAGAGGAAATCAAATGGATCTCTTAGTGAAGACAGCAGGTTATGAGTTTGGAGAATATTGAAGGAACAAACAAACATTAATGTTACTTTAAGTAGCTATGCCACTAACGCAGGCCGTTAGTTGATGTTAAACCACTTATGCCAAATGTTATTTATATTATATTTAGTTTAAGTTTAAATTAGTATACATTTGTATCTATGTAAAATATATTTACACAATTACACATAAACAATTTTGAGAAAGCTTACAGCTTAAAGCTTAAGCTTACGGATTACAATTTTTATGAAACAAATATTTACGAATTCACAATACGAGCGAAAACACTACGGACTAACAAGACAAAACGTCCGCGTTGAACGACGTTTTGTCTGGTCAACATATTATGGTCTGCTCGATATAAAAATGAATGACGCGGACTTTTCGCGTATTTTTCTATAGTGTGTTTTCGCCATGCACTAATACGATGAGGTTTGTGAAAGACGACGAAAGTCTTTATCAACGCGCTCATGGTTCGTGCGCGTGCCGAAGGGAGTAACCATCGCGAATGTGGAAATGGAAATGGGTGAATAATTGCGAGGTAAACCAAGGTGCGAGGCGTTTATTGAGCGTGAATTTAAATAATTATCGATCAACGCAATCATTTAATTGATAAACTTGTATGTTTTGTGAATGGTACCTATTTCATTTTATAAAATATCAGTATATTACTTACATAGATCTAGTATAATTGGTATGTAACTTATTCATAATTATTGGTATTGCGGCGCGAGCCGTGCAATCTTACAGGGGGTGATAGTTTAACACTCACAATTGAATATGTCTTACAAATTTATTCCTTATAGTGTTTTCCTACACAGTACAGTACGCAAATAGCATCTACGGTGTCGTTGTTTGTCACAAAGTAATGCAGGCCGAATCAGAACCTTATGATAACTTAATACTAAATTGCCGATCAATATGTTGGTTTGTTATCGAAAAGTTATGAGTCTACCTCTGCTGGTACCAGGTCAGAGTAATCTAACCAATAATCTGACCACTGGGAAACACCCACTGGTACGACGATATAAAGACGATAGGTATCCCTTGTCAGTTAACGTCATGATTCATGACACACCATGTACATAACATAGCCATACAGTCTAGGAAACGGGGCGGTTCGTTGTATGGAGACCCCCGCATTAAATCCTCAGTCGTTGAAACTTAGCAGGGTTGTAGTATGGTGTGAACCAAAACTTATAAAAAAATATCAAAAAAAAACATGCGGAAGTTAAGTATTTATACCTAAAACTTAATATTTGGTACTGAATATTTTCTCGATTTCTTTTTAAAATAATAGTAGGTAGTATATTTACACTCAAACAGAAATATCAACAGAAATAATCATGCAGAACATCGATATTTAAACCGATTTTATTATCAAACCTGAACTGCGTTTACGCGATAATGCACGTTCCTGCTTTGACAGTTGGGTATAGCATACAAAAACCTTACTTCCTTTCTGATTTTTTATTCGATAATTATAAAATACGTTTAAATCATGATACTTTATCATACTGTAAAGTTTAGTTGCCTGAGAAATTATTGTTGGGGTCCACTAGTTTTATTGCCTAGACGTTGTCTTTACGCATAGTTATCCCATATGTTACTACTTATACAATATACTATCGTTTAGTTAAGTTCGTGGAAGTAAATAGGTACTTGTTTGCATTTTAAGACTTAAAGTCCTTATGAAGAAAAGTCAATTCTATTCGTGATTTTCGTAGATACTGGTTTTACGAGGATAATATCCTACTGAAAATTTGCGGAATCGCTGGAGCTTGATGTTTCTTCTTTTCATTTTATTTTATGAAAATATTTACAAACATTTTATCTTTTAATATAAACTGCGTAATATGTAGGTATATGACGAACTCGTAGTGATAAAATATGTATGTATGTTAAGCTTACCAAATTATTTTTAAGATTAGAATTATTGTTATATTATGTAGATACTTGACAGTTATTTCATACAAGTCTTTATAATACCAAAACACTTTTAAATCATTTCTCTACGTGCTTGGTAATAGCTGTTTACTTTATTTATGATGACTAAAACATCCAAAAAAATATGTGTTTAAATAATGCATTTTACCACTCAGTAGATAACTTTCTATTTATGAATTGTTATAATAATTAAGTTACGTATGTACCTATTAGGAAAACCATAATAAGTATAGTTAAGTATTTCACTTCACGTTAAAAGAGATTAAGTAAGTAATTATAATTTTATTATGTTTAGAATGTTTCATTTTATTTATAGTGCTGTACCCACTTTGAGTAAATAAATTTTTAAATTACATATCCATACTAATATAATAAATACGAAAGTGTGTCTGTCTGTCTGCGACGTTTTCACGTCCCATCTGTTCCCTCGGGAATCAAAAAACAAACAATTCGGACGAAATCACATGTATCATCTACTCCTTTATAAACATTGAATTACACAATGAAAAATAGCAGCCTTAGCTAAAAGCCACTGAGGACAGCTTTCGTATAGCAATTATTGTTGAATTAGCATCATTTACGTTCAGCGTTAAACTGCAATGATATAATTATTTTAACGTGCAGTTTTCTAAAAATGAGTATGGATAAATTATTGCTTACTTATTTTTAAAGGAATAATTTACAGACTACCTTGCATGTCCACCTCATCTCTATTAGGTATAAGAGTTCTATACTTTATTTTTTAATTTTTTTATTGCGAGATAGGCTTGCTCTTGACGACAATCTTGCTAAGTGCAAAGCAATGATGATGTCTAGGTTGGAACGCGCTTGCCTAGAAGATGCCTATTCACTCTTGCCTTTAAGGTACTGAAGTTATATGTGGCAGGAAACACGTGCGCTTTGAGGGTGTTGGGAAGAGCGTAGCGAAAAAATTCTATGTCTATGGTTGGGAAGCGGTTCGAATCAGAAACGTCGAGCAAAAACACTTCGTGCGAGCAGACTGGACGTCAACCGGTACCACATAAGGGAACTTATTAGTTGTTACTGCTAAAAAGTTCGATAGATGTCGCTAGCGATTTACAAGTGACTTACTAGCGACATCTTACAGACTTTTCCAGATTTACCTTGCTAAGGAAAACCTTCTGTCGTGAACATGAAGAGGTGATTTCCAAACACTCCTTTAGATGACGTTATAAAGCCCGCTTGTAGATACGCCGGGTTACGTTTAACCCATGAATTTAACCTAGGAATCAATTTGTTATTTTGACAGAAGTTTTATGATACAAATTCTGTCAAAGTAACAGCTAACTCTGTGTTAAAAGTTTCTGGCGGCGTTTCTCCAAGCGGGTGCAGATCGAGCGCTACTAAAGTCCTAAACTACAGTGAAATACTTTTTTGGAAAGTATTTCTTTGACTTGGCAACCTACCTACACTACCTGTGTAGGCAAAATTTGGTATGAGGATTTAAAATAGCTTGAATAAAGGACCACCTATTCCAATTATTATTTTTAAACATATGGTATCGACAAAATTAAAACTAAACTGAGAGCTCCCTGCTATAGCTTCTTCTTCTTCTTCATCGTAACACTCTTGACAGAGTGGTCGTGGTCATCACGAAGTGACGGCTTTAGTGGCAGTTGTAATGCGCCTCACGAGCATCCGCCACTTCTCTCTGCTGGCCGACAGCCTGGTGCACTCATGCAATGAACCGCCAACAGCCGATTTAATTTGGTCGGTCCATCGCATGGGCGACTTTCCTCGCCCTCTTTTGCATTCCACCTTGCCATGCACGACGAGTCGCTCGATGGAGTCACTCTCACGACGGGAGACGTGTCCAAAAAATTTAAGTATGCGACTCTGTGATGAAAGCCGTTGCTTAATGCCGAGTTCTTGGAGAATAGAGACGTTGGTGCGGAATTCGGCTGCTATAGCTATCAGTAAAATATTACGATTCACTAGTACTCGTACTAATTATCTACTTTGCATTTTGTATTCCATTTTAGGACTGAAACTTCATATCAATACATTTATACCCTCTATTTCTCTCTACTAGCCTATGTGTTATTCCAGACTATAATCTATCCCTGTGCCAAATTTCATCCGGATCCGTTCAGCCGTTCTAGAGTTATAAGTGTTCGAACAAACCCGACTTAGTTTTATATATTAAAAGAAGATTATCAAAAACTAGATGATGCCCGCGACTTAGTCCGACTGTATTAAGTTGTGGGAATTTGGCTACCTATCTAGGTATCTCTGTACCAAATTTTATCAAAATCGCTTGAAAAGATGGACCATGAAAGCGTAGCAAATAGACAGACATACTTTCGCATTTACAATATTAAGTATTGCGACATTTATATGTAAATAAATATACTTAAATAGATCTAGGAACACTCCAGATTCTGTTATCGTGAATAATCTCGCCATAATAGAACTCAATGTAGGTCAGTTCATATCCTACTCGGTCATGACATTGCAAACGAAATAGTGTTATGCATTAGCATTAATGATTTTCGAATAACGCTTCATTTGTAATGTCACAAGATCCCTTTAATTAATTTGAGACGATATCAAGTGTTTCACTAGTGCGCGAGCGCGTGGCTCACCAGTCTGTCGCTCTGGCGCTTGCTAACACACAGTGATTGTTGCATATTATATTATGTTGATCACCGTGGACACACTCAAAGTGCTTGTGTAAATCCAGAAAAGTGACAAACACAATATAGCCACCGGCTCCGTTTCAAGGCACGACTGACCTACGTGACCACATCGAGGTGCTAACACAAAGGGCCTCTAGTGCACATACCACCCGAGGCATCAGACTTCTATGTTATTTTTTATCAGTAGGCTTTCCACTTCGCCTTCAGCAAATATCTTATCGATCACTTGTCAAAAAACAAGACAAATATACTTCCGATGCCCAGTGTTTCGATTCATCGAGTCCAACAAGTTGACGCTATAATTGCGGTTAAACGAACATAATGACGATTTAATGGATCGATCGTAAGAATGAAAACTCGGAGTGATAAAGACAAATTTTATATATATAGTAAAAGGAATGATAAAAATGTGCCTAAAATAGAGAAAAGTGGGTTAAAACAAGAACATCGCAGTGCAAAGTCGCGTTCTCCGGTATTGGCTCCTCGGCCGAAACGTTCAGGCGTGGAAGCTGTCAAAATGCATTTGAAGGCAACAGGTGGAACTGGTAGAACATCTAGATCTGCAACTGCGGTAATCCTTTTTTTTTTTAAACTTATCACTGTTTTTTCGCTTTCTCCCTATTATTAACTGTCAATAATTAAAATCGCTGCTCTATCACAATGTCATATAAAAAAAATCAATAATTAATTTGACCATTACAACAACCGGTAATTTTAAATCTAAAAATTTCAAAATGTTTTAACCTCATTTTCAAGAGTAAAACGATTACATATCTTTATGTTTATGTTTAATACATTAAAGACATGTTTGGAATAGTTCAACAAGAATGGTCTTGCATACAAAATAATACTTAATGATATGAATACACCTCGAACGCGAGAAACCTACGTTGTGGCCGTGACGAGAAAACCATGTGATTCGTTTATCACATTGCTGAGATCGTGACAAATAAAGATTATCGACCGCTAAAGAGGCTTACCACCTTGGGGATAACATTTTAAAATAAGAGAAACAACCATAGTTAATAACTTATTTAAATCTCACTGTCCCGCAAAACATATTACAACAGATGTTTGCACTACTGATGTGATCACAAGACCGTTTGGAGCTATATTGTATGTATTTTATGTGATAATTAAATCTTTGTCATACATGTGTACATAATTTACATTTATTATTGAAATATTGGCACCACTAATCAACATAATTACGAGTTTTTGTGTGGCTAAAAGTACTCTAGGAAAAATCAGTGTTTAGCAAGATTTTTCTTCAATAATTGCGTAGTTTGATAGTAAAATGAAATATTGACAATCTTAAATAAAATACTATTAATTTATCTACCAGTTCTGTCCTAAAAATTAATCATCCCGTATATTTTAATGATCCTAATAGACGACTATTAACACCACTCACTATAAGTAAATACGAGTACCTATGTAACTAACGCATTCAGACAATTAGTTTGTGTAATCTTAACACACAAAATACACTACACAATTCATTAGAGCAATTGAGAGAAACGGACAAAACAAATCCAGAGGAATAGGCGTCCCCGAACTTGCCGCCTGAAATTTTTTCCCTTGTATTTACAGTTGAGACGCGCCCCTAATATTTCAAAACGCCGCGAAAGCATACCACCAAAAACTTCTATCCAAAAAATCGACTTCCAAAGTCACTGTAAAGTAAAAAATAATTTTGATTTCTACGCACTATGTTGAAGTCAGGCGAGCCTTATGCGCCAACTTTGCCTATCTTTGTAAATACCCGCCCGATATCAACATAGTGTGTAGAAATCAAAATTATTTTGAAGCCGGATGGCCTAGTTTGTAAATCCCCATGGCTTAGAATCTAAGATTTACAAATTTCAACCCTGATGCTTCAGGGAAGTGAACTTCTAAGCCTTAGTAGTTCACTACCCTGAAGCATCAGGGTTGAGAAGTTGGGACTTGGGTTTAAGTATGAAGTCGTTGCTCGACATCTACAATATGAATTCACCATAATAAAATTCAAAATCGCTATTAAGGGGATCCTATACTCTACTTATCTGGTCAAACTTTATTGTTTGATTTTGTCATTATTTAAACCTTCCTAATTAAATTATAAAAGTTAGATAAATTATACAACTTTAATTTTAAAATTAAACTGTAACTTGACGATTCCTTTACTCGCCTTAAATTTTTTTCTAAATGAATTGGAGGACACGGAGCCTACAACATTTTTTTTAAATTTTGTATGTTTGTCTGTTACAGCATCACGCTGAAACTGAACTGGTTTGGCATGCTCATAGCTAACACAGGATAATTTATAGGATCAATCAAAAAATCTGTGTTCCCGCGGGATTTTTCAAAAACCTAATTCCATGTATACCTACATGCATCATCTAGTAGTTAACAAAGCTGCTTCCAATTACAATAAAAAAAATATATACAGTTACAGTATTATTTTAACTATAGAGGTTGTCTGGTCCCCAACTCATACGTCTTTGTGTCAGTTACAAAAAGGAGCAATGATAACAAGCACAGATTTACCTCTTTGGGGGTGGAATTTTAAAAGCTGTGACACACGTACTTATTTTTTTTACCGATAGCCGAAATTCCAAGTTTCGTTGATATAAATTGAAAAAATCTTGAGAAATGGAGGACTTTCATGCAATTTTTCATCCCCTATTTCACGCCTTTGGGGGTCGAATTTTCAAATTGGTGGAACACGTACTTCTTCATATTTAACCAAAAGCCCAAATGCTAAGTTTCATGGCTATAACTTGAGAAATGAAGGACCCTTTGGGGGTGGAATTTTGAAAAACTGTTGGTCTGTTGGTCACATACGTACTTCTTTATTTTTTAACGAAAGCTAAAATACTCAGTTTTGTTGATATTACTTGAGAAATATCTTGAGAAATGATGGGCTTTTACACAAACTTTCATCCCCCAGTTCACCCCTTTGGGGGTCGAATTTTCAAAAATGGTGAAACACGTACCTCTTCATATCTAACTGAAAGCCCAAATGCTAAGTTTAATGACTATAACTTGAAAAATGAAGGTCTTTCATACAAACTTTCAACCCCTATTACACCCCTTCGGGGGTGGAATTTTGAAAGCTGTGACACAGATACTTCTTTTTCTTCGTTAATATGACTTGAAAAATATCTTGAGAAATGAAGGACTTTCATACAAAATTTCACCCCCTGTTTCACCCCTTTAGGGGTGGAATTTTGAAAAACTGTGAAACACATATTTCTTTATTTTAAACCGTTAGCTTAAATACCAAGTTTCATGGCTATAACTTGAGAAATGTAGGACTCTCATATTAACTTTCAACGCTTATTTTACCCCTTTGGGGGTGGAATTTTGAAAAACTGTTGGTCTGTTGGTCACATACGTACTTCTCTATTTTTTAACGAAAGCTAAAATACTCAGTTTTGTTGATATTACTTGAGAAATATCTTGAGAAATTATGGGCTTTTACACAAACTTTCATCCCCCAGTTCACCCCTTTGGGGGTCGAATTTTCAAAAATGGTGAAACACGTACCTCTTCATATCTAACTGAAAGCCCAAATGCTAAGTTTAATGACTATAACTTGAAAAATGAAGGTCTTTCATACTAACTTTCAACCCCTATTACACCCCTTCGGGGGTGGAATTTTAAAAGCTGTGACACAGATACTTCTTTTTCTTCGTTAATATGACTTGAAAAATATCTTAAGAAATGAAGGACTTTCATACAAACTTTCACCCCCTGTTTCACCCCTTTAGGGGTGGAATTTTTAAAAACTGTGAAACACGTATTTCTTTATTTTAAACCGTTAGCTTAAATACAAAGTTTCATGGATATAACTTGAAAGATGACGGACTTTCATACAAACTTTCACCCCCTATTTCACCCCCTTAGGGGTGCAATATTGAAAAATTGTAAATCACTTATTTCTGCATATCTAACTGAAAGCCCAAATGATAAGTTTCATGGCTATAACTTGAGAAATGAAGGACTTTCACACAAACTTTCAACCCCTATTTTACCCCTTTGGGGGTGAAATTTTAAAAAACTGTGACACACGTACTTCTTTATTTATTACCTAAAGCCAAAATACCAAGTTTCATGGATATAACTTGAGAAATGACGGAGTTTCATACAAACTTTCACCCCCTATTTCACCCCCTTAGGGGTGGAATTTTGAAAAATCCTTTCTTAGTGTGCGCGTACGTCATAAAAGTAACCTACTGTCAAAATTTCAAGTTTTTAGGCCCAGTGGTTTAGGCTGTGCGTTGATATATAAGTCAGTCAGGACTTTGAATTTTATATATATTATAGATAACATGTTTACAATAAAAATTAGGTTTGCTGTATTGACAGATAAATGGTTGTAAAATTTTGGCGAGACAAGCTTTTTCAATGTCTAAAATTTCGCTACAGTAGATCTAGATACATTATCAATGTACTCTCATAAGTGCACTAATATTACAAATGCGAATGTCTGTGTCTGTCTGCTACTTTTGTGACCCATCTGTTCAACCGATTTTGAGAAAATTTTGGTTTTTTAATTATTTTTTTATCCACTACAAGTTAGCCCTTGACTACGATCTCACCTGATAGTAAGTGATGATGCAGTCTAAGGTGGTAGCGGGCTAGCCTTTTAGGGCCATGGCAGTCATATTAAACCCATAACCCTATTCGGTTTCTACACGGCATCGTACCGGAACGCTAAATCGCTTGGTGGCACGTCTTTACCGGTAGGGTGGTAACTAGCCACGGCCGAAGCCTCCCACCAGGCAAAAATTAAAATAGATAGGTTACACTTACGGTACGGTACACTTACTGTATCCCGCACAATCAATATCTACGTGGATGAAGTAGTGGCCCGCGGGTGTCTGTTAGTAAGTTATAAGCTCCGACGCGTACGCGACGACAGAATGTCACCAATTTACTTGTAAATTAAACAATAAATATAAATGCGTAATAGCTTATCTGTTAGTATATGTGCGGAGCATCGCGCAGAAACCACTACCTAAGCTAATTGAACCGCATCGGATGCAGTCAAAAATCGAGATAAAACCAAACGAAAATTTCATGTAGACAGAACAGAAGGTATAAGCTAGTTTTTATTAAGATTTAAATCAAAGTCCGATTTCTAAACTTATTGATGTGTAACGTAGATAAGAGATAAGCTGACATTTATATAAACTACATGGAGATAAATATATCGTATATACTAATCCTCTCATGTGGAAAAATCCACCGGACTTTTCACATTTCAATCATTTGAACCATTTGACTTAAAACTGTCATGGACCTATACATAACTAGCCCGCGACTTTGTCGGCGTGGATTGAGGTTCTTTGTTTACCGCGGGAGCTCTTTAATTTTCCGGGATAAAAATTAGCCTATGTGCTATTCCAGACTATAATCTATCTCTGTGCCAAATTTCAGCCAGATCCGTTCAACCGTTGGCGCGTGATTAAGTAACAAGCACCCATCCATCCCTACATCCATCTATCCAAACTGTCACATTTATAATATTACTAGCTAATGCCCGCGACTTCATCCGCGTGAATTGAGGTTTTCGGTTCCCGCGGGAACTCTTTAATTTTCCGGGATAAAAAGTAGCCTATGTGCTATTCCAGACTATAATCTATCTCTGTGCCAAATTTCAGCCAGATCCGTTCAGCCGTTGGCGCGTGATTGAGTAACAAACATCCATACATCCAAACTTTCGCATTTATGATATTAGTAAGATTTGATTAGTAATAATTAGTAATTAGTATAGAGTATAGATTACTATGGTTAGAACTAGGGCTTTCGAATACCGGTTTTTTCAATACCGGTATTATTACCGGAATGATTTTTTTAATGATTCAATACCGGAATCCCAGGATCCCGGTATTGAAAAAAATTAGATAGATGGCTTTTAACTTTAAACTAGTATTTTCTGAAGGAAACTGCACCATAAAAAACAGTTTTCTGTAAAAAATCTTTTTTCACCTTTTTTCACTCAAAAGGAGCACTTTTCTGCTTAAATTCAAGAAGAAATGCCATTTTTTTACTCGAAAAAATACATAGTTTAGTCAAAACACAAATTAATTAAAAATTCAACAGTTATTTTTTAAAAGAAAATAAATCATAATAAAAAATTGCATTGCATTGCAAGGTACAATGTATATAAAAAAAGTACTCTGATACAATACAAAACATAAGATTACTAGGACACAGCTTAGAAACTACACTATTATTATTATTAGGATAGTTTGCCAAATCCCAAAATTGTATCCATACAAGCCATTGTAATATTATGTAAACTATAGTAATACTTCTATGGACGGATGGATGTATGGATGTTATGGATGGATGTTTGATACTCAATCACGCCAGAACGGCTGAAAGGATCTGAATGAAATTTGGCACAGAGATAGATTATAGTCCGGAATAGCACATAGGCTACTTTTTATACCGGAAAATTAAAGAGTTCCCGCGGGAATCACAAAACCTTATCCACGTGGACGAAGTCGCGGACATCAGCACAGCATAGGTGCATCAGCTAGTAATGTAATAGTACGAACTTACCAATAATATCATCCAAACGCTAGTATGGGACCAAAAATATATGCCTTTTAAGCCTAAACTGAACTCTTAAAAACCGGCATATCATTATTCTAATACAACCTGTATTTGTAGAATTTTACATTTTTTTATTTTCCTTATTATACCCAAATAAGGGCCACGGACAACGTACAAGTTCATAAATATATTATGTTAATGTACATTACTCTCATATCTATGTACCTAATAGTACATACCTGGCTTCGCTCGAGTGGAATTTTAAAAATTGGGGTGGGAATAAATTCTTAATTCCTGAAACATAAAAGTACTATCTACATAATATGCAAATTTTATTATATTTTGAACAATAGTTATTGAAAACAATACAATAGCTTAACCTAATTACAATATAAATCATGCCCTCGTGGAATGGTGACAAGAATGCTGGCTGCATTGCTGTGCTGGACAGCCAAGCTGATTCTTTGCGCAAAAAATAAGCCAGCCCTATAATATAATATTTGCCTCTTCTGGTGACAGAAGATATGTAACTTGAATTAATAAACATGATCTGTCACGCCTCTGAGGCTGCTATTACACTTGTAAGTATTTAAATAAGTAGCGTTCGTAACTAACTTACATAACTGTCATTGTATCGAATTCAAGTATGTTTTACAACAGCTGCTTGGGCTGTCCGTTGAAAAAATTAGTCGGTCATTCCGGACAAGTCTTTTTTATGTACATATACCATATTATGTTCCACGCGTTCCAAGTCTCCATATTTTATTGTTTACACGTGACTTGTATAAAAAGTAATGTGAATACATAATGTTAAAATTGTAACAGTTGAACTGAAACACCTCACACAATTGCAGTGTACTCATACCGTAACATCTAGAACCGCAAACACTAAACAAATCAAATTGTTTTCTAACTAAACCAATGACAAAAACAAAAGCCGCGCGTGTCTATCTGCAATTAAATATAATAGGGTCATTATGATATCATCTTTAATGTTTAATCATATGAAGGGAATTTTCTTGAAATATGGAAAAAAGTGTTCTGTAGAATCGTAGCTTCAGAAAACGCACGGGTCTACGTGGATTTTATCGCCACGTTCCGTCAATTGGTGACCGATTGCCCGACGTCAGATATAGATCTGTTTATCAGAGATTTAGGCATCGTGCACTCATCTCGCTCTTATCCTTGTATTATCTAAGGCACCCACTTAAACCTCGTGACTTGAGAAAAACACAAGTTTACACACTCTATCAGTACATTAGACATTATCGATATCATCGACCGAATAACATACATAAATGTACATTGGACATGTTATGCTGTGGTATTTTGTGAAAAGCCGAAACTCAAACTGATAATATGATCAGAGGTGCGTATAAATATGTTTTTACAAGTCTTTAATTTAAGCATTAAATGCTCTAATTTTGGGTCACTTGGTGTACAAGTAGGCCTGAAGCTTTTAAACAAATCAAAATTTTTATAACTGATTTTTAAGCTTCCGTACCAAAATGATGAAGTCATTTTATGTGTCGATGGAATACTATCGAGTATCGAAATGAAACTGGAATAGATCTTAATAACACTTTCCCAAAAAAAACTTTTGATTTTGTATTCAAATAAATATTTGCCAGTGCATAGAATATAGTCATGTGAATCAACGACTGGTTATAGTAATTGAAAGAAATTCCAAATAATTATATTTTCCTCGAAAAAGGGGTCGAAATAGAGGATCATGTAATTGAGTGTGGGCTTGACATGATAAAGTCGAGTAAGAAACATTGCAAACCAAAGTAGGTGAGGTGCAAATCAAAATCCCTGTACCACACAAAAGGGCTTTTTTGAGGTAGTCGATTACTTTAACTAAATAACAGCTGATTTATATACGTTTATTTTCAATGAATGCTTCCACCACCACCACCACCACTCAAGCCCATTGACGTCCCACTGCTGGGCACCCGTCACAGGCCTCCACTCTCATAGAGCTTAGACCCATCACCCACCACGCTGCTCCAATACGGATTGACAGGCTTCAATGACTATTATCATGTTAGTGATAATAGCCGAGACCGACGGCTTAACGTGCTCTCCGAGGCACGAGGGTGAAACACCGCCAATTTCCTAACTCCGGGCTAGTACTATTACCTATTCTGTGCTAGTACTGAGAATTTCTAGTCAGAAAAACCCAATACTCAATTATGGCCCGACCCGGGACTCGGACCCGGCAATGAACGCTTATCCACGCATAATCTTTAATATCAGCTGAAAAACTGTATTGAAAGTAAGATTTTGACGACCTCCCTGGCGCAGTGGTGTGCGCTGTGGTCTGTAGTCTGAAGCTGTACCTACTAGGCGATCGGAAAAAACATCGACCCCCCGACGCGGATGTTTTGTCCTGTCCGGTCCGTAATATGTTTCGCTCTTATTACAATCAAATCCATACATCCGTACTAATATCCATATTCCATACTAATCCATACTATAATATTATAAGTGCGAAAATGTATCTGTGTGTCTGTCTGTCTGCTACGCTTTCACGGCCCATCTTTTTAACCGATTTTGATGAAATTTGGTATGGGAATAGTTTGTATCCCAGAAAATTAAGGAGTTCCCGCGGGAATCAAAAATCTTAATTCACGCGGGCGAAGTCGCGGGCGTGATCTAGTAATATGAAAATTTATTTCTGTATGCTACGCTATAGCAAAACGGCCCATTTTAGCAAAATTAGGTACAAATAATAGTTGCAGTGCGGGAAAGGTACTTTCCATCCCGAAAAATCAAAGAGTTCACAGGATTTTTAAGAATTTAAATCCACGCGGATGAATTTGGTGTCATCAAACAAAGTTAATTTGAGAATGGTAATAACCTCGTCTCGTACAAGTAAAACATTTTAGTCCTACAACTTTTATAAACTTAAAAAAACCTTTCGCTGCACACTTAAGATACTCTTCAGCTCCATGGTTTAGGAGGCAGTTATAGTCAACTAGCTAATGCCCGCGACTTCGTCCGCGTGGATAGTCAAAGGATATGTGTTATTCCAGACTCTGTCTCTGTGCCAAATTTCATCCAGATCCGTTCAGCCATTGGGGCGTGAATGAGTAACAAACATCCATCCATCCATATATCCATACATCCATTCATCCAAACTTTCGCATTTATAATATTGGTATAGTCAATAGACTATATCTATCTATAATTAAATCTATCGACCGCGCGTCGCATTGAGTACTGCCGCCATAAAACAGCCCATTTAAATACATAAATGTTTATTTTTGTACGCAAAACGATTTTTTTAAATCACAATTTTTAAAAGTCGTAAAACCAAAGTTGTTCAGTTCTATTTACATATAGAAGATACCCTTGTGAGGTTATTTGAATTTTTAATTAACCCTGTATTATGTGTTTAGTAAGCAAAAATTTTGAACGAAGTCTGGAAACTAATTCAGATATACGATGATTAGATACGTAACATCAACTCGATAGATATTTCTCAATCACCGCAACCTTCTAGGATTTATCGTCACGCAAACAATATGTATCATTCAAAGCTACTGTAGAATTTCAATTGTCGAGGAAAACTGTCGCAATATAAATTGTTACCGTTTTCCTGCCTATACATACATATCAGTTTATACTGTTTCTACTATTCCTATTTTAGTTTATGAGAGTTTTTAAAAGTGCTAATTTACTGGCGCTGGACCAGACAGGGTAATTTACTTTTCAAACTGAACCTCGCCGTGGGCGAAGCGTAATTCAAATTTTGGTCCTTTTTAGATTTTTCTTTTATTTACATACTGAAACCCATCATCCTACGAAATTTTTACTTTCTACGTGCACGGAAAGTGCTTCATAGTTTTGATGAGTAAGTAAGTACTCGTAGGTGCCGTTTTATGTAATTTTCGAACCTCCTTATCTCAAATACCATTTCACTCAGATACTTGAAACTTACAGGCTGTCATTATCTTTATTAGCTTAACCATTGTTCCAAATTTCAGTTACTATGACTCGGACCTTTATGAGGAGGGTAATGTAACATGAAATGGTTCGTGTAAAAATACACCCTGCGTGCGGTAGCCCGGTACTTAGCCTGGCGCACTACCTTGTACCTTGGTGCTGATCAGTTGAAAAATAATCACCAAATTTTATCTTATTGGGCGTTATTCGCTTCGTCGCATTCCGCGTATCAATATCAAAGGATACATTTGTGATACATCTTATAATATGGTAAATATACTAGGATTGAATTGTCATTGATAACAAGGTGCATAGAGGTGTTGATTCAATCACCTTAAGAAGTTTAAGCACCCTGTCACTGATAACTCAGAAAAAACCAATGATTTAGCAAAAAGACTTTAAGAAAATATAAAATTCATATAAATAATTCATATATTATTACTATGTTTCCATAAAACAAAGAAGACGGTGAGTTAAAGGACCTAGTTTGACCACAAATTCATTGAAATAGAATTATTGGTATTAAAATTCTACATCAATGACAAATTGCAATAGGCTCATCGGGGTTCATCACCATTTAAAATTTTGACGGACACGTAACCTTTAAAAGCACTTGTCAAAGTCTACTTGAATAAAAAGACATTTGAGTTTGGGTTTGTAATATGGCGCTATTATAATTATACTATTATAGTCTAGTCAACAAGTGCTTTTTGGGTCAAACTTTTTTCTCCGCTTCCGAAAAATATGAACGAGGTATCCATTCTATTCGGAATAGCGTGTAGATGATTTTCGAATAAAATTCAAAACCCGCTTGCAAAAATTGCAAAAGTTAAAAACAATTAACTGAAAATAAAATAATGGGATTTGGTATCTTGCAAATATCTCAAAAACTATTTGTCATTTTTTTAATTTGAAAAAATATTCAAAAAGAGGAGAGATTGAGAGAGAAGGCGACTTTCATCTTCGGTTCAACCTTATTTACCATCGTTGCTTATCTTTTATCGTTGTTTATCACGAGTCACGACCGTTCGAAATTAACTATCTTTCCCTAACTTATTCCTTCTTTAAACAGTATTTATTTACATTATTACTAGTAGGTAAACAGATGTAAATAGCGTACTGTAAAAACCTACAAAGTAGAGAATACCTTGAAGCCTAGATAGACCTCGAGCTTGTGAGACACTTCATAATCAGTATTTCATATTTTTTCGCATCATTATTATATCTGAAGTGTTAATATATTTTATTATCATAACCTTATCTCTGAAACTCGTTTATATTCAAAGAAGTGTCAATTGGGATACAATTGGCAGGGACAAGACGGTCATAATAACATTGAGCATTTGTACATCGCGCTGTCATAGTCGACTCGTCGTAGAGCGGGATCGCGTGAATCCCGCTTAAAAATAAAAAAGAACAATTTTTTTAAAGTAACTTGTGAAGTGATAATAGTGCCCGCATTATTTTTGAAATGGTACGTTGCAACATTTTGCTGCAATTGTGGCGTTCTTTAATATAGCAACATTGGTTAAGGATTTCAGAAACAACCTCATATTATTTCAATTTGAGAGCCTTTATTTCCTTTTAATCAATGTTTTGTTTTCAATTATGACGTTTACGAATTGTTATTATGTAATTTGCGTTATAGAATAAGTGTATGTGTGTATAATATGTGTATGTGAGTGTGTGAGTGCGTACTCTGTGTATATGTTTATTGTTTATGTTTATGTGGGTATTTGTAAGCGTGGCGTTTGATTTAAATCAATCATAAACAATTTTCTATTTTCTATCTTTGAATGGATAAGATTCCCTCTTTGAGCTCATTCTATTTTTATATATAAACACTGTATGAAGCTTTTTAATTATATTATAATAATTATAAATATAATATGTATACAATATCAATGGGTATGACTTAGTTCTACCGATTTTCCATTTGTTATCCACCGATCAAATCTTGATACATGTTCAACACACTTATTATTCAGTTTGAGGACATGTTTGAAGGTGTCAGATAACTTTGTATTTTTCGGACTTCGGGAGAGTCATGACTGATGAGTTTAGCAGTTTAGCACTCTATGTATGTTTCTATGTTAGTAAGTTTATCGGTCCTTCATAATAATTTTGAAATCACTTATTTTGACAAACTTGGTGTTGAGGTGGCTGTATTATGACGTCATGAAAAATCCAATATAGCTGATATGATAACAATACGCTCTGCAGCCACATGGTGGACAACTGTAGCCAAAGATATGGAGCGTGAAGCAGTTTCAGTGGAGACAGCTCAAGACTAGTCTTGGCGCAAAAAGACAAGGAGAGGCAACCTCATATAACGGGAAAAAGGCTAGGAGAAAAAAGAAAATAACAATCATACCTACGTCTCGTAAAAAAAAACCTAGCACCAAATTAAGGAATTCATTGACCGCGTCCGTATCTGGATACGTAAACACGAATTGATCTCTCTCCGGTCGTGGCCGAAATTCAGTTCGGAGGACATTATTACATAAACACGCAAAGGTATTGCGCATTACGTGCTCTTAAATAATGAATCCTTAGAGAAGTTCTAGAGTATTCGGTTTTTAGTTTTGAACTTTTTCTCGCCGCGTTCGCCTATCACTTTCTATATAAAAGAACATTAATAATTTCTTGTTGTACGCACTACAGATAACCTGTACAAACCCTATTAGATGTTATTTTTAACAATTATTTCACTTCTTCATTCATTGATAAGCATAAAGAAGTAAAATTTTGATACAGTATATTAGCACTTCACAACACACTGCTTCTAAACAATTAAGAACAACCGTGCAAGCCGTGGGAGTCTGCTATACTTGTTTGTTTGCGTGTGTGTGTACTATTTTACCTTTGCACATTATAATTATTTTACAATTATTATAATCGTGAATGCTTAAAGAATAATAGGTACAGGAAAAATAAATATTACTCTTTTCCTATAGTTAATGATTTGATGCAAGTGTCACCAATCACCATAGTTTCCTGTTAATGATATTGATTTCGTTCTTCAAATACATCATCAGTTGTATTTACTATTTTATGTTGTTTCATCCAAGATTCAACTATTTTGTTGTCATCCAGAACAACGGATGTAATACATTCGATCATGAATAATTAATTATTATTATCATAATATTATTCCTTTGCAAGCATACTTTCATCAATCATCAGATATTTCAGTAAATGGTTATAATAAGCTCTTGTATATTTATTCAAGTGAAGGTACGTGTAATACATTCGGAATCTGCCTATAGAACAAATATCTCCGTGCGAAGCTGTGGCGCGTCAAGTAGATTAGGAAGAAAACCATTACATAGGGGAGAGCACTCATAACAGCTATCGTATGAGTTTATTTGACACGGTCTCAAACAACTACTATTAGATCACTATTATATCTAGCTATAGGGAAGTTTAGCACGCCATTTAAACCTACGTGGTTTTTCGCAGTGGTTTTTCTACCCACCAAAACTGTATCAATTTTTATTTTGATAATTAAAAAAGGGACGATTATTGCGTATTGGAGCAGGTAGTATAACGTATAACACTTATCGATTTTGCCCACTGGTTTAAAAAGCATAGTGATCAAAAACAATTCGAGTGAGCAAAACTTGTTTTTGGTTTTAAGCAGTAAAGGCGCGTTTTTAACCGACTTCCAAAAAAGGAGGAGGTTCTCAATTCGGCGCGTATTTTTTTAAAAACTATTTTCATAATTCATTGCTTTATATTAAAATTTTCTCAACGTATTATAACTAATTGTGTTAAATAGATGATGAAGGCACCCGTACAACATTTTTAGTCCATTTCTGGCATTTCATTGGTAAGGCTGAAAGCACACTAAAAACGTCTACACGAAACATTGCCGTTGTTTGGGACACAAGTTTCGTAGTGGCGCTCAGATTTGTGCTCGATATGAAGGAGCCCCAGAGATGCACGAAGCAACGCGTCACGCAGTGCGTTCCGCACCGCGTCTCCATCTCATACAAAGAATACTGCCGCTACGTGCGCGCCGGCCTCTGTAGTGCACCTTCAAAGTGCGCGCGCTGATTCGTCGTGCTGATGTTTGTTCCTGAACAGTCTGTAGCGTGTTTTCGCCCTAATTATATTAAAAAATTGGCATTTAGCATCCAAATAATAATATTATAAGTACAAAATGTTGATTTAACGTTTTTAACACCTATTTAAATTTTAGAGCACAATTAGGAAACTTTTTGATGGAATTTTTTGCGAGCAACGTGCAAATAAGAAAACAATATTTAAATAATGTTAAACGTCCGATCGTGATCAAGCGATAAGTAAACCTCAGTAGCACTGGTTACAGATGGGTTACAGTGCTAAATGAAGTACAAACATGACGGTCATAAACTTCATTTACGATTTTTGCAACGTCTGAAAGAGATTAACTTCGCTTATGATTTTTCATTAAAATCGGTGTTGTGGACATAATGTCACGTATTACTGACTCGTTACAGAGCGTTTAATTTTTTTATAATCAAATAAATTTAAAGCAAAGTTTTTAGTTTGAGTGTCTCAGATTTTCCAGACTGAAATATCAAAAATAGTCCTAAGTAGGTATTTGGGACCCTCTTATTATGATACGTTAGTTCTCATTACCTACGATTTGTCCATTTTGTTATCCATGTGATCTGATAACCGCAATCAGAATTTCCTGGATTGAACTTGAGAAAATATTTCCTCAAGTTTCTTCAAGCAATACGTACGTATCAAATACATATAAATATGTCTATCATATAAACAAATTACACAAATACACTCTCTGTTCCTTCAACTCTTTGACCCTCAAAATGGGACGAAAAACCAACACGACTGGAGAAAGATCAGGCGCAGGAGCATACAGGCAGGTCCATACTCTACCATACTCTATGAAGGGTTATTTGTGTTGTTAGGTTATATGTTAGGGTTTGTCTGTGTATTTAATTTTGATACCTCCACCACCACTACAGCCTACTTACGTCCCACTGCTGGGCACAGGCCTCCACTCTCGTAGGAGAGAGGGAATTAGAGCTTAGACCCACCACGCTGCTCGGCTTTAACGACTACTATCATGTTAGTTATAATAACCGGGACCGACGGCTTAACGTGCTCTCCGAGGCACGGGGGTGAAACACCGCCAACTTCCAACTCCGGGCTGGCACTGAGAATTTCTGAATTGAAAAACCCAATACCAATTTTTTTTGCCCGACCGGGAATCGCAACCCTCCTCGCACAATCGACCTCGTGATCCGCAGTCGACTATGCTAACCGCTAAATCAACGAGGCAATATTGATACCTACTAAGCCATAAAGGCTCAGCGCTGTCCAGTAAGGCTAGCATGCGCACAACTTGTAAAACTATGTCTACCTGTTATCTCTATTTGTCTACCGAAGCTAACATGGTTACTTGTCTCGTTACGTTCATAAAAGAAATATTTCATATCTGTATTATTTTTGTCTAAGAACCCTTACGTGCCGACTATATTTTTTTCGTTATATACCGCGTTTTGTGCATGTCTCTCTCATCGCGAGATATCTCGTTATGCGCATGCTAAGCCTTCTGGTGGCAGTCAGTAGAGTCGACTTATGCGGGATGATTTTTACAAAAGTTTTACATCATTAATATAACCTTTCACTAAACCCTACCCCACCCAACCCTAAAATAGAGGGTCTTCCAAAAGACCTAATATTCACATCCTCGAATAGTTTTAAGTTTGATAATCATTTTTCATATAGATTAAAGAAAAAAAGTGCGTTGAAATTCGTTGAGGTCACTGTGAATTTCATACAACTTCCATTTATTAGAAGTGCGTTTTTAATTTTGATAAAGAGTATCTGATTTGATTGAGTTGTCATCATCCCTATTCTTAAGGAAAATTTAAATTAAATGATAGAAAGAAAGGAAATTCCTATACAGGTTCCTTCGTAGCAGGTACAGATATTTCTAATACACGTACTTGACATTGAGAACTTATTAATTTCAAGAACAAATAATATTATTAATCTAAAGAGTCTACTTGACAATGGTTGTTGTTTATTATTGTTATTCGAAGTAGGGTAAAACCGGGATAGATGCCCCACTTTTTGAAAAGGACACCTAATTTTAAAAATATTAATTTTATACGAATAATTTCTATTAATGTAGCTAGCTCAATCCTTAATGTTGAATTATTATTATTTTTTTTTAACCTATCAAATACAGATTTTGCAGAAATTAGCTTTTCGTGGAACATGTTTTTTGAGGATAGATGCCTACCTGTATGGATAGTTGCCCCACCATGAAAAAACTGAGAAGGATAGATGCCTGCAGTGCAGGATGGATGCCCTTTATAGGTGTAAACGAAAAATCCATACCAAATATTAGGTAGAAGTCCAAGGGTCATAATAATGAAAAACATTTTGTATTTTTTAAATCTTTTAATTGTTATCATTAGAAGATATTATTCTAATATCACATAAATGACATAGGTAATTAAATTTTTAAAGCGTTTGTTTAACTAAAATATAAATTCTTAAGTTTCAACATGCATAACCATATTGTTTGTTAAATAAAATTTTACAAGCATTTATTAAAAAAAATATAATTTGTTAATTGTTGTATTCCCATGGTTTTTGTCCATTTCATCCAAAGCCGACTGTAGGTTTTCTGTAGTCCAAGAACATACTCGAGCTCGCACTCCTTCTTTTCTTTTATATTTTCGTGGTGCTGTAGGTAATCATATATGGCAGTGTATGCAGGGATAGGTGCCCCTAAGGGTGCCCTTAGGGGCACCTATCCCTCGAAAAATCAGGGCAACTATCCTTTTCGATAGGGATAGATGCCCAAGTATTTTTTCAATAAATTATAAACAAAATAGCATCTATTTACACCTAGATGCAGACTCAATGAACCAGTATATTGACGTAATAAAAAATATAACTGAATTTATTACTAATTATAAAGTTATACAACGCAACATAATAACCTTTAAATCTTTGACGTGTTCGGGAATATCGCTGCGGAGATAATTACACGTACGAGCGAAACGCATCCTCATCGCACGACTGTCTGTGGGTAATTATGGTACGGGGTGACTGCGGCTCCTACTTATAAAATTAATTCTTAGTCGCGAGTTCGGGAAGTTAGGTTTTTAGAATATGAGGCATCTATCCTGCTGCGGCATCTATCCCGGTTTTACCCTACATATTTAACTAATAACATTGATAGCCAATAATTTTATTTACCTATAATATTTACTTAGTTCTTCAGGAGGCGCTCTTCTTTAAATTATAACTAAAATACGCTAAACTCTGTAAAAAATTGCCAATTTGTTACAGCGTTTAGCGTATTTTTTAAATAATACAAAGCAAATTAATAAATTATTTTATTTGGAAAAAAGTCAAGGACAAGGAAGAAAAATAATCCTTTGGAAGGAGTCACTTCCAAAGGATTATTTTTGCATAATAATTATGATCATATTATAAGTCCCTATCTGTACTGATATCATAAATGCTAAAGTTTGGATGGATGGATGGACGTTTGTTACTCAATCACGCCAGAATGGCTTAACGGATCTGGATGAAATTTGGCACAGAGATAGATGTAAAATTTAATAAGTTCCCGCGGGAACCAAAAAACCTCAATCGCGGTTCGAAATCAAATCGCGGGCATCAGCTAGTTCTTTACAATTTGCACCTATACCTATATTATTCTTCGAGTGTTTCAAGTGTCAATTTAGTTTTATAAACAAGCTAGTTTATATTATGTAGACACAAATAAGAAGTGGGTTCAACATTTTACAGTATCTATCATTATAGCATTCTATTTATTCTGGAAAATTAATAAGTTCTCGCGGGTACCAAAAGACCTCAATCGCAGTTCGCAATCAAGTCGCGGGCATCAGCTAATTCTTTACAATTTGTTCTTGTCTGTCTTCAAGTGTTACAAGTGTCAAGTTAATTTTTTAGCCAAGCTTTTAGACAAATAAGAAGAGCGGTTCAACATTTTTCAGTATGTATCATTATAGCAATGGATTAGCATTTTGTGTTGTTCTGTTTTATTACACAAAGGTGATATTGTCCGAAACAACATATTTTCTCAACACAAAACGCGCAATAATTTACTAAAGAGAATAATTACTAAGAGTAAGTGCTAAAGTATTGAACGAAGGCAAGAGTCATCAATGAGATAAAATAGCATTATCTTTTAACAATATGTAATGTGAAAGGAAATCACTTATTTTATTCAGCATAGCATCTGTTTCAAACATAAATGAAAAAGACCTTGACTCATCAACGACCAGACGGATACACATATAGCTATAGCTACCTACTAGAAGGTGGGAAAAATCTAATATCGAGTTATTTTTTTTTTTTTTTGTCGTCGTAAACTTCTTCTTCTTCTTTCTTGGCTAAAAAGAAACAGATCTGGAACCAAAATTCCAGTTGTAAACTAGTAGAGTTGAGCAGGTAAAGGCTATTTTTGCGGGACATTGCTCTCTCTAGTAAACAGACATCTCCCTGTTAAAACAACAACATATTAAATAATATAAGTAAATGTAAGGAAAACATTTCGGAATAAAAAAAATACAAGTTTTTTTATCCATACAAGGGGCAACTGATAGACCCAGCACTCTACAAAGTACTGTTGGCAGACTTACCACTGGTACTTACTAGGTATACTTTACTTTGAAGTGTCTAGCTCACAACTATAACTGGGAATGTACGGTTATAGGTACTTTAACCAAATTTTACCTTGCCAGATAAAAGTGACAGAATCCCTGCACTTGTGTACACAAAACAGGGAATCCACTTTATTACTAGTGTACGCAGATTCAACCGAGACGAACCAGCACGAAACTCAGCCTCATATAAACTTTCATAACGAGTTGATGAAAAAATCGTTTGATTAAATTATTCAATCGTTAGCTTTCGTGCCAGATATTGTAAAAACTAAAAAATAACAAAATCAATTTCTGCAAAAGGAGTTTTCCCTTTCGCTGAACTTTTACGTAATAAACAGCTGATATTTTTACATAAGTTGCTTGCGAGTTGCGGCTGACGCTTTTCCCATTAATGCGCCATGTTATCATACTTATTAATCGTTGTGCTATTTTTTACTTTAGAGAAACGTGTGGTACATTGTATAAACATACTAAATATCAATATAAATACGTCATAATGTCTGAATTAAGAGTATTAACAATTAATAATAATTAATTATAATGTTCGAAATATGAATAATAATTTACACAAAAATTGACAATAGTAAAATAGTTATATTGTATACTTGTCATGCATCACAATGAATTTTAATTTTATAGCATCTAGTTATGTTATTTAAATTTTATCAGGATGGGATGAGAACCCCTTTCGGGTATAGGCGTCCCCCAGAGCTTTCCATGGTCCTCTTTGAGAGGCTTTGTGGACCCATTGATTCCCCGCTATCTTAACGATGTCTTCCGTCCACTTGGATTTGGGTCTTCCCCTTTTTCTTTTCCCTGTAGGGCCAGTCCATGTTGTAACTTTTTTAGGCCATCTTTCATTGTTTAGCCTCGCCGGCCCACTGCCATTTTAGCTTCAGTGTGTGTGTCAGAAAGTCGATAACTTTCATTTCTGCTCTGATATCTGTGGAGTTAATCTTTAAAGTTAAACTAGGGTTAACTTACAAAAAACTATTTATTCTTTGAATTTTTACAAACAATAATATTTTTCGAATACTCAGCAACACCTGATCTTACCACTTAGTTCTCAAGTTTCAATCTCTGTTCCTTATCTATTCCACCGACGAGCTAATCGTATACCAAACTTGCCACCCTATCTAACAAGTGACGTGTTCACTTGATTATTGGGAACTCGTGGCCGGAGCTCCTCGTGAATGATCATGTGATTGTGATGAGACCACTTAAGCAAATAAAGAGCCCGGCTGCTGGCCGCAAACAAATACTGTCAACATTCGGTTTGATTAGCTACGCCTATTGTGTCGAACAGTTTACGGGAATCAAGGCTTTATATTCTCTATTCTATTTCAAATTAATATCTATACTGATACAATAAATTTGAAAGTTTGGATGGATGGATGGGTGTATGTAATATGTATGAATGGATGAATGTTTGTTACACAATCTCGCCAGAACGGCTGAACGGATCTGGTTGAAATTTGGCACAGAGATAGATTGCAGTCTGGAATAACACATGGGCTACCTTTTATCCAGGAATAGTAACAGTTCCCACGGGAATCAGAAAACCTCAATCCACGCATACGAAGTCGCGGGTAAAAGTTACATTATTGGCGTGATAGGCGCAAAAGTGCGAAAATATTTTAAATTGTACTAAATAGTTGTAAATGCACTGATGCTTTCCTATCTTATCTTTCTATCTATGATAAGAGTCTGTCTTCAAGATTTGGGGTTTTCGAAGTACAGCTTACGAGTAGGATCTTTCAAAGTCCATTCATCCTAATACGTGTGGGCCAATTTTGGGCCATAAGATGAAGATGAAGTCTCATACGAGTAAGATGACTCTAATTATGGTTTCGATATCTGAAAAACCTCTCTTTCTGAGGGCTGTGAGTTCTTTTCTAGGTCCATGGCAGCGTTTTACAGAGTGTCATTTCGTTGTTCTAGACCCTTTGGACTAATATGGTGATTTGTCAGTTAGTGAGAAGATACTTTCACCTACAAAATTCTTTTGCAAACTTTCTATTAGATTTCAATACGGTTTTCACTATAATAATTTAGGACATTTAGCAGAGGACGTTGATAAAATTTTCATTAATTATAGTCTATATAGAAACTCACCCACCCAACCAGTGGAACACCACAGAGTTCAGGGCTAGGTTGTGCACATGTACCGTCAACGTCAAAAGTCAATACACAGCTTAACTGCGAAAACTGTGTGCAAGCAATCTGAATCACTCATCCACACAATCATAATTTGTCCAAAATATTTAGCTTAATTTAACAACATTAGGATCAAACCATCACTATTCAATACTACTTAGATTATAGACATAAATTGTCAACAATGTCAACTAACAAGATGAATATTATTTATGTAAGTTTGAGGGGGACTTTGCAACTAACAAGTCATTTAGTTGGCTTATTCTATAATATAGACTTTTGACGTCGACTTTACATTGGTTAGGCAAATACATATTTGTAGGCAGAGCATAATGAAAAATAAGCATTGATTTTTTTATCTACAGGGTAAGCAGTATTTTTATGTCTGACTGTTTTTTTTTTCAATCACTACAAGCTAGCCCTTGACTACGATCTCACCTGATGGTAAGTGATGATGCAGTCTAAGATGGTAGCGGGCTAACCTGCCTTCGGTTTCTACAGGCATCGTACCGGAACGCTAAATCGCTTAGCGGCACGTCTTTGCCAGTAGGGTAGTTACTAGCCACGGCCGAAGCTCCCACCAGGCCAGATCAGGGAAAATTCAGAAATTATAAATTCCCAAATTGACCCTGCCGGGGATCGAACGCAGGACCTCCGGCGCTACACACTGCGCCACGAAGGTCGTCATAAAGTCCCGGAGTGATTCAGGTCAGCGAGGTGTTATAATAATAATATGACGTAGGTTAATTGTTGTTCTCCAGTACTCTTTGTTGTAGATTAACTAGTCCTCGGATTGTATCCTGAAAATATTTATTTCCGTCAGCTGAAACGTTTAGGAGTACTTAAGCTATGAGAAATATGCAGGCGCTTACATATAAAAATAATTTTCCTGTTCAATGTAAGTATAAAGTTTTAAAAAAAAATAATGTCCTCGCGACCAAATATCGGCCAGGGCGGCCAATCTCCACAGAGATTAGCCATCTACAAGGGCATATGATATGTCGGGAGATACAAGTGTGTGCGCAAATACAGATGAACTCTCTATATAGCTCTCTGATCGCTCGATGGGTTGTAAAATCCGACACAACTAAAGAGAGATCAGGACCGACAGCTTTACGTGCATTCTGAGCGACGCAACACCGCCAACTTCTAACTCCGGGCTTGTACTGAGAATTTCTTATCACCTAACAACAATATTAACTAATTATGGCCTGGCCCGGGAATCGAACCCATGACCTCAACATCTTAAACGAGGCAGTTATAGTAAAATGTAATAAATTTGTGAGTCCAATAAATCTAAATACTAGGCGAATATCCTAGCTTAATCGAAACCTTGATTTATGAAGTCTGCGATGACGTCTTGTCTGAATTTAAAAATTATTATTAAAAAAAATCTTCTAAAAGATCAATTCATAATTTGCTGATAGTCACTGGCCTCGTGGGCGATGCCCCTTAATCCCAATCATCCCAATCCTGTTGGGAAAGGAAGTTCAATGACCAAGTTAAATAATATCCTTGAGTAGTCAAATTTTATACAAATATTATGACAAATATATTCAAATTGTACCCATACAAGCTTTACGAGTATGAGTTTTTCCACTTCACCTTACGTGTTGGAATGTACTTAGTATGTAGTAGGCTTTACATCAATTAACATAAAGGCTTCTATATGCAGAAACAGTGGAAATTATATGAAACGAGATTCTTATTTCAGTACTCAGTCGGCTATCGAAAAGCGTGCGCGCAGCTGAAAGCATACCCACTTTAAAAGACGCACGGCGGATAATGGATACTTTTTAGTGCTAACTCGATTCCATTTCTTAAATAATTTGGCGAAGTTAACATTGAGGTGGGTTTGATGAATTTGGAATTATTTTCCTTGTAACTTTGGAATATTAAGTTTTTAAATAGTTTTTATCACGGAATAAGTATTATAACATTTTTTTTTTGGAGGAAAAAATAAATATAATTTAAGTAGTTTAGGATAGAGAAAATGTATTTAAAAACTAATACAATTTTTAAAATTACTTTATTAAAGCCAGACGTTAGGTACCCGCTACAAAAATAAATACCAAGTACCTACCGAGACCGAGAGGCTTTAGACATTTTAGTTTAATTATAATAAATATTTAATTTGTTGTATATGGATTTAAATACGTTCATTTTACTCTTTAAGTTTAGATTAAATCACGTCTTGCAATAAGGCACTTGGCTCTGTGTCACATCCAGCATTCCATTAGGATTCCAGATTCGAGAGAAGCTCGAAAGCAACCTGAAGAATAATTTAATTTAAGAATTGAATCCAAATTTGTGAAGACTTAAAAATATCCCAAAATAAAGTTAAAATTGACTTTTCGGTCGGTTTTATTATTAGAGCTAATACTAAATATATTATGCTGTTATTCACTGAACTGAAGATATTTTTTTCAATATGCCATCTAATCATAAATCTACGTTGTTTTTGATTTCCATATATTTGATAATAAAAATCCCTGGATCTAAAGTTCATTTGAATTTTAGGAGCTCTACTCAACCATTTTTTGATTTCAACCGTATAAATAAATAAAAAGTGGGTGACCATTTCTTTGGGCACACTCTCCGCTAGGTCTACAAACTTGGGATTTTGTCAGTTTGTGCTTACTAATATCCTTAAAAGTAGACCTTATGGAGTAGAAATGGATGCCACCCGAGCAGGAAGGGTTTATTAATATAACCAGCTTATTAAAATTTATTTCGAATCTAGTAGAGCCTAATACTTTGCTTTTGCAGGAACTCAAAAAAAAACACTCATTTTTCTTGCTATTCGATATTACAAATTGCTAAACATATCTTACTATTGCAGCGCGCTAATCGGCTCTTTCGAGTGTCTTGCCACTCTTCATATAAAGAGAAATACTTGGATTATCACCAGACCAATTTCTTACTGGACAACCCAAACTCTTACAAAACAGGTACTATTACAAGTGCCCTTGTACGATACTCACATCACGATCTCATATAATGCCCTCTCAATTTCCAAGCGTCAAAGGCTCAGTCACGCTGACATACCTACATATTTTCTCCAATACTTATTTTGTGTCCAGTCTTCAAATACGGTCCAGCGTTCTTATTATTTTATTTTGTTTATTATTTGATGTGTTATTATCATTTCCAGGTCCGCAAAACAAGCATCCGGATGACTGAAATAAAGGAGTACCCATTCGATCTCAGTGATTTAAAAAACCAAAATAACGAAACACGACCTCCAGCGTCGGATAACGTTAATACGAACCCACAACATAATCATATTAACCGCTCTACCACACCAGACGGCAAGAGAAAAGTTTCCATCATGGCTGACGAAAGCAGTAAGGATAGAGAAAACTTACCTTCTGAGAATTTAAGGTGAGATTTCTTTGAATTTTTGTGAAACTGAAACCGGCAAGTGGCCGAAGTATGTCTCTCTCATAGAGAGTTACATATTTGTTCCGTTTGCCGTGGAAACCCTGGGGCCGTGGAGTCTTAGTGGCAAAAAAAAATTGCGAGATATGTCACAGCGGTTAAAATTGCCTCATCTGGTGACAGAAGGACTGGCTCATATATAATTAACTAAGAAAGGATTTCGGCTATTGTGTATTTATTATACCTAATCATTACGTTTACCATTTCATTGGTAAAAGCTTAACTGACTCTCAATTTTGTTGTTCAAAGACAGTTCCGTCATGCATAATAGTTACGTGACCAAAGAAAGTGAGAATGCGAGCCTGTACTTAATTCTTCATCTTTGTTGTCCATAAAACAGTATATATAATAATATATTATATATAACTTACTAACTAATTCATGGTACAATATCCAATATCAATAAGATTGATCAAATTTATACAAAAATAAACATTGAATAAAATTTGAATAATTGCAGTGATACCGTTGAAATCTTTTACTAGGGAAAATTGCTCTGTTATAGATTTTATCATTTTTGTAGATTTTTTTAAATATGCTTTAAATTCTTTCATCTGTTGTTTTTTATTTTAATTTCTACCTATAATTAGTAATTAGTTTATTTTCGATCAGTTTATTTAATGATCCCTATTTTTATAAATAATATACTTAATGGTGCATTATTATCTTTTTTCTAAAAATAACAAAGACAAAATGCATTGTTTGTCAATAACAATAACTTCGTGTGATAACTAACGATATTTGTAAAACAACCTTAAAAGTCCTTCAAATATTTTATCTCTAAAAATAAAGACAGCTAATTTTAAATAGTAAACAATATAGTTTCTCCTCATCAGTCACCGTAAAACATTTGTGCAATTAATGCATGTGTGTTTTCGGAATACCGAAGTACATCTATTGTTCATAATGCTGAAAAACCTCAAAAGTTGTATTAATTGAGTAAGACCAATAATCTACTGTCGATGAATACCTGCCTATAGTAGTAGTTTGTGATATGAGGGCGGTAAATAGGTTTTTACATACGAGTTGACTAATATCAGCCCGATGACGCCAGTCGAGGGCTGACCATCGTCACGAGTATGTAGAAACCTTAACGCCCGTGTATCACACGATATTTTTCAATACATTTGTGAGAAAACTTGAAAATAAAAGTCGAGTAGGAAGGTACTAGGTACTCACTAGAAAATGGCTTTTCACGCCCATACTTAGTCGAGATTTTTGGCGGCTATTACAAGCGCGATTTTTTTCTCACAGCTAAAATACCTAATTGTTGATTAAATTTTATGATCCCACATCACTTAAACCACATAAATTATTTAATAATTTATAAGAAATACTCAATGAAACTTTTAAAAATAGCGTAGATACAATTCATACAAATTAAAGATTTGTATGAATTGTATCTACGGCGCGTTGTTGTAATTGCTTTTTTTTAAAATTGGCTTCATGGCTCTAGGTTCTAGTTCTTAACTCAGTAACAGCCTGAACTATTCAGCCTTTACTTTTTTGATTTATAAAACCTAAAACAATTTTATTTAATCATGTTAAATACAATTTTTTATTTTATGAATTAATTTCATCAATTCACATCTAAATGTCATTATTTTTTAGGTTTTCTACATACAAAGTCAATATCATTATGAACTTTCTTGCAACAAAACTTTTTATTTAGAAGTAACGTGGACTTACAAAAATTAAAAAAAACTGCATGAGGGCGGTAAATATTTACTGCACGAGGGCAGTAAATTTAACTTACAAGCCCTGTTTACTGCCTCTGTAAGTGCATTTTTCGAGCAAGTGTATTGAAAAATTTATTTAATATCTACGCAGTACCGCAGTTACTCTCTAGTCTCTACTCTCTACATAGTATATAGACGTTTGTGAAATTGTAGTTTTGTCACAGAATAGGTAATTCAGATTCAGATACTTTATTTGCATAATATGTGTACAATTACATATAAGATGGTTAATTCAGTTACATAGTCTAAAACATATTAGCCAAACCGGCGTACAAATATTATTTAGGTTATGATATAAAGTGATTTTACTATTATAAGTACATTAAATACTTACTATACGATTTACCTACATTTTACACTCATAGTTAATATTTATTCTTCTAAATTCTTAATTATGAAACAAACAATAATATTTATTATTAAAATACCCACAAACAAGTTAATTTACATTAACATAAGTAATTATTATTATATACCTAAGTAATTTAAGTGTAATAGTGTGGTATTCCGTTTTATACATATACAAACAAGTTGACGCTAATGAGCCTAAGCAGCAGGCGATGTTTAAAGGCCATGTTTCTGCCTTTGTAAATGCCTTTTTTCGAGTAACTGTACTGAAAAATATAACATCAATTTTCCAAGTCTAATTTTAATTTATTTTCTGTTCAAATTTAATTATCTTCCAATTTAGACCGCAATCATCGCTAACCATTATAAAATATCGTAATCAAGGGCTACTTTAGTTATTTTTAGATAATTTTTTATTCGTTGTTCGTTCCAGTCCGCATACTTCAGACTGTTTATTTATTAAGCTTTAAGTACCATTATTACCATTTAGGCAACTCTCATTTCAGACTCTCGTACATTTACATTCCACTCCTAAGACCTAAACCTAAGACCTATAGCATCATGTGACTTTAGTATATTATAACGTCCAGCGAGAAAGAACCATCAAATCAGTCAGTTACTTTAGTTCCTTGTTCGTATACTAAGAGAGAGAGGTCTAGTTATATGGGCGTTCCACGCTATTTGGTTTTGTAGGTGCGTTAGCACAATACACGTCATGACTCACCCAACAAGGCTGTCTACTACTACTGTCACGTGCTGGACTGCTCGATAAGTACCTATCATTCAAATTATTCCAAGAATCGGAAAGCTCGGTGCATTCGGATATTTTTAGACCTTACGTGAAATGAATAATTTCCAGTTTGCAATAAGATTAATATAACTATAGTAAGTAGGGATGTAACAACTTTATATATACTTATATTTTACTTTACTTTACTAGATGATACCCACGACTTCGTCCGCGTGGATTAAGTTTTTTATATTCCTGGGGAAACTCCTTGATTTTACGAGATAAAAAGTAGCCTTTGTCCTACCCCGGTATGTAATAGGACCACTACCACTACCACTTCCACGGTATGTAGGTATTCACGGACTATCCTGCCAAAGGAGCGCTGGTAGGCTTTTTAGGCATGACTCTCTCAATTATACGATCAAAAGGGCTCTTGCCATCATAGATAGGTATTCCTGCGCTCATTGAGCCGGCAGGGATTAGTCGGGATGATGGCAAGATACCTGATGGATTGACGCTGGTTCCCTGGGAACGGGGACGGGCTCTAATGTAGGACGCAACATGCGTAGACACATTGGCCCCGTGTCATATCAGAGAGACCAGCATCAAGGCCGGAAGGCGCAGCAGAAAAAGCTGAAACCGGAACCGGCGGAAGTATCCTCTTTTATAGAGTGTTACTTAATTGTTCCGTGGAGACCGTGAAGCCACGGCCCCAAGGCCCGTTTGCCGTAGAGACCCTGGAGTCGTGGAGTCATGCCAAAAATTTTTTGCCTCATCTGTATGGCTAGCATGCGCGCTACGAGTAAAATTATGTCTACCCGTTATCTCTCTCTGTCTACCGAAGATAACATGGTTACTATTCTCGTTACGTCAAAAGTAGAGATAAAAGTAATATTTCTTATCTGTGGTATTTTTCTCTACGAACATGTCGATTATTTTTTTCTTGTAATATACCGCATTTTGTGCATGTTAGGGTCAATGAAATATTTGCCGGCAACGACAACATCTCTCTCTCTCTCGTCGCGAGATAATCTCGTTGTGCGCACTGGTGATAGAAGGGCTGGCTCATTTTTTGCTCAAAGGATCAACCGGGCTGTCCAGCGCGGAAATGCAGCCAGCATTTTTGCCACCATTCCACGCGGGCATGAGTTCTACTGTATTATGTTTACATGCCGCTTAATTAAATTTCATCAAAATCGGTTGAATAGATAGGCTATGAAAGCGTAGCAGACAGACAGACACACTTTCGCATTTATAATATTATAGTATGGATACCAACTAATGTCAGCTATTGTCTATGGCTTGGCTTGGCTAGAATTACTGTAGGACCTGCCTAGGCAATAGGCATAACTTCATTTGATAAGCCTTATTTCACAGGTCTGTTTTTAAACTATGCATGATTGCCTCTCTTTACATAGGTACTTAATTATTATAACCAGTATACAAATGTTTGGACTCATAAACTAGTTCACATCTGCATGTTAACTAACTTTTAAAACACAAAGTATGTAATGTAGGTACATTCAAAATCGTGCACAGACCGTACTATAACTTAATTTTTACTTGACGCCCTAACGCCTTTCTATATTTAATAGCATATTTATCTTCTTGTGTTATTACTTATTACGTTTCATGAGCCCGCTGCCACTTCAATGAAACTATTTATATCTAATTATTAAAAGTTGAAACTATAAAAAAAATAAGACGATTAATTTTATTGATACCTAATAATCCATACTAATATTATAAATGCGAAAGTGTGTCTGTCTGTCTGCTACGCTTTCATGGTCCATCTGTTCAACTAATTTTGATGAAATTTGGTACAGGGATAGGTTGTATCCCGGGGAAGGACATAGGCTTTTTATCCCGGAAAATTAAAGAGTTCCCGCGGGAATCAAAAAACATTAATCCACGCGGACGAAGTCGCGGGCATCATCTAGTTAAAAATATACTATTTAACTACTTCCCGCGCGATTTTTTATTGTAATTTAGTTAGTTATAGCGCGTTTCAGTACAATTTATAATATCGTTATGGTTGCCTTGTACTTACTGAACTTTAGTCTCTTCCAGATTAGTGCATTCTATTTTAGACCTATCCTCACTTACTAGCAGGCGTGGTCATGGTTAAAGCGCAAACCTGTTAACGATAAAAATAGACCTGTCTAGACTTACAGTGAATGAGCCTGATGAGAACAGAGAATAATTATTATTATCTATTTTCTATCTATATATATATAAAAATCAATTGCTGTTCGTTTGTCTCGCTAAAGCTCGAGAACGGCTTGGCCGATTTTGCTGATTTTGGTTTTGAAATGTTAGTAGTAGTCCAGGGAAAGTTTAAAGGGTGAGAAAATATGGGATTTTTTTTTTTTTTCACACGGACACGCGGACGAAGTCGCGGGCATCAGCTAGTACTTACTTAAATGTACTTAATAGGAAAATTCATAATTCTGTTTATTCACAGCATCTATATTTTAAAGAAAATTAAGGAATGGAAATGTAATATATTCCATCAAGGTATCCATACCTATTAGATAACTACTAATATTATAAATTTAAATGCGAAAGTAAATCATGGATTAACGTTCAATGAACTTAAGGGTGAGGTCTACAATTTTCAGTGAAAATTTTTCATCAAATCACTTGGCATTTCTTCTAAGATTATATTTTATTTTATAAAAAATGTTGCATATTAGAATCCACTAAAAGTACAAACTAGCTCTTGACTGCAGTCTCACCTGGTGATAAGTGAGCTAACCTGTTAGAGGTATGGCAGTTGAAATAATATATTTGCAAAATTTTGAATATTATATGAGCCGTTTAGTTGTCACTTAAAAAAAAATTCATCGCTTAATAATTATTACACTAATCGGTCTGAAGAACTAGTAACTTTCAAGTCACCATTTCCAATTGATAATGATGATGATGATGATGATGATGATGATGATGATGATATTCAGTTTTATTGACTCCTTTAATTTAAATTTATACTCGGCCATTTTAATTTTACTTTCGCTCGTTTAAATACTACACAACGGCTTCTAATCTGCTAATCGCTGTGAGGCATATCTTTTGCCGATATGGTGGTAACTAGCCACGGTCGAAGCCTTCCTCGAGACTGAAATAACAGTTGACTTAGATATGAGCTCAGGAACTATTTGCAAAATATTATTAGCATTTCCAAATTTGCTATGGAGTAATTTTCTATAAAAATTTGTCGCGTAATATTTCCATACATAATGTGAAATTAATGAGTTTCGAATTTTTCCCTCTATCTGTGTCACAAGACCTTCAAAAGCTTCTTTGAAATCAGTTGTACTGCAGATACTTGAACATTATTCAGCAACTAGATGATGCCCGCGACTTCGTCCGCATGAATTAGGTCCTTCCCCGGGATACAACATATCCCTGTACCAAATTCCTTCAAAATCGGTCAAACAGATGAGCCGTGAAAGCGTAGCAGACAGCTGAACGGATCTGGATGAAATTTGGCACAGAGATAAATTATAGTCTGGAATAACACATAGGCTGCTTTTTATCCCGGAAAATTAAAGAGTTCCCGCGGTAACCGAAAATCCTCCACGCGGACGTAGCATTAGCTAGTATCGTATAAATAAATCTAATCCGATGATTCAAACTTATTGTCAACTTATTAATATTATGAGAAATGAAAATCGTGAAACACAACTTATTTTATTTTATATTATCATTCTAGCAATGTTAATCGAGTATATACCTACATGGAGCCTTTGTTTTTATTCTTTTGTCAGGGCCATTTGTCATGAACAGATATAATACCTACCCATAGGTAATATTTGTTCGTTTTTTCAGCTAGGTACATAGTTACATACCGGTTGGGAACGATTCTTTCAATCGGTTACACATGTCCAACCAGAATACAGTCTCATTGAACATTACTACATTATGTACTTAGCACGTTTGTACATGTGTTGTTTGTGAGCATGCTGTAAAATGAGTAGCGATGTGTTTCAAGAAATAATAAACGGAAAATTAGAAAATGGGTTCAGCGTGTGCGCATAAGTCCTTAAGCGGGGGAGGCGAGCGGGCTGAGCGGGTGGTGACACCCGAGCTGTGTTTGAGATGTTTGAAGAGGAATTTTAAACAGTCAGCTGTATCGATGCGACTCATTCAGACTGTTCGCTGTACTCGGTAGTCAGTTGCTCGCCGTTTCAGCCTCGATACGGGCGCCTTCCGGGCGTTGTTGGTTTTATACGGCTTCCTGCGTCTGAGGGCTCACAATTGCGGTTGCAGCATATTTCGCACTGCCAATGACCGAGCAGCCGGCCGGCGAAACTGAGCTCCGCGAAGCAGTCACGTGTCCGGGGTGAGGCGCGGCGGGCGGCTTGACTCGCAGCCGTACCTTCTCTTATAAGATGCACACTCACTGCGGCATAGGTGTGGAGCGTGCTGACTCGGACGGCATGCCCCAGTGCAAACATCTCGCAACACACGCACCATAAGCATTACGACCCCAGCTCTAGTGAACAAGTCTGGCCGGATGCCATGTAGGATGTCTCACAGCAGCCTCAGTTGTCACTACGACAGCTACCTTCCGTCCGATTCCTCCCTTGAGACAGATGCACTTACTAACCGACATTGGTGAGTTCAAATAATACTTTCATCATAATTTAATTAATAAGAATTAGGGCTGCTTGCACAAGGACATTTAAACTTAGTTAAATTTTTTGTATTGCTGTCACTTTTTGGTAAAAGCATTTGCAGCAGTTGCCAAAAAGCGATAGCACTAAAATATTTACTTATCTAAATCAATTTAAGAACCCTTGTTTGAGTGCGCCTTACTTTAGTAGATACAGAGTTTAATTAGCTATACTTAACTTACCTGAGCACAATGTCATTACATTGTGCTCAGGTATTCCTATTCCTATGGTACCTATATTGTGTCGCCCAAGTCCTATTATATTATTGTTGAACGTAGTGTGTGAAATTTAATTGCACGTAGACCTACCTTCCTCCAATTTTTGGCTCTTAAAATGTAATCGAAACATTTTATGTATATTTTTAGTAACAATGTATCGTTTGTTAGTGTCCCGTAACAAAATGATAATAAAAAGGAAACCAGGTGCGAATAAAATATATTCAGTTGTCAGTTGTTCACACCTGATTCAGAAACTAAGCAGGTAATACGTACTTAATAGTGCTACGGTGGCTGTTGTGCTATATTTTAAATGATTTTAAGTATGGATTGTTTCCCAATGTTATTTCATATAATCCATTCTTCCATACTAATATTATAAATGCGAAAATGTGTCAAAAATTTTAATTAATTAATTTAAAAATAGCCCGGTGAGGATTTTGATAGGCAATCTATTTTAGGCGTATTTATCTATTATTAAAATAAAATAAAAATTGGCAGTCATAGGGACTGCCGATAGAAGTGAAAACGAATATAAAATAATTTAAAATACACACTTAAAATATAAACCTCAAAACTAAGGCATTTCACTTGTACTATATTTTTAATTATACTTAAGACCTTTTTTGTCTTAAGAAGAATGGTGTAACTATGTGTCAGTCACGATTACAGATCACTTTTAAATATAAACCTTAAAACAAAGATTTTTAAATTTAATTACGAATGCATTATATTATTTTTACTTAAGACCTTTTGTCTTAAGAAGAACGGTGTCGGTCTCGCGTTTCCACTTTCCACATTTTTACCAGTGGGTAAAAATGTGCAAAAGAAGTGCCTAAAGAAGTTTTCACTTCAAAAATATGTTTCATCTGGTTAACAGGTCGGTGAAGGTCGTGGTGTATCCGGCTCAATCACCATATCGTATATATCTAATTAAAATATTCAACCATTCCTCCATATTGACGACCTCCGTGGCGGAGTGTGTATAGCGCGTACGGATATCCTGGGTTCGATCCCCGGCAGGGTCAATTTGGGAATTTATAATTTCTGAATTTTTCCTGGTCTGGCTTGGTGGGAGGCTTCGGCCGTGGCTAGTTACCACCCTATCGGCAAAGACGTGCCGCCAAGCGATTTAGCGTTCCGGTACGATGCCGTGTAGAAACCGAAGGGGTATGGGTTTAATAAAACTGCCATGCCCCTAACAGGTTAGCCCGCTACCATCTTAGACTGCATCATCATTTACCATCAGGTGAGATCGCAGTCAAGGGCTAGCTTGTAGTGGATAAAAAAAAAATTTTTAAAAAAAAAATACTTACCTATACTAAAAAAAATAAAGGTGCCTACCTTTACCTACCATCTTTGTTCATTAATTTCATACATACATAAAACATGAGTAACCACGTAGGAGGTAGGTATATACCTACATCCTACGTGGTTACGGGTATTGCCTATCAAACTACTGGAACAGCTCCACGATAATTACACGATAGAAGGGAAAATATATCTAAGCGAAAATATATTTAATATAACTGCCATGCCCCTAACAGGTTAGCCCGCTACCATCTTAGACTGCATCATCACTTACCATCAGGTGAGATCGCAGTCAAGGGCTAGCATGTAGTGGATTAAAAAAAAAACTACGTATGAATTTCGATTGATGTCAAAATGAAACAATCGCAACCGTGACATTTACAATCACTTCCACTATCGGCAGCAGTCAGCACGTTCAGTAGGCTTGAGTTTTTACATTGCAAATTCGATTGACGTATTGAGCGTTCGATCACATTAGCGTCAAAGTAAAATGGACCCAAAAGCTCTTGCTTTAAAGTCACAAATTCAGCGTTTGGAGCGCTGGCTATGAATAAATACACGAAATGATGAAATGAGCTAAGCAATGCAGTTAAGGTTCATTTTACTTTAACGCTAATGTGATCGAACGTTCAATGCGTCAATCGATTTTGCAATGTAAAACTCAGAGTAAGCGTACTGGCGGCTATGCATATGTATTTAATAAAGTACAGGAAAGCATAAATCCAATGTGACCCACATATGATTAGCAGTTCCACGCGATTGACATCTGACAGTAATGGTGACACGGTTTATTGAAAACAACTAGACCGCCATACCATAATAATATGTGTTATTCATAACTTTTATACAGCAATTATTATCAACATTGACCCACTACATACTATGCACATTGCACCTACATTGTTTTCCAGTTGTTACGATAATCTTTTTAGTCACACATATCGAATAATAGGTAAACAGCAACAAAATACTATTTTGTACATAAGTAGGTATATGGGTATAACTATTTTGAAAATAGGTATACCCATATACCTAACATATTATACCTACATAATACAAATGTATTAAAAAAGAGCAATTGCTGAGTTAAACTCAGCAATTGCCGGCTCATCTCAGTAGAATTCTTTCCTAACCGGTGGTAAAGTCAAAACATGACGTAACACAAGTGATAAGAGACACCTGTCCTACATATCTTATTAATACTTTAATACTATAATACTAATATTATAAATGCGAAAGTTTGGATGGATGTATGGATGTTTGTTACTCAATCACTCCCCAACGGTTGAACGGATCTGGCTGAAAATTGACGCAGAGATAGATTATAGTCCGAAATAGCACATAAGCTACTTTTTATCCCGGAAAATTAAAGAATCCCGCGGGAACCAGAAAACCTCAAACCACGCAGATGAAGTTTCGGGCAGCCGCTAGTAATATATAAATTTAGTATTGCGCATTGAGTATATCTTAGAATAATTACTTCCGTGCAAATATTATATTAATAAATCCCCTCATCAAGTTCAAAATTGTTCGTTGTTGATGAGATTATGTCGCCAAAATAATATCAGCGACATTAAAACCGTAAAAGTACATAATCCAATAACCGCGCGTTCACGATAAATGCTAAGAAAATATTTACCTGTTAAGATAGGCAGGATTAGACATAAGCCTATTGGCAAATAATAAATTTTTTTTAACCGACTTCCAAAAAAGGAGGAGAAGGCACGAGAAGGTTCACAATTCGGCGCGATTTTTTTTTTGTTTTTAATGTATGTCGGTGCATATCTCCGTGGTTTCTGAACCGATTTGAAATTTGTTTCTATCAGTCTTTAGAGGAAGCTCTCGAGGTGGTCCCATAAAAAATTCTGACTCCAAATCCTCAACCCTGACACTAAAAAGTTAAAAATAAAAATTCTTTCCAAAAAACCGACTTCCAATGCCACTGTAAAGTATTATTAAATAATTTATATTTCTACCCACTATCGGGCGGCTATAACAAGGATAAGCAAAGTTGACGCGACAGGCTTGCCTGGTTTTTTGGAAAGAATTTTTATTTGTAACTTTTTATTATTTTGGCACGGAACCCTAAAAACATGTCTATGCTAGCATAATATGGATAGAATGGCATAATATATTATGAATGTCTATCTGTGCAAACACGATTGTACAGTGTCTACATTTATATAAACTAATTGCAATCAATGTTTTATCCCTAGGAGTCACATATCCACTACGGATACAAAAACAAGGTTTTTCTAAGATCTATAACAAGATTCCGAACCAATATTTATCCGAAACATGCTTCATGATTTTCTTGCTGGTTCTTCTCGGTAGGAGCGGCATTCCGAACCAGTGGTAGATTCACCCGACTATTCAAAGGATTTTGTTTAAACGCAACTTGAGTTTTTTCTTTAAAAATTTTGATTTTGATTAGTGAGCCCCTTACATAATAAGTTTAGGCGATTTCTGTTATAAAATAGTTGCAATGCTGACGTCTCGTTTTGTTAAAAAACTTGGTTAAAACAAAAAAAAACCTTTGATTGGTTCCAAACTTGACAGTTTTAGAGTTAAGCTGTTTAAAATTATTGAATTTTGGATTAAATAATTTTAATTATTGCAAAAACCGTACCTATTCAAATTATTGATGATCGTTTTGGTCATTTATCTATTCCGTGGTTTTCATTTCAATTCTGTAATAACCTCCTACAAAATACGTCCTCCAAAAGCTAAGCCAACGGTAGTTATGCGTCGTAGCTTTAAGAATTTTGACAATCAGGCTTTCTTGACGGACTTAAATGATATTGACTGGACTGCTGTCTATAGTGCGGAGACAATGGACGGGAAGCTTAGTATTTTTAACTCACAGCTGATCCAACTTTTTGACGCACATGCTCCACTAAGGCCTGTTAAGCTAAAACACCTGCCAGCACCCTGGTTAACGCTGGAGATAAAATCTTTGATGGGAAAGCGTAACTCTGCTAAGTGTAAATACAAACGTAGTCCAACAGAGGCTAATCTTAGTAGGTACAAGACTCTACGTAATCGTTGCAGTAAAGCTTGTCGAGATGCTCAGCGTAACTATATTCATAGTTCTGTTGAAAACTCAAACACCGCTAATGTATGGAAGTTTTTGAAATCGTTAGGGATTGGGCGTCAAAGTAAAACGACTGCTCGCGTGCCAGATCTTGACTCGCTGAATCAGTTTTTTACCTCCGTACCTGCACTTGACAGTCAAAGAAAACAAAGCACCACTAGCCACTTATGCTCATTGCCCAGTCCTGATTATCCTCCATTTCAGTTCTCTGATGTCACTGGGGACGAAATAAAAAAGCACGTGCTTTCTATTAGATCTGATGCTATTGGGAGTGATGGAATTAGTCGTAGGATGATACTGATGGTCCTTGACAATGTCCTTCCAACCTTGTGTCACCTATTCAACTTCTCTCTCTCCTCTTGTAAATTCCCGGATGCGTGGCGCACAGCTTTTGTTATTCCTATTCCTAAAACATCTAATCCACAGTCTCCTTCTCACTTTCGACCTATCTCCATCCTTCCGTTTCTTTCTAAAGTCCTAGAGCGCATTGTTAATAAGCAACTCAGTCTATTCCTTTACAAACATAATGTATTGTCTCCATTTCAATCTGGTTTTAGACTGGGACACAGTACAGCCACTGCACTTATTAAAGTCTGCGATGATATCCGCCTTGGCTTGGACAATAAATTGGTCACAGTGCTTGTGCTCCTTGACTTTAGTAATGCGTTCAACACTGTTGATTTTGACTTACTCCTTGCTACCCTTAAATCTTATAATATCTCTCCTGGTGTCGTTGACTGGATTCGCACATACCTGTGTGGTAGGCAGCAATGCGTCCGGTTTGATAATAAATGCTCTGCATTCTCATTTCTCTCTGCCGGTGTTCCGCAGGGTGGTGTCCTTTCGCCTCTCCTTTTCTCCGTCTTCATTAACTCTATCACTTCTGTAATTTTCTCCTCCTACCATTTCTACGCCGACGATCTACAGTTATATGTTTCAGCCTCTATAGATAATATCGCTGCTGCTATTGCCACTTTGAACTCAGACCTGGCGAGAATCTGTAATTGGTGTAAATCGTATGGCCTCTCAGTTAACCCCATTAAATCTCAAGCCATTATTTTGGGTAGTCCCAAATTGTTGGCTAGGTTAAATAATGTACCTCCTATTAGCTTTGATGGGGTGCAACTGCCGCTCAGTGACATAGTTAAGGACCTAGGCCTATTTTTGGACCGTTCACTGACTTGGAGGTCGCAAGTGGCAGAAGTAAGTCGCAAGACGTTTGCTACTATTGGATATCTTAGGCGGTGGAAGTACCTACTGCCCATCAAAACTAAAATTGCCCTAGCAAATACCTTGCTTCTGCCATTATTGGACTATGGAGACGTTTGTTACCCAGATTTGACTCAGGAGCTTCTTAACAAACTTGAGAGGCTACAGAATATGTGCATTCGTTTCATCTTTAATTTAAGAAAGTATGACCACGTATCTCAGTACCGAAAACAGCTAAAATGGCTATCAGTCAGCCAGCGGAGAAATTTGCATCTTCTATCGCTTCTCTATGGTATACTATATCATGCACAAACTCCAGTTTACCTAAAAGAACGTTTTCAATTTCTTGGGGCGAATAGTGCATTCTTTCTGCGCTCCAGTGTAGATAATATACTCGAAATACCCCTCAGTCGAACAGAATTTTATGGCAATTCGTTCACTGTAAGCTGTGCCAAGCTCTGGAACTCTCTTCCAGCTGAAATCCGACAATCTAAGTCAATTAATATTTTTAAAAGTCGTTTGAAGAATTTTTACCTATCTCAGTATTTACATAGTTAGTCATTTTATGTGTATTGCTTAACATTTTATATTTATTTATATATATATTTGTATATGTTAGCTTATGTATATTAATCTTATGTATGTATGTATATTTTGTATTGGGGTAGTATTGTATGTAGATGATATTTATAGTTTATTTTATTTGTAGTTTGCGCACCTTCCCGTTAGTATTCTCTTCTCCTTTCTCCAAAGGTTGTTTGGAAGAGATCGCCTTTGGCGATAAGACCGCCTTTGCATACTGTGCTGTCCTAGTTGTAATTTTATTGTCTTTTTCATGTCCTTTTACTTGTGTGCAATAAAGATTTAAATAAATAAATAAATAATTTCTTGGCTCCTTATTCTAGATTAGGTATTCCAATTAAAATAAACCAATGACGAATATTTGTATAACGCTATTATATTATCAAATATCAATCAATCAATCAAATATCAAATCAATCAAATAAATATTATAAATGCGAAAGTTTGGATGGAAGGATGGATGTATGGATGGATGTTTGTTACTCAATCACGCCCGAACGTCTGAATGGATCTGGATGAATTTTGGCACAGAAATATATTATAGTCTGGAATAATACATAGGCTACTTTTTATTACACTAAGGAGTTCCTGCGGGAATAAAAACCTCAATCCACGCGGATGTACTCGCGGGTATCAGCTAGTTATAAATAAATAATAAAAATTACAATGATTAGTTACAAACAAATAAGAAAATATAATAGTTTGTCAGTAGAAGGTTAAGAAATACAGGTAGTTTTGTTAGACTGAACCTTCGCGACACGAGCTACTTGCTTTTATGGGCAAATAGTACGACCTTAAACGAGTGCACGGCTGGGAACTTGAAACTCAGTAGAAATCATCTACTACCCTTGAAAACCCAATCACCTTACCGTATCAGTATGTAACAGCGGTGCAATAAACGGTCCGTGAAAATGCGCACCTTATATTTTTACCGATAAGTAAGCTACTTCAATATCTTAGCTATAATACCATACCTATTCTCATAGTTTTTATTTCAAGCTTGCGTTTATAAGTATAGGTTTAAATGTGGGTTTAAAGAACAAAACGCATGGAAATTGAATTAAATTGACTAAGCTGAAAGCATACTTACTCGATTAAACAGGAAGATCTTTTTATCCTAGAGAATGTACCACCACCACCACCACTACAGCCTATTAACATCCCACTGCTGGGCACAGGCCTCCACTCTCATAGGAGTGAGGGAATTAGAGCTTAGACCCACCACGCTGTTCCAATGCGGGTTGGCGGGCTTTAACGACTAGTATCATGTTAGTGATAATAACCGGGACCGACTGCTTAACGTGCTCTCCGAGGCACGGGGGTGAAACACCGCCAACTTCCAACTCCGGGCTGACACTGAGAACTTCTTAATTGAAAAACCCAATACCTAACAATTTTTATGCCCGACCGGGAATCGAACCCAGGACCTCGTGATCCGCAGTCGACTATGCTAACCGCTAGACCAACGAGGCAGTTGAGAATGTACAAATAGCAGCAATTTACCGTACAGTTGAAAAAATAAGTATTTATCTCAACTTATATGGATAGATGGAGTGGATAATATTATCTGGCTTTGTCATCAATAGGCAAGTTAATATAATAAATTCAAAGTTCATATTACTTTTTTATCTACTCCAGCATCGAAAAGTTCCAATTTCGAATTTGACAACTATATCGAATTGAACCCTCTTTCGTGTTTGCTTCTCATAACGATACAGTTCGTTGTATGGGAGCTGTATCGTTATGAGTCGTAGCCGTATCGATATGGTTATCTTCATAAATAGGATACCTATAGCTTAGCGGCTCTGGATTCTGGCACTTTCCCAACCACAGAGTTCTTAGTATGTAGAGGAGCCATACCTACATCATGGCGGATGGTGGCACCCGTCATTGAATATGTACATATTATATATTTCATCTCCACCTACTCTATACTCTATGTACCCAACCCACTCTATGGTTGGTACTGCCACTCTTACTGCCAATATTTAAAAAAAAATTAGAAAAATTACGCGGTAAACGGATTACTTTTGCAACTTTTGAAATTTGTATTGATTTGACTTTTTTATTAATTTACAAAGTAAAAAATTATAAAGACGTCCTTGTCGTAGATAAAATCTTGTATGCAACTGTACGTAATTAGTCACTTTAATTCTCGTACTATCCTATTTTGATACTCGGCAAGCCTCGTATCAAAAAACAGCACTCGAATCAAAATGACCCTCATTACGATACAGTTGCATAAATAGCTATTTTACTTGACCGCATTTCTTTAAGCACGAAAGCACATTTTCATTCAAAATAATGCATCCCTCTCTTACTGATTTAAAATAAACAGGACCAGCGTCAAGTGAACTCATGTTTTTAAGAGATGTCAATCATAATCAAGTGAAATGAAAGTTAAAAGTATCAAAGTATGCCTCATTCTTCCAAACAATCTTTGTTATATTACCGTTCATAGAAATTTTCCGCACTGAAGTAGAAGTGACCAACATCAGTTAAAAGTGTGGTCCCAAGTTTCTTGTAGCTAAGCGTACACATAACAATGATAAGATAAACTAAATAGATAATTTCACAGGAATGGCCGTGTATCAGCTCAGGCGGAAGGGCCCTCGCGCCGGAAAAGCAATTTACACAATGCCATGGCGGCAGAAATGGATACATCCTGGGGTAAGACTTGTTAAGACTACTTTAGACTGTCCTTTTATCAAGCATAATTCCGTAAGTACTTACCGTCGGAATGAAATAGTAATAATCATAGTGCAAACAGTAGGTATATCAGTGTCGCTTTATATGATTTAGCAGCCAAATGAGCCATTGATCATTCAACTTATGCTGGTTGACAGAATTAGGTAAAGTGTAAAAGGATAGCCAATCGCGTAATGGCCCATAATAATTTTAGTCATAAAAAATACACATACATTATGTACATAAAAGGCTAGAATGATTGCCTGTGAGAAAGAACATGCGGTCCACATGTTACTTCTCACGAATATTTCCATTGATCGCCACTATTAGATTACCAGTCGTCAATACTAACGCTTGATTCTCCGATTCTTAGATCGACCAGCGCACATCGAAGGCAGATATAAGAAATACTCAACTACCTCGTCTATCTATTCCAAAAAGGCAGTATCACATCAAAGCGAACACATAGAAAGGTAAGACGCTTAGAAGTAGGTAATCTATATTTTCGCAATTACTGAGACGTAAATTAATTTTAAATTGACATAAGTAGATATCGTTAGATCGGCAACTTGTTAAAAACATGTCCGTATAAAATCATAATAAGGATCCAAGTCTCCTTGATTGAATGTTTTAAAAAAAAATATGATTGATCATGGTTAGCATGAACGCTTTGCTTAAATGCAATTTTATTGTTTTAAGAAAATATGTAATAATTAGTTTTATAATTATTAGGCAGAATAAATATAATAAAATAATTTAGTACTTTTTATTAATTAAAGAATATGTCGTTACTCCTAACTCAAGCTTCCTATACTTAAGTACGCTTATTTAAAGATGGAGAATCATAAGTGTCTAAAAATGTAAATAAATCCTCCTCATCCGATGTACGAGTATCTTCGAACAAATTTCAACATTTATTGTGTCAACACAGATCTTGGTGGTACGCCTGTTGCCAAAGGTGTCACACGGACGATACCAGTATTCCGTCATGGGAGCCCCCGCACTGGCAGAAAATTTGTCCGTATCCACTATGTCCCTCCTACAGAAGATTCGCTCAAAACCTAGCTGTACTTTTAATTGGTAAGTATTTACGTTCTTACATTCAAAATAGTCTGACAGAGGAACTCCAATGTTAACTTAATTACACCTACATAACTTACTGTGATATTAATAGATACTTAGGTATCTGCGTGCGTCCAAGCTTCACTCGGCGTTCCTGGTTTTTTTATTCAACTTGAGTAGCAAAAACAAAATTTCATGCAAATCTGAGCCGAAGATTTGGAATTCAAAAGAGAACTCGGAAAAGTTAATAATATGAAGTACCTATGGGCCCAAGCAAAGTGTACTTAACTATTCAAATATTACCTACGGGACTCCGGACTGCCCCGATAGGTCTACTGTAGGCATAATATATACAGGTAAATGAGGCACTTTAAAGCTCTAAGTATCAGATTAAAACTAAGTATGAAATTAAATAAATTGTCGAACCCGGTTGAATTCAGGGTCAAAATTACTATGGTAAAATTTTCATATGAGCAAGATAATATATTTATTTATTTATTTATTTATTTATTTATTTATTTATTTATTTATTTATTTATTTATTTATTTATTTATTTATTTATTTATTTATTTATTTATTTATACATTCTGTACCAGTAAATTAAAAATAAAACATAAACATTGAAAGGACATGCACAAGGACAACTTATCTCTTGAAGAGATTTCTTCCAGATGCCCCAGAATATTCTACCTATTCAAATCAATATGAGTATGTAGATGCATAGGTTTGTTGGAGCTTCTGATATAATTTCAATTCTGAAACTATTATTTAAATTAAAACTTGTGTATTCGAACAGAGCCTTGTTGTTTGTGAAGCGAACATTCGGTCCTCTGCGCTATAGCCGTAAAAACAATATTGCGAAATTTTACTCGGTATTAGCAACGGTGTGTAAAAAACATTAGCCTTATTATTAGCCTAGAACTTGCATTTTTATCAGTAGGAGGTATTGCGCATTTCGCCGACTAATCAAATAAATACCATGAAGTAAAATAAGTTAAAATCACCAACTAGCCAATCGCATTTGAAATACGATACTTTGACGACCTCCGTGGCGCAGTGTGTAGCGCTGTTGCCTTAACGTGCGGAGGTTCGATCCCCGGCAGGGTCAATTTAGGAATTTATAATTTCTGAATTTTCCCTGGTCTGGCCTGGTGGGAGGCTTCGGCCGTGGCTAGTTACCACCCTACAGGCAAAGACGTGCCGCCAAGCGATTTAGCGTTCCGGTACGATGCCGTGTAGAAACCGAAGGGGTGTGGGTTTAATATAACTGCCTTGACCCTAACAGGTTAGCCCGCTACCATCTTAGGCTGCATCATCACTTACCATCAGGTGTGATCGCAGTCAAGGGCTAGCTTGTAGTGGATTTAAAAAAAAAAGTTTAACATCACAGTTCAAAGTTGCATTAAGTACCTATCATTAGAATGTAAGCTTGAGTAGGTATGCAAATTCGATTCTGTTTGAAATTGGATGGATCAAAGGTGCGATAGAAGTAATTTAATCATAAGAATAATAAATCCTTCGCACGATTTGAATAAAATATAGATATTCAATATTGAAGCTAAATCAAACCGTCTAAAAACAATGCGTGTCAGGGTAACAAGTTTACTAACTTAGCCAGTCATGCGTAATGGGTGTAAGTAGGTAGTTGTTTCGCATTGGCGATTGCACCGTTTAACTAAGTAGTTAAAGTTGACACTATGTATAACCATAAAATAGGTAATGTGATGCATAATAATGCATCTTAAAGAATCCGAAGAACAAATTGTTCTAATTTCTATAGGGTTCGAAACAAGTCCGACTTACATCGATTTGATGAATGAATGAAATATTCTTTATTGCAACACCAAAATACAGGAGAAATACATTTAAACAACAACAATCAAAATAAGAAAAACAAACTGTTTGATATATCTACACGAGATGTAAGACTTGTAACCATGTGATTATTAACCTAAAATTCTGTTTATTTTTTACAGGCATAATGTCTTGGGTAATAGTATGGATAGTCTTAGGTGACACTGCTGCACCTGGAGGCCAGCTATTCATGTTTGCTGTCCTTACCATTGCCGCGTACTTCGGAGGATGGCTCATGGTGAAAGTCACCACGCTACCTGCACTCATAGGAATGTTAATAGTGGGAATAATAATGAAAAACATAGGTTTTGTGGACTTTGATCCACATTATCAACGGGTCGCATCGTATATAAGGTATGAGCTATCTATAAAAATAATATATGATATATTCAAAATTTCAAACTTTAGACTAAGTTTAAACAAATCTTATAACTAGATCTATGAGAAAATACATCATTGACTCAGAGGCGGTTCCTCTAAGATTGCGCAGTTTGCGCTGCAATGCCAATAATCACTGTGTCGCGGGATGTACATTTTGGGGACTAAACCCAGACATAATCAGAATAATATATGTATCGATCATAGAACCAATAGCATTATACGCTCCAAGGGCCCCAGCATTACATTACCAGCCTCAGCATCAGATGTGAAAAATATAGGACTAAATATATTTTAATTGTGAACAATAAAAATAAACTTATAATAATTACAAATTAAGTAAGTATTATAGGTAGGTAAGGTCGTAGTCTGAAAATGTTTACCAGTTTTCAAATAAGATTCTTATCACAGCGTGCAGTAAGGTCTAAAACGCCTTAGCAAGGTTACGTAACGTACGTTTCAAAGTTATCTATAAGTTTTCAAGTATTGAATTCAATAAAAAGAATGATATTTTATTAAAAATATTAAAAAATGTTTTCTGCATATATCCTGTCTAGTTGTCCGGTGGCAGCGATAGATACATGTAAAAAATCTACGGCATGGGGCTATGGCACAATGAAATCATATATCGACCTTCTGACACAGATGTGTGCATGCAATTATGAACCTTAAGATGGTAAACAATTTCAGAACGCGACTGTACTACCCGACCAAGCCAAATAAGCACCTAGGTCCTAGAATATTAACGTCACGCGGGTTTCTTTAATCAAAAATAAACTTATATGGTAATAAAAATGGGTGACCGATCATTTCATAAAAAACAAATTACAAATTTTCATACCATATTCATTCATATTTATAATATAGAATAAGGTACTTAATATGGTAGATAAAAATTGGTTATAAAGAAACTTGGAAAGTAATCTTTCTATGTATAAAATATATGAATGTAGTTTTATACATACCTAACATTAAGTCTTACATTGACAAAGATTTCCAAAAAATTAAAGAGAACGCACAATATTATGGAAGTTACAAGTTTCCAACAATCAGGCAAGAGGTAACAGAGAAGTACTTGCCCATAATAAAAGTCACTATGAGTAAGTGCTTTTGCTTGATACTTTTATCAAGCACCTTAAAAAATTCACGCATGTCCATCAATTATTTATTACAATTCTAAATCACTAAACAAAGTACGTCACTTAAATAAAGTGAACTTCTCTGTGTTTTCAAAATAGCTAAATATAAATTTGCATCGTATAAAATTATCACCAAAAGATAAAATGTTTTTCGAAGATCCTCTATTTAACCGTTCGAAAAATTTACGAATGTAAATGAATGTTGTAAGATAGATAAAATAATAGTAACTAATTATATTTTTTTATTTCAGAAAAATAGCCTTAACAATAATTTTAACACGAGCTGGTCTCGACCTGGATCCAAATGCGATGAAGAAATTCTTCTGGACCGTAATCAAACTTGCATTAATACCATGGGCTTTTGAATACGTCTTGTCTGCTGTAATGTGTAATCTACTGCTTGGATTGCCCTGGGATTGGGGTATGACAAAACTATTTTCATAAACATAGCGTTATTATTAGTACAACCATCACTGGAACCCTTGTGTTAGAACTTCCCCCTTTATTTGAACGCGTCGCTCAAATAAAGTTATTCTATGTAATTTTATTAAAAAAATAGATATTTGTAAATTTGAACCAATTATATTCATCAACTCTTAAGTTACAAGGTTCTGACAGAGGGACAGACAGACGGGCATAGACGTCGCTTCGCTCGATCAATAATTTTAACCGAAAGTTTGTTTCAGCGTTCCTCCTGGGATCGATATTTGCTGCAGTGTCTCCAGCTGTCATCGTACCCTGTCTGTTCCGCCTTCGAGAAAAGGGTTATGGTGTGTCAAAAGGAATCCCAACTCTGGTGCTGGCCGTGTCCGGTATTGATGATGCTGCCAGTGTTGCTGTATTTGGAATTGTATCATCAATCATGTTTTCACAGTCATCGCTAACTACAAATATTATTCAAGTGAGTACCTACCCAATTTATTTTCTTTAAGTAGTTATCTAAATGTACTCTGGTAACTTGTAGTTAGAATAGAATTTGGATAGGTACGAATAGCGACATAATAAAAAGCTTAACTTAAATTTTCTTGCTTAATTTTCAGGGTCCTCTCAGTATTATTGGAGGCGTAGCCTTTGGTTACTTCTGTGGATATTTGGTGAAATACATTCCAGAACGGAACGATGCCTTTTTGGTGCCCATACGAGTACTTCTATTACTAGTGGGTGGCCTTATGTCTGTTCTTGGGTCAGAAGAAATTGGCTGGGGTGGTGCTGGTAAGTAACGCCGACTTACCTATCTATAAGTGTGTGCCTAGATAATATTCACTTATAACTATATCTATACTAATATTATATTCGTGTTCACGGCCCATGTTAATAAGATAATATTTTGGTAAAGAGGTTGGTTGTTTTCCGGTGAAACAAAGAATTCCTACGGGATTGAGAAAACTTAATACACGCTGAAGGAGTCGCAACAATCATCTAGTAACTTCGAATCTTCTTAATGCACTTCCATGGAGTTCTCCCCATGAATTCACAAAACGAATTTAAAATAAACAAATTTCTCAAATGCCGGCAACGCATTGGCTGTTCCTCTGGTACTGTAAATGTTCATGGGTGGCGGTAATCACGTAACCTGCTTGTTTGCTCGCTATATACTATGTATATAAAAACACGTAGTTATATACTACAGTTGAATCTCAGCTCAAAAGGATCTCTTTTATTAGTCCTTCATTTGCATTACGGACAGACAGTGTAAGCTTATTAGTACTTATAGGTCCTATTAGTACTTATAGGTCCTGTTTGGTAGCCTTTGGTACGCAACTATGATAAAAGCAAGAGTAGTATATGGCATTACCTAGTACCTATGTAAAATGTTGGTGGTATACAAGTACATACATTGTTCCATTCCCCTTATACAGCGTAATCGTAAAATTTACTTCGAGCCTTAAACACGACGGATCCATTGATTGTTTGCCCACTACTCCGCATGGTTTTCACTCAAACAATACATTGTTATATGTATGTGGAGATATTATGCTATAAAACAGCATGAAAACAAACGATATATAACCATACATACAACCACTACGCACAACCATACACACAACAACAAACCATATAGGTACATAGTTATATTATAACCACTGAATTTCCCATTAATAGTAATGCTAAAAGGTATCTTCTTGCGTTTTTAAATAAAGGCAACGATAACATACCAATAATTTGGCGATTGTAAAACACGAAACGCCCCGTAAAAAACATTTCATGGTTTGATAAATTCTCAATGCTATATAAAGTAAACTGTTTCCTCAAACACACCATTGAGAAAGAGCGATAAGCTGAATAAAGCATTTTTTTTAAATCACGAATTGGGGCCACAGTCGGAAAGAGCAACAAATTGGTTTAACCGGCTTGCGACAATTCAAACAGATGATGGAATTAGTATTTAATCTGCGAAGATCCCACACGGATTCCTATGGAGTCGTACGGAGGCGAGGCCACACAATTGATAAATTAATAGTATACACTGACGGCGAGGCGAGTTCACTCTGGCGCGGCGTAGGAACGTCTTTTTTGTGACAAATTAACCCTCAGCAATACAGGATTATTTAAAAATATTAAAAACCACGTATGGGCAACTTAATACATTATATTGGAAACTTCTTAAAAACTCAATAAATTCACAAAACAATATTTACACTTTTCACTCTACACTCTGTCTAGACGTTCTTTAGCTCCGTGTTTTCAGTAGGCAGTAGTCGACTAGCCAAGCGACCGGATCGCCGCGTGCCGACCGCTGTTACGTAGATTAATGCTGTCTATGAGCAGCCAATTTAATTATTTTTGTTTAAAAAAAATGTTATCTCGGAATTTTAAAAAGTCTTAGAACAAAAGTATAGCTAAGCTACCCTACAGAGATTATAAATATACATAACAACCGGATACACTACCGTATCCTGTACCGTATCCGGTTGTTATGTATATTTATAATGAATATCTCTCACGATAGTTTAAACGTTAAAATACCTACCGAGATTATTAGTATTTGTACATTGAAATTGCTACTTGCTGAAATTGATACTTTTTAAAGAAAACAAATGACGGAGGAGAATCAATGCTCAACACAAAATTACTGGCAAGTCTCCAAAAACTAGTATAATAGGTTATTTAACTAATTAGGTACTTAGGTATATATTATTTAAGAACCTAGGAAAAATCAATTGGTGAAGCTCTAGATTAGCTTAGTTGATAATAAAATAGACGTTATGAGTTCCTTTTAATCCGCCTACTTGAAGCATCGATTTCATTAAATCCTACATCCACTGCTACATTTTTTTATATTAAGTGCTAGTATTAAGTATGATAATCCATAAATAAGAAAAGCTAATACTTATTGAACTTGGCACCCATTTAGATCTCACTTCTTTTTTCGTTGAAGGCAACAACCAAGGCATATAACATAATATTGAACTTGGCTCTCATTTAACATTTATGTTTTTGATGGGTTATTAATAATAATAACTAAATATATTTAACACATTACGTTTGTAATCAAATTACAGGACCATTGGCGGTGATCGCATTCGCTTACGTCGCTTGCAAGGAATGGGTGGAACAAGGATGGGAACTTGAAGACAACCCTGCTGCCACGGCGTTTGAAATCTTCTGGATGTTCTTCGAGCCTATGCTTTTCGCCGTTACTGGTGCACAAGTTGTTGTAAGTTTACATTATAGTATCTGTTTATCGTAGTATCGTTTTATTATTTAAGGCGGCTCCTAGCTATCTGTCTCATCATTGACTTATCATTATCACGCTTATTTTTAAAAATACTGTTGATCTATAGGTCATATATTAACAACATACTATAGTTGAAGGTTGTTCAAGTAACTTATATTTATTTTCTAATAAATAAAAGCACCTCCTTAATAAAATGTCCTCCCTGGCCCAGTGTTGAGCGCTGTTGTATTAACGTGCGGAGGTCCCGGGTTCGATCCCCGACAGGGTCAATTTGGGAATTTATAATTTCTGAATTTTCCCTTCGGCCGTGGCTAGTTACCACCCTACCGGTACAGACGTGCCGCCAAGCGATTTAGCGTTCCGGTACGATGACATATAGAAACCTATAACTGCCATGCCACTGACGGGTTAGCCCAATACCATCTTAGACCGCATCATCACTTACCATCAGGTGTGATCGCAGTCAAGGGCTAACTTATAGTGGATTAAAAAAATATCACCAATATTTTCAGATTGCTGATTTGGCCCCACACTTGGTTTTGGTAGGATGTGCTATCATTGTGACATGTATGATTCTTCGGGCTGTGCTCACAAGTTGTTGTGCCGTCCGCAGCAACCTCAACATGAGGGAAAAGATCTTCGTTGGCTTGGCTTGGATGGCTAAAGCAACTGTTCAAGTGAGTTTATCTTTATGCTTCCTTTGTTATTACACTCAATCGACCAAAGCCAGATACAATTTGAGCAAAATATACACATCAGAGATTGAATTAAGTTATTATTGGAAGGAATTTCCATTTTAAGGAAAAATATTTAGGTACTCATTGTTACTCATTTTTTTCACCGTTTTATTCGGACCTCATACAAATCTTCTCATACTTCCGGTAAAGTTATTAAACAATACTTATAATAATTATTACAGGCCGCTTTAGCACCAGTAGCTCTGGATGAAGTTAGCAAGATAACCGGCGTGGATGATGAACATTTAGCCGTGCTAAGGAACTATGCAGACGTTGTCATCACTATATGCATCATGTCTATAGTCATCACTGCACCACTTGGAGCAATTGTCATCACAATTACGGGACCAAGGCTGCTTTCAAAAACTTCTAAGCCACCCGTATTAGAAGGTAAGACAATTAATATAACAATTTTCGATCATACCTAAGTACAATCATCTGAGATTTGGAACACTGTTCTGGCAAGCTAAGAGTGAAAGTGCATCAAGTCAAGCGCGTCTCACCCTAGACCTTGCATCTGGCATGATTGTCGTCAAACGCAAAGCCTACAAAGCTAGCATTTTAAAAAACTTGAGTTTTTGGCCCAGTGGTTGGTTGATTTACCAAACTTGCTTATTGATTCGCGGTTTTGTTATATTTGTTATAAATCAATACCTATAATCATTTAATTACATACACATGTTTAATTACTTAATTATTTATTAATCCTATCACACAATAACTATGACACATGGAAGAATTTATTTTATAGTTCAGGATAAGTAAGGAAAAACACTTTATTACACACTTTATTACAATTATTACAAACTTTATAGCACAAATCATGACAAAATTTACAACTTGTTACGATGTAAAGGCGTCCTTATCATTACGAGTGATCTTTTCTAGGCATCCTTTAGGAAAGGAGATAGGTTACATAATTAATGGGTAAATTTACTAAAGAACAAGATAATAAGTACTAGAAATATTACAATAATATAATAAACTTACATAATAATACATGCTATAATCCATACTAATATTATAAAAGCGAAAGTGTTTCTGTCTGTCTGTCTGTCTGCTACGCTTTCCCGGCCCATCTTTTCAACCGATTTTGCTGAAATTTGGTACAGGGGTAGATGGTATCCTGGGGAAGAACATCGAAGAACATCAAGAACATCCCGGAATATTAAAGAGTTCCCGCGGGAATCAAAAATCTTAATCCACGCGGACGAAGTCGCGGGAATCATCTAGTGACATAATATACTAGTTTAGTATGGAACGGGTAGTTTGTGATTTTAAAACACTTGTTATTTATTTTAATGAGACTAAGAAAAATTCTGAGACGGGTTATTACGAGGATCATACCTAGCGTCTCTACTGCCTGGAGAATAGAAAAAGTGGTCTGGTTCTTTATTGTATTGATTATTATGTCTATTTTGTCCAGTCGGATAATTCTGTGAATTAGGCGAGTATGGCTGTAGATTGTATGGATTATTATTAGTAGGATAGCTGCTAGGGTTATAAGCTGGATAATTCTGAGGTGATACGTTTGAAGATCGTCCATCGCTGGGTATAGAAGGATAATTAAGTACCTGGATTGTACAAAGTTTGTGAACTTGAGGAAGACCACTTATTTGAACCATTTTAATTATTCTGTCGAGAAATCCTACTGAGTGGATAACTTTGGTAAGGTGGATTTGACGGATTAAATTAAGGATTGTACCCGGTCTGACCTTATATGACGGTACGAGGAGTTAAATTGATTATTATGTCCATTTTGTCCAGTCGGATAATTCTGTGAATTAGGCGAGTATGGCTGTAGATTGTATGGATTATTATTAGAAGGATAGCTGCTAGGGTTATAAGCTGGATTATTCTGAGGTGATACGTTTGAAGATCGTCCATCGCTGGGTATAGAAGGATAATTGAGACTTCCCGGATTGTACGGAGTTTGAGAACTTGGGGACGACCACTGATTTGAACCATTGTAATTATTATGTTGAGAATTCCTACCGAGTGGATAACTTTGGTAAGGTGGATTTGATGGATTATATTGAGGATTGTACCCGGTCTGACCGTTTATGACGGTACGAGGTGATGAATTATTGACATAATTATGAAAGGTATTGGGAGAATTGTTAAAATTTGGATATTTTGGTGCTGTAGGATTGTAACGAGTATTGTTATTCGTGTAACTAGGTGTCCATTGATTTGCAGGCGTTGGAGTAAATACGTTACGGTTTGCATTAACACCGTTTTGCTGAAATGATGGATTCGAATTATTTGATGGATGAGTATTAAAATAGTGATTGGTTTGACCTACGCTTGAATTATAACGCTGGTTTGAGTATTGATTGAATTGTGAATATGGTGCATTCGTAGGGTATTGATTATTGTAAGGGGATGTTTGGTTATATCTTTGATTAGTATAGCTTGCATTCTGTTGGAATGGATTTTGTCCCTGCGGATAATTTGGTTGTGTATATCCTGTTTTCGAATAACTATTTGAATTATTGGCATAATAATTATTAGGCCCACTTCCGTGAACTCCCGTCGCTGGTCTGTAAGGTGTTGGATACATCGGGTTTTGTGGTGATAATGTAGGATAGATGGGCGAATATGCGCTATTGACTTGACGCACTATCCTTTTTCCTCCTATATCTTCTTTAACGTATTTATCTTTAATTTCTTCTCCTTCCTCAGTAAATATTTTTTTATTTTCCACGACATTTTCGTCAGTAAATCCAGGTCTTGTGCGATCTAATTTTCCTTCCAAAATTTTGGGTTCAATAAGTTCATATTCCCAATCTTCATTGCTTTTTTGCTCTGAATTTGTAATAAATTGCACATTTGTGAATGGTACTGACGAACACTTTCCACAAAAGGAAACTAAGAAAATCGCTATGATTGTAAAATACACTGACTTAAATGTAATCATGGTGACGACTAAACTTAGACTAAACTAAAGTAATATAAAATTCCTCACAATTCAGTAGGAATAAAGATAGTGGAACCGATACACTTCGACCTTCTTATCAGTTACTAATACCGAAGGTTGATAAGTTTCCTCTACGGCTTGTAAATATTGTTCAAAAGTTAATATAATAATATGGTCAATATTTTGGAACGAAGTTCCTTAAGGGACGATGCGGAGGGGTACTCTAGCCGTCAAAAAACCTTCGTAACGAAAATGCGTGGAGTAAGATTTTTATGTATAGTTTATTCGAAATTCAACCTTAACAATAAATCATTAAAGTTTAAATTAGAATGTAGTATATTTAATGGGTCAAAATTACAAGATATAATAAAACTTATTATATCTTGTAATTTAATCTAATTAATTAGACTAAACGTTAATCTAAAATCTAAATATTATACAAACTATACAATAAATTTAAATCAAATCCTTAAATGTAGTATATTTATATTTACGACCTTTTATCTTCTTTACAACGCGAGCATGTCAGCGACATGCATGTCGATAACGCCGCGAATCCACATTTTTACCCCCTATCAAAAAATACTCAACGCGGCTAAAGAAGTTTTCACTTCAAAAATCATAATAAAAAATTAATACCTGAATAATTATTTTCTTTTTGCCTCGACTAGAATTTCAAATTAATATTTATGTAATAAGGAACTTCGCTCCCACCTGGTGTCCCACGACACCACATGTTTTTTTTTATAGGTAGTAGATACACGATACAAGTAATTATAATTATTTTGTTGCTAATGTTTAATTATTTATTTTGTAGGTACTAATATTGCGTTATCATTTTACGTGATAATTTTAACAAGTAAATTTTTTTTTATCTTTACTTCCAAGAAAACGTTTATCTGAGAATATTCGTTTTCGTTAGGTATTAATATTGTTTTTTTAAATTCTACTATACAGCCCTTGACTGCGATCACGTACTTGATTCAAGTAAATGATCATGCAGTCTAAGATGGTAGTGGGCAAGCCTGATAGGGGGTATGGCAGTTATATACCTAAAACCCATATTTTTATATAATATCTTGCGACCCATTTGGTCACGCGATAGTTTTAATTTTGCAAATTTAGCTCCTAAGATATTATTTAAAATTGTATGGTGTAAAGAACAATTAATATTGGCATAAAATGATTAAGGTAAATAACGTATTTAATTTGATAAGAACTAATATCGTAGGTATCCGTTATCAACATAGTTTTCCAATTACCACATTATATGTGACCACATTTTTAAACTTAAAATGGGCTTAGTATTCTTAAAATTATAATAATTAAATATACATAGAAATATATGCCATCGCAGACTTTTCTGTAAACCTTTAAAAGTGGACCAATTCCATAGATACATTGTTTTGTTATATATCAAAGGGATTAGGCAGCGTTTTCGATGAACGCTTCCAGTCGGCTTAATTTTTTCGGACATCTTCTTGAGAAGATTGGTCGAAATATCTTCAACAAGAAGTTGAAGATATTTCGACCAATTTACACAAAACATTAATGAATTATCAACATTAACCTTCCTCTTGAATCACTCCGTCAATTGGTGAAAACCGTATGAAAATCATTTTGGTAGTTTTTGAGTTTATCGCGTTCAGACTGACAGACAGACGCGGCAGGGGGACTTTGTTTTAAAATATACGTAGTGAGTATATTGATATTGATAATAAAATGTATTTTATTTTATATTAATAATAAAAGGTTCTTAGAATAGGTTATTTAAATCGTAAAGTTAGTTCAGTAGGTAAGTATGTAACAAAAATATCCGGCGTACATTCATTTATAACCTCTAACTTCATTCCAGGATGGCGCCGATCACACAGACCTTCAATCCGTGATATCTCAATTATTGACGAAGAAGAAGTTGCTGAAAGGGATGCGGAAGCTGACGCCCAGACCCCGAGTCAAACCCAAACTCCCAGCTCGCCAGCAGTCTCACCATTACCCACTGCAATACCAAACGCTAACAGCACACCCAATCCCATCACTGTTCAACCTAACCATCGCACATAGTATCCCGACATACAATTTTACTTATCGCATTAATTTATTTTCAAATATTACTTTCATCACATGCTCGTTAATATGTAATAGTATAAAATGGTTTTGGCAGTCGGACATTATATGCCTCCCTCCTTTTGAGTATGATCTATTTTATATTTGAAGATTTGTTGGAACTGGAACCATTTAGCCATTTTCCTACATTAAATTTTTTTTGATTGCTTTTTTTTTGATACGATACTCTTTTAATGTGTGCAATTGCAACCCGATAAAATATTTCATTTGAGCAAGCAAGTAATAATTAATATGTGAATTGAGTTTAACAGTGTGAATGAAAGCTTTACATTATATTATATAACCCGTCCATAAGCTTAAAAATATAACTCTTTTCACGTTATTCTTAATATCGGATATTTATTTAGAGACTATTTTTTAAATAGGTAGGTATTAGTTATTTGTAAGTTTCGGAAAAAGTTTATTTTTTGCAGATGTTGCGAAATTAAATAGGTAATATAGCTCACAATTAGTAATTATCTATGGCAGTACTTATTAGCAAAGAAGGAGAAAATAACAGACAGTAAATATATTATTAAATAAATTAAAGATTTACGTTGATTTCAATTGTTGCTAAATTCGTAATAGGTACAACGTCGAGTTTAGAAAAAAATTCAGTTAAGTACTGTTTGTTTATAGCAAAAACTAAATCCTAGAAATACGCCGCAGAAATAAGATAGATACAATATCACATACATAGTTGACAGTTACGATGAACGTTTAATTAGTAAACATAGTAAAATAACAGGAAATGTTTTAATTAGAATATTTGAGAGAGTCGATTTTCTTTAAAAAAATATTGGTCATTCGTTTCTTATTTGTAGAAATACGTAAATATAAAGCTTAGGTGTATTGAAACGAAAATATAACATTCCAGCCATTTTTGTTGTTTGATATGTACCTACTATGTTAATATAATAATGGATACTCCTATACTTATGGACTTTTGTATTCACCTAAGTATTTGTTACGTCTTTTGTGTACTAGGTAAGTACCTAGTAGACTTGTTTATAAATAAATAGAACCTCGCCTTTGTAGTTTTAAGCGTTCTACTTCTTAAAGAGATCGTTTGTTTCTATAATGACAAGGTAGTATAAACCACATTATTAAAAAGGTTTTAGTAGATTAGGGTAATAATACTTTTAATATTTAAGCGTAAGTAATCGAAATCAGTATTGTGATATTTAATATTTTATTTTAAATAGTAATAACTTTAGTCTGTAGCTATAAGGGTAGAAAGTATAGGCAGGTATTTATTTAAAAAATAAGTCAATAGGAGTAAAATAATTCGGCAAATGTAAAAATAGTTATTTTTATACAGTAATCTACACTAAGAAATATTTAACGCGCTGGAGTATCTAATTTAAGACATACTTTCCCTTTTGCCCTAGTGGGCTGTGTGAAAATTATAAGTACCTATTTCAGTTATCATTTCCCAATTACCTAATTATTATGCACAATAACTTTCATATTATACAAATAAAATGATCATTATTTAGAATTTGCGAAGGTTAGCCTAAAATCTCATAATGAAAATTAACGTTTACCGGTGACTAGGTATTATTTAACGATCAGTGTTTAAATGGTATTTAATTTACATTAATATGTAACTATACGCTCGAATTCATATAGAAAATATTAAATTATGTGAGTATATTATATAGGTAAATATCAGTATAATAATCTAAAAAAACTATATTATATTTTTTTATAAAATGGATGAATTTATGAGATTTCTCGAGTAATGCTTTTGGTATAAAATTTTATTGATATCATATTTTGTCCTAAATAATATTGTTACTGTTAAAATAAATTTAAACAATTGGTGCTGAAATTAGACCAACTCGTGTCAAGATGGCAATAAAACTTCTAAATTAATCGTCGTTTTATTTTACCTGGTAAATATTTTTCAATTTTTATTTTATTTTATCAACTATAAGTTAGCCCTTGACTGCGATTTCACCTGATGGTAAGTGATGATGCAGTCTAGGATGGTAGCGGGCTAACCTGTCAACGTATGTAATGTAATGTGTTTTAGAGATCGTATCAACGTTTCACGACAATATATTTTTTTCCTTTAAAAATTTTTCTTCTAAGATCATTGTTTAAAAAGCATCACAAAAGCTGTTCTGAGTGTATTCATTGTATTTTCGTTTTCTTGTCTCTTACTTGTAGGTTAGGTTAGGATTCGACATAATTAATCAGGTAGGTTAGGTTTTATCAGGTTATTATACCTAGACAATCTACCGAAAAATAATGCGTTAAATTGTAATCTGTCGACAGTTTACAATATCGCTAGTTAGATTACAATCTTACGGTGACACATATACATAAATTCAATGTAATAAATACTATCCTACAGTTGAGTAACTTTATTAGAAGATGTTACACAAGGGACGTAAGTAAGCTATTACAGAACAAGATCCAATTTGGCGCCAGTGCGAGCGCAGCTCGCATAGGGCGCTAATGGATCGCGTGCACCCGAGATATTTAGTCACTCGAGCGAGCGCAGCGAGTGAGGGTGAATATAGTTCGAGGGTGTAATAGCTACTTGCAACCGAGGTAAGCATTCTACTTTATATCATTCTTGCGAGGTAAATAAAACATTGGTAATGCAAAATGAAATTTTAGCATAGAGTAAAAAAACCACAATGACGGTGGTTTGTAGCTTTTTGACAGCATATTGAAATAAGAAAGCAAAACACATTCTGCCAAAGATGTAATTCCTTTCTTTGCACGCCATTTGTTGAATTCTGCGTAAGTTTTCACGTAGCGCTCTTTGGACTTATCCGGCAAAAGGTTTTGCAACAAAAATCAGCCTCTCCTCCTTTTTCATCATCTGATGAAGTGCTTGACATTGTTGTAAATAACTTAAATCACTTTACGAACAAACTTCACAAACTTTCAGATCAAATGAAATGCCGCCATTTCCATTTTTTTTTCGTAAATAGTTTTCCATTTTTTTTTTACGGCTCTGAGTTCCAAGGAGCTTTGCATAGTTTGAAATGTATGGAAATTAAATGCCGCCATGTTCAGTGTTTTTTTTTCAGTAAAAAGTTTTCTTACCATTTTATAAGAAAAGAGATTGTTTACCAAGGAGTTTTGCATAGCTTGAACTGTAATGTGAACATTACAATTCAAGCATAGTGCGACGTAATGTTGCCTTGAATTGCAAACACCAACTTACAAGGAGACTTTCCACCATAGTAATCCCTAGTTACTGAGCAAGTATGATATAAAAGTGGATTTCGTCGTTGTCGTCTGAACCCATAGACGTCCACTACTAGAAATTAAAATGGTTAAGGTTTCATGGATCTCCACATGATGATGTTGTTGCTTGTTTTCCAGAGGCACACTAAACAGATACAACCAGTATGGAAACTATCGACCTCCCTCTAAGTATAGACGTACGATCTCAAAGAAGTAGCTGGGAGCCTCTGGCACAGTAAACAGATGCAACCAGTAGGTATAGAAGCTACCTAGAAACGTTCGAAACAGGCTCACTCACACAAACGTTTCGAACGTTTCTAGGTGGTTTCCATACTGGTTGCATCTGTTTACTGTGCCAGAGGCTTCCAGCTACTTCTTTGAGATCGTACGTCTATACTTAGTGGGAGGTCGATATACATATTTATTAATGAATAACTTCATTGATTGTAAATAAAATAAGTACAAAAAGATTTTATTGGATTGAAAGAATTTTCAATTCTCAAACTCTATATTTCATCATATACCTATATTATGTAGTTCTTATAATTTTCAATTAAATCTATAATTAGATATTAATCACTTAAAAATTAACTACATACAGACATCTAAAAGTCTACCTTTTACATTTTTACGTATAATTCTATGACTAGATTAAATATAAAAGTATAAGATCTATAATTAAATTACTGCATTTCAAAATACATCGGTAAAATATCGATTTACAAATATTTTCATTAAAATTATAGAAAATACAAACGTGACTTATGTTTACATAATGTTTAATAGAAATCTTAAAATTATGCTATACCTACTACTAATAATGTAGGTACCAGTCACTGTATGCTCTATATGGCTCTATTATATTAAGGTTGATGACAAGGGTCTGCCCGCGAAATTCAAATGCAAATATACCATAATAAGGTCATTAATTTACGGTACATATTTTGGAAATGAATAAATATGTAGGTTACTATAGTAGAAAATATTATTAGGTAAGCACGACGTTGAACCAAACTCTGATTCTAATAAAATTTGTACTCCCTGATCAAAGTTTATTTTATCAAACTCATCCGGCAATAAACTCTGCAGTTACAAACTGTAACAGCTATACTTACAAAAAAAATTCAGGTCAATTACTCAACCTTCTCAATGCGTTTAAAAGGATAATTTTTTTGTTTTCAGCGGAAATTGTTTTTGCTAATTTGTGGGGATATTTAGTTATAATGGGGTCAAATACCTACCCACTGTAGGTACCACGTCTTTTCTCATAAGTACTCCAACTCGGTACTTTGGAAGTAGTACCATAGTAAACAGATTCAACCAGTATGGAAACTACCTAGAAACGTTCGACACAGCCTCACTCACACAAACGTGCGCATCGACGAGACCCCAAGCGCTCGTCGCAGTGCCGTCAGTAGTGAGTGCCGCGTCATCGCATCATCGCATGTTCGATGCGCACGTTTGTGTGAGTGAGGCTGTTTCGAACGTTTCTAGGTAGTTTCCATACTGGTTGTATCTGTTTACTGTGGTGGTACGATTACGAAGAGTACGATTGGAAGAAGGGGTAATACGATCTCCCTACCATCCCTATACCTAATCCTATCATATGGACGAGTAAGTACGAATAACTAAACAGTTTAAAGGAAATTAATTATCTATTACAAATCTGTGACCAGCTGCGGCCTATAGAATCTAATCCTCTCAAATAAAAACTTAAATTAAATCACCCCAACATGTGGAATGTATGGAATGTAGATGACTTTTGGTAAGCCTCCTTCCACATCAGGCCAGATGCAACCAGTACCTACTCTCAAACTCGGAACACCTAGGTACCACAGTAAACAGATACAACCAGTATGGAAACTACCTAGAAACGTTCGAAACAGCTCACTCACACAAACGTGCGCATCGAACATGCGATGACGCGGCACTCACTACTGACGGCACTGCGACGAGCGCTTGGGGTCTCGTAGATGCGCACGTTTGTGTGAGTGAGCCTGTTTCAAACGTATCTAGGTAGTTTCCATACTGGTTGCATCTGTTTACTGTGCACCTACGTTTAACCGAGCCGAGCTCCTGTAACCACCTCCATCACAGACCCTGGGCAATATCTAAACGCGTCCTGCTTATCGAGACCAAGTAAATGAGTCCAAACATAATATGATAGATCCTCGTGAGGTCCTGGAGAAGACCTTGTTTCAGCATGGTATCCTTATGGCTTATATTATGGTGTCAATAAATCATTGCTAGCGAATAGGATTCCAAATTACCATTAGGTATAATAATATGGCTTAAATTGTATGGCTGAGGTCCCTATACCGCCGTCTGAGAAAAGAACGAATAATTAATCGACAGAAAGCTCGAACAGACACTATTTCAAAAAGAAATACAGGAATTGAAATCAGTCAGTCAAAGCGGTCAAACTTATGGCACCGAAAAGTAATTTGCATTAAGTTTGCGTTTTGCTACTTATTTAAACTAATTATTAGTTATTAATACTGAAGCAACATTAATATAAAATATTATGAGAAAATAAATCTTATGCTACTAAAAATAATAGTTGCGTTACCACTTCTTTCTAAGTGAGGCGAGGCTGTTTTGATCGTGCTGTGTCGTTGGGATGGTTCAAATCAGTGATCGCACTACAAAGCGTCGCCTCAAGGTGTGTCTGCCACAGTGCCACCGTAAAATTGTGAAAACCGTTAGATTTTAATCTAATAATAATCTATGATAGATTGTAAACTGTCGAAAGATTGTGAACCGTTCAATGTTCTGAGTATCAATTTTTGGAATATTCATTGTATTTACGTTTTCTTGTCTATATCTTATAGGTTAGGTTAGGGTTCGACATAAATAATCAGGTTCACTTAGGTTTTATCAGGTTAATATACCTAACAGATTACAATCTACCAAAAAATAATGCGTTAAATTGAAATCTTTCGACAGTTTACAATCTCGCGAGATAAATTATAATCTAACGGTTTTTACAATTTTACGGTGACATAATATCCAAACCTAGAGCGGCAAGTGCACGGCAGTAACACGCGGCGTTTACAGATCAAAAATTTGCCACGTCCTAGTAAGCACTTGAGGGCTATACCCTCGAATATAATATAAGCGTAAAGCGGCAGACGTTCAATAACAGCGCGATAGTCGCGCAAGATTGACGCTTTATATTTGGACACACCTTAAGCCTGCCGCACTGAGTGTGGACCCAGCTAACGATGAATGCTTTAATGCCACAGATCATCAGAAATCAATGCCTATCAGACTTACAACAATTACCTATTCTTAAAAAGATTAAAGGGTAAATTTGTTAAACATTTCCTAACACTATATAGTTGCCTAACGGGATCGACCATTAAACAGCTAATAGAGGTATTTCTATGTGAAAATGTCATGAATAGAGCACAAAAAATATTTTAGGTTAAGGTTGCTTGATGTTATTGGGTAAAGAAGTCCGTAGGTTAGCTCGTTCATCAGAGCTAATTGTCCTCGACAGGAAGGTAGAAGAGGTTCGACCTGATGAAGTCGCGTTGTTTTTCGCATCCGGCTTCTCCAACCCTGTTAATATAAAAACAAATGATATAATTCTTTGAATCTAAGTCTTTTAAAAATAAGATAAATTTAGGCGTCATGCGTCACACTAATACAAATAACACATAGGAAAATCAGCGTCAGAAGCTCAGGGCTGAAGAGTAGGTACTTGTTATAGAGGGTGGATAGGTAAGTATAAGTACTTGTTAAAATATAAATAGCGGTAAAACACAATCAGCGTTACTATGAAGCTATGTTATACCCGCGTAAGATAACAGATTTTCTGTAATAGCATTACACACAACATTATCTACAAATTGGCTGTAGGAATTATTCATGTAGAACCATTGATATCGCTCTCAAACGCTATTAGAAAAGCCCAATGTAACACCTCTGTTAAACTACATAGTAGGTACTAAACTAAACTACGATCTACCTATGCCTAAAGTAGCAATGGCTGTTATTGCAATGGCTAGTAAACATCAACATTATAAACACTAATATATACTTGTATCAATCGGAGTCGGTGATAAACCTGGAAAAAATATATTGTATCACCAATTTAATAAAAAAGATACCAGGTTATCAATAATATTTGCGTATTATAAATAAGAAGCTAACTATAGACATTTTTATAGAAGACTAGCTGATGCCCGCTACTTTGTCCGCGTGGAATAAGTTTTTTTAATTCCCACGGGAACTACTTAATTTTCCGGGATAAAAAATACCCTATGTTACTCTCCAGATCCTCAACTATGCAAAAAATCAGGTCAATCTGTTGCTTTGTTACGGCGTGATTGACGGACAAACCAACAAACCTACAAAACACACTTTCACATTTATTATATTAGTATGATGTACAAATAGGTACTCTTGTTAGTAAATAATATTGTATTTTACGGACTACCCCTCAACAGAAAAGTAACCGATTATTGTAGTGTACGTATATAATATGTATTTAGAAGTCTATTAATGTAGGTGTTGATGGTTCATCTGTTTCCTCGTAATTGAAAACAACTCATCTGATTTGAATAAACATCGATCCTACTGATTTCAGCAACGACGAATCATCTCTATGGAAAAATCTCGCAGGAGTCACAACATTTTTCACAAGACGTGTCAAATGTATTTATGCACAAAATTAATTTTGAGGTATACGCACACACAGGTGCAATCTCTATCCTCTCTTATATCCTGATAGGGCTAGGGATAGGGCAATTCGTTAGGAGTTGGACCGACGGCCAAATATCTTGCAGACGCGGGATATCGGCCATATTCGCCTTACACCTCTAGCCACCAACTGTGCAGTTTCGCCATTGATTATGATATTGTGATGTCATAGTGAACGACTTTTTGATACCCTATAGTCAATAACAAGGCACTCTCTCCTCGCCCCGCAAAAGGTAGTCGAACGTGATTTCACACATTTTTCTTACGTTTCCTATCTCGTGTTTATTTCATCCCAGCCTACGATGCAAGAAATGTAACCTTGCCGACTTCCCAACTGCGAGCTGCTGAGAATTTCCTGACAAAAAACCCAAAATCTTTTGGGTCTATCAGTGACTGCATAAAACATCACAATTAATAAGAGTAAGTAGCAGGTACTTACCAAGCCGCTTTTTAATAAGAGTGTACACCTTGGGCTTGACCACAAGTATGAGGAATATGAAAACTCCTTGTAGCTCATTTATGAGGTCGACGATATTCCAAAGCCACTGAGGTTCCGTCACAACGGTGGAGAGAAGCTCCGACACCCATCCGGCTCCCATCACCACCCAAAGCTTTCCGGTGAGAATGTACCTACAAAGATCAAGTACATGCAATAAACATTTTACCTATATTATACAAAGCTAGTTATATAATATTCAATCTTCTTTTTTTGTAACAAGCTTAAAATCGCAGTGTGCAGAAGTCCCTACATGAGACGGCTATGTCCAGTTGAGTAAACTTCTAATGGAGACGTCGACGAAGAGACATATTATATAAGTAATCGAGGTTGAAACAAACAGAACGCGCAACGGTGAAAGTGGAACAGCGCGTGGCAGCGACACACTACGACGGAAGGAACAGCTGTCAACCGACACGGAACGCGCAAGGAATAAGAAAAACAGCCCAAAAACCAAGAAAAGAAGAAGAAAAACAGTATAATGTACAGTACAGGAGCGCGGGCCAAATGCATGCTCGCTTCATTTCTATTTATTACGTTGCTATTTAGTGATGTTGCTATCAAGTCCCACTGTCGTTGCGCGTTTTGTCTGTTATGGGTTTTAAGCCATCTTTAAGTAAGCATATAACCTATTTTACTGCCCATCAAACGCAATAGGTCACATTAGACATTTTTATTGTATGAAAATCAATACTGCTCCTTAAACTTTTACGACACTTCTTATCCCTTATATAGAATTCTAGCTGATGCCCGCGACTTCGTCCGCGTGGATTGAGGTTTTTTGGTTCCCGCGGTAACACTGATTTTCCGAAATAAAAAGTAGTGTTATAAGAATGTGCTATTCCAGACTATAGTCTATCTCAGTGCCAAATTTCATCCAGTTCCGTTCAGCTGTTCTGGCGTAATTGAGTTACAAACATCCATCCATCCATACATCCATCCATCCTTTTGCCTTTATAATATTGGTACAGATAGTAAGTATATACTATAGATCATTGCTTGCCCCAAAGAAATACGGAGGTAAAGAAGTTTTCTTAATAAATAAATAGGTTTTCAGGCATCCTATTAATTAATGCTTTTATATAATTCATAACAGTCCTACCTATTGTTAATTAATCTGAATCTAATCTCTAATGTGTTTAAAGAAAATTGCATTACATACTTTGCTCTATCAATCCTGAATGTTCGCTTTGCACGATCACCCACCGAGCCAGCCTGCAAACGATGAACCTCAGACTTGACTTGTGCACAATGACGAGCTGTGAGCAGCCACAGTATGAAGTTCGTGCACGACACTATACCCATCGGTATGACAAAGAATATGTAGTGCGGCCAATCTGTACTCTGATTTTGCTCTGAAAGTAAAATAGTAATTTATTAAATCAACCCTCACACATAAAATTCATTCAATTTGATGTGTCGGGGTTGATTTTGATTTGATTTGATATAAAAAGAAAATGTGACTTAGATCTACGGTCTACCAATGCAGAGCTCAAACGTAGTTTTATCCACTACAAGTTAGCCCTTGACTGCGATCTCACTTGATGGTAAGTGAAGATGCAGTCTAAGATGGTACTGGGCTAACATGTTAGGAGCATGGCAGTTATATTAATAAACCCATATTCGGTTTCTACACGGCATCGTACCGGAACCCAAAATCGCTTGGCGGCACCTGTTTGCCGGTACGGTGGTAAATAGCCACAGCCGAAGCCTCTCACCAGGCCAAACTAGGGAAAATTCAGAAATTATAAATTGCCAAATTGAACCTGCCGTGGATCGAACCCGGGACCTCCGCATGTTGAGACAACAGCGCTCAACACTGCGCCACCAAGGTCGTCAAAAAAAAAAAGATCAAACGTAGTTATAGTAACTTATAACCATACCACAGAATACTAACAATTTTTGTTAGAATAGTGTAACCGGTCACTTTCCTGTCGGGTAAGTTTCTACCAGAGATACGTTACGTTACGTGCTACGTTCCAAAGTTACGAATGTGTCTCAAACTAACCCACCAATAGGAGCGCTTAGTTCTACAATATCTCCTTGCGAGCGATAGTTTAGGTGTCATAGTGGGTATGTAGATTAGCAGAATCAAGTTTTTCTTTCGAGTGCATAACAGTTACATATTGTTTATATTGAGTTGTAGAAACTTACCAGATCCAAACCAGCAGGCGTTAACTCCAATATTAGCATCCAATATTGGGGAAATAGGATATCGGTCCAAAAGGAACATTGTCAGAGTAAGCAGCACAGTTCCACTCCAGGCATAGGCAGAGTACCAAATAAACCTCCGTCTGTCAGAACCGGACTTGCGAAGAGGTTGCACCGTACGGATACTCCTAGAATATAAAAGTTAAGAGGACATTTAATTATTTATTATAGAACCTTTAAAAAAACTGAAAGTATTCTAATATAATATGAAATAGCGCTCGATATCTTTCTATCTATACATACTATCTATGCTAATATTATATATGCGAAAGTTTGGATGGATGGATGGATGGATGTTTGTTACTCAATCACGCAAGAACGGCTCAACGGATCTGGACAAAATTTGGCACAGAGATAGATTATAGTCTGAAATAACATATAGGCTACTTTTTATTCAGGAAAATTAAAGAGTTCCCACATCCCAGGGCATTAGCTAGTTGCCAGTTACCGCACAAAGATCTCAAATGATTAATTAGGTGGACTCACAGATTCGACAACACACTTAAAATATAACTCTCTTAACCTTCATTGGTTTAACGGTTATTATCAGATCCTAGCGATAATACTCAGGACAAAGGAATAAGCTTGGGCTCTGACGCACAAAAGGAAGGAAATGGCCATCAAGTTACCGAGCTTGATCAAAGTTGACTGATTTTATCACGCTGTCTCACACACACTCACACACACACAAACATACACACACACACACACAAACACACACATCAGGATCACATGACTTAATTAGACCATGTGAATTGTGATCCTCGCATATACTTACCTATACTAAAAAAAGTAAAGGTGCCTTTACCTACCATCTTTGTTCATTAATTTCATACATACATAAAACATGAGTAACCACGTAGGAGGTAGGTGTATACCTACATCCTACGTGGTTACGGGTATTGCCTATCAAACTACTGGAACAGCTCCACGATAATTACACGATAGAAGGGAAAATATATCTAAGCGATAACGAAGTGTCGATAAAATGGGATAGTGATTGGTTAATTATAGATATGAACGAGTACCCTATTATTGTACTCCAGCGATCTACACCAGAACACTGTAGAGCTATTCTAAACAATGAACACTAACGTTAACATTTACCAAATGCTTTAGCATTTATTAATTTTATGATACGTCCTTCCATTTTCACGATTTATATTTAGGTTGATGGTGTTTCGTTTGACCTATGTAAGTTAGCACGTACCTAATACGAAATTCCCCATGGGCTGATGTTAATTACGACTCCACCTTCTTTATGGCTAATATAGAAAGTGAATGTTTAATAGACAATGTAACGTTAAAACGAAGTCAATTCACTTAATGCAACTGTTCGAAATATGTCACCCTTGTAGGTTTATAATCAAACCACATTCAGGTTTCAGCCTTATAATTATCATGATTTACATGCTGTACCTACCTATTCTGATGTGGCAAAGATCGTATAACCTACGGAGTACCTGGGACGATTTTACTTGTAGCCTATAGGTAGGAATGGAGACGCTTTGTACCACTACCGGAAAACTGTTAGTAAACTACTTAGATGGACACACGAAATCAAACGAGTCGCACGGGGCCACTAAACAGCAGTAGCACAAGTCGTGGAGTGGGACTTATAGAAATCCATACTTCAATACTAATATTATAAATGCGAAAGTGTGTGTGTCTGTCTGTCTGCTACGCTTTCACGGCCCATCTGTTCAACTGATTTTGATGAAATTTGGTACAGGGGTAGATGGTATAAAGGTATGGAGGGGTAGATGGGATGGAAGGACATAGGCTACTTTTAATCCCGGAAAATTAAAGAGTTCCCGCGGGAATCAAAAAACATCAATCCACGCGGACGAAGTCGCGGGCATCATCGGGCTAATAAAATACCTATTACAAGCAGTGGACGCAAAATCATCGCGGCTCAAAACGAAAATGATCATGCAGGACTCCAAAGAATAATAGGAGCGACTCAACAATCCGGTTTTACGATGGTTACGATTCAATCAGAATACAGCTACGTAAACATTATTCGAGTGAGTACATCATAATAAAGAGGGTGTACCTAATATCCACACTGATCAATTTTCCTGGTAAAATTTGCAATAGAGACAGATTGCTATCATTACGTGTCTACATGAATAAACACACGACTGAGAGATTGGTACTAATTTGCTGAGTCGTTGTCTCGATGGAAAACATCGGCGATAGGACAAAATCGATTATCATGAATCTTCCACACCCTAGACTTTTATTACATACAATTAATGAAAACACATTTGACATTATTCGATGACACAATTACCCGAGTGTTCTCTGAATCTTTGATTATATAAGTCGTAATCTGAAATCGATATCGTGAATATGTTTGCATTCGTCTCATCTAGCTAATGGGTATATATGGTAACGTATCACTACGAGATAACTTTGTTAAATAGTTTGTGTTGTAATCATTTGCAATTTACTCTGAATCTTGAAAGAAAATGTGTTCAATACAGCTTCTAGAAATGTTCTAGAAGATACACAGAATACAATTTAAGGCGTTGAGACTGCGAAGCGCAAAAAGAGTCCTTGGGCGTGGAGTCTCGCACCCAACGTTACTTGCGTTTAAGTTTTTTTTCATTGGATATCAATTGCTTAAATTTTTATAATCTACATTAAATGGACTTTCAGGGAGTATTATTTTATAACAAGTTTCATACTACTATTAGTAGTTAATTACTTTAAATTTTGCTATGAAATTATATAAAACTGATTTTACCAATCAATTCGCCATTAAGTATCAATCTAACTGAAAACGACACCAAACTTGACCCCGACCTCTTAATACATCCGCTATGGTTTGTTTTAGGATGGTAATTTTGACAGATGCCGTTTGCATAGTACCTACTGCTTCAGTCTGTCTCACAATATTGCTATAAACTTTCAAAATTATCACCCTAAATTAAACAAACCACAAAATCTTTTTTCCGAGCGCAGGGAGTTCCAAGCTTCAACCCCACTCCCACCTGTCTGCCTTAGTAAGTTCTGCCTACCAGGTTTTTTGGACTCAAAAAGACTCAGATTACACCCTAACCACGTGGTTTTGCTCTACTCAGAATTGACAACCTCCCCATAGGTAGTACATCTTTTCCCAATAGAAAACGGACTATATATGAACATTAATTCAGGTTACAAAAAAGAAAAACTTTAAATGTAAGTATGTTTCGATCCGTTTACTCCAACCCCTAGCTTAGTACGACTGATACCAAAAATTAGTCCAACCATGAAGAATCCCACACTTCTATCGTAGCATTGAATACATTATAATATTACTATCGTAATATTTTAGGAACTTGTACTGGAATACTCCGAATTATGCCTACAAATGTTAAAATATAAACATATCATAACTAACGAGATATTTAAAAATTTCTGAAAACTCGTGATCAAACAAACATCTACGGCTGGTACGGCATGTAGCAGACGGATTACGTAATAGGAATTTATGCATTGAGCAGATACCTACGTTGAGCTTTATCAATGACCTACATTACTTCAATTAATTTAAAACTTCTTGTAAAAAATAGGTAGGCAGTAATTATAAAACGCCTTTTTGGTCTAATCGTTAAAAAATTATATTATACTTAGTTCACCTCCAACTTATTTGGCCCGGTGGCCAAAATAGGAACTAATTTTTATGCCTGTTTGTTTGTATTTTTCATATTATATACTTACTAGTACCGCTGTCACCGGGTCAGGTAAGTTTGTCGGACTATAATATATTAAATTACAATAGTTTTCTAGAAAAATATGCATAGATATAGCGCGGAAGTAGGCATGAAAACACGTAACAAGTTATCAACACTCATTAGATTTATTTATGTTTAATTTGCTAATGCCTAGTTATTTTAATTGTTAATTTGATAACGATGTCAAAACGCTCAATAATTTTATATCTTGACACCGCAACAAATAGGTGTAGATCGTAGTGCAGATCTTAAGAAAACATTTTATTTAACATTGTTGAAACAGCTAGACCGTATAATATTAAAAAATAATTAAATAATCTCATGTATTTAATTATACATAGAACAATATTTACTCAATAAGCTTAAAGTATACAAGAAACTTACCCAAATGTCCACCAGATGTCGAAGCACATGACGTTGAGCCAAGCAAATGCTGCCACAAAGCCGAAGTATATGCCGTACCCTGGATAAACAATGAACATATTAAATATTTTGAACGACCATTATAGGACGCGTAGATATAGAAATAATACATATTTTAGGTACTTAAGCAGGTACTTTTGTTTTCAACTTATCTCATCCAATGAGCCATTTACGTCTGATATGTAAAAATAACAATAAATCGATATATATTATATTCCATTGAAACTAGATACCTAGGCTACATATTATGAATCACATTTATGCAGAATGAAAATGGTTGGACGATAAGACATCGAAACAATAACAACAACAAAATTGCAGTTTACGTTAAAGATAGTGATGAATAATAGTGATCAACAAAATACCCAGAAAAGCTGTTTTGTATTTCGCGATCTGTATAGTCCCACAAAAGTTATCAGACCCGGTGGTAAAAATTGGAACAATTTTTTTTGCCTGTTTAGCTTTTTTTTTATTTTTCATATTTAAAGCTATTAATGCTGTCACCGGGTCAGGTAAGTTTGTAGAACTATACCCATAATATATTATGTAGGTACATAGAACGAAGCTGACGGAATCGATTCTCAATTACGTCAGCACACATGAAATATTTAAATACAAATCCGTATGTCTCTGTGTATCTTATTACGTACACAAGCTACACACACATTGTAGAGCCTAATTGGAACATTTTTGTAAATTAATTTATTATCCCAAGTAAACTCCTACCATTATGTGATTAATGGAAAAGTGGTCACGGCCCTCAGTAATGAGGAATACGACGCAAAATCAAAATCAAATGTGTTTTTATTCAAATAAACTTTTACACGTACTTTTGAATCGTCAAGTGAATCTACCACTGGTTCGGAATGCCATTCCTACCGAGAAGAACCAGCAAGAAACTCGGTGAAAATTGCTCTCTTTTTTTAAATAATTCATTTACACTTATTATATAACTCATTTACAATTATTATATTATCCATGTGTACATAAGTAACCGCTGTCCTTAGCATTGCTGGAGCGATCAAATCCATGCTCCTCTATCATCAAGTGTATAATAAGCTTTTTTCAGGAGCATACTTTTAATGGATTTCTTAAATTTATATATAGGCAAGTCCAAAATAGGTTGTGGAACTTTGTTATAGAAAAGAATGCCCATTCCCACAAATGACCTTCTGACTTTTTTGAGGCGGAGCGATGGAATCACGAGCCTATTACGGTATCTAGTTGGCCTATCGTGCAGATCGCTTTTTTTTATAATTATGGATGTGCTGTTACAAAAATTATATTACTGTAAATATATTGCGAGGCTACTATTAGAATACTAATTTCTTAAAATTTCTCTCTAAGGGAATCACGCGGTTTTAATTATAAATTGCACGCATTGCCCTTTTTTGTAGTACAAATTTTTTTGAATATCTGCCGCTTTACCCCACAGGAAGATTCCGTAAGACATAATGCTATGGAAATAAGCAAAATATACGATCCTGACAGTTTCGATGTCAGTTAACTGTCGAATCTTTCTGACAGCGTAAGCAGCAGAACTAAGCTTGCCAGCAAGTGTTGATATATGGGTACCCCATTGAAGCTTTGCGTCTAAGGTCACCCCCAGGAACACTGTAGAATCTTCTATTTTCAACATATCATTATTTACCATTATTTCACTTGTGGATCTGGCATTCAGTAATGCGAACGCGACACATTTAGTTTTTTATTTTAATTTAAAAGTAGATTGTTAACGGTAAACCAGTTCGTGACTTGAGAAATTGCAGTATTTACGTTGTCAAAGTTGTCCTTATGTCTATCGACTTTAAAAATCAAGGACGTATCATCAGCAAATAGTACAATATCGCAAGTGTTACGGACAAAATATGGCAAATCATTGATGTACACTAGGAACATGAAGGGACCCAAAATGGAGCCTTGAGGGACACCCATTAGTGAGGTTGATCCGGATTACTTCACATCGTTGACACATACTGTTTGAATGCGATTTCTGAGGTAGGATGCAATGAGGCCAAGCGCATTATCTTTGACTCCATAGTAGCTCAACTTAACTAAAAGCATCTCGTGCTCAACGCAATCGAATGCCTTAGACAAATCACAGAAAATACCAATAGCATTCTGTGATTTCTCCCACGCATCGAATATATGTTTTAACAGCATTGCGCCCGCATCAATTGTAGATCGACCTTTAGTAATACCATACTGCTCAGAGTGAAGAAGTTTATTTGAATTAAATTGGTTGAACATAATTTTTTCAAATATCTTGCTGAGTGTTGGCAAAATTGAAATTGGTCAAAGAGAGAGAACTTACCAAACAATGTACAGACGTGTCGGTCCAAAATGATACTGTGCTGCACTCTTGCTAGACAAGCGCAAGCTAGCAGCATCATGCTCACGTGGCATATTAAAGTTTTTCCATGCAGGTTCCTCAACTCAGACAAGGAGCAGTAGACGATCAGTGTAAGCGCCAGACAGACACACGAGATTGTAATTACCTGCACAAGAAGACAAATAATAATTGAATACTTCAGGTTTAATTACTTACTTCTTATAGAAAACATACCTATTAACGAAAACTAAAAAGCATTCTTGAGGTTCTCTCATGATTAAAATGATTAAATTAAATTAAATTTGATTTTAATGATTAAATTTCTAAAGTTTTTGCCTTGTAAATTATGAACGTTTAATATTTTTATCCTATTACAAAAGTTGTAACAGACAGACAGACATGCAGGCAGGCAAACATACCGACAGACAAATTTTTTTTTTAATATTTGGGCTCTGCAGAAAAATCATCATAAGGCTTCCTCAAATAAAATTAGAGGTAGGTAGTGAAATCGTCCAGTTACAGTTTTATTAAGAGTATTTTGATTATTAGATCAAATGCTAGCAACTAGATGGTAGTCGAGCATAAAATCACTGTCTTAATTTAGTGTTTAATAATAAGAGAAAAAAATCTGTGAAATAAACCTTACTATGAATGAAATGCGGAAATCCTTTGTTACTTTTGACGGCTCAAAACAAAGTAAGCCGCTGACAATGACATCATTAGAGGGACATTCCCGCCGATCAAACACCTCCAGGCAATAGTCTTTCGTGAGAGTGGTGGGCGTCTCCAGGTAAGAATCTCTGGTTAACCAATGCTGATCTTCAGCCGTCGATTTGTTAAGGGCGAATTTTCCAGCGGGACATTGCAAATCGATACGTATGCCCATTACATCTAAATACAAGTGAAAAATAAATTAAAGTTTTTAAGCTGCCTATCAGTAAGTATAGTTAAAACTATGGTATAATTATTATTTTTATACTACACCCGCTCAGAAAGTACCTTCATTCTTTTTTAAAAACGAGGTAGAAAGTACCTACGTCATTGCTACAAACCAAATATGCGGGAGGGAAAGATGTATGAAATTTCATTTCTAACGTGCTAAGCGGGGAGAAAAACTATATGAAAATCCATTTCTAACGCGCTGTTTTTTTTTAATTTTAAGTAAATTAGGTATATGGACGTTGAGAATTTGGGTATGTCCTTATGGATATAATATAAGAAGCAGCTTCACCATATTTGACATACAAAAGTCAAATATGGTGGATGTCGATTGTCGATATCAATGTCGATTTTGATGGTCGATTGTCGATATCGATGTTGATTGTCGATATCGATGTCGTTTGTTGATATCGATGTCGTTATCGATGTAGATTGTCAACATCGATGTCGATATCTTTGTTGATTGTCGCTATCGATGTCGATGTCGATATCGATAGTCGATATCAGTGTTGATGTCGATTGTCGATATGGTAGTCGATTGTCGGTATCGATATCGATTGTCGATGTCGATACCGACAAAAGCACTATGTATCACTCGGTAGAAAGTACGATTCCTACCTCGCGTGTATTGCGGCCCTTCGGCTACGCCTCGGGCCTCAAACTACACCCTCGGTATAGTAATCGGTCACTTTCTCCCCTCGGTGAACAATTTACTAATCCAATCCTCAACTAAGAAATCGACAAATCTTTCCTAACATGTAAGCCACATGCCCACATATCCACTATGGTACAAATGCCCCGCGAGTCTTGTTGCTAGAGAAGTTTGGCGATGCCGACTGACGTCACCAGACATCAATTGTGTCCCGACTTTTTGTGTGTTGCCAGACTTGTTGGGTGGTGTCGGGCGGAGTCGCGCCACGTCTTTTTTTTTTTAATCCACTACACGCTAGCCCTTGACTGCGATCTCACCTGATGGTAAGTGATGATACAGTCTAAGGTGGTAGCGGGCTAACCTGTTAGGGGCATGGCAGTTATATTAAACCCATACCCCTTCGGTTTCTACACGGCATCGTACCGGAACGCTAAATCGCTTGGCGGCACGTCTTTGCCGGTAGGGTGGTAACTAGCCACTGCCGAAGCCTCCCACCAGACCAGACCAGTGGCAATTCAGAAATTATAAATTCCCAAATTGACCCTGCCGGGGATCGAACCCGGAACCTCCGCACGAGCGCTACACACTGCGCCACGGAGGTCGTCTCTAGCGATATGTGTCGCGGGACATTCATTGCCCAATTGAATCGAAATCGATTGATACGAAGCTTTATTCTTGCAACATATGGAGGACCTATAAGGTTTCCGTAGCTAATGATTGGGAACAAAATTCGTGTGCGTACTTTCATGTCACTAAGAAGAATATGTACCTACCTGAATTTAATAATTAATTGTTAAAACCGTTGCAAAATTACAGAATGTTTTGTTACATTCGGTACGTTTTAATTTTCTGAATAACTTTCAACAATTCTATAGACGTTTTAGTAACCGGTTCCTTGTTATATCAATTATCATCAAGGTCGTTACAATAAGGTGCTAGATTAGGTACCAAATAGTTAGTTATCGCATTTTTTTGAAATGATACCAATATTATAAGCGGATGAAAAACGGAAGCCGAAACTACGAAATGACCGACAAAACTCTGGATCACCGCCGTAAGGTAGCCTATCGGTATTTTAAAGGATATATTATTTCGGTGCATGTGCTCCAGGAGCTTTTCGATCTTTACTTCTTTCACCTTTTTACCATCGTATCGCGAGTGCGAGTTTCCACCCCTATGTCGTCGACGTTCCATTCACACGTACGAAACGCTGTTCATTCCTCATTCGTATGGCTAGGGTCAGCAATACTCAACCAAAAAAATAGGCGTCTTCTACGCAAGCGCGTCCCATCTTAGGCCGTATCATCACTTCCCATCAGGTGCAATTATGGTCAACCATAAGCCTATAATGATTTTTTTACCATTGAAAGTGGTTATCAATAATGCAAATCGCCTGAGACGTATTTTTGGCCATAGCTCTGAGGATTTTGGGAGGATCGAGATGGGAACTGGGATGGGCTGGTAACTTTTTCGAATTTTGAAATATGTAAAAAAGTCGGGTTTTTGGGGGGTGTATGTTTACTAAATTGAAAATATTTCGGAAAAGAAACCGACTTAAGAATAAATGAAAAAAAACGATCCTAGGGTATTAGTTTAGCTATAAAATGGCGAAAAAATTTTGAAAATCGGTTAATAATTGTGACCTGTGGGTGGTCCCTTTAGATTTTGAATTGTAGAAAATGGGTATTTCCGTATATAAAAAGTGATGTAGCTTTTGTAGCTACGATTATTGACCGATCGTCATGGTAATGGTGTTATAAAATGCGGACACAGACGAGAATTGCTATCGAGCTGGAATTTTCAAAATCGGTTTGTAAATTTTTGAAAAATTTTTAAGATTTTATTTTTTTAAGAATCAACAAAAGCTGTAGTGATAATTGACCGACCGTCATGGTAATGGTGTTAAAAGATGTGGAAGCGTACGAAACGGAAATCCGTTTCCGTGTTCAATAGAAGGCAGCATTGCCTCGAACCCTGCACGAGTTGATGTGCTAACACTCTATTCAAACTCGTGTTCATTATAAGGAACTCGTCCTCCAATCGCGCACGAGTTTGCAACCGAAATTTCTTCCAAATGCGTGTTCAATTTAAGGCGATCAATCCGAATTTCATACAGTAAAAGGGTCATACTCATAATATTATTAAAAAATATAGATCTCTCCCAAAACCGAATCAGCACAACCCAACTCCACGTAGTCTTATCTGCCCTACTCCTAGAGTGTTTTTGTAAAGCGTGAAGCCAGAAGCTCGCAAAGGAGCTCCTAAATGTAGTGAGCCAGCGACCTCCGTAGCGAAACAAAGGTCGAGTTGGTGAAGCTGTATTAAGACTTAGAGAATCACATAGCAGACATACTATGAACTTACGATTACGTTTTGCTTTACACATTACACAACCGGGGGGCAGGTAGCGCCTAGTAGGTATGAGTACGGAATCTTATCGATTTTTGGGATTTATGTCAAATCGAGTCAAATCTTGAGCTTCAATAATTTATACTGAGTTTTGTTTAATCTGTTTTGTCTAAATAATTCAACTGTTTAAATTTAAGAAGTAATATTTTTAAATCGCAAACGTTGTAGCAAAAAAAGCAAGAAGTTCTGTTTTATTTATTTTAGAACTAGATGATGGCCACGACTTTATCCGCGAGGTTTAAGTTTTTTCGATTCCTTAAGTTTCCGGGATAAAAAGTAGCCTATGTCCTTCCCCGGGATATAACCTATCCCTTGTACCAAATTTTATCAAAATCGGTTGAATAGATGGGCCCTGAAAGCGTAGCAGACAGACAGACAGGCACACTTTCGCATTTATAATATTAGTATGGATATTGTATGTTTTCATGATTTCAAGATCTACAGAACTTGGCACCCAATAAGGTAATTCCGACGGCTAACTACATAAATTCTTTATATTGAACTTGTCTCCCATTTTCACATTTATGTTTTTGATGGAATAAAATTCTCAAAGGTGTGTCTGCCAACCCCCACATAGCCAGCATGCTATACCAACTATGAGCGAAACCCTTCTCGTTCTCTTCGAAGGGAAGACCCGTGCTCAATAGAGATAGGTACTTAGCTAGTGAGCCGGTGGTGGGCTTGTTGATGGTGATGAATAAAATGTCTACAAAATTTCGCAAAACACTAGGCAATATTAGCAGAGTGAATGATTAGTCATGGAAATCTATTGCGTACAGCGTATACTTACGTACGAAATTTAAATGAAACATGCAAGCGAGTGCTTATACGAAACCGCTGTGAATCGTATGGGTTGAAACAACAAACATGTCAGTTAAAATAATATGGTTAAAACTGACGCGTTTCAGCATTATTTTATTCATTTCTTGCCGATTTTTAGAATTCCTTTTTTTATACTAGCTGATGCTCGCTACTTCGTCCACGTGGATAGAGGTTTTTTTTGGATTGAGGTTTTTTATCCCGGAAAATTATAAATTAGCCTATGTGTTATTCCAGACTACCAAAACTAAACTATCTTAGCCCAATTTTCATCCACATCCGTTCAGCCGTTCTGGCGTGACTGAGTAACAAACTTCCATCCATCTATCCAAACTTTTAAAATATTATTATAGAAGTATAGATTAATTATAGACTACCGCTTGGCTGCAATCAAACTTGCTGGAAGTAGTGATGCAGCCTAAGGTGGAGCGCGCTTGCCTAGAAGATTCCTATTCACTCTTGATTCCACGCTAAAAGTCCAGTCCATCTATCCCTATGGCGGTCACAGCTATTTTAATAAAAATAAAATATACCTAAGCAATAATGTTAAGTTTAAAAGCACAATTTAACGGCAAGTTTAACGGTAACACATCGAACATGAAAAACGAGAGTCGAAAAAAATTCTAAAACTCCTTGTTCTCTACAAAAGGTTCTCGTTCTCTCCGTATATGAAAATATCAATAGCCAATAGTCAAATAGTCAATAGACAAAACTGTCTATTTAAAATACTTAGGTATCTACACTCAGTACACTTTTTGAACGTCAATTAGGCCTAAATATGAGACGTGATAAGGGTTCCAAACGCGCCGTCTGAGCAGAGCCCACGACAAACTCTTTTTTATTAGCATCATCTCACAAAACATCATAACTAACAATTACTATTTGCTGAATACATATTTTAATAATCTTTTATACTACCTACTTACTAGCATTTTTCAATGAGTTTAGGTTCTATAAATAAAAATAACTTTTTGAGAGACATATATTCGAATAATTTACCTAATCATATATTATGTCTATTATAAGATTATCCCGCACAAATAGACCGACGGAAATAGATTTTTAAAACATTTGTGTTTGTAATTAATAATATTAGATGGGCTAAATAAAGGAAGACCGGTGATTAAGAAATTTAAAATTTAATAATTTATTTGTACCGATTACGGTTTGAGGCGTTGCATTGGTCACGGCTAGCCTACCCACAACCTTAACCAGCAAAGACAAGTACAGCATACTGTATGCATACCTAGAATTTACCGATCTTCTAATAGTTATAGTACCTAATGTAGGTACCTACTACTAATTACCTATACTGTGGTTATAGTACCGTGTTATAGATTATTCATAGGTAATTCCTTGAGTCAGCATCATATCTGATTTATATTATTATTGTGTCTGCGGTGTAAGTAAACTGTTCCAAGTAGAGAATTAGTAAATATTATTAAACTATGAATTTTATTAAAACGACAAATAGGTAGCTCTTACCTAGTAGGTTTTTGTTATATTCTCGTAGAGGATCCAAATACGAGGAAAGGTTAAATGAGCCTTTTAAATCTTCATTGGGGACACAATAACTAGCGAGAGTGTCGCAGTGACGGATTTTGTAATGCTTTCCGGGCGGACAACATTTTCTTATACAATAAGCACTAAACTTATCACAATTGCGAGTACAAATTTGAGCTATAAGCTTATGTTCCCCATATTCGGTATCCATACACCACTCTGCTGGCATTAGTATATCGCTTTTTTGTCCATTTCCATTCGATATCAATAAATTACTTCCTTCTTGCGTAAGTAAAAAGGCATCTTCGTATAGTTCTACAGAATATTCATCTGTTTTACAAGAGAGTCCATACTCTACGTCGTATAGATCACCAAAATTGGATTCCAATTTATCAGTCAACCAGTCTTTATCGGTTTGCTGAACATTTATTCTACATTCGTGATATTCTGTATCAAAACTTTGTCCTCGTGGACAACATTTGCGTATTTGATTTATTTTTAGTTTAAAATCAGGTTCACTCTCTTCCTCACTACGAGTACAGGTGAGTGCCACAGTTCTAGGCATGTTGGATTTTAGAGTGCCGTTTACAATCTCGGCAACCAGCTTGTCATAGCAAACATTTCCCCATGGTTGTAGTTCAGTTTCACCAAAGCGTATTTGTAAAACTTGGAATTCGTCACACTCAGGAAGACCATATCTGATCACAACACCTTTACCCACGTAAAGAGGTTCACTGAAAATTCGATAGCGTTTTTCTAAAGACTTGCTACTAACACATTTATATTCTTCACTTTCGTTAAATCTAATAAGACTTTCGCTTCCGAGACAACATTTCCGAAAAACTTTTTCCGGACCATCGCTTAAATCTCCAGTAACAAAAACACCGGCCGCTGCACTTACGAATGCGATCAGAAAAATCTGAGGCCACATGTTTAGACTATACTCAAGGCTGTGATTTTAATAAATAAATACGGTTATAACAGGTGGTGAGCGTCGGTCATCGCGGTTTGTATTGTTTATATTGCGGAGGAATACGAAACGTGCGATATAGGTCGTCGGCGGCGGGTAAATGCTGCCGGCCCTGAGGCCTGAGCGCCTATGTGATCATCGCTGGAGCACTCGCGGGAGGCTGTGTGGCTGTAGCGTCCTTGAGACGACTACCTGTTTCTCCTTCACTAAACACTGTTTGCTGGCTATAGTATAATGGAAACCTAAACGTATTAGGAACTTTCTCAAGGTTAGACGCGAACAACTTATCGGTACAATATGGATGAAGTGTACGAAACAACAATTCAACAAGCACTAAACGTAAATACATACATACTTAGTACGTGGAATCGCGTACCCATTGCGACAAAGATGACGATTCTATAACGTTATCAATAATACTTACTGATAATCGCCAATCAGTACGATTTCGTGGAATATAGGTAGGTATACCTACTTAGTGATAAAATTATTTTTAAATAGGTCTAAGTACTAAATCATAAAAATTCAATAACTTTCAAGTTTCAGTTTCGAATTTAACATTACTAAAATTACGATAAAATTAAGTAAGTATGTACTAGGTTTTGTAAAAATATAGAATTTATAAATGTTAGGTACTTTTCATCATAGCTAAACTAAAACAGGCTAATTATAATAAATCGGCCAAGTGCGAGTCAGACTCGCACACAAAGGGTTCCGTATCAAGTATCAACTATTCAAGAACGGGGACTTTATTTTTTGATTTAATTTAATTTTTGTTTGTTTGTTGTTATAGCGGCAATAGAAATACACACTCTGTGAAAATTATTTAGGAACTCCTGTATGGCACATTGATAAGTTATAGCAATAGTAATCCGCAGGATATCTTGATCTTGATACAATATTTTTTTTATTTATCCACTACTTTTTTACCCCACCCTTTTGCAGACATTTGTCTAGACTGTGCGACGCTGTAACTTTTTTTTTCGTTTTAGCAATGACTTGTATTTTTATATACCTATTATGTTCGCGCAAACTACTTTGTAGCTTGTAGTCAAGGAAATAAAAACAAGTAGGTACCGATAAGGATTTAAAACGTTTAATGATCAAATGAATCATAGAACCTATTTCTGCAAGTCTAATATAACTAGATAAGTATGACTAAAACGTTGGCACATAAATTACACTTATTTATTTAATTTCTAGTTAAAATAAATCCCATACCTAGGTAGGTATAGGTCCCATCACGTAAATAGAACGCTTAGGGACATTCGAGAAGATGTTTCTGTTCCAGGTAAAACATAATCTGATCTTTGATTCTAGCATTATCTCAGCGTGGGAAGACGGTTTCAACTGACGAACCAATTATAGCGTACGCGCAGAGGAATACCAGCGAGCGTTCCCCCCCTCTCCTTCATACCACCAATTTGATTAATAAATCGCTCAGTGCGCAGGTCTTTTTACGTGACGCCAGAGTTCTTTTTACGTGACGGGACCTGTACCTAACTTTCAAAGATACATTTCAGTCAAATGGCATGGCTTTAGTAACGAAATTTCGAAACGGCCATTGTTACCGCAGTAGCGCAAAAAGTAATAGTATTGCAAGTCTTTGTAAAATTGTAACCTACATATACATACCTAATATGTATAAGCCTACAGATTGTAGGCTTATAACTGTGCGTTAATCTTTTTATCGCACAAGGAAAGTAGGTAAAAGTCACTTTATAATTTTGATAGCGGTTAAGTAACTGTCACTTTATGAGCACTAACTAATACATCTATACTAAATACTAATATTATAAAGAGGTAAAGTTTGTGAGTTTGTGACGTTGTAGGGGGTAATCTCTGGATCTACTGAATTGATTTTGAAAATTCTAGTACTAATAGAAAGCCACATTATTTGTGTGTCATAGGTGTGTATTGACCCGAAAAATAAGGGAGTTCCCGTGGGAATTTAAAAAACTTATTTCACGCGGACGAAGTCGCGGGTATCTGCTATTACTTAATAATTATAATACATTATAACTACGGGTATGCATAAAAAACAACACGAGGTTCAATGTTTTTTTCCAATAAGGCGAAAGATAATTTACATTTTCAACACACTTGCTCATAAAGTGGCTCTAATTTCACCGCAATTAGGCACATAATGACACCTATAATCAAACTGTGACTTTTTCATTACTATTATTTACTACTAGACTTTCATTATCTACTAAATAAAATTATTTTTAGTATTATTTTCTTCACAAGTGTGTTGAAAAACGTCGTATGATACACGTGTGTATTGACATTGTAGGTACGACACACTTGTACCATAACGTTAAATGTACTATTATCCATGCAATTATAAATACGAATGTGTATCAGTCTGTCTATCTGTAAGTATTAACTTCGGGTATGACCGTAAAAAGTTGCACTTCCGTACTTATTTACTAATAATTTAAATTCTATTATTCCTAAAAGTAATGTAACATAATATTATACACTTTTCGATCATGTATTCGACTAGTTTAAGACAAATTGTAAAATGTAATATACATTATATTGATGTGCTTGCATATAAGTAAATCAATGCATGTCAATTATGCAATTAAAATCAGGTGAAGTACTTAATACTCAGTTTTGTAAAATCAACAGTTAAAATGCCGGCTTCGACAAATACGGCTGTTGAACGTCTAAGGATGTTATATTGCTCATACTAATGTGTACATAAGTTTATTTGAGTTCAAGTATGTCTTATTCATCTTATTTGAGTTTAAATACCAACTCCAATTTGCGCAGTTTGTATTTTTATATACAATTCATGATTATAGACATGTAACTGGAAACTATGAGGTACAATAACTAATGACAGCCACAACTTTTGACCACCATATTTTTGTACTTCCGCAGTATCACATTCGAATCATCCGTGTAATAGAGAACTGAAATCGGAGACAGCTTGATTGGAGCGCATGACGGTTTGGGTACCTAGAAATAAAAAAATGTTCTTATAATTTAATAAGGCGATTGTGCCTTAAAATTGTTTGTAGGTAAACCAGCCCCCTTATTAAATAAAATTAATTGCTACAATGATTGCAACAACCTCTGACTGGTTAGCAGTCTTCCACCATTGGCCAACAATTGTCGCAGCAAAAATACCATAAATCAGCCATTTACTATATAGGGATGATGAAAAATCAATCAAATCAGAAACTCTTCCACTCACCTGCCCGGGCGGTATGCGGCGCGAAAAACAATGCAATTCCCGGCTCATAAATCTTTCATACCTACTCATACCTGCGTAATTCCTTGCGCGAGATATTCTACTATATCTTCTAATTTTACTATTAAACTTGTATTGTATTAGGTATTTTTTTAAACTAAACGAAATTGCCCATCTGTCTATTTTTATTAAATGTCTAAAAATAAAGATAAAAAACGTTAGATTACAATCTAACGGTTTTTACAATTTTTCGGTGACAGCGACAAATCACAGCGCAGTATGTGGGCGTGTGGGGATCACCGGCGCACTGTGATTCGTCGTTAGAAGTCGCTGCAACATAAGCCGCGCAATATCGCCGGCACGCTGCGTGAGCCCTTATAATTGCACTAGTTGCACAATCTAGTATTATATCGTTAGTCCAAATTTATTTCGTAAAAATATTATAATTCATTCATAGCACCGCAGTTTTGTGGGCGGTGCTCTACCCCCTTTATCAAGCGTCGAAAGAATTCTTTCTTTTTAAGCAATGGCGAAAACTAAAAGCGACAGATATTGCCCTGTATGACTTTGGCCTGGGACCAGAAAGCGCGAGTAGGTACCATAAGGCAATTCGGTCGATGCAATGCTCAAATTTTGATATATGGATATCAATTTTTTTTTTGTAATTAGTATACCAAGTTTTTTTTTAATTAGTATACTGTCTTTAGTTTTTACTATTTTGTAATTAGTATTTATTTATATATTTATTTATTTATGTAATTGGATCTTTATTGCATCTATACATATAGGTGCTTCAATAAAGATGGGTAAAAAGTATAGGGGAGCCTTATAACAGATTTCGTTAAAAAAGGGACATTGGATATAAAAAACCACAAAAGTTATCAAATTAATTTACGTGAAATATAAATATACAAACCTGAGTAGGGTTTAGAAGATGAACCAATGTTTGCACGATCGCATGATTAGTTGCATTCTTGTGAGCGTTCAAAGGAAAGTTGCATTCTCCACTGCAGTAAAATGCTCCGTAGCCGTCAGGTGCGATAATCCAATCCTGGGAAAAGTATTATGTGTATAAGTACTTATACTTTACCTGTTTCTTTTTGTTTTAGTTTTAACTGTATTTTTTCATCGGACAGATAGAAAACAAAAATAGGAAAAATATGGTAATGGGTTACCTGCCACTCCAAATCCTTGAAACTAACGTAAAGCGTCTGTATTTCGCAGCTACGTGTCGTCCAATGTGATGTATCTGTAATTTTAATTTACTTATATTTTATGTTGCAAGAAACAATAAGCCATAAATAAAAAATCCCTGAACTTGTTCTTACAAATAATAGGTATAAATTGCACACGCAGCAGAGCTGCACACATGTTCGAACAAATTTGTAGGTATAATATACGAATGATATTACCTAAGTATTTAATTATCCATATAATCCATATATCCATGATGATTAGATAGTTAGATGTATTTATATACTCTGTGATAGAAGTAACCTTCGAAATACAAAAAAAAAATACAAAAAAATTTATTTCTTTATCCAATAATTTACAAAATTATATAGTGATTGGGGCCATCCCAGTAAGTTACTATAAACTATTAGTACTTGTGGTGGGCGGCCCCGCTCTTCCATAACATATTAATTGAGTATATAACTGCCATGCCCCTAACAGGTTAGCCCGCTACCATCTTAGACTGCATCGTCACTTACCATCAGGTGAGATCGCAGTCAGGGGCTAGCTTGTAGTGTATAAAAAAAATTAGTTAGAAATACTTAAATATAAAAGTAGAAATAATAGGCCTATTACGTTGCACTTTTCAATGAACCTTACCCTGAATCAGTGTAGTGTAATAAGACTTAGGGAGAATGTAATAAAACTTAGGGAGAAAGGGTCCCTAATTTGGTCCTTATTGCTATGTAATAAGCGACGCCAAAACTAGCGGCCACGCCATTAACACAGGGCCGTGTGAAAAGTGCAGTGTAATAGGCTATAATAACTTGCCTGTTAGAGGATTTCTCAGATAGTTTTCTGAGTAGCCATGGTTACGCCACCTCCTCGCTTCGCGTTTTCTACGTGCTCCTGTATCTGCGGAACCCAGTTTAGGTCCATTTTTGAAAAACGCAACCATAAATGGCTGTTTCCCTTCGGAGTTGGCGCCATGGGTCTCTTGTAAACCTATATCTTCTGGTTTAACGTTCCGTTCTAAAAACCGAAATTCAACCGAGATTAGTGTTTAGGCCTTTAGGGTTATGGGTAATTAATATTTTTTCAAGATTTTTTTATCTACTATCCTTACAAAGCCTCAAAAAGGTCACGGACATGAGAATGCTCAATGAACTGAAATCAAAAAAATCGTAGATGAAAGAAGACTAGTGGTTCGAATCTATTCCACCACTAGTCTTCTTTCCGTGATTTGCGCAAGCTACCAATTGGGTGACTGCTCGGTGTAAAAAGAATAAAGGTTAGAAATTACTACTTGTGAGTTGTGATTTGTGTTATAGGTACCTAACTACATACCTCACAGAACAACTGGTATTAAGAATAATAACTCCTCAAATGAAGAAAAAGCAGATTCCTTATTCTGTGTACCTAAATTTTTCGAATGGATTTTTAACAAATTGAGTTTTTATCAAAAATGCTAGATTTTTGATAAAAACTCCAAAAACTCTAAAAATTCCAACAAAAAAATATTAAAAAGAAAATTTATTTGTGTATCTTTAATAATGTGTGAGATAATAAGCAAATCTGCTTGATGTTTTTCTTAGAATGTCTCGCAGCTCAGTGAAGTCATCGTACAAAATGTTCCCTAAAACTCTTAAACCTCTAGGTAGGTAATTTAATGTACCAGGTTGCGAATGCGGATGCAGAGTAATGAAGAATCCCTGGTTGTCTGCGGGGGCGTTCAGCCAGGTAGACAGCGCTCCCGTGACGTTCAGTTCCAACCAGCCTTCAGCAGCGGCGCTTGTGTTTACTTCCGCTACTCGCTCCATTTGGATCCCCCTGCAGTTAATAAAGTAATATGTAATGTAAGCAATCAATTGTGTTCCTTAGGGTCGTGGAAGCATGTGTTCAAACAATCCCACTTCTAGGATGGCGGCTTTTCCTACTACCCCTAATTACGCCAAGGCAAAAGAGGTAGGTATATGTACTTTAAAAATGTATCTCAGATCGTGTTTTTTTAACTTAACAAAGACTATTAGACTTGAGCTAGAAAAAAGCCATTAAAAGCAAAATTAAACTTCATCCTACTTATTAGAAGTTCATTTCAATAGGACTAATAGATATAGGAGATAAAATATACTAGGTACTTGCTTGATGCTTGGCAAAGGAAAATTAACATCGTGAGGAAATCTTAAGACTCAGATTTCTCCAATCTCCATAGTTTTCTCTCATAAGAGAGGACCGGTAGTCAGTATGCTGGCGAAGTGTTGAGCTAAGCTGTATTGAAGACCTACCCCAAATTATCTACGCTTATAACTCTGTTTGCGACCACTGTATACAAGGCGGTGGGATCGTCTGAGTGCGACGCGGCCTGGTGAATCCTCAGCTCTGCAGTGAGGAGTGACGACGAGTCGCCCGGCGCGCTCGTCACGTCGAACCAGACGTGCCTTCCGTGGCCGCGACGCAACGCTCCCAGGTGATGCTCTGGAAATATTATGAAATAGGATCAGAATGTAAAAACCTCTGTAAATTCGGGTGGCGCATCTTGATCCATGCGTCCCTAATACCCTGCATGATGGCCTGATGGATGGATTTAATGGTGACCTGATGGATTTAAATATATGTACCTACTACCTACCTACTTAAGCTAGGATTAAATTTCCCATTACATATTATAAATAGACTATGTTTAAATATTGTCCTTGTTGGCTTTAATTAAATATTAATGATATGCAAATGAGTTTTCAACAGGTGTCTCAGTGTCTCACAAGCCTCATGTAACTTGACACCCTATGCACGTGTATGTGATTTCTTTATTTCCATAATAGGTACTTAGGCAAATAAGTAGGTAAATGGTATAGGTATATCTAAGGTTATTTTTCGATTCGTGAAGACACGAGTTTAACTAATTGGTCATCGATATTTTTACCATTCCAACTACCAACGGTAGTTACATAAGAATCTACCTACCTACCTATCTACATATTTTCTCAGATACTTATTAGTAAGTAGGTAACTATAGTAAGTACTAAGTAAGTATACTTAGTACTTACTATAGTACTTTTTCGTGTCTCAAGCTCTGAATGGATGTTTTCTAATAGAAGTCCTAGTGTACAGAACTTTGTCATCCGGACACATGCGTCAAAAACTTATTTTTCTCGCAGAAAGGAAACTTATCTTTCTGCGGCCCTAGGGAATCTTTGAAATCCATATTATAAATGCGAATGTGTGTCTGCTACGCTTCCGTTCAACTAATTTCGATCAAATTTGGTATAGAGGCAGGTTATATTCCGGGGAAGGATTAGGTACGCCGTATTTTTATCCCGGAAAATTAGAGTTCCCGCGGGAATTACAAAGACCCAATCCACGCGGACGGAGTCGCGGGCATCATCTAGTGCTAGCGAGGTATGTTAATCCACACGAACTAAGTAACACCAAACAACTCGATTTCCTCTTAAGTCTAAATACTAAAATAACTGTAAAGATCACAATTCACAGACCTAGAAATGTTTTCCTTTGAACTCAATCCTGGCCGTGGCGACTGATATAAACCCTTGGTCGGTTTGTGGAATTAAGGATCAGTAGGTAGTAGGTAATCTGACTCATTTTTACCTGCGGGCACCAGTTTTACTTTCTAAGCAGGTATTCGTATTGGTAGATTTTATATTTTAATCTCTAAAGATCAATAGCAATAAGGTAACATTTTCGAAAAACTTATTTTTACTCAACTGTACCTACCAGACAGCCCTCTATCTGTAGTTTAGTTGACAAGTAATGGTTTTAGATGTAATTACTTCGTTGAAGGAGATATCAGAAACTAGATGAGGTCCGCGACTTCGTTCGCGTAGCTTAAGTAGGTACTTAAGTTTATTTAATGACTGTGGGAACTCCTCAATTTTCCGGGATGAAAAGTAGCCTGTCTCCTTCCCGGGAATTAGGATACAACTTCTCTGTATGATCAAAATCGGTTGAAAAGATGGGCCGTTAAAACGTAGCAAACAGACAGACACACTTTCGCTTTTTAAATATTAGTATGGATTAAACATCCCTATAGGCTAGGGGCTAAGTTTTTTAGTTTTTAAGTAGGTATATATATAGTAAATATTTGGTATTAGGTATGTACTATATGTAAGTATAGATATTATATAATAGAACTAGTTAGTTGCTTACATCTACTATTTTAGTCTATCTCCCCAAAGGATAACAGCAAAATTTCGATCGCGATCGCAAACTGCCTACCTAGTACCTACCTCTATTAAACACAATCTTGACCCGCCAATTTGGGCATTCCTGGGCCAATGTCACCTAAATTAGGTACGCAGTACTTACCCGGGTAATACTAAATAATAATACATATTAATTATTAAGACCTACGTATTTATAAACTTGCTGTGCTACCTACCTAACAAAAGTAGTTCCCGCATTGATAAAGTAGTGGGCACTGAGCTAACTTCTGAGAAAATACCTAATCATTGCGTATTCGATAGGTACACATATTCATACCCATACCTATCAAAACATTATCCAAAGTTGGTATTAACTTCATATAATTGAACTTACTTTTACTCTGGAATGTCATAATTAAATCGCTCTCATCGATGGCGTGCTGTTCTTCACCACTGAGAGCCATTTCAGAACTGCGTGTCGGACGAGCCTGTTCATGTTCTTCAGCGAGTTGCTTGTAAACGTCCAGCAAGAAACTCGGCGCTGAGCGGTCCAGAGGCGGCGCTTGGGATCTCCTCGGCCTCTCGCCGAGGCCCAAAAGCTCCAATATTTCGTGCTCGACCACTTGTCTTTCATGTCGCGTCATAGAATGGTGTATTACCGTTTGATCGACACCATTATCGATGTAAAGCCCAGACAGGGCAGCGTCCGTCGCGACAACAAACAGTACACAACTCGCGTACCGCCACGCCGTCTTGGAGCCGGACATGTTCGTTGCCCTATTCACTATTGTGTACGCAGTTAACGCGCCCACTCAACTGACGCGTGCGCCGGCCGCGATACACTCATCGGATCCAGCCACTAGCCAGTGCCACAGCCACTGAACCTGCCCGCTCAAGGTAGGCCGCCGACCGCCGCGCTCGCCGCAGCCTCCCCTCCCTCTCGGTTAGTAACGTAAACATCGCGGTACCGGCAGCCGCGCGCATTTATATGCACATTCCTTCATTGTAATGATCAACTCGAATATTCGCAACTAAATTACACTTCTTCAACAATAATGAAATAATATACGAGGACGGCCACTAAATGGGTTATTAAGTGCAATTAGCACGTAGGCGCAGGAAAGAAATGATTTAGATATGAATCACGAATCCATAATCTAATAGTAACGTCTGTGACGTCTACAGTCATTTACTTTCCCAGATGTGGGTAGTTACTAGTTAAATAAATAATTAATAGGACGTTTTCGTTTTTTTTACCTATACATATTTCACTGAGAAAGCTGAATTAAAATGATAAATATTATAACGGGCTGGAGTGGATAAAGTGACACAATTATGGAGATAAATTGGACGTAAAGATGGCAAAATATACTTACGAGTATGTATATTTTTGTATTAAGTTTCAAAATTATTTAGTAATTTTGCGATCTTTACAATTGATTAAATATGAACCAGTTTATAATCTTATAATTTATTGAAATTTGAAAAAGAACTTACATGAATTATTATAATTTTTCTACTATGCGTTTAAAATATGAACACCATCGAAGAATTAACAGGCAAGGGAATTTGTCGAAATTTTTACCTTTACCTTTAGGTACATTTGCAACAAACGGTTGAAATAGAGGCAAACACGCAATTTTATTCAATTGGTGGTGATTGGTTTTAAAGAAAAGAAACACTACAAAATGAAATAGAACAACTAAGATATAATCAATACGTAATTTTTTTCTAAATATGGCGATGGTCTTCGTATTTGAAACACATAAAAAATATAATTATATCAAATCAAACATCCAGAACATTTTTGAATTATTATCAAATAAAAAAATATGGTTAAAATCACAGTGTATCGTTTCCTAAGTAACACATACTTTCTAATATAAAAGCACAATGTATTTTTGGGAGCAGTCAGTTTCTAGCAAGCTCTATCTTTTTCTTACAGAAGTTAGGTCTTTACCACATTAAATTTTATTTCTGTCATCGTCTTTATATTCCACTGGAAAATCACTAAACATTTTGCAACAAAGGTGCATAGCTACGATACTAAAAATGATTGTATTTTTTTTTAATGTTTGAATCCAATTTTAGTTTCCTTTAAAATCAACGAAGTATGTAGTTAATTCCTATTAAACAAAACCCTCTCTCCTATTAGAGTGGAGACTTGTGCCTAGCAGTGGGACGTTAATGGGCTGTAGTGGTAGTGGTGGTGGATGTCATTTAAATTTTCGCTTCACTTCACTGACCACTCTCAAAATACTCCGATACTCTCACACCAGTATCAGCCAAGTTGCAATGCATAAATGTTATTAGTAATGGCTATTATATATTTAAATTTATGTAGGTAGTTAGTTAATTTTACTATTTCACATATTTTTCCATGAATTTTTTGTGAAATTCTGATCTTAAAGAGTCATTGATAAAAGTATTTGACTTCTTTTCAGGTTCTGTGCGGGCGCAGTTTTTGAATACAACGTCGTCATCCCATCGCCTTTTGACCTAAAAAAATGCACTTTTGTATTTCCTGATCCATTGATGATAAATTAATATTAGGTCTTACCAGATACTTTTCAATCCCGCATAGGACAGCAAATACTGACAGACACTTGCACTCACATTTATGTACATTTGGATTTTATTTGATAAAAATACTTTTTTTTTATCCACTACAAGTTAGCCCTTGACTGCGATTCCACCTGATGGTAAGTGATGATGCAGTCTAAGATGGTAGCGGGCTTACCTGTTGGGGGCATGGCGGTTATATTAAACCCATACTCCTATTCGGTTTCTACACGGCAACGTACCGGAACGCTAAATTGCTTGGCGGCACGTATTTGCCTGTACGGTAGTAACTAGCCACGGCCGAAGCCTCCCACCAGGCCAGACCAGGGAAAATTCAGAAATTATAAATTCCCAAATTGACCCTGCTGGGGATCGAACCCGAGACCTCCGCACGTCAAGACAACAGCGCTCAAAACTGCGCCACGGTCGTCAAAACTTCTACTTATAAATATAAAATAACAATTTGGTATTGCAAGCCAGATGGTGGTGTTTGATCAGGTACCTTTAAGTCATTCTTTTGTCCTGCTGCAGAATAATTCAACAGGGGGTTTCCAGAGAGTATATTCTCCATTCTTATTCTCTCTTCTTCTTGTTTCTTTTCAGCTTCCTGTTTAACAAATAAGTGTGAAGGTAATATTAATAAATTTGTAATGTGTTTGATGATTCTAATCAAATCATGATGCTAAGTTTTGACGCAAGCCCTCGCCACTGTATTTCAATATTTATACTGAAACACTGTGGTGAGGGCTTGCAATAAAAACCGTTAAGTTACTGTTTTTTAACTTTATTGTATAATGGATATTATGCAAAAACCATAGCAAACCTATTAATATTAATTAAGGACACCAGCTGCAAGTTTTATAATTTTTATTACAGTGCTTCACACACGAGGAAAGTTTCTAAACTTACTTAAATACAAATCGAATCCTGCCGGTTCCGCAAATTTTTGATATGTATTTAAGTAAGTTTAGACACCTGCAAGTTCAGGAATTGAAGGTTTATCATATAAAAATGTAACAGCACACCTTAAGCATACTTTAATCATAATCACTTCTGCTTCGCTAAGACACAGGTTCAGCTAGAATACCATAAATTCAGCCTATATCAACAATTATTGAGATTGTAGCAGTCTGTACAAATTACAATCACAATTTTCGTGCTAAGCCAGCACATCTATTACTAGTATACAACAGTTTGCACTGACCTTCTTAGCTTGTTCAATAGCACGCTCCTTCTTTATCTTATTTAACTCTGCTAACAAAGCAGCTGTGTCATCATCCGAGTCCTCGGAGTCAGTAGAGTCACCTTCAAGGGGATCATCTGCATCTAAACTAGCTGCCGGTACTTGGTCAGCCTTTAGCCGTTTCACTGTCGGCTCCACTTGTCTCCTAGCATTAGGGGCCTTGACTTCCTTCTCTCTCTCATCAAGCTCTTTACGGAAATCTCTGGAACGTAGCTCATCTGTAGTTCCTTGACCTTGTTCCCTAAAACAAACAATAATATATTCAAGGAGCAATATATTCTAACCACATTTTATATAGAAATGCCAGCAGGATTTTCCCAGCTTATTTTTTATCTGCTACAAGCTGACTGTGATCTTACCTGGTGGTAAGTGAGGCTAAGGCTAGCCTATTAGGGATATATGTGCATTACTGTGTAAGATATATCTCTCATTATGTTCAAAATTAATGTAAAATATAAACTCATTGAAAAATCTTATCACAATGTAAAGGATTAGGTACTTAAGTGACAAGAACGCTTGGTAATAATTTTCTGTGTATGGGCACAAATTAGCGATGGGGGAGCGTCGCCCCGCTGACATTAGTCGGAGAGCTGGCGACGATGTTCGCCGTAATTTTGTCGTACTCATTTGAAAACTTTATTCACGTTTGGAAATTGTTTAAAACCGCAAAATTTGTCAGGACTGGATTCGCCAATAGACGAAATTATATTATTTATTCACAATTTCAGCTTGCCTAAAGGACGTTCCCGAAATTCGTCGCCAGCTCTCGGACCACATCGCCCCGCTGTCGCCGTCGCTAGTTTCGAGCCTGACACCTAACAGCTCTGATAGTTCTTTAGTTTAAGATGATTTTTAATTTTAAGATATGTTAACTAATTATCACCATCATGTTTCATAAGTTATTGGACATCAATGAGTGTATTGTGTACCTAATTTGAATAAATAAATACTTGATTGGTTTATATAACCATACAAAAAAATTTAAAGCCAAAAACATTCTCAAAAAATGAGTTGTAAATAAACTCATAAAAATAATTTGAGTTAAAACTATTTAAATTAACCACAAGAAAACTGGAGCCTTGCAACTACTTAATCTCAGCATTTGTGTTTAGAGGCTCACCAAGAGGCTTACCATCAATTTATATACTTATGTTATTAGTTGATTGACTTCTCGTACATTTTTTATAGAAAGAAATTTGTTTCTCAAAAAGTTCTGAACTATACATGTCATCCTGAACATCTCTGAATTATTGAAAGGTCTTAGAAATCTGTATATTATGGAACTTCTGTATTTCAAATGAAATTTAAATCTAAGAATTATTGTTCAAATGTAGCTAAACGTAGAACACATACTCATGCACAAAAACCCTTGTCAAAGCATGTTTGCTTTACCTTACCTGTATTTTAACTTTGTATGACCTGGGAGATCTCTGCTAGAGTACTGACGAGATATAGCACTTAAATCTTTTTCACCGCGACCTTGGCCACCCCTTGCTGGATCAAAAGTTGGTCTAGCTGCAGTTGTCATTTTATCACTTGAAGATCCAGATCCACACTAGTGTCACGACTGAACAGCTGTAATTAATGGTTCTAGTAGGTTTTTAAAAATATATTGTAAATATTGGATAAACTTTCAAATACCTACAATACATTATATTTTATATTTTAATCAGAAACATTTTTTATGATTATTGATAACTTAAAATCCCTTGAATGAAGCAACCACCGGAAGCAACTTACTTGGCTTTCTAGTTCTACAAAGAAAAACGAAAAATTTGTACTTGTAAAACTAGGGTCTAGGAGTCACAGATTAAAGTACTAGTTCTAGGAGTGTATGTCTATTGTCTTCGGTCACTGTATTGTAGAATACTGATACCAGAAAAAGAAGGATTAAATTATCAAAACTATAATTTTATCCCGTGAGCATTATCTACACGAAATAAAACAACCAAAGTCAACTAAGAAATCAATAAGATTAATAATAATAAAGAATATTGAAACGTCAATGAAATGTCGAGGAAATGTCTATGAATACCACCGATGAATACGGGTGCTTTGCAAAATGTACCTACTTATTCTCAATAATTATCAGAGACAAGTATTCTTTTTCTGATCGGTGAGTAAGGATGACCGAGCGAAGCGAAGGTCTCTGAAGTCTACTTGGGTGAATTGGCAATTGTCCGTCCGTCCGTCCGTCCGTCCGTCTGTCAGAGCATTATAACTTCTGAATTACTGAACGCAATTACTTCAGCTTTATATATAATATGTAAACCAATGGCCTCCCGCCGAAAAAATAATAAAAATCTTTATTTCAGGGGGGCTCTTATAGAAGCGAATGCGAAGTAAAATATTTTTTATAAAGTTACATAGTGTTGCGGTATATCATTTTAAAGATAATTAGGAATAGAGTCCAAAAATATTTTTTTTTTAATTTTTCCCCCAAAATTGACGAAATGGGGGGCTTTCAAAGTGGTGATTTTCTAACGTCCAAAGATGACCTCAGAACTCTAAATTTTCTGAAAGGATGAGCCTGAAACTTGATCAATTATTTCAATTATATCCTGTACTTGAACAACAAATACTAAAATTAGATAAATATATTAGAGTCTGATAAAAGGATCTAATAAATTCAATAAAATATAAACATACTTGAGAAAACAACAATATTATTCAAGAAGACATAGAGGAATGACAATAAGAAAAAACAAAAATAAACTAACAGCCAGTGTGATATAAATTGATATAAAACCTTATTCAACATCCTCCCTTTTTGGGAAATTTATATCACCAAGCCGATTATTCTGCAAATAAACATTAACCTAGGCTTATGGATAGGCTTAGTTAGAATATCCGCACATTGATACTCTGTTGGCACATATTTCACTTCAAGAACATTTTCGAAAACCAATTCTCTGACATAAAAATGTCTTAAAGCGATATGTTTTGTCCTTCGATGAAGCTCCGGATTTTGGGATATCTTTATAGCAGCATCGTTATCGATTTGCAGCTTGGGAATCTCTTTTAATTCAGATACTTCATTAAAAAGTCTCGTCAGCCATACAATTTCACGAGCTGCTTCGCTAGCAGCTACAAGCTCTGCTTCAGTGCTTGAAATTGCTACTGATGATTGTTTACGACTTGCCCAAGAAATTACTCCTCCTGCATACATACACAAGATTCCAGATGTAGAGCGTCCTGTGCTTGGATCTCCACCGTGATCTGCGTCACTGTAGCATTCTAAGATTCCAGGCTTGTATCCTTTCTTATAAACAATTCTAGAATCTAATGTTCCTTTAAGGTAACGAAAAATGCGCTTGACCTTGCATACATCTTCCGTAGTGGGATTAGCAAGTGATCTGGATACAAAGCTTACAGTATATGAAATATCTGGTCTGCTTGCTGTCATTAAGTATGCTAATGCACCAACAGCTTCTCTATAAGGAAACTTCACATCATTCTCCTTTTCAGAATTTGTTTGAGCTTCTTTAATAATTGGAGTATTGACTGCTTTACAGTCACTCATTCCAAAGCGTTCTAGTAGTTTTTGAGCATAATGCTTTTGTGAAACTACAATTGCACCATCTTTATCTTGAGAAATCTCCAAACCAAGAAAGTAATTAGCTGGTTTAGTGGTTATCTTGAACCTACTTTTCAATTCAGCTATAAACTTCTCAGAATCTTTTTTATTTGTTGATGCAACAAGTCCATCATCAACATAGAGTGCTAGAATAATTTTATTGCCGAGTCGATTTCTTATAAACAAACATGGATCTGTATCACATTGTTTAAATCCAATATTTTTCAAATAGTCGACAATACATTTGTTCCAACATCTAGGAGCCTGTTTAAGTCCATATAGACTTCTCTTCAATTTACAGACTTTATTTGTCCCATCACTATAGCCTTCTGGTTGTTTCATATAGATATCTTCTTCTAACAAACCATTTAAAAAGGCAGTAGTCACATCAAACTGTGTGAGAGATAGTCCTTCATTTGCAGCGATGCTTAAAATTGATCTGATTGTTGACATTCTAGCAACAGGGCTAAATGTTTCATCATAATCAACTCCCTTCTCCTGAGTATAACCTCTTGCTACAAGTCTAGCTTTGTATTTGTCAAGGCTTCCATCAGCATTGGTCTTCTTTTTGTAGATCCACTTACAAGAAATAAGCTTTCTGTCTTTTGGTTTATCTACAAGAATCCAAGTCTTATTTTCTTTCAGAGAGTTCAGCTCGCTTTCCATTGCTTTTAACCATTCAGCTTTTTCAGAACTATTTATAGCTTGTTTATATGTTTTAGGTTCACCTAAATCATTTACAACTGTAGATATTATATAGTCATCGAATCGTACTGGTGGTCGTAGCGTAGATCTATCTCGAAGAGTTCTTGTTTCAGTAATGTCTTCATCATCAGAATCAGTAAGGGAATCAGGAGTAACATATGATTCATTTGACTCGTCTTCATTTTGACCGATGATTTCATTTCCATTTGGAATAGTAGATGTTTGAGGCATACTTGAAACAGGATCGTCTTGTATTATATCCTCCCTTGCATCGAACATTGGCTGATTTTCATTAGTCGTAGGAAAATGAATCTCTATCTCAGTCGTTTGACCTTGTTCATCTGCTTTAGTTGCATCTGAATCTAATCCAATCGATCTGATGATTGACTCATTAAATGTTACATCCCTCGATCTGATTAATTTAACATTACCATTATTGTCACAACCACGCTCTGCTACCATATTAGAGTCTGATGAAAGGATCTAATAAATTCAATAAAATATAAACATACTTGAAAAAACAACAATATTATTCAAGAAGACATAGAGGAATGACAATAAGAAAAAACAAAAATAAACTAACAGCCAGTGTGATATAAATTGATATAAAACCTTATTCAACAAAATATTGTAAGGAAACGGAATTATTTAATTTTTAATGAGCTTCAGTATTTTTAACAGAACTTCACATTTATGTCAATAGATGGCGCCGCGAGGTCTTAGTTCGGGGCGAACCACTAGTTATTATTCTTGTGCAGAGTGATTTTCTATAGTGGATTATTAATTTTATTGAAACATATTTTATATTTTATGCATGAATATATTTTTATAAGTTCACACTACACATCCTTTTACAACATTTTTATAACAACGACGTTACCTAGGTTACACTATTTTTCTAAAAGTTTATGGTCTACAACCCAAAGGAGTTTTTATTCAACACCTTCTCCTATTTTTCAATTTATATGTTTATAAATTTAAAAATAAACTTTAAATAAATAATAATAACATAACTCGGTTTTATTTTTATATCTATACCGTTAAAACAAAAACTTATTTAACTTTCTAAAACAAATAAAATCTTATCTTCAAAAATACTAATCTTTTAACTTACTTACATTAGTATTTTCTTAAGGTGTTTCTCAAATTTAATTTTACTTAACGGTTTTGTTAATATATCAGCTGTTTGTTCATCTGTAGAACAATACTTTACAGCAATATTACCTTTTATATAATGTTCATGTATAAAATAATATCTAACATCAATATGCTTTGATCTTTTATTGAATGAACCTGTTTTAATTAACTGAATTGAACTCTGATTGTCAATATTCAATAATATTTTTATATTTAAATCTACAAGTTCACGCAATAATGATCTTAAATACAATGTTTCCTTACAACAATCCGCAGCTGCAATGTATTCAGCTTCAGTTGAAGATAAAGCAACAATTGGTTGTCTTTTGGAACACCAAGCAATGGGTCCACCTGCTAAAAATATTATATAACCAGTTGTGCTACGTCTAGTTTCTAAATCATTTGCATAATCTGCATCACAATATGCATCTATTACAGACAAATTTTCATTTTTAAAATATTGTATTCCCTTATCTTTTGTACCCTTTAAATATTTCAAAATCTTTTTAATAGCTATGACATCATTTTTATTAGGATTTTCTATTTTTCGACTGACATAATTAACTGCTTGAGCTATATCAGGTCTAGTCCTAGTAGATAGATACAATAATCCACCCACACACTCTCTGTAGGGAAAATTTAAATTTGTTTCCAATGTCTCGTCTATAACGGTCTGTTCACTACATGGTGTGCTAGTGGGTTTTGAATCAATCATATTATAAGCTTTAAGCAAATTTTCTGTATAAAGTTCTTGTTTCAATGTTATACCTGAACTATCTTTATGAATTTCTAAACCAATATAATTTTTAGGATTTTTAAATACTCTTATTTCAAATTCCTTTTGCAAACAATTCAGAATTCTATCTAAATCAGTTTTATTTTTAGCAATTACAAGTCCATCATCTACATAAATTGCTATTATAATATTTTTATTAACATTTGTAAATACACAACGATCAGTTTTTGTAGAAAATAAACCTAGTTTTAACAATGTTTGAGTAAATTTCTTATTCCATGTTATTGGAGCTTGTTTAAGTCCATATAACGATTTTATTAATTTACAAACTTTATTTGGTTCTTTTTCAAAACCTTCTGGGATATTCATATAAATATCTTCACTAAGCTCTCCGTATAAAAATGCAGTTTTTACGTCAAATGTGACAATTTCACAATTAGCAGCTATAGCAAACAAAGATTTTAGTGATGACTGACTTACCACTGGACTGTATATCTCGTTGAAGTCAATACCTTTTTGCTCGAAACCTCTCACTACAAGACGTGCTTTATACATACCATCATCCTTCACACGAAATACCCATTTGTTACTTAATATTTTATGTCCTTGTGCTTCTTGTCTGTCAACTAATTTCCATGTATTATTTTTATACAGAGATTCCTTCTCCAAATTTATGGCCTTCTCCCAATTTTCCTTTTCTTTACCTGTGATGACCTCATTATATGTAAGTAGTACATAGTCATCGAATTTGATTGGTTGAGTTTTCTTTCTCTGAGATCTTCTTAAATCTTCTGTAACTTCTTCACTTTCTTGAGAACTTCCCAGAACTTGTGAGTCTATTTCTTCTGTATCATAATATTGAACATCTTCTTCTTCTTCATATATTTCTGATTCCATATTAGTTACACCTTCTTCTGTTTGTATAACATTATCTATTTCGTCCGTTTGTGTTAAGTTATCTTCTTCTATTTGTATTATATTATCTCTTTCATTTTTTTCTTCATTAATTTCTATGTTACTTTCTTTTTTATTGAGAATTACTATATCTCTATGGTATTCTACTTTACGACTTTCTTCATTCCACAGCCTATATCCATTGTTAGTATATCCTATCATTATTAGTTTCTTACTTCTTGAGTCTAGCTTTTTAATTTGTCCTAGTTGTTTAGCATATACAGTACATCCAAATGTATGTATGTTGGAAAGATTTGGTTGTTTTCCATTCCATATCTCATGAGGTGTTTTGTTATTAACTGTTTGACTGGGTAATCGGTTAAGAAGGTAAGTAGCACAGTAAACAGCTTCACCCCACATTTCATTATTCAATTTTGACTCAAATAACAATGCTCTTACTTTTTCTAATATTGTTCGATTTAATCGTTCGGCTTTCCCATTATGTTGAGGTGTGTATGGAATTGTATAGTCTAATTTTATGCCTTTCTTTAAACACCATGTTTTAAATTCATTGCTTGTATATTCTCCTCCGTTGTCACATCGTATACAAGATACTTTTTCTTTCTTTTCTCGTTCTACTTCTTCTATATAATTCTTAATTACTTCTGAAACTTCATTTTTATGTTTTATAAGATTAGTTTTAATTAAATGACTATAATCATCTAAAATTGTGACAAAATATCTCTTGCCATCATATGTTTCTGTTTCTAATGGCCCACAAACATCTGTATGAATTATTTCGAGTATTCTTCCTGCTCTCTGCCTTTCTGTGTTAAAAGGTAGTCTGCTTTGCTTTGCTTTTATGCATATTTCACACGGTTCTTCTTTACTATTAACTCCTTCTATTTTTATACCTTGAGCTACATTGGGTAGGAATCGCAAAATATCTTTTCCAGGATGTCCTAGTCTCTTATGCCACTCCAAAGCTGTATCTTTCTCTTTTGCTAATAGTGTATGCTCTTCACAATTTTCTTCTTTATTTATATAAATGAAATATAAACCATTTTCTTTTTCACCTTTAAGTATCAATTTTTTATTTTTGAATATTTTGACACTTTCTTTCGTAAACAAAACAGAACCATTATTATCTGCTACAGCAGTGACTGACATTAAATTGTGTGTTAGGTCAGGAACATATAAGGTTTTATTCAATGTACAGTTTATACCTTGAATTGTTCCAATTCCTTCAGATTTAATAGTTTCATTATTTGCCACTGATATTTGCGACTGAATTTCTTGATAATTACTTAAAATATTAATATTATTTGTCATATGTGACGTACTTCCTGAATCAACCACAAATTTTATTATTTCATTTTCTTTATGAGTATTACTGGTCGTTACCAAGGCTACGTTCTTGTTGTTAAAATTTTTATTATTTTTATTGCGGAAAAAACAATTTTCTGCTTTGTGATTGTTTTTCTTACATATATTACAGCCTTTATTTTTATACCAGCAATCCTTTTCCAGATGGTTATTCATTTTACATGTTCTGCATTTGAACTGTTTTGGTTTATATTTGTCTACCTTTAGCACTACATTATCACATTTTTCAACTTTAGTACTTACTCGCGTTTCTTCGAGCAGCAATCGATTTTTAAGATTAAGTAAATTTTTTTCATTATCTGAGGTACTTTCCCATGCTGTTGTGAAAAATTTGTATGAATCTGGGAGACATGTTAGAATCTTTGTCATTATAAGGTCTTCACTAATCTCATGACCAAGATTTTTTAATCTTAATGACAAATTCTCTACATTTACTAAATTTTCATTCATAGGCTGATTGCTATTGTACTTGAAATTAAAAAATTCTTGTAGTAAATTAGATTTGTTTCTATTTTCTGACCCCTCAAAAATGGTACAGATTTTGTTATACATTTCATATGCTGAATTACAAGTTAACAAATGATATTTGAATTTCTTATCGATTGATGATATTATAATTTTTTGTGACTTGGCATCTTTAAGTTCATCAATCTTTTCTTCACCCTTTTTTAAAGTATTACTTAACCCATGCGCCTTTAAATAAATATTTATTTCGAATTTCCACATTTGAAAACTCTCGGGTCCATTTAATTTTTCGATTTGGATTGTTTCATCCGAAGCTTTCGCCATTTTAAATTTTTATGTGTAATGTACTTACAGTTTTTTATTTTATGCGATTTTTATTTTTCTCGCTTCTCACGTCCGCTGGGCGCATAACCTCTTGTGCAGAGTGATTTTCTATAGTGGATTATAAATTTTATTGAAACATATTTTATATTTTATGCATGAATATATTTTTATAAGTTCACACTACACATCCTTTTACAACATTTTTATAACAACGACGTTACCTAGGTTACACTATTTTTCTAAAAGTTTATGGTCTACAACCCAAAGGAGTTTTTATTCAACAATTATACAGACGTAGACAGAGAAAGTAATACAGACCAAGCCACGGCTGTGGACCAAGCTATATCTCCTTTTCACTGCCACATGAAAGACATGCAGTGTTGAGATGTTACACAAGATAGAATAAGAACAGTATATGATTTATTTTCTTTCTGCGTGTCACGGGTTTAGTTTGTTTTGTTCATAAAGCACTTATTGTGCTTGGTGCATTGCAGCGTTTTACTCATTATTACCTATCCCTTTCGGTTACACGGTGGCATTAATTCTAGAGGATTAATACAGAGACAAGTAACTTTTCATCATCAAAGCTTTTCAGGTTATACAAAGAGTTATACCTTGTATTCATCTATCAGCTCAGATCTAGCTCAGATGAGCAATGACTAAGGAAGTACCACGTACTAATTCTGTGATCCTGCTGTGATCTGTCTGTGGTGTCTATGGTGTGTCTGTGGTGATGTGTAATCCTATCCTGTATAGAGAAGGAGTGTTAAGTTTAAAAACCTTCTTTTTCTGGTCGGTGGTTTAAAGTTACTTGCAAGCCAAGGCTTCTTTTTCTGGTCGGTACTCGACTACTCGGAGTCGGTGCTTACTTGTCTCTAATGTTTGGTCAATACGTAGTATTCTATACTAATCTGTGAGTTTGGTCTCTACCTAGACTCTCTGGGGAGTAATAAGTGTTCTGTGCTTCAGAAAACGACAAAAAAATAGTAATTCATTCAAAGGTACCCATGTTATTGGATATTTCTCAAAACATGGTAATATTATCTGAGAGATGTTTCTTAAAATCTAAACTTTTAAACGAATTCTTAAATGATTAACTTACCTATGAATGAATTGCTCAGAGAAGTTTTAAGTATTATTGTGAGATGTTGATGACAAAAATAATACCCGGCTGAGTTTGTTGTGGGCTTCTCAGACCAGGGCGCGCTGGAATTTATGCTTACTAGCTTGAAAGATGAAAGTTACGAGGGTTGAATATTTATCACCAAACGGAAATAGTACAAGAGATTTAATAAAAAAAATTAAAAGCTTTTTGTTTTATTTATAACCTTATAATAGAAAAATAAATTATAGTTGCTTCATGCCTGTAATATAAATCGGTAATTTACAAAAACCGATAAAAATATCGATATTTTACAAAAAAGTACAACACTATACTACTACTATTAGTTTCGATTTTGTACAACCGTCTCGAGGCCCATCCCTAAATTTACTACGCCACAGACTACGCTATTACGATGCCCATTCATTCCTTTCACATCTATAGAAATTGTGGGAAAGAGCACAAAAATGTATAGTGCTTTAATGTCATAAGAAGGTGAGACAGACAATCAAATATGAATGAAATTTAAGTATAGGTAGATATTGCTTTTTATCTATAGATATAACACAAAATTGTATAGCCTGAGCGTTTCTCAAAAATGTCTATGGAGTTCGTTCGTCTATCTCTGGTTAACTTGTCTCTGGTGCTCTGGTGATGTGAAAATGGTTGAAAGTTATTGCTATTACTAGAAATTCATATTTTACCCTTTTCCCCGATTGTTTTGCAGAAATCAACAAATATAACATAAAATTTAAGAAATTATTACTTATTCAGAGCCATCAAGCATATAAAAAGGTAATTTTTATGCTTTATTTTGATGCATTCGCTTGTGGAATAATCGAATTTGTCAGTGCGCCATTTTGTATTCCCTCAAATTTATCAGCCTCATGAGGTTTGGCTCGAAATTATTTCGAACCAAACCATTGTACCAATTGCATTTGTATGTACTTATTATTTACTTAGCTTTTTTAAAATATCCAAATTATACTATTCTTTCGAAGGATGGTTCAAGAATTCATTTGATCTAAAAGTGAATAAATCTGAATGCATAGGTATAGGACTGGTGCATTGATTGCAGTTTAGGATTGTCATGATTGCGAGCGCAGCGGAGACCAATCCTTTAAGTCTGAATGTTTGAATTGAATTCCATATTTTGACTTTGGAAGAAGTTGGGAAGAAGGTTCAAGTAATTTACCCGATAGAAGAAACTACCGGGTAAAAATACCACAGGGGTTATGTCAGAGTTGCACACTAGATATAGGCGTAGAAAAAAGCACTGCTTACAGTCTTTCTCAAAAGCTCAAAATCAATCCTATTTCAGAATCCAGATTCTAGTTCAGAGGCCCAATTGTCTAAGAAATTCTTAATCATTTGAGAGTTTAAAACGTATTACTCGGACTGTTTAAGCAATCGGGTTCTGGTCAAGACAACATATACTGGGCCTACTAGTACTCCTAGGAAAGCGATAGCATAATTTTGTGACATTGCATGATGTTTATTCATTCACTTAATTACTTAAACTATTCCATCCTCTCAGTTTTGCATAATATAGTGTTGTTAATAGTTGCATTAATTATTTAGTTACTTTTGAGCAATCTCTGGCAGGCAACTAAATCACAAAGGAAGGTTATGGGTGTACGTAAAAGTAACAAATAAATATATAAATAGAAGCATGATAGTAGCTCAACTTACTAAAAAATCTAAACTAAGAAAAAATAAAGTAACTAAAATTAAAATGCCAAGTGCAAATTGCAAATTTCAATGTAAAACTTGTTCAGAATTTAAATCTTATACCTAGTAAATTACAAAACATCCTGAGTAGAAATCTACCCAGTTAAGTCTAATGAAGTTAATTATTTCTAATGTTTTCATTTATTTATTTTAGAATGGCTGAAGATTTGGATGTAGAGGCCATGTTAGAAGCTCCTTACAATAAATCGGTAAGTTATTACTTGTTACTAATGGTTCTTAAATCTTATTATTTACCTAATTGTAAACTTTAAAACTTTAGACACATGAAATAGTGAACATTGTAAATCAACCAAATTGAACATGTCCTTCTACTTTTATTGTAGTTTAGTCATTTTAATTTTGTTAAGTAAAAAATTCATGTACTCTGTACTGAATATATACAACTTTTTCACAATATTAATTAGAATTTCTATTCAAAAGTATTCATCTTTAACAAAATAATTATGTATATTTTTTATCTTCCATATGAAAGCTTGAAATAGTTACATTTATTGCTGTGATTCACAACTCATGTATCATAATGATAAAATAGTAAACTTTTTAATCATATCCCTCTTTATTGTATATGGCAAATTCATTTCCGAACTAAGCTTAAATTTCATTCAAATTTATGTACAATACTTTAATATTTGTATGGATAAATAATACATGAAAAATATGTACATATTTATAATTCTTTCGCAAACATTATACTTATTATATTATATATTGTACTAGCTGATGCCCACGACTTTGTCCGCGTGGTTTAAGTTTTTTTTTTCCAACGGGAACTCCTTAATTTTCTGGGATATAAAGTAGCTTATGTCACTCTCCAGGTCCTCAATATCCATATCCAACAATCACGTCAATCTTTTGCTCCGTTGCGGCGCGATTGAAGGACAAACAAACACACTTTGGTATTTATAATATTAGTATGATGGATAAATTAATCACCATAAATATGTACATATTTATAATGTTCTCTCTATCTGCCACTAGAATGTGACCACAAAATTTGCAATTCTAAACACTGGTGTTGGTTTTTTCTGATGTTAAATTCTTACATGGAACTGCTCAACAATGTCCTAGTTCCCCAAGTCTTATCAAACATACAACTGGTGACATATTTGAACAGTTACATGCTAAGAACTGTGAAACAGATTACATATGAGAATCATTTCTTGTATTTATAGAACTTTGTGGTAATAGTCCAGCTTACTTCACCGACCTGAACATTATGAGGTATCGACAACTATAATTACTTTTTTCCACTTACATAATATTAAATTAATTTTAAGTAAAATATTTAAAAACTATTTTTTTTTTGTGGCAAAATGCAATTTAATACAGTCCATATTACAAATTCCAAATCGTCATGCGCTGATGGGTCGTAAATCTTTTGCAGAAGTATCCCTGTGTGATGTTAGCGCTGTGTACATCCTTAGTCAGTGGTTATCCAAATGGTAAGTGTAGACCACGGACCCAACTTCAAGAACCACCAATAGGACCACACTTGGTTGTGAGAGCTGTCGTCTGTAGAATAGGAACCAAGCAAAATGTGTGCATATTCAATGATGGCATTTTATTTCAGTGTCATAATTGAAAATGCACTGATATCATAGTTCATTCATTCAACTAATGCAATTTTATTTATTCACTCGGCGTGTGTTGCTGTGGCGCTGCTTCTACCTTGTGCTTTGTGTGACAGGATATCACTTCCTCTTCAAAACATCGCTCATCGGACAAGTATTCTGACAAGCACAGAGACAGAGAAAAGGAAACCAGTCGAAGGTAAATATTAGTAAATAATTTTTTTTTTTAATGAAATTCGGTTTTTAAGTAGGTTTAGAAATATCTAAGTATCATGTTTGGTTTTTAGACGAAGCCGGTCCAGAGAAAGAAGAAGATCGCGTGATCGAGATGTACGACGTTCGAAAGAAAGGGATGACAGAAAAGACAAGGACCGCGACAAGGATCGAGACAAGGATCGAGACAAGGACCGAGACAAGGATCGAGACAAGGACCGAGACAAGGATCGAGACAAGGACCGAGATCGACGAGATCGGGACAAGGACCGCAGCAACAGGGATAGGGATCGCGATAAGGACAGAGAACGTGAAAGAGATAGAGACAAACGCCGTAGCAAGGATAAAGACAGAGAGCGCAGCAGAGATAGAGAAAGAAGTCGTGATAAACATTTATCGCGAAGGGAACGGAGTCGTGAAAAAGAAAAAGTTCGTGAAGAAGAAAAACCTCGTGAACCTGAAAGAACAGAATACAGATCGAAATCAAGAGGTGTAGAACCTAAGCTTGATGACTTGCCTCCCGAAGAGAGAGATTTGCGTACAGTATTTTGTATGCAGTTATCACAACGCATTAGAGCCAAAGATTTGGAAGAATTTTTCTCATCTGTTGGCAAAGTTAGAGATGTAAGACTTATCACATGTAACAAAACCAGAAGATTTAAGGGAATTGCATATATTGAGTTCAAAGATGCTGAATCTGTGCCATTGGTAAATAAATAGTGAAATACTTTCATGTTAATATTTGTTTTTAAAGTAATAATAACCTAACCTATTTTTATATTTTAGGCTCTTGGTCTGACTGGGCAGAAGTTACTTGGGGTTCCTATAATTGTTCAACATACACAAGCAGAGAAAAATAGAGTAGGTAACACATTGCCGAATTTAGCACCAAAGACTAGCAATGGACCAACTAGGTTATATGTAGGATCTCTACATTTCAACATCACGGAAGACATGTTGAGGGGAATATTTGAACCGTTTGGAAAAATTGATCACATTCAACTCATGACTGACCCTGACACTGGAAAAAGCAAAGGATATGGTTTCCTTACAGTAAGTTTGTTTCCTATATATATCATGTCATATAATTTATTCATTTTATTAATGTACCATATACATTTACAATATATTAATTATAATGAAATGAGGGCCCCGTCAAGGCATTGCAATTAGTTACATTTCAGTATTCAAGCTAACAATTCTACATAGTTCATAACAAAAACTAATTATAATTATCAATTTCAGTACATCTACTTTAAAATTCATTACATTTCCCGCGGGAACTCTAATTTCCCAGGATGAAAAGTAGCATATGTCCTTCCTGGGGCTATCCCTGTTGTATATGTCACCGTAAGATTGTAAAATCCGTTAGATTATAATATAACGTTTTTTATCTCGATAGATTATAAACTTTCGACAGATTGTGAACCGTAACATGCTGCTTATAATTTAACGCGTTATTTTTCGGTAAATTGTAATATATTACCTAGGTATATTAACCCGATAGAACCTAAGTGCCCGGCCGCAAAAACCCTAACCTAACCTATAGTTCGCGCGCGAGTTGAATGCAGAGTAAATGTATGGTGACACTTACATTTACTCTGCATTCAACTCGCGCGCGAACTGTACAAGAAAGAGACAAGAAAACGTAAAAACAATAAATATTTCATAAATTAATACTCAGAACATTGAACGGTTCACAATCTTTCGAAAGTTTATAATATAGCGGGATCGAAACCGTTAGATTATAATCTAACGGATTTTACAATCTTATGGTGACATATATATAATACAACCTATCCCTGTACCAAATTTCATCAAAGTGGGTTGAAGAGGTGGACCGTGAAAGCGTAGCAGACACTTTCGCATTTATAATATTAGTATGGATTTAATTACAATTCACTAAAAATAATGTCCAATTAATTAGATACAGAGATTTATGATACCATGTCTCAAATGATCATGTAACTTTCAGTTTCACCATGCGGCAGATGCGAAAAAGGCAATGGAGCAGTTGAACGGATTTGAACTGGCAGGAAGACCGATGAAAGTTGGGAATGTAACGGAACGCACGGATGGGGGCTCGAGCACGCGCTTCGACGCGGACGAACTAGACCGCGCGGGGGTCGACCTGGGGGCCACCGGTCGCTTGCAACTCATGTTCAAGCTTGCTGAAGGCACCGGCTTACAAGTAAGTTAACCCTACTTTAGCTATTCCAGTTATAAGAAATAAATAAAAATTGGCAGTCATAGGGACTGCCGAGTGAAAACGAATATTTAAAATAATTTAAAAAAAAACTTAAAATATAAACCTTAAAACTAACGCATTAAAGTTTAATTACGAATGTTTATATTTATATTTAAGACCTTTTGTCTTCGTAACAACGCGTTTCCACATTTTGACCCCCTACCAAAAAGTGCTCAACGCGCCTAAAGAAGTTTTCACTTCAATAACATTTCTTCTTTCCCTTGTCCTCATCCCATTTCATTTGGGGTCGGGCCTCCTTGTACGTAGGCGCCAGGACTTTCTGTCCTGGGTTGTCATTGGCGTGATGTTAAGGGCTCTAACGTCCCTCACGACATTCAACAGCAATAAGAAAGAAATGACATTATCATCAAAATAACATGGGATCGAACTGAGATGATTTAGGGATGACTTCTACAACTCAATAACACTCTAAGATTCGTATGAAAGTTTCGTAGTCGTAGGAAGTTGTATGAATTGATGAAAATGAACAGAACAATGGCGTCATCAAAATTCATCACTTTTTTACTTCAATCGATAGTTTGAAATGGATTTCGAACATAAAACTATCTGGGGACGTGAATATTACGATTTTTGGGAGATCCTCTATTTAATAATCACTAAAAAAAATGGTTTCAAATACCCAATTGTTTTGGCTACCATCTTTTATCAAAATTGATAAATTATTGATTGATTAAATTTTAATCCATACTAATATTATAAATGCGAAAGTGTGTCTGTCTGTCTGCTACGCTTTCACGGCTCATCCGTTTAACCGATTTTGATGAAATTTGGTACAGGTGTAGATTGTATCCAGGGGAAGGACAGACTTACAGGACAGGGACTTTTTATCCCGGAAAATTAAAGAGTTCCTGCGGGAATCCTCTAGTATTAAATAATTATCGTTTAGTGTCATTTAGTGCTCAAAAAACCTGAAAAGTTTTCTGGGAGTTTTGAAAATTGGTGATTTTATAGATTTCGACTTGCTCTTTCTGACTGTACTAACTTACTACTTGATCCTATACAAAGAAAACGTTAGTACATAAATTGTAGGAAATTTTCTCTAGTTTAATTTATTACATAACTATTTTCATATTAAAATGAGTTGGAAAGGAATCATTGTCAAAAAACTGTTTTTGGGCGCCATTTATCCAATATGGCGGCAAAGAAACGAGGTGGCAAAGTAAAAATTCGAAATCTATGAAATAACCAATTTTCTAAACTCCCGGAAAACTTTCCAGGTAAAACTACCAAATGACCGGACGGACTACTTAGAAATTAGAGCTCATAAAAATATTACACTTACATTTACAAACTTTTTTTTGAATCGTAGATACCTCCAGCTGCCGCGTCCGTGCTGATGGGTGCAGGCTCCACACTTGTGGCCGCTCAACCGCAGGTCGCGCCGCCGATCGCCACACAATGTTTCATGCTCAACAATATGTTCGATCCCGCTTCGTAAGTTGACAGTTTTCATTGTTTATCCTTATTTTATGGTCTCCCCAAATCTATGGACACGTAACCGGCTTGAGCCGGTCGTGTTTACGTTTTAAGAGTGAAAACGACGTCGCTCGACTCGGCCAACGCGACACGATTGCTACCGACCGGAAAACGGCTATTTGCCGCGTCGTCACGCTTAATACCGTATACCTAATGATTTACTGACCAGCTCAGGCCGGTACCGGGTTGATAGATTTGGGGAGACAGACCCTTATTTAAATAAACTTTTACAAGTACCCTTGGATTGTCAGGTGGAGCAGGTCACTGGCTCGCAATGCCATTTCTACTGAGAAGATCCAGCAATAAACTCGATCGGTTGCTCTTTTAAATATTTATAGTTACTTCATCTAATCCAGCGCGGCGCTTTGTGTGTGTGTGTGCTTTTGTAATTATAATATGCTTGGTTTTGTGTTGCTCGGAGAACGACTGCTGTGTTACTGCCATACATATCAAAGGTGATAATATAGCGCCACGGGCCAAGATGAGATCAAGTAACTATAATTTTTGAAAAGAGCAACCAACCAAGTTTGTTGCTGGATTGTCCCCGTCCCATTGGACTATGAGAGATGAACATTAAGTGCACCTGTGTTTGTGCACTATAATATCTCCTATGAAGATGGCTAATCTCTATGGTGATGCCAGGTTCGATCCCTGGCAGGGTCAATTTAGGAATTTATAATATATATTTTTTTTTTTATCCACTACAAGCTAGCCCTTGACTGCGATCTCACCTGATGGTAAGTGATAATGCAGTCTAAGATGGTAGCGGGCTAACATGTTAGGGGCATGGCAGTTATGTTAAACCCATACCCCTTCGGTTTCTACACGGCATCGTACCGGAACGCTAAATCGCTTGGCGGCACGTCTTTGCCGGTAGGGTGGTAACTAGCCACGGCTGAAGCCTCCCACCAGGCCAGACCAGCGAAAATTCAGAAATTATAAATTCCCAAATTGACCCTGCCGGGGATCGAACCCAGGACCTCCGCACGTTAAGGCAACAGCGCTACACACTGCGCCACGGAGGTCGTCAATTTCTGAATTTTTCCTACCTACCCTACCTTACCGGCAATAACGTGCCGTCAAGCGATTTAGCGTTCCGTTACAATGTCGTGTAAAAACCGATTAGGGGTATGAGTAATTATATATATCTATTAGGGGTATTATAACTGCCATGCCCCTAACAAGTTAGCCAGCTACCATCTTAGACTACATTATTACTTACCATCAGGTGAGATCCCAGTCAACGGCTAATTTGCAGTGAAAAAAAAAGATTGGCCGCAATTCGGTCGGGAGGACATAATTAAATAATTTATTACGAATTTTTAGAAAGTTTTAACTTTGCAGGCTGTTACAAAGTTAAAACTGCAAATTGCAGCCTGTCAGTCAACATTACCTGTAAGGTAGGTACTTCAACTTTTAAATTATTGTTACAGAGAATCAAATCCAAACTGGGACATAGAAATCCGAGACGATGTTATCAGCGAATGCAACAAGCACGGGGGTGTGTTGCACGTTTACGTGGACAAAGCCTCCCCCCAAGGGAACGTGTATTGCAAGTGCCCTACGATAGCGACCGCTGTGGCGTCCGTCAACTCGCTGCACGGGAGATGGTTCGCAGGCAGAGTGATCACTGCGGCATACGTCCCCCTTATCAACTACCACTCGCTATTCCCCGACGCGATGACTGCACTCTCGCTACTCTTACCCACGCGACAAAGATAAAACTTCACCTGAAATAGCATTTGCAGCGAAGCAATGAACTATGATAAAAATTAATTATATACTATTAGTGGTGTTCTGTATTTAGGCAATACACATGTGATGTCACTTTATGCCTGATTGGTTTTAATTTCTTCAGCTTTTAAAATCCATATCCATACTAAAATTATAAATGCGAAAGTGTGTCTGTCTGCTACGTCTTCACGGCCCATCTGTTCTACCGATTTTGATGAAATTGGTATGGGAATAGTTTGGATCCCGGGGAAGTACATAGGCTACTTTTTATTCCGGAAAATTAGTTCTCGCGGGAATCAAAACATCTTAATCCACGCGGACGAAGTCGCGGGCATCATCTAGTTCTATAATATAGTGACAGGATATTCTGCTATTTGGATAAAAGCAGGCGTTACTTTGCGTTTTAAGTCCATGTATAATTAAGGAACTAGAAGTTTCTCTATAATCCTCGACAATAGGCAAATCTAATTTAAGCTTCTTCTCTTATCTATGGCCTTTAGTACTGCGGTTTGGTGGTCCGCAGTAATTCCGCCAGTGTCAACGTTAACTTGGAGACTAATTTAAGCTTAACTTAGCGAATTAATATTAATTCCTTCATTATCCTGCTATTTGTACTCGGCCAGCCACAGCTATCCCATAAAGTGTTTCAAACGATTTTTCATTTGCCCATTTAAAATCAACACAGAGTTGAGACTTGAGACCCTAAACAAATAACTAAGTGCCTTGAAGTAAATCTCATTTTGATTATTTAGTATGCACAGTAATGATGTTTTTTTTTTTTTTACATGTCATTATCATTTATGCCCTTGTGAACAAGGGCAAGATCTAACTAATCCTTCAGGATTAGTTGCCCAGATTGAAATACGACAAAACCAACCTCAGCCTCAATTCCGTCCGAAAATTATTAGACAATTTTGGACTTTGTCATTCACGATATGGTCATTTGATAATTTTGTCAGATGAGAGGTGTATAGCAATAATGTAGGACAAGAGTGAGACAGACTTGCGATACTATGCAAACATAATGCCAAAATTATCATCCTAACTTAGACAAACCATAGTGTCACTCAAATGTCCATAACGCAAACACCAGAATGAAATCTGGGCACCCCGACTCCACACGCAGTCTTGTCTGCTCTACCCCTGGAGTGTTTTTCTCTAAACGCGTTTTATCTATATTAATGGATTTGACACAAGCAACGAAACGTACCTATCTCTGGCAGAGACAAGTTAACCAGAGAATCTCTGGTGGAAACGCACCCTGATAGTGTAATTGCGGTATAATAGACCAAAAAACATCGATAAGCAGCAATAAAATCTGTAACTATTCCTCACGTAATAAGTACCTAGCATTAGTTTGAACTGCCCTGTAAGTTGCTTATTTTAACTTGTTATTTTAAATTATGTATGTTCACTTATTACGTGCTCTTTACACGTAGACAGACTACCCTTGTAAATCCTTAGTCCTTGACACACTATTTTAGTAGCATTATTTTTATATTGTTTTCCTGTCTAAATGTGTACAATAGAGTTAATCTATAATCTATATCTATCTAACTTATGTAATCAGGAGTCGCCTCGCCGGCGTGGCGTCTTCTCCAGTAGTAGAAGTAGGTCCAAGGTAACCTATTATACTGGCCAACAATTTTCTTTTCTACTAGCAGGACTTCGTCCGCGCGAAATAAGTTTTTTAAATTCCCACGGGAACGCCACATGGATCCAGCAGCTCCATGCTACTCGTTTGATAAGTGATTCCTAGTGAGGTCTGACAAAGCTGCGCTTTCCAGTGCGTAGTCGCCGTTCCAGTACCTACCTACTTTGGGACCCAATTTTGGGTATTTGACAACTATTCAAATAAATTATTCTTTACTGATTATGATATAGAAGATCTCCCAAAAGTCGTACTATCCACGTCCCCTGCTAGTTTTATTATTGAATAAATATTTTAAACTATCGATTAAAGTATAAAAGTGAGTCCAAATTTGATGACGTCACTATTCAATATTTCATACAAAATCCCATACTAAGCACGCTTTTGGACGTTTGAAAAAAAGTTGCTGATTTGACTAGTTGTCCAATTTTTGTCGTCTAGATGTCTATCGGTTTTTCGAACTATGTGCCCTCCCATTGCCGCTTCAACTATTAGGTCTGTTTTTCCTTAGAGTAGAGAAGAGAGAAATCAATTAATACAAAAAAAGTTAAATTATTTTTATTTCTACTCTAAGTATTCTTCTAAAATAAATTCAAAAATAATTTATTCCGCTCTTATCCAGTCGATTTCCAAAGTAGCTGGTCCTTTTTGTTTGATTGGTTGATAAACTCCGCCATACATTTGAAAACCAATACTGGATACTTGAGATATATCCAATGTTTCGTTATTAACCACACGTTTTCCTCTATAATAAGCTTTAAATTCCGAAAAAGGTAATTCACGTATTGCAAACTCGTCTTTAGGCGCCTGGAAAAAAATAGTTTATTAGCAAGTTAGTGTACCTACATAATTATTATGGCAACGGATCTTATCACAAAAGCGTTTCAAACATGACGTGAAACAGCCATATTATAATACTAAATACCTATCTAAGCGACGATGATCGACTACGGGTCGTGCGATAAAATCATTAATCTCCTCGTGTATTGGGACTCCTTTACTTTATTTGTTACTATTTCGCTGCTCAATCAACTGATCTTGGCAAAAACACAAAAGTTCATACTGTTACGATGGCTATAGCCTGAGCCTATATCCTTGAATTTCATTCTTTTTAGGGATCCATACGTTAAGAGAAAAAAAGGAACCCACAAACGAACGAACGTGTCCCGGCCATAAGGAGCGAAGTGTTCCTGAATGTCAACACCCTTTTACTCGGGAATGTGTTGAAATTATTATCAAATACTTAGGTCTCTTGGAGCTGTAAAAAAATCAAGCTTCTAAGTCAACGCAACTAAAAATACGGCCGCTTATGCCGCATATTTTGACACTCGTTAATAATTCAAAAACTGTAAGGTAAGCACTTCCCGATGACCTAGAATCATGAAATTTGCCAAGGTCTCACAGGATTAGGTATGTATAAAGGATAGATTAGTGTAGGTACCATACCTGGAAATATTGTTCGAACGAAAAATTAGGTTCATCATTCAGTCCTTTATGTCTGAGTACAACTTTGAAACCGTTATATTGTCCTTGTCCTCGACAAAGGATTTGCAGTTTAGTGTTGCCTGTTAAGTTATACGATCCAAGTGCGCGTATACCAGCAAAACCAGCGCCGTTGGGTTGCGGGTTCAGCAACGCAAAAAATATAGCTCTCCTGAATTCTGCATTCCTATGTATGACTAGGGCAGCTTTAGACATGCCTACACTCCGCACAGTATCGGATTGTTCTTGCCAGTTATCCGCATCATCGGTTTTTGTAAAGTCGAACAAATACTGCCTAGCTGGTGCCGAAACATCGCTGTAAAACAAGTCTTGGTTATTTTTATTGACATATCATGTTCTACTTTTGAATTCAATAAAAGTATAACGAGGAGCTATATTCGTTTACAATAATTGTTTCTCAAAAAATAATTTCATTATCCAACCTACATACAAAACTCGCCAACTTCTCGATAAAAAAAAAAAGAACCTTGTGTAAGGCTTGTAAAGATTGTAGGTACCTAAGTATTCTTCTTTTGAATGTCAAATTACTGACAGAAAGTATTCATGAGGCCTGTTAATTTAATAGAAGTGGCAAACTACATACTTAAGAGAATTTATAAATGGCTAGTAACTAGGAGTTGCTAACATTGATTGAGCTAGAAGTTAGCTTATAAATTTTGCCAATTGTATTTGCTTACCTTTCAGCTAAAACACTAATGCTAATTAAATAAATGATAACACAATTGATTGACAGTAAATTTAATACACGTAGATACATGATTATGTACAAATACTGACTGGTGTGTTCTAGTTGAATAAAACTACATTTTAAAGAATGTTATAATGATATGTAGGTACCTACTAGGTTCATAATGGTATATGTAGTTATCACTAAATATAAACAATTTTGCGTCCATGTTTACTTTAGTCTTTAGTGAGCATTTGACTTTCTTATCTTTACGAATGCTATTGAGGTCCGGCATATCAGTTTTTCACCAAAATATTAGGTACTTAGTCAAACTGCTAAGAAATAGTGTAAATAACAGATCCCATAAATTATAAACTTTATGAGCAGACTCGCACTTCACAACAATCGTTTCTGAGCTGAGAAGCAAATAAGGATTTAGTAACTAGGTTATTACCATTAGGTAGTTAAGTGTAAAGTAATAGGTACACGTACACGATAGGTAGGTACGTACTAGAACGTCGTTGTGTAGAAAAGCAGGTGAACTAATGAGAGAAGGAAATATCCAATATAACACGGGTACCGCGAAATCCGGAAAGATAATCGATTTTGCGACACCGCTACTTTAGACAGGTTAAATTGGTATCTAACAAACATAATAACCGAATTTCTGTTGTAGGTAAGTGTAATAACTCTTAGCAAAGGAATAACTTAATTACGTACGTATTTAACAGAAACATAAATAATTTATTGGACACAAGGAAATGAAGATAAATTACATACCAGTCCTTAAAGTCTTTCTCAAGTTGATGCATAATACTTTACGTGAATGTCTTGAAGGTAGACTACGCAACAGTGGCAGAGCTGTAACTAGTATGTCGTATTATTAATGACCTACAAAGTCGAATAGTAATAATTAAGGTACGCTTAACTGGGAAATGCTTGTGAAAAAAAAGCAATGCGGCTCCTCCATACTTACCTTCAATCAATTACCTTAACTACAAAACAAGAACTGGTAGTTATTAAGTAGGTAGTAACTGGTAGGTAGGTAGTTATGATTTGTTTGGTGTGAAATGAGATTTCTATGGATTTCTGCTAAAATCTGTTCATCTAACTAATCGAGTTAGTAAAGGGCGCTCTCACTTGCGCAATAATTATAGAGTACCTAAGGAAGTTAGAAGGACGCATCACATTATCATCGTGATTCATTGTTGGTAAATCGATGCCGTGATTGGTCAGTGTAGACTGTCATTCTCTTAAAATGTAAAGGTACGTTTAAATGGCTCAGTACAAATTACCTTAAAAAATATTTACTAATTAGTTTTTGCCAGTGACTTCGCCCGTGTGATATCAGGTGATATCGGGGTAAAATAGCTTCTGAGATTCTTTATCTATACCTATTATTGTTTTATGAAGTATTAAATAAATAAAATATCAGAAGTTATCATTCAAAATTTTATATATTTCTGAATCAATAAGTGATTCTGAGTATAAAATACACGTCAAAACGAATTATTATCAACTGATAATTATTCTTTCAGTCATATTTTTGACATTTGCACGGCAACCATAGCGGGCTAGTAAGTAAAAGAGCACCAAATGCAAGACGTCTGCACTGCACGAGACACAGTGACAGATGAGAGTGAGACTGACATTTTAGGCGCGACGTGTCGTCATTGACAGTACCTATGTCCGTTATCTGCGACCAATTGATGTACGGCTCCTAGTTTCCAAACTAACACGATTCGGCGAACGGACTGTAGACTACGCCGCACCGCGATGTGCCGCGACGCTACCAAGGCGAGTGGCGACTGACGAGTAACGACATCGTATTTGTCGACAGCGGCGTCACCACAGATCACGGAAACAAGGGCGTCACCAATGTGATCGGCGTGGATGGAGCCGGAGGAATTAAAATAATCAGTTACCTATCAAACAAACCTGAGCTAATTAAGTGCAGAAAAATTAAAAGAGGGCATTTTCAATCGCCCGCAGTTTAAACGGCTGATCAAATGTCACATCAATGGCTGAGCTCTAAAAGAGAACGTGGAAATCATTCGTGTTGCGAATCAGAAATATTCGTGTCATAAATCAGAAAACAATTTAGATACAAGTAATACCAGCACATGTGTCAAATTTAAGAAATCTAGGGTGAGTATTAAAGTTAATAATTTACACTCATTTGGATCGGTTTCCTGAAACAATTAAGTATTTTATGTGAGAATTAAAAACGTGTGTGTAAATTAATAACAAGAGCTACTAGAAAAAACTAGTGTCATTTTCGTAATCACAGCCCTTAATTTAATCAAAAACGATTAAGTAACAAAATTCTGGTTTCAAGTCGTCCACGGCTGAGAAATAAGGTCTCTTGCAAGGACCGCGGTGGTCTTGCGCCGTGCCACCTGGGTCCATCGGCTCCGTGGTACTCGTTTGTTGTCGTTTGTCGGTGGGTATGCCAGCGCTGCGCTTTCTAGTGCAATCACAGCACTTATACAAGATCTATCGGCTTTTCGAACTACGTGCGCCGCCCATTGCCAGCTACTTGCCACAGCCGCTTGCACAAGGAATTTAAACTAATTTACTTGGTTAAATTTTGTAATGCTGTCACTTTTTACCATTTCGACATTAAGTAATTCATCTAAAATAAAATAAATAAATAAAAAAAATTATTCCGCTCTTATCCAGTCGATTTCCAAAGTGACTGGTCCTTTTTGTTTAATTGGTTGATAAACGCCGCCATACATTTGAATACCAATACTCGATACTTGAGATATATCCAATGTTTCGTTATTAACCACACGTGTTCCTCTATAATAAGCTTTAAATTCCGAAAAAGGTAATTCACGTATTGCAAACTCATCTTTAGGCGCCTGGAAAAAAATAGTTCATGAACTTATATTACCCATAAACTATACCGATAGCAGTTACACGAGCGTTTACAGAACATGTGTTTTCGATTTATATCTATGGATTGAAGAAATTTGACCATGATAGCGAATAAGTATAGGTACCTTGCTCGTCTCAAGTGGCTTCCAATAATTAGTCGAAATTTTCATGACCTTTCTTTGCTATTCTCTAATCTATATCCCTAATCCCATAATATGCTCCTGATACTTTTAGCTAAGTAACTTAAAGAACGTTTCAACTTTATCGGTGGTGCTGATGATCGCCACTATAAGGGATAGATTAGTAGGTATCATACCTGGAAATATTGTGCTAAGGAATAATTAGGTTCATCATTCAGTCCTTTATGTCTGAGTACAATTTTGAAACCATTATATTGTCCTTGTCCTCGACAAAGGATTTGCAGTGTAGTGTGGCCCGTTAAGTTATACGATCCAAGTGCGCGTATACCAGCAAACCCAGCGCCGTTGGGTTGCGGGTTCAGCAACGCAAAAAATATAGCTCTCCTGAATTCTGCATTCCTATGTATGACTAGGGCAGCTTTAGACATGCCTACACTCCGCACAGTATCGGACTGTTCTTGCCAGTTATCCACATCATCGGTTTTTGTAAAGTCGAACAAATACTGCCTAGCTGGTGCCGAAACATCGCTGTAAAACAAGTCTCGGTTATTTATTAAATACTTTGAATTAAAGAACATAACAATAAGAGATATTCCTTTAGAAAATGCTTTCCCATAACATAATAGTACATTACTGCCCTGGAAATAAAGCAATTCACGGTCAAGTAATATTGGAAGGACGAGGCGAAGCCAAGGACTTTCCAAGTGATTTTAAAAGGACGCAATAGAGCCATAAAACCTCATAATTGTTCACAGAGGGGAGAAAGTGACAGATTACTAACGAGGGTGTAGTTTGATGCGTAGCTGAAGGGCCGCAGCCCGCAATACACGCGAGTTAGGAATCACTATCACTATCACTAATATACAACATTTTAAGGATCAATTTTTATTTCAATTTAAATAGTACAAAATATCTTAGCCGCGATCGCAATTTTATCTTATTTTTTAAAATAAGATAAAAAAGCAATAACGCAAAGTCTGAACAATATCTTATGGGAACGAACATTTGTTTTTAGGTTATTAGGTAGTTAATTATAATATAATATAAGGTCTGAGAAAGCTGAGTCGATGAACGCTATTAAATAAATACTACCAAGTACCAACCATAGACTAGGTATACCTATATACCCAACCTAACCAACGACCTCAATTTACATAGACGGGCCCTATACGAAACATCGCAGATCCTCACGGGCCACGGATGCTTTCGGTGGCGTCTGCATGGGTTTCGGCTGTGTGCTAGTCGTGGAGGGAGATGAGGATGCCTACCACGTCCTGTGGGAGTGTAGTTTGTATGAGGACCTCCGGTGCAAAATGATGGATGAGATGGTGCGCACGGAGGAGGGCAAATACCGACCTTTAATCTCAAGAGAGGGCTTTTCCAAAAGGTGAAATAAAAATAGAGGGGTGCTATTCCAGTTGGAGGTTAAATAAAAGAAAAGCTTTCAATTAATTAAGCAAAATTTAGCGTTTATTCAAAGAAAGGAAAGGTTAGTTAGACCACTGTTTCTGGTTTACATAAAAGAAAACAAAGAATGTGGGCGTATTTTCAGTAACGCCATCTAGCGGGAACTTGCTTGCAACATATGCGCCATCTTGAACGAATTTTTGAAAATGTATGGTTGTGAATTTAAACACTTACCATATAATAATAAAGTGCCAAACTAATAAGACTAGATGTTAACATAATAATAACAAATTATCTACACGACGAGCGACCGTGACGACGCTTCGACGGGGACAAAGACCGGATTATAGCTTATGACAGGTTTGGAACGTGCTCTGCATGTCAGACGCCCAACTTTTCCAACCAACAACAAGGGGCTCATCTAGTACATACATATATATCGATGTATATACCGGTAACACTGGGGTTCACAGACATACTGTGCTGGGGTTAAAACAAAAAAAAAGTTCGCTGCAACAAAATTTGTTTTCCGGAACCATTATTATATTTTCCCATTTATATATGGTATGTAACTATAAAGTAACTAGGTACCTAGCTTGCTGACATATTTGAACTGGAAGTTAGAATATTTTGCTAATTGTATTTGCTTACCTTTCAGCTGAAAAACTAATGCTAAATAAATAAATGAAAACACACTTGATTGACAGTAAATGTAACACACGTAGATACATGATAGTGTACAAATACTGACTAAATACGTTTTAGTTGAATAAAACTTAAAGAATTACATTTTAAAGAATATTTAGGTACCTACTTGCTACATAATGATACGTAATAGCTACAAATAATGATACTACATAATGATAATTATGATAGCTACATAATTATAACTAAGTATACCTAAACGATTCTGCCTCCATATCTACTTTGAGCATTTAACTTTTTAGACAGCTTCTCTTATAAATTAGGTATAAACTTTATGAGCAGACTTGCGCTTGACAACAATCGCTTTTAAGTGGAAGAATTTCCACTTGCCACTTCAGCGTCGCATTTCGCCTAAGTTATCACTGGTAACACATGCTGTTCGAAGACTTTGGTCTTCAGACACTGAGGAGTTTTGGGCGAGAAGACACCCCTAAGCTTCCCGAACGCAGCGCAGCCTAGTTGGAGTTCGGCGGCTGACCGCTTTTTCAAAATTGGACCTACCTAGCTGCACCACGAGTCCAAGGTATATTTGTATTCGCAAAGGAGTCTTTACCTATGGTGCAGGGTGTGCGTTGCACACGGGCGCAGCGGTCCTACGGGGCGCCGTGCGCCGCTCGCTACGGAGCCCCACACGGCACGAGCGTTGGCCGCCCGCGGCACTTTTATTGGCCAACGTATAAAGAGCTCCGCTTTGCATACATTTTGTATAGCATCTGGAGCTCTTCTTATATATGTCGAATGACAGCTAAGCAAGGCGCGCCACGAGCGGCTTTTACAATAAAAACTTTTTTTTTCAACATGAAATAAACCTTAGTACACATAATTAAAGATTATATGTATTTGGTGTAGTAGTGAGTGTGAGAGTGAGACACTCACTACTACACCAAATATAATCTTACTAAGGTTTATTTCATGCCGGCACCGGCGCGCGGCGGCACGGCACCTTACTAGGGGGCGCTAGAGTAATTTTTGCACACGGGCGCTAAAAGAAGTCTTTGACTGTGTATTCGTCTACAATTCCGAGTGCAGTTCTCAACGATCACTGGGTGGAGCGGAACATAAACATTAGACATAATTTTCGTCTTACTCATATTCATTTTATGGCAACCTATTGAGAAATTATCTGAGGTCATTGAGCATTACATTAGGGTCTCCCAGTCTCTGCGATGAGGACTATATCATCGGTTTCAATGTAGGTGGAGTCTTATAAGTCAACCAAACCCTTGTATCATTACAATTATTATGAATTGTAAGTAGTTTTCAAATGATTAAGTACTTATTTGCAATTGAATAAGACCAAAATGTTTTTAAACTGTGATTTATTTCCCACCACCAGAAGCAATACTGCGCTTCAAAATTCCGATATTTCTTAGATATCGTACAATAAATGGCGTCGCTGTAAGTGTAATGGCTATCCTTGCTGGTGCAAAAATTTTGTGCACTCCATAAGCAATCACAAATGTGCCAGCGTTGGATGTTACTGCGTTCGCGAGTGCTCCTTCACCAATATTAAAGTACTTCAGAATTGCCAGGACATCTACTCCGCTGAAATAAGGACAATCAATTAAGTATAGACTATACAGCTAGCCCAAATCATAACTCGAGACGGTAGCGCTTGCGATGGATCATACACGGGCAGACAGATGTCATACTTAAAACTCGCGCAGGTCCCACAACTTATCTGGCCCAGGACAATTATAGTAATAAAGCCTTTACTGTTCCTTGTTTTGCAAAGTGAAAATTTCCGCTGAGGCCGCGTTGGGCATATTTCCATTGCGCTGCACGGTCGTCACGCAGTAAGTGCCACAAGTATTGGGCGCGGAGTGCGCTACTGCACAAAACGAATGCACTTTTACTACTATCTATCTAGTACTACCTTTTATCACTTTAGGCAGGATTAATATTTTATAATTTGCATAAGAATAAAACCATGGCCACAATGAACATAAGTGTAAAAGTGCCCTTTTAACTTATACTTGTGGCACTGTATCTATCTGGTATCATTATCTAGTGTTAGTAAAAAAAACAAATTGTCAAATCAAAGGATTTATTGTGCAATGCATTACTTTGTATCTAAATAATTGTTTCGATGCAAGTTCAATCGAAACTACTGGTTTGATTGCAATTAATTGGTGGTAATATCGAATATTATTTTACAGACAATTGAAATGCCACACTGAGTGTATCATTTCAGTTGCTTAAATGCTTATTGCGTTGCACAATAATTTATCATCCAAATCGAGACACAAAAAATGGTTTTATGGATCTAAAATATTAAAATTTAATGAAAAAGTTCATAAGGGACGTAAAAAACTATTAAACGAAATGGTCAGAACATTTCAATACGCTCCTTAATAGTATAGATCTACCAACCAGCACGAACAATCTGATGTGATAAATAATGACGTTGAGCAACGGATACAACCGCTTAGAAATATTAAATCACCAGGTTTTGGTTGTTTCATGGGTTTATCAAATATGGAACAAGACTACAATTCGATAGTTTAATAAACATAAGTGAAAGCATGCCGAAGAATTTAATACAGAGATCGTATCTCCTTTACACAAAAAAGGTGATATAGTAGAGAGGGCTATTTCATATTACTCAACGTACTCGTAGCTTACAAGATCTTCAAAATGTGCATAAGTATATGTTTATATGACAAACTAGTTAGTATGTGATAGAAGCAGGGCGTTACTTTGCGGAAGTCCATGATAATGAAAGAAGTAGATATTGATAGAGTAGAATAAATATCGCAAGATACATACTGTGCCACATAGATTTACTTTTCATTAAACTAGTTAGATCAATCAACCAACACTAGAGGAATGGGTGGTTGTGAATTCCGTCCCAATTGATCAACAACCGACCAACTGTATTGTCGAAACAACCGCGAAAAACACGCGAGTTTAATGTCGATTGTCGACCTAATCACCTATCAAACTGTAGGCGTACACCGAAATTTCCGTTTCCAAGGGATGATATCAACATAACACCAAAAGTGATATATTTGACAAAAGTAACCTTTGTTAAGACAAGAGTACATAACTATGTAAGAAGAAAAACCACGTTTTTTGTTTGAAAAAGTTAGAGGCTACAAAGTGAATTATTAATTCTTTTTGATCACGTTTTTGTCCTTTGGATCTTTCTTTTTGTGTCTCAACTTGGTGCACAGTGCATGAATTATTGCATATTTTCCTTCACCGATTACATCGTCGTCGATAATAAAGACTCACCGATGAAATATAAATGTATGATAATGAAGCCACTCTAAAGACTTCTTCATTGACCGATACGATTCCGTTTCGATGTGATATTTTATATTCGTCGCAAATTATTAAATTGACCCGTGTGCCATCATATTATTTTTATTTTAATGTCTTTTCCACGATGTTATACCTTGTCGTATCGGCCAATAAAAAATCTACACAAAACGATTTTTATGTACTATTTTAGTTGCTGCATGTTAATAGTGCGTTATAAGATTTACGTGCAGAGATATTATGAATAACACATACCTAGATACAAGGACGTAACAACCCCCCAAAGATAGTAGAGATATAGTTACATGGAATACTATAACAGTTGCGCCATAATCTTTAATAGCTTTTTTTAGTTTCTCTTTAGCACTTAGCTTAGGATCTGGTGTTGTACTCATCTTTCTTGCCCCAGTGGTTATAGCTATGCTTTGGACAAATTGATACAGTGAGATTAGTATAGAGTTACTTAATAAAAATAAGAATACAGTCCACTCTCAATATTTTATGGAACCCAATGCAAAATAGACACAGTATGCAATTTATGAGTAAAGAGGTCTCTGGCCTAAAACTTCCGCAATGCATTGGTTGATTTGTCGATTTCTTTGGTACTAGGAAGTGAAAAGCGACAGCGGAGTTGCATATTCCGTCGCGCATTGGATCGTCAACCTATCGTTCCGCGGTCTGTGGTTACACAGTACGAGCAGTAGGTACAATCAAAATATTATACTCATGCGCAGACTGTGTAGACAAATCCCCGCCATTGCCGTCAAGAGACCTTTTAACATGACACCTATATTATACAATACATGATTGTATTAAGTTTCACAAACATGAATACCTTCTGATTAGCTTGCACTTTTCCACTATTGGCAAAAATACAAACTCTGGCAATAGAACCCATAATATCCATCCAAAAGCCAGTTACCAACCCGCAATTTCTACAATTGCGTGTTAGTGTTTCGTCCTCTTTCGATCTAAATTAAAGGTTTGAATCTTCTTTAAGCAAAATCTATTAAATCTTTGAGCTCTTAAAAAATTTCATAAGCTCCTATATAATACATAATAAATAATCCTTCACTATTAGTACGGGACTAATAAACATTGACCCTAAAATAAAAAATGTAAAGCTGATTTTTGGCACAAGTGTTCCTTGGGGTCTGAGAAGTACCTCTTAAAAATTCCCCCCCCCCCCTAGGCCGCGGGCTTAACCCCCCCAAACGTCTCCCCAACCGCAGTTTTTTGTAATTTTCTCAAAAAATATCAGTGCTAGAAAAAAGCTTTCTATGGTGAAAATTATCTTCATTAAATTATCTACAAAATAATATTCTAGTTCATTTCCATAAGACTAATAGTTTCGGAGATATGTTAACCCTTTGTGCATGAAAAGAAAATATTTTGCATGTATGGCTTTTTGTAATGTAGTTTCTTGTAATTTCCATAAGAACTGATAGAGCTACAAAAATATTGTCTCAAGCAAAATGAAAGGCTATTAAATAAGCTATAAAATGATATTTAGTTTATTTTGATAAGAGTAATAGTTTTGGAAATATGCCTACCTATTGTGTAAGATAAAGAAAATAATATGCAAATATCGTGTACGTTGTTTTTAATTTTCGAAAAAAAAATAACAGAGTTAGGAAAAATTGATTGAAGCAGTAAGAAACATAGTTAAATTACCTACAAAATAGTATTTAGGTAATTTTGATAGCACTAATAATTTCGAAAATATACCTGTCATAGTTAACATAAAAGCAATATTTTTCAAAATTTTATATGTTTTCTGTAATTTCTAGAAAACTATTAGAGCTAGGCAAAAAACTCCCAGAAGTAAAAATAAACACCATTTAACCACTTATTTAAAAAAAATTTGTTCATAAAGATAGGACTAATAATTTCTAATATATATCCATGTATAGTGTACGAATAAAAATAAAAAAATTGCTAGAATCCTATTTTATTTGCAATTTCCACAAAAACTATTAGAGCTGGAAAGAATCCTCGGAAGAGTAATTAATTTCACTAAATTACCCACAAAAAAGTCTTATGGTGAATTTAGATAGGACCAATAGTTCGAGAAATATGGCAACCTATATTCCAAGAATATTTTTTTTTCGACAACCGTTGGTATATTTTTGAATTTTCACAGAAACTACTAGAACTAGGAAAAAAAACATAAGAAGCAAAAATGAACTTCATTAAATTATCTTCAAAACAATTTTTAGTTTATTTTGATAGAACTAATAGTTTCGGAAATATGGCTGCCTAACTGGAATAAAAAACTAAACCTTTGTAAAATCCGTAAATGTTTATTGTAATTTCAAGAAAAAGTATTAGAGTTAGGAAAAAAGCTGTCAGGACTTAGTACAAAGATTATTAATTTACCTAAAAAATAGTGTTTAGTTTATTTTGATAGGACAAATAGTTTTCGAGATATACCTTGCTGTTGTGTAAGAACCAGTGGTAGTCATGTAGACTTAGCATAGTACTATGGAATAAATAGAAATTAAACTCTAAATAAATAACGTATTTTTGATTTTAGGCGCAAATGATGTCCTATTTTCTCCCCACTCCCACAACCCCCCTCCCACCTCCCCCTCCCACCTCCCATCTCTCCCCTCCCACAACCTCACTCGTACCTCCCACAACCCCCCTCGCACCTCCCACAACCCCCCTCTCACCTCCCCCCTACCACGACCCCCCTCCCCCTCTCAAATATCTAGCCGATTGTGCTTTTTTGTAATCGTATTACAATTCAAGTATCAAATCAAATGTTTTTACTCAAGTAAACTTTTACAAGTGCTTTTGAATCGTCCAGTGAATCTACCATTGGTTCGGAATGCCGTTAACTGTTAAAAGTTAATCTGATAAAATTATCTGCAAGATAGCTGTTGGATGTTGGTGGTTCATTTACATATTTTTTTAGATAGATGCATATTGCATACCTACATATAGTTGAAAGGACTTCGAGACGTAGGTATTTATTATTATTATATTAGTAGGTATTATTAAAGCACATCATCATGGTCGTCATCATCACCTTCTTCCCCATCAATGGTAACATTTGCACACGAACCATGTCATTCCACCCGCATTTCCTTTGCAATCCTATTCGTTATTCTTCGGCCGACGCGACGCCTTGTCTTTACTTTAAACGAATATAAATAATAATATTTAATATATTATTTACTGAGTGTGGTGTTGTTTTGTAGATAAAGATTTCATGATTATTACCTACTATTAATTTATTGTAATATAGCATCGATCATTATCAAATAGAATGTGTAGGTACAAAGTCAAAATTATTGCAAAATATTTTTCTGTCATGCACGTTTTCGATCGTCATATTTCCGAAAGTATTTGGTCGATTGAAATGAAATAAAAAGCATTTTGTAGAAGATTTTATGAACTTTCATTTTGTTCTTGTCGTTTTTTTCCTAGCTCTTATACATTTTGTGCAAATCACAAGAAACTTACACGATTTAAAAAAAAAAAACAAATGCGTCAAATAAGCCGGCATATTTGCAAAACTATTTATCCGATCATAATGATTTAAGTGTCATATGGTAGATTATTTAATGTTAATTATTTTCGCCATAGATGGTTTTTTTCCAGCACTAATATTTTTTGAGAAAATTACAAAAAACTGCGGTTGGGGAGACGTTTGGGGGGGTGGGGGGTTAAGCCCGCGGCCTAGGGGGGGGGAATTTTTAAGAAGTACTTCTCAGACCCCAAGGAACGCTTGTGCTAAAAATCAGCTTTACATTTTTTATTTTAGGGTTCCCATACATAGCTTGCACAAGTAGCCTGGGCTATATATCTAGTGTGGGCTGTGGAGAACCTACCTTTATATAGTTAAGGCGCTGTGAGCTCACGAGATGAAAATACAGGCGCGCGGGGGTGAAATCGAGCAAGCGCATTTCGCAACAAATGCAAGAAATCATTTGTAAAAAAATAAATATTTACTGTTCAATACAAACTATACCAACTATGTGTTTGATTTAGAAATGTAAGTTTTATCTTATATTTCTAGAGCAAATTATTAGTTTCAATAAGGAGAAAAATTGCTTTAAAAGGTAAATTAAGAGGTATGTTTAAAATAAATTTCATTGCAAAGATTTTTTTAAAATTGTATTCTGAGATGCGTCAATGGCTGCTTAAAGGTCTGGAAAACAGCAAATTATTTTTACAAGCATACATTATGTCACCGTTTGATGGATACACTGCTTTTAAAAACCCCCTTTTACGCTACACAGGGCGTGTATAAATAAATATGTTAGCAATCATGCAAGCATTATAATAAACTAGATGATGCACGCTCTGGTGGAAACTCTTTAATTTTCCAGGATAAAAATGTAACCTGGGTGTTTAGTCAGATTATAGGCTATCTCCATTCCAAATTACAGCCAAATCAGGTCAATCATTGCAGGGTGAAGGAGTAACAAACATCCAAACTTTCACATTTATTATAGGCATTAGGATAAACAAGAATTTAACAATAATAAAAACAGGATTGCTTGCCTACGCCAATCTTAGTACGACCAGAACAGCTGGTCCATTAGTAAGTCAGTCGAAACGAAAAAGTCCCATTAGAGGACCCATAAACAACTGCTAACTACTTTTCCAACACCAAAGACAAGAAATTTTTTTAGTTATCATTTATATTACTACTACACAAGTAACGATTCAGTATTGTTACAGGGCCTCCACAACTATCTATGAATAGGTTTTGTTAATAGCCAAACGAGTTTTTTTAACGTTAAAGTGTCCTAAATTTGTGATTCTTCCCAACAAAGTGCATTAAAACGTGAATCAACACATTAGGAACAAAACAAAAACTCATCCAGTGGAAATTATCAGTGATTGTCGCGAAAATCCATTAAAAAAAGATCACGAAGTTTAGCTATACAAACAACTATAACATAAATAGATACACTTTTCAAGTTGACGTCTGACATCTTTGACAGCTGAACTTCCGACGTCCACGATTCAGTGCTGCTATATACTAAATTCGAAATCATAGACAAGACCGGGATACCAGCCCAAAAGTGTGGCCAACAGCAAATAAATCCTACCAAATAGGAAATAAAAATGGACCTGCAGTTACTGTTAGCCAAAATGGAAGAACAATTCGAAAAACAAACTATTAGAATCACAGAAAACGTCACTGCGCAAATGGCAGTGACTATCGACGAAAAATTAAAACCAATATTGGAAGAAAACCTAAAATTGAAACAAGAGGTCAATATACTCAAAAATAAACTGCAAAACATAGAAAGGGATTTAAGGAAAAATAATTTAATACTTCATGGTGTCACGGAAACGGAGAAAAGCCCTGCTGAACTCTTACATCGGGTTTTAGAAGTATTTAATGAAGTCAGTAAAAAAGGTGGCATCGAACCTTGGGACATATGGGAAATCAGCAGCGCACGCAGACTTGGGAAACCAACTGGAAAGAAAATAAGACCTATCATTATCACAGTCACCCTCGAATGGCGCAAAATGTTAATGCTCAAGAACAAAAAGTTCTTACCACAGAACATTTATATCAGCGAAGATTTCACAAAAGAAGTCCTAATTAAGAGGAAAGAGCTAAAAATACAACAAAAAGAGGAAATTAAAAAAGGAAAACAGGCCTTTATTCGCTATGACAGGTTAATTGTAAAAGATAAGCCTATAGAAAAAAGAAAACGCTCCCCATCCAAGTCACCAAAAGAAAACGTGCAGTCGGATAGCGAAGTATTCTCCACTCCGTCAAAAGCGAACAAAACAAAAAAGTTGGAACAAATACACCGCGGGAGATCTAACTCACTTACTGTTTTAGGTAAAAAGTAGCAATCAGAAAACAAAGAGAACCGGAACCCTTCTCCAAGCCGACCGGTCATCGTGGAGAAGTATGACCACCACCCTCCAAGAAATAAAACTACAAACAAAAATCCAAATACAAACAAAAAATCAAATAACTTCATAGATAATGGAAAACATACAAGCTCAAAAAGATCAGTACACAACAATAATGATGAAGAAGAAACAGAAGCAAACCAACAAAATGCTAATACGCAACAACATAATATACCTATAAATGATACCCACTTAAAGATATGTACTTACAACGTAAGATCACTGTCATCTCCAGAACGTTTACTAGAACTGAGCCATGCCCTCGAAACAATAAACTACGATATTATTGGGCTGGCTGAAGTCCGAAGGATGGGCAGCAAAATAGAAGAATACCAAGAATACATTTTATGCTACAAAGGAGAAACTAAAGGCCTGTACGGAGTAGGCTTCTTAATCAAGAAAGAACACAAGCACAACATAGTAAATTTTTCTGGTATATCCGAGAGAGTAGCCTTACTTCAACTAAGATTCCAGGATCAAACAATCTCACTGATCCAGGCATACGCTCCAACAGAGAACCATGGTGATGACGAAATTAACAAATTTTACTCAGACTTAACATTAGCTCATGACCAAGCAGATAAAACAGTCCTAGTGATTGGAGATTTTAACGCGAAAATCGGGCAACCCAAACCGCATGAATATCAAATTTTGGGGAAATACGGGTACGGAGACCGAAACCACAGAGGAGAGAGACTACTACAATATGCAGCTGAACACAAATTAAGCATAATGAACACATATTTCAAAAAGAAAGAAAGCCGTAGATGGACTTGGATCTCACCTGATAAGAAGACAAAGAATGAAATTGATTTTATACTATGTAACAATCCTAAATTAGTAACAAATGTAGAGGTTCTAAATAAAGTCAACCACTCCTCCGACCATCGATTACTAAGAGCCACACTCCTCATAACGCTACCTAAAAAGAGCCGAAAATCATACAAGTCCCTACCTCACACACCTAAAACAGATTATGGAAAATCCATTTATTTACAAAAACTAGCAGAAAACATGAGTCTATTGGATGAAATAGCAAACGCTAAAGATGTACAACTACACTACAATAAACTAGTAGAGGTAATAACAAAAAGCCTGAAAAATATTAACAACCAGAAAATCCAAAAGAAAGAGAACATACTCAGTGAAGACACGAAAAAACTAATAACCAAACGCACAGAAAGTTTATTAAAAAAGAACAAAACCAAGAAGGATAAAAGAGAACTCTCGAAGCTGTTCAAACTAACAAATAAAGCTATCAGGAAAGATTACAACAAACACAGAATTACAGTTATTGAAAACAACCTCCTGAGATACAGAAGTTCAAAACGAGCGTACAAAGAACTTAGCTCTCACAAAGATTGGATCCAGAAAATGAAAACTAGTGAAGGAGAAACTAAAAGTAGAAAAGACATCATAATACATGCTACGAAATACTATTCAGAACTTTATAAAAATCCAACAGAAGATCGAACTAAGAACGAACCCCCCTTCAACACCACACATACAATTAGAAATCAAAACGAGGTCGACGAAATATCCATACAAGAGATAATGTTACACATAAAGAAGCTTAAATCAGAAAAAAGTCCAGGACCGGACCACATTTATAACGAGGCCCTAAAGCTAGGAGCACCTATAATAGTAACAAGTTTAGCAAAACTTTTCAACATGGTTCTAGAACAAGAAGAGGTCCCCAGGCAATGGTGTAACTCAGACATAATATTACTATACAAAAAAGGTGATCCATTAGATATCGGAAATTACAGACCAATTAGCTTATTAAACAGCATATACAAGTTGTTCGCATCAATCCTGAATAGCCGATTATCACCTACAATAGACGGAAAACAACCCATCGAACAAGCTGGTTTCAGATCTGGTTTCTCAACAATTGATCACATCCATGTATTAGGTCAAGTGATTGAAAAATACACTGAATTTAACCAAATATTGTATACAGCATTTATAGACTACTCAAAAGCATTTGACAGCATAACACACACGTCAATATGGAAAGCACTGGAATCATGCGGCATAAGCCAGAAGTATATTAACATATTAAAACGCATCTACCTGAAAAGTGTAAGCAGAATAAAACTAGACAACTTTGGCGAGTACTTTCCAATTGAAAAAGGGGTCAGACAAGGAGACCCTCTGTCGCCCAAACTATTTATCGCTGTACTGGACCATATATTTCAAAAAGTAGACTGGGAAAACAAAGGCATCCCTATAAGAAACCAGAGACTGAACCATCTAAGATTCGCAGACGATATAATACTTTTCGCCAGAAGCGCACAAGCACTAGAAAAGATGATTTGCGAGTTGGACTTGGAAAGCAGAAAGGTGGGACTGCAAATGAATACTTCCAAAACTAAATTAATGACAAACGGATCTGAAACTCCTATCAGTGTAGAAGGGAAGACGATAGAATACGTGAAAGATTACATATATTTGGGCAAAAAAATGTCATTCAATATAAATAATAATGATGACGAAGTAGATAGAAGAATCCAAATTGCATGGAACAAATTTTGGTCTCAAAAGGAAATCCTAAAAGGAAAATATGAACTGCACCTGAAAAAAACTATTATAGACACCTGCATTCTGCCATGTCTAACTTATGGTAGTCAGACATGGGTGTGTACCGAAAAAGTCAAGAACAAGATTAGAACATGCCAAAGGGCCATGGAGAGGAGTATCCTCAAATTAAGAAGGATTGATAAGGTAAGGTGCACGGTGATCAGGAAAAAGACTAAACTGGCAGACGCACTGGAACAGGTTATGAGATTGAAGTGGAGGTGGGCCGGTCATATTGCAAGATATAGGGACCAAAGGTGGACAATAACTGCTACAAAGTGGAAAGGTCCACAGGGAAAAAGAAGCGTAGGTCGGCCCAAGACAAGGTGGTCTGATGAAATAAAAAAATATGCAGGAGACAATTGGATGCAGGTGGCAAACAACAAAAAAACTTGGCACAAAATGGAGGAGGCTTTTACCCAGGATATGGGACCCATCTGAAGCTAAAATTACTAACCAACTAACACTTACCTTTAAATCTCAATAATGATTACTAACCCAACTAACATAATAACTAAAAATTGTAACAGATGGAGAAAAATAAAGCTTATTATTATTATTATTATTATTATATTATTATAATAGCCAAATTTAGAATGTACACAACGTTTAGCGTTTAATCTGGTGGACTAGTGATAGAAAATCACTAATTATTCTGTCAAGGTCATAGGGAAAAACAGTATATTTATTGTAAAATGCTAATATGGATCAAAATCTACAGTACTGTGACTGTGAGAATGACCCCTATCATCACAATAATATTTTAATAGATTGTTTATGAATGCCCAAAATCTGGAAATTCAATATTCTAGAATCCATGAGATGAAAACCTTTACACACCTGTTCAAGCCATTTTGCCAACACCAAAGAATGAAATTATTTTAGTAACTTATTCCAAATTAGATGTTATAGTACCTACAGTACATGTTACTATGTACCTATCACAAGACAATATTGTGTTATTTTCCGCAAACATGCATCATGTTTAAATTATTATGAACTATACCTTTATATAACTGTCCCCTGTATTCATTTCGCAGAGTCAAATAATGAGCACTGTGCAGGTGATCAGACAAGTATTTATGTCCTTGACCCCACTGTGACCCCGGCATGTTGAGATGTGTCTTATTGCCAGTAAATGGACTTGGCACATTACTCTGCATTGATGATGATAGACTAACTGCTCCTCGGCAATCATACTTATTAACATGGGGGTCATATTGTAGTGTTACATCAATTTGAGATGCCACATGTTTTATATTGTAAGCATTTATTACTGGTCCAGATATATCTCTTGCTCTGAGTGGAGAAAATCTGCCCATTTCAGCTTCATTTATGTTGACCACATTTGTAGGCAGCTTAAGTTCTGCAACTTGTGGGTATTTTACTATTGGAGCTATGTGAAAAGTTTTGCCAACTTGTTTTCTACCACCTGATACAAAGAAGGTTGATAACGATAATAAATTATGACACGAGATACCATGACCGAGACAAAATGTATAAGCCGCTTATAAACACAGTAGTCAGTGGAAAATTCCAGTGCGGAACACCACTTAAGCGGCTTTTAAATATGGAAAACTACTTACGTAGGTAAATTTTATGTAAATATTTCGTTTTTTTTACAGTTCACTAAGTAACGTGAGCAATAAGCGAGCAGGCATACTTAAGTACTAGGAACAGCTTGTAGTTACTTACCGAAGAATGGATTGAAGAACTGGTGTTGATTTGAAGGTAAGTAATTTGATTTAAATACTTTTAACATATTTTTAAAAATAAATCACAATCATGGAATAAACTATGACTTTTCTCAAATTAGCTTGTTGTCAATCAAGAAGGTCATTGTTGTCAATGCTATTTGTTACTCAGTAACTGATAGTTGTCTCTGCTTGTTGTCTTTGGCAGAGACAGCTGACGCAACTGACAGCTGGCTTTTACTTGTCTCTGCTGGCTTCGTTACTTGTCTCTGGCTGGCTGAAGTGGCTGACCACAGGACACTTATCTATATATCACGTATTTATTATATTCTTTGACACTTTTGTTTTTTTTTAAATTTCTATAAATACTCTGTAGCATTCATGCGAGTCTTGTGGTCTTTACAAATATAAACTGTTTTTATCTGTAACAGGTCAAAGTTGTAATGTTTTCGCATGGAACTAATAGGCAACCGGAATGAGCTCTTGTTAATAAAGTGTGCCGAGTGAGAGATACCATACTGACCCTTGTGTCCCTTTTCCACAAGAGTGACCACACAATTTTTGAATTTTGGGATACTTCAATATACGGGATATAAATGTACCTCTATGAAGAAATAAAAATCAGCAAATAATTTTAAAATATTTATATATTTTATAATGATGTTGATATTTTACATGTAGTGCCTATTGCCTCTTAGTAAGTTTCTTACACAAGTAAGCATTTAGGTCGTCGTCAACCGATGGACGTCCACTGCTGGACATAGGTCTCCTGTAGGGTCCTCCACAAGCCACGGTCTTGCGCCGCCTGGATCCAGCGATCCATTTAGGATCGATAATTACGAAGCATTTAGGTAAAAATAGATAATTATCGGTGATGGTTTAACAAAAAAACTTTTTTTTAGGTCGGTTAAAAATTCAATAAAACTGGTATTGCTGTAAAGCGAAACATAAACTGACTTCTCGAACCATACATATTTGGCTTTTCGAGCCATACATATTTGACTTTTCGAACATACTGGGTATATAAAATTATCAACATGCTCAAATTTTTCATACAAAAAATATTTTTAACTCTTTGTCGCTCCTGAACTCATCTCATCACTATGCCAGTCTCCATGTTTGAAAATGTTTTTAATTTCATTCTGTTGAAGTACGGTGATACAGCACATACGGTGAAGGAAACATCGTAAAGAAACCTGGACTTGACAGTCTGAAATCACCAACCTGCAGTGAGCAAGCGTGGTGATTAATGCTCATGCATTCTCCTAGTGAGAAGAGGCCCTTGCCCAGTAGTGGAACAGTTACGGGCTGGATTTTTATCATTATCTGTAAACGTACCTATTCAAGATAAAAATAAAATTGATCTTGCTTACCACGAGGAATCGTGAGGGAAGAGCATTTTCTTTTAAAACGGGCCGTGATAAATTAGGAATATAATCCTCTGGCATGAAATGTTTGCTGCATATTACAGAATTTTGGGTCACTTTTCTGTTACTACCAGGTATAATGCTTAACCACTTTTCACGCAATGTATCATTTTTTGGTAATCTGAAATATGAAAAAAATATCTATCCTGTTATAATTCGTGTTTCATAGTTTACGATACTTGTCCCGTATACTTGGTACCTAAATTTATGTCACCCGAAATTTCGTCTATCGTAAGATTCATCAAAATGGCCGTTTGTGTTGCAACCATTTTTCAGATTTCTATAAACGGACCAAGTATAATGTTAATTAAATGTGAAATAGCAACACAAAGACCACTGTTAGAAAGGGACACCGCGGTATGTTGTGGATGTCTCACTCGGATTCATTTTTATACTGCGTGCGTAGTGGTCCTTATGTCCGTGACATAAGGATTAAATGTGATTAAAAATAAGTTAAATAAGTTTGTAGTACGCATTCCAGTTGTACGTAGTACTTATTAGTTCCATGGTTTAGGTTTATGCTAGGGCCTGTATTGTGGCTCCTAGGCTACAATACAGGCCCTATTTAAAGAGTATTGTTCCTGTGTCGGTGTTGGGTTTGCGCTGCGGGTGACGTCATCAGCGCCGCACGTGAGACCCGTGTACCTACTATATTATATATATATGCGTGTCAAGTACCTTGGCGCTGCGGGCGATAGTCCCCACCGCGCGCCTAGATAGGCCTAGGTCGGTGGGCTCCGCCTCCGCGCTGCGTGCGGGATGGTCGCTGTCGCGCGCGGAGCCGTTGTCAGGTCTGATGAACTCCGTGATACGGGCGTTATTAATATTATAATATCAGAAGCAGGTGTTACTTTGTGGAAGTCCATGATAATAAAAGAACTGGAAGATTAATTCGATATATTCCACAACAATAGATTAATCTGTGGTACAGTGTGTATCTTGCGATCGCAAGAAAGGTGACAATATTAAATATTATACAAAAATGTGGATCTGTCCCAAAAGTATGGACACCTGCCACATTTATGCTATGATAAACGTTCACAAATCGACAACAGTTGCTGGTCAATAATATAGTTGATTATTTAATAAAACGTCACCATAAATAAATAAATCCTTTATTTGCTACAATCAGCCATGTAATGGCATACAAACATTCACTTTTGTCCTAAAACTATGAATTACACATTAAATTATGTTATTAACATTTATCCAGCAGCCAAGCAAAACGTCTATTTTTTTAATGGTACTAAAGGTTTTTTAGTTCGGCTGGTAATTTATTGTAAATCTTGACACACATAGCCTCACTACTATTACTGTAGTGGTAACAGGGTAATGGTTATACACGGATTTTTTTAAAGTGCGGTTGTAACGATTCCCGTTAAGAGGCTCCTGTCATCGCACGTAGGTATACATTTCTCGAAATATTGGATAAAAACAGATGTTACTTTGCGGAAGTTCATGATAATGAAAGAAGTTGAATTCGTTATAATCCGCCACAATAGGCAAATCGATGTGCGATTTCGCACATCGATTATAGCAAATTAAACTTCCACTTCTTTCATTTTTCGAAATGCTCGATTTTTTTATGAAATTATCAATTCTACGATCTTTCACGACATATTTATAGTAAAATGTTATGCTGGTATTCAAACAAAGTGAGGCGCGACGGCAGGGATGCGACGGCTGTCGTCGCGGTTTTGGTTCGACAGTCGAACTTTGGCCGTCAGGTCTCTTTTTACTTCACGCATAATATTTTATGCTCATGTTATTGGAATTCCAAATCTGATATAATAGCAATATGATCAGACGGGAAAACTATGCTAGGTAATGCTGTATGCGCTTTCAACTCTTCATCACTTGGGAATGGTATAACCTGAAAACATTGCAGTTATAAAATTTCATGTAGGATTGCTAAATATATCTATTGTATAGCTAGAAATTAGGACAAACTCGACGAGGCCGATTCGAGAATTTGTAATTACTGGTCTGTTTACTAAAATTATTACTTAATATTATGATAATTACCATCCTATTGGCAAGCAGTGCCAAGACTAGAAGATATCGATTAGGGGCATAGGGTTAATATAACTGCGATATCTGTACCAAGTAGTAATAGTAACTTGGGGTAGAATAAAAAAAATGCAGCTTCACATGCTGATGACTAAGACTATATTATCTTACTTCTTACTAATATTATAAATGTGAAAATTTGGATGGATGTATTGATGTTTGTTACTCAATCACGCGCCAACGGCTGAACGGATCTGACTGAAATTTGGCACAGAGATAGATTATAGTCTGGAATAGCACATAGGCTAATGCCCGCGACTTCGGGCTAAATTGAGCTTTTTTGGTTCCCGCGGGAACTCTTTAATTTTCTGGGATTAAAAGTAGCCAGTTGTTTTTCCAGACTATAATCTATTTCTGTGCCAAATTTCATCAAGATCCGTTTAGCCGTTTGGCCCATCCAAAATTTCGCATTTATAATTGGCATGGACTTATTATATTTGCTACCATATTTGGTATCAAAATAATGATTAATTGTCAGAAATTTTTATCTGTTACTTACTTGTTGTACTAAGAGTTTACTTTTTTCATAAAAAATGTAATCCAAGCAGTCTGCAAATCCATCTGTAAAGTTTGTATACTGTGGGGTTCCACAGGCACTGTCCAGTGGAACATTTTGTGCCAAGTTTAGACCTTTAACTGCTTCATTTGCATCTGAAATTGCAAGTTGATTTATTAAGATTTCTCAGGGTACGCCTTAATGCATTTGTATAAAGATAATAAACTAAATGATTTGCGAGACTACGTCCGCGTGGATTATTTTCATTCACCTGGGAACTCTTTGATTTTCCGGGATAAAAATCTCTTTCCCCCCGGGATGCAAGTTGCGACCTATCTCAGTAGGTACCTAGCTATATCGGTTGAATAAAATGGACCATGAAAGTGTGAAGCAGAGAGACACACTCGCATTTTATAATCCATACTAATACTAATATTATAAATGCGAAAGTGTGTTTGTCTCTCTGTCTGCTACGCTTTCACGGCCCATCTATTAAACCGATTTTGATGAAATTTGGTATAGCTTCCTGGGGAAGGACATAGGCTACATTTTATCCCGGAAAATTAGGGAGTTCCCCCAGGAATCAAAATAACTTAATCCACGCGGACGAAGTCGCGGGAATCACCTAGTATTGTATAAGTATGGGTTTGATATGATTAATTATTTACATTACATATTGATATTAAAGAGTGTAAAACAATGGTTTAATGGTCTATTGAAGCTAAAGTGTTGTACTAAAGTTTTCATTGAATGAAATCTTGGAATCATCACTTATTCAAGCAGTAAAAATATAAAACCCAATGCTATGGGTTGTTGAAACCAAATCGTTTTATTTATAGGTAATTACTTACTAGAACTCCAATCAGGTAACTCAGCTGGTGCTGAGCCCGTAGTGAACAACTGGTAAATTCCACATGAAGGGACGCTATTAAAATCACCACATAGAATTATACTGATTCTTTTTGCTGGATACTGAAAACCATTAGATAAAATGTTCATATTATTACATATAAGCTTCGCGGGCATAGAAGGCATATAATATGGTCGCCTTAGAGCGTACTTTGACATGGCTCAGACTTTACTTAGAGTTAAAACGAGATGGAGTTATGTGAGTAACATAAATCTGTCTCGTTTTAATCATGTCTTAAGTCTAAGCAAAGTCAAAGTTCGCTCTATAGATCTCACACTAAGTGTCTACGGCGTCCTACTTCCGGCCTGTACATACTGGACCTGCCCGCCGATTGTCTAAAAGTTGCCGATCAAATCGTCAAAGTTCGGCGTACTGGACCTGCCCGCCGATTGTCTAAAAGTTGCCGATCAAATCGTCAAAGTTCGGCGTCAAAGTAAAATAAACCATAACAACATCGAATTAGGGCTCAATTTCTTGTATCCATCTTACACAATCGCACCTCTGCACTGCGACGACTGCGGTGCTACTATCGCATTCGCAAGGAGCTGGATCCTAGGAGCGTCCGCGCTTATGCACTTGTTCACACCAGTTTCCGTTTAATTATTTCTTAATACCTACTAGCTACCATACAGTGTGGACAGGTGGTTGAGTAATAAACAGCTACAGAACTGACAACCCGGGTTGTCTAATAAGGTTTTGACCAGGAATCCAAAGACCTCCGAGGATCTCACAGTTTGGCAAAATCATGATATCATCACAGTGATCATTTTGCTTTTTTTTTAAATTTTGATTAATACCTAACTACAGTACCCGGCAATAAATATTGCACATCGACCTTTGGAAAGAGACAATCGGTTATTTCGGCTTCGTATAGCGTTATCTCTGTCGCACTACCGATCGGTAGTGCGATAGTCGGTAGTCTCTTTCCAAAGGTCGATGTGCAATATTTATTGCCGGGTACTGTAATATGCATTTTAAATTACCTCTTCAGTTAATTTTTTCTGTAAATCACTTAACCAGTATATTACGATTCCCCCTTGTATCAATCTTATATGATCAGCATCAGGATGAAAATATAAATGTGTATTTCCAACTAAAAGTATTTCATTTGGGTTTTCAATTGATTGTAGGAATGTAGCACTTGCTACAGTAGATCTGTCTAACACTCTTGCAACTAGCGGCTGGTTGTCTCTAATTGTTTTCCATATTTCATTTAAAAATAGTTCACTTTTTAAAGCTTCAGCTAGTAAAATTTGTTTGTCTCCCAATAACCTGAAAAGACGTAATTAGCGTAGCAGACAGACATACTTTCGCATTTATATTTATAATAATATAATAGCTATTTATGCAACTGTATCGTAATGAGGGTCATTTTAATTCGAGTGCTGTTTTTTGATACGAGGCTTGCCGAGTATCAAAATAGGATAGTACGGGAATTAAAATGACTAATTACGTACAGTTGCATACAAGATTTTATCTACGACAAGGACGTCTTTATAATTTTTTACTTTGTAAATTTATAAAAAAGTCAAATCAATTGACTGGTTGGGAAAGTGCCAGAACCCAGAGCCGCTAAGCTATAGGTATCCTATTTATGAAGATAACCATATCGATACAGCTACGACTCATAACGATACAGCTCCCATACAACGAACTGTATCGTTATGAGAAGCAAACACAAAAGAGGGTTCAATTCGATATAGTTGTCAAATTCGAAATTGGAACTTTTCGATGCTGGAGTAGATAAAAGTAGTTTATTGGATATTATAAATGCGAAATTTGGATAGATGGATGGAATAACCTATAAGCTACTTTTCATCGAAGAAAATTAAAGAGTTCTCGCGGGAATCAAAAATTTCCATATCATAATAGTCAACAACAAGCAATTTTCATTTCATTTTATCTAAGTAAATTCATTTTCTTTATTTTCTTTTCTATCCATAGTAAAACTATCGATAATTATCACGACTTGTCGATTTGCTAAGGCTTCGTTTTTATAAATTAAACTTTCGATTTTATAAGCTTTCGATGTCATGAACGATCGATCTCGTAATAAATCGAGCTAAGGTCGATCTATCGGTGCAAGGAAGGTATGTACGTTTTCGATCTCATGACCTTTGAGGTTGTGTATTTCGATGTGGTGTACGGGACCCCTTGTACAGGGAGACTTAGATTTTGAAAAATTCTATGTAGGATCCTTTCTAGTAGAGTACAGTAGCCTAGATCTTTCCCGATCATGCAACTGATCTCTATATCAAATTTTGTCAAAATTAGATGGGCCATGAAAGACATAATTTAATAAAATATTAGTATGGATTATAAATGAGTTTATACTTTTTACTTAAAGTTGAAATTAAGAAGATACCATTCCATAGCGACTCACCTGAATCTTTTTTCTCTATAGAAGCAGGTCAAACCTTCAGCAACCAACTTACCTTTTTTATAAAACAACCCTTTCAAACCATCACATGCTAAGAACGGCAATAAACTGCTGTTAAAAATCTTTCTGTCTACTTCTTGAAGGCAAATTATATCAGCATTGTAACCTGCAACATAAAATAAATAAAACGTAAATTATTTTAAAAATAAACCTTTTCATAATCCACTATCTATTTGAGTTATTTGTGATAAAGTAATTAATAAGCCAAGCTCTGGAACTCTCTTCCGGCAGAAATCCAACATTCCAAATCACTCAAAATTGACACTGTCGACAGTTTACAATTTCGCTAGTTACATTACAATCTAACAGTTTTTGCAATCTTACTGTGACATATATATACATATTATGTAGGTAGTATTGTTTGTAGTTAATATGTATAATATATTATACTTGTAGTTTGCGCACCATCCTGTTTGTATTTTCTTCTCCTGTCTCCAAAGGTTGTCTGGAAGAGATCGCCTTAGGCGATAACACCGCCTTTGCATACTGTTTAATCCTAGTTCGTAGTATTAATGCCTTTTTTATTTCCGTTTTCGTGTGTGCAATAGCCAATAACGATTTAATAAATAAATAATAATAAAGATAAAATCATAAAACACCATAATATATACATATATTTTATACTCATAAAAAATAATATAATTATTTAAAAATAGATGTTTCTCACTATGAAAGTCTGAACAGCAGGTACTACAAACAAGATATTATAGCCCTGGCCTAAGCTACACACAAGAATAAATCATCATTTTGAATAGCTTACCTTGCAACTCTTTTAAGATGAGCTGTTTCCTGTAATCTATATGCAAGGCATAGGGAGGACAATAAGGATGTAGAGTTGTTCTTGTATAATCAGAGTCACAGTATAAATCTGCCAATATATTGTATGAAACACAGCGAAAGCTGGAATGGAGATTTATAATTATTAGTTATCTGTTATAAAGTACCATTCTTAAATTACGTAGTTCAACAATAGTAGTGTTATAAAGTCATGACAGGCATTTTTCTGTGTAAATTCTAAATTTGTGAGTGAGTCAACTAAATGAATATATTTTTTTAATTGAAGTTTTAACTGAAACTCAAATTTATTTGGTATCTTCTAATCAATCTAATCAAATAAATCCATACTTACTTATACATATTACAAATCTGAAAGTGTGTCTGTCTGTCTATCTGTCTGCTACGCTTTCTGGGCCCATCTTTTCAACTGATTTTGCTAAAATTTGGTATAGAAGTAAGTTATATCCCGGGGAAGGACATAGGCTTCTTTTTATCCTGGAAAATTAGGAGTTCCCGCACCTTAATCCACGCGGACATCATCTAGTCTAGTATTATATATGCGACAGTTTGGATGTGTGGATGAATGTTTGTTACTCAATCACGCCCAACGGCTGAGCGGATCTGGATAAAATTTGGCACAGACATAGATTATAGTCTGGAATAACACATAGGCTACTTTTTATCTCGGAAAATTAAAGAGTCCCTGCGGGAACCGAAAAATCTCAATCCACATGGAGGAAGTCGCGGGTAGTAGCTAGTATCTCATAAGCATCACTTAAAATAAGTCTATTTAATGATTCATGTTCTATGAGTGATTTCATACACCATGGATAATGAAGATAACATAATATGGAAGGATAATGACATCATTGCAGCTTATATATTTATTGTAATATCTACCACAAGTCAAAGATGTTTTTCAGGAATACTACACACTAATGTTTTTAAGTAGCCGTTTACCTTTTCCCTTCTAATTTTTGTGTAGTAAATAGCTGCCGTGTTTCAAATGGACAAGGTCCAGGTCCAGCTTCCACGACATTCTTTGAAAGATCTTCCACAGCTGGGCCAACAGCTGTACTGTTTACTGTAAAAACACTACAATTACATATTCTTCTTCTTCTTCTTGTTGATGCGGCTTTGCAGGGCTCTGTAGCGAGACCCAGTATCACTTTGACCGTCGCCGATCTATTGTGATCGCCACTATCTAAAGTTCCTGACCAATGTTGCTTGCCGCTAGAAACAGCAGCAACTTTTTGGCCGGGATGTTTTTTGCCTCTTCAGGGTCTACAAGGTGTTTCCCTAGGAGGAGGCTGCGTTTGTGCATTAACGCGGGGCAGTAACAGACAAGGTGCAGAGGCGTTTCCTCCGCCTCACAGCAAAGCCTGCACTTGTCTGTTTCTCGGAGCTTTAGGTTGAACATATGCCTGTTCAGCCCGCAATGCCCCGTCACTGCCCGCGCTAGTATGCACAAATTTTTCCTGCTAAGCGCTAGTGCCGCTGCGGCGGCCTTCTTGTTGAAGGATTTGACTAGCGCTTTAGAGTGTTTCATTCCTGGTAGATCTCGCCAGCGAATCAGTGTTTCGTAATAACAATAGGTCAACAGGGTGAGGTTGGCCAGGCTCCTAGGTATGCCGCACACAGGCTCAGGTCCAGTTTGCCATTTACATATTATTCCATACCTTTTAAATAATGAAAAAAAAAATCCATTGTATTTACCTGGAATACATTCACATTTTAGTTTTAAACCAATATCATCTATTGTTGGAGTGTAGTAGAAGCTGTTTACAATGAATTGCCATTGAATGTGTGTATCACTTATTTCTTTCCCCTTATTATTGTTAGCATTTCCTTTATACCAATTAAAAATACTCAGTTGTTGGTCAGTGTAAAGTGTATTTAAATTTTCAGGATATACTGGAAATCCTACTATAATAGCTTTAGGTAAGTTGAAACTGATAACCCATGGAGCATTTAGAACTATGTCATATAAGTGCTCTGAAATTTTTAATACTAATGTGTCCTGGTAATTAAATAAAGCTGAACAAGTACAATCCTCAGAAATTGGATTCAGTTTACTGTCATAGATCTTTACTATAATATCAGGTTCGCTATCAGTGCCTTTCTTTTTCGATTTCTTATTACAAATTTTCTGAACATTTGTTGCGATGCGAATACATAAAGTTTGTAAAGTTTCAGAAGATTTCCTGCTTAAATTAAACTGGCGCAAATTATCTTTAACCTTATAGAGGAATGATATGTTTAATTTATCCTCATTTTTGATGTATCTAAAATAACACTTATCTTGGTTCATTTTGTGGTTTTTCGAAATATTTAACAGTGCATGCAATGAGCGAAGCGATTTATAAAACATATGGAACATAAGTACTGGCTATATTAAAATTACGTAATCATTAAATAAATACAAATAATACTAATACAATTTCAGAAATACTAAGTTTCAAAGTTTGAGTCAGAGACAGTTTGAGTTTAGACTTTAGATTATAATAAAATTTTTAAACAATATTCACATCTCTGGTTATCTTGTCATCTTGTCTCTGATTCACAGCTTCTATGATTCCAGATTCATGGACAGTGGAGTTATTATAATGAGATTAGGCTATTATTCCTTTCTCTGTCTACGGGTAATTTTAAAATTTTACTATTTCCTTCTTATTGTAGAATTTACCACCTGGGCAACCGGCAAGTAGTGGTGGGTCGTTATCGTATTTTTGACGGACGAAACGCAACCGTTTTCCTGGCGACGAAAACGGTTGCAGAAAACGGTTGTCGTTGCAACTAGTTTTGAAGACGGCTTAAAAACCATCTTCAAACCAGTTGCAACAACGTGTGTGGTTAAATCAATTCATTCTCGACTGTATGTCATGGGCATAAAGTTCACTTTTGATTGTAAGAACTGTTTTTACAACGAACGTGGAACGAGGACGACTACGTTCGCGACGACGTGTGTCGTTGAATCAATTCATTCTCGACTGTATGTCATTGGCATAAAGTTCACTTTTGATTGTAAGAACTGTTTTGTGAAAAAACGTGGAACGAGGACGACTACGTTCGCGACGACGTGTGTCGAAGACTGGTTTGTGCAACGAAGACTGTTTTACCCAGGACCTAAAAACGGTTTCAACGTTGCAGAACAGAAAACGGTCTTTAGAAACGGTTCGTCGTCGCAACGCCCACCACTACCGGCAAGGCAACCCTTGCAAGAATTGAACCTCAGTTTGTGTCCAGAAACTAATAACGTTGTTTCTCAAAATAGCATGAGTATAATAGGTAGAATATGAGTAGCCAAATTATTAAAACATATTTCTATAAAATTATTTTGCCTTTTTATTTTAAACAACTTGAAGTTCACAAGTCCAGTAGTCATAGTAACCAAACAACAAAATTAACACAATCATCTTTTCATAAAAAACATTAATCTATGACACTCCCCCTCACGATGATCTTGGGGTCTATCCTCAGGTCTGAGTGACTCCTATCATCTTGAGCAGTTTTATTAACTTTGGTTGTGGTAAGGCCTTTGTTAAAAGATCTGCCTCCATGTTATCTGTGTCCTTGTAATGAATCGTTATCAGTTTCTTTTGGACACAGTCCCTTATAAAGTGTTCCCTTATGCTTATATGCTTGGACCTTTTTCCAGTCATCAAATTGTTGGCTAACTTCTCCTCTCGGAATGAAACGGTTACTTTACTTTACTTAGCTACACGATAACTACTGGGCCGACATAAATGCTGTTTTTGGTTTTAGATTAGATATGCATACTTCTGAGAAGTTCTTATAAATGTTTCAAATTTATGGGCACAAGGGAGCAAGTTCGTCACGGGTTTTTTAAAATTTATTATGTACTTGTATAATTAGAAGATCAATCCGAAAACGAAAGAAGTTTTATGTACCTATGAATAATCTAATATTATCAATTGCTTTTTTTATCTATAAATTTTAGAAATTAATAATTTTTAAAATCAGTTTTATTATTTATATTATCATTCATTTACATTATTATCATTCATATATTATCATTCATTCATTCAGTAACATTTTTCCATAATATCTAGGTATTCCAACTAATATTATGAAACAGTTTTATTTGTAAGGTTTACATTCAACTGATAAAACAAATCTATACTAATATTATAAATGCGAAATATTGGATGTATGGATGAAAGAAATAGATTATAGTCTGGAATAACACATCGGCTAGTTTTTTCCCGGAAAATTACCACGGGAACAAAAAAACTTCAATTCACGCGGACTGAGTCGCTGGCATCAGCTAGTTCATTATAAAATACGAATACTAGTGTTTTTCAAAATATTATGTTTAATTGTTTATTTATGTATATTTGTGACAATTTATGTACCTATCGATAATACCAACCCTAATGCTCGCATTAAGCTCCGCCCATGACGCCATTTTTACTTACCGGAAGCTTCCTTCACATAATCAAAGGTCGAGCCTACACTACAGTCGTCAGTCAATTATTCAGTCTACAGTCTTTGGTACTAAATCGTCAATGAATTTTTGTACGTAGCAACATTTTATGACAACCGACAACGTGTCATAATCAATGGACGCGTTGCAAAGAAGATTGCCAACTCAAACTCTGCTTCAACTTGCTGGCGATATTTTGTTTAGTTCTTGTAGTCATATATTTTTGTGATTCGATTTAATATCTCATATTTTAAATAATCTACACCCATAAACAAGATGGTAAGCTGAATTTCACTATCAATTTTAATTGATTTTGGGATATTCATTGAATACAAGGATTTTTAAAATTTTAGCCGCCCGCTCCAAGTTCTACCTCTGTAGGAGCAGGAGGCCGGTCGCCAAGCAAGGCTACTTCTGCCCCTCGGTCTTCAAGTGGTGGCACTGTACGACAACGTAAAACAACTACAACCACAACAGCAGCTCGAAATCGCAGTACAGGTGCTGGATCAGGTGGCATGTGGCGCTTCTACACAGACGATTCACCTGGTGTAAAAGTGTAAGTTTTTATTAAAATTATATAGTTCTACTACAGTGTTCATACCGTTAATTTAGGAGGATTATTGACATCATGTTAAACCCCTCAACCACTCCCTCTACCTCACAGTAAAGGCCTTCTCCAAACTTTTTCCAGTGCTTGATGTTTGTGTCATCCTTTCCCATAACGGATCATTAGTCAGTTTCAGCTCATACCTACTCTCAATGCTTTTGAATGCTGACCCTGGGTATTACTGTGACTAAAGTATTTCATTTACCTTGGATGTTCAGGATGTGAGCTATCCACCTCCACAGCTGATCCATCCTGTATGTCCAATATGTAGTTAACTTTGTTCTCTTCAATGTACAAGATCCTGATTCTATCCCTTCTCTTTGATCCTGAGGTAAGATTATTTGTCCCACATAGGTGTATCTTCTTTATGACAATGAAATTCCTATAAGTCTAATCACCTTCAAAAAGAACACCTGTATATTTTGTAAATATATACACCTGTATATTTTGATAGGCAAGGTAATGATGTTTTGTGCTAGTAAGTATGTTTTTTGTTAGTTTTGTTTCTGGTGCAAAAAATAAGCAATTTAAATATTATGTATTTAAATAATACATTTATACAAAGTCTCTATCAGGAACAGTCTATTTTGTTACTTTTCCCCAAGTTCGTAACACATAAATCAATATTGGTAGGCTACATAAGCGTGAAATTGGTACATTTATTTCTCTGAGTTCAGTAGTTAAATATCTTAGCTGGTTAAGAATTTAGTTTTTGAGTTTGTAATTATGTTTCTTACCTAATAAAAGCGGTATATAATGTCATTAAGCTGAATCTCACTATTGCATCATTTTTTAAAATTATTTTTTAATAAAAAAATATCTTTATCCTTTATTTTATCTTTAAATATTTTTGTTTTTTATTCATAAATTATCAGAAACTGCTGTAATAGCTTCATCCCAAAATAGGAGCCACGAGTTCACAAACTTAGAATCAGAGCCACATTTTATCACAAAATAGGGTTCAAACAATGTCCACTAATAAATTTAATAATTTTTTAATTAATTTAATAATTTAGTGTAAAAAAATCGAACTAATTACATAATTCATGCATTAAATTCCTGGCAAAATACCAATATTCATCACACAAAAGCTTTCAAACTGATATCATGTTTAGGAATATATTTAAAGAATCTTAAAGTCTATAGAGCCTTAAGATATCAGTATCTTAAGGCTCTATAGACTTTAGACTATACTATAGAATAGGGGACACTTACGTTAGGTATAATATATTTAAATAATTTAATATTATAAGTGATTGACAAATATGTAATTTAAATATAATTTTGTTTCAGTGGCCCTGTTCCAGTATTAGTGATGTCTCTCCTGTTTATTGCCTCTGTATTCATGCTGCACATTTGGGGAAAATATACAAGGGCATAATGTAGTTTGTATGTAGTCTTAATAAAATTAATTAATATTATGATATAAAATTATACTAATGTAAGAGAGTGAAAGTAAAGAATGTTAGTTATGATTAATAAAATTTTATATTGCATGTGCAGGCCATGTAAAACTACCAGTTCAGTTTGAATATGACATACCTAATTTGTGAAATTGTTAATTGTGGAGTTTCATGGAATTGTATTATCAGAGTGTACAGTAGTTTGGCAGGGCTAGTTTTATCCATTTATAAGTTAAATAAGTTATTTTTCTTGAATAAATTTAAGTTATACATTTTGTAAATTTATGGGTTTATATTTTCTATCAAACATATTTTTCTATCAAATCTTTTTTTCATACGACTGCCTGAAAAAAAGAATATATTGTTTTCAGGGTTCATGTATGTATGTATGTATGTGAGTTTGTATATTCCACCATAACTTCCTACGCCTACGCCTTTATACGCCTGAACTGATTTTGATAAATGAGGTATCGTAAGAATCCCTAGCTTATTTCGGGTGATGTAGGCTCGTAAAATAAAATAAAAATATTATGAGGTGACCGAAAATAAGATTAACTATATTATAATCATCATCTAGAAAATGATGAGTATATTTTCCAAAAATATATAACTATAGTTAAATATCCAGTGATTCACAAATAAATATCATTTAATAAAAATGTGAATACGATTCAAAAGGTAATTAATGACTGGTATCGTTACGTAGTACCAGACTGTAGCCGTAGGTACTTCCAATCGAGGGTGATTTTTTATTATACGACTGCCTGAAAAAAGGAGTATAATGCTTACTGGGTTCATATTGTATGTATGTGAGTTTCTTTATTCCATCATAAATTCATAACTTCTAAATGCCTGGAACAGATTTGGATGTATTGGGGTATCATTAGAATCCTTAATGGTATTCCGAGTGATACTGGCTATAATTTTTAAAGAAAAGAATTTCAATGGACCAGGGCAGTCGTATTTTTGAATAATTGTTTTAATGATTTGACTGAGCATAGCAATGGCCTCTCTTGGGCAAATTATCACACTAACTGTGCACCTTGCAACCGACAGAGCCTTGAGGAAGATTTAAATCAAATGCACATCTTTTAATAAATAATTTTCACATAAATTGTGTGGGCCGAAACCAAAAGAAATAAAATCTATTTGAGGAGGGTACTCATAGAAGCAAATAGAAAGTATTTTTTTTTAGCTTTACTTTAACTTTTTTGACAATTAGTGTGTTTCAAAGTCCCATTATTGCTATCTCATAAACTTCATTAATTTACTTAGTGTAAATTTAATAGGGCTATAGAGTTATTTTGGGGCATTATATATAAAGCTAGTATAAGAAAGTGACCCTTGGTTCCATTTTTGCAGTATCCAACATTGAATATTACAGGTAGGTATGTGCCTACAGCAAGTCAGCATCTACAGACGTAACTATCGTCTTTACTTCTATTATAGGTTCTTGAGATCTATACAGCGAACTTTGACTTTGCTTAGACTTAAGACATAGTTAAAACGAGACAGACTTATGTTACTCACATAAGTCCATCTCGTTTTAACTCTCTGAGTCAAGTCAAAGTACACTATAGATCTCAGCATTAGAGCTGAATTACAGTCACACAAAATAACTGACCTGGTGACCAAAACTGGAACTAATTTTATGCCTGTTCAGTTAATGTTTTTATTTTATTTTTCATTTATTTTTATTAGTACTAGCGACGCTGTCACCGGGTCAGATAAGTTTTTCGGGCTACTGTAAGTGAAGCAAGCTCATAGAGACAGCAAGAGTTCATTTTTAGGGTTACCTAAGGTAAGTTTGCAAATTGCAACCCTCATGTCTGTCTGGGCAAATCATACTAATATTAAAAATGCAAAAGTGTGTTTGTTTGTCCTTCAATCACGCCGCAACGGATTGACGTGATTTTTTGCATGGGTTAAGTTGAGGACATGGAGAGTGACAGGCGGGGGAAAAAATTAAGAATTTCCCGCGGGAATCAAAAACACTTAAACCGAAGTCGCGGGCATCAGCTAGTTTAGCATATTCGAGTAGGTATCTAGTAGCACCATCTTCATTATTTAGAGGTCTACTTTAAACCAAATTTTTCCAAGGTAGGTACGCAACTCTAGGTGCGCGAGTCCAACTCGCACTTGATCGGTTTTTTTTATATCATGGATTTTTCCGGAATGATAGATTTTTTAAATACAAAAATATTATTTAATACCTAGGTACATTTATGACGCCTTATTGACTAAAATTATTCTAATACTGTGGCTACAATGTATTTAATCTAAACCAAAATGTAATGTGATTATTTCAAGCTCAGGTGGAAAGGCATTGCATGAGAATAAAGACTGGTGAATTCATTTTGGTTTAGAGATTATGTACAATAGTTATCCACATTATTAGATTAAGAAAATGACTATATTTACAATTTCAGCCTTATAAAAATAATCTCAAGAGGATCTTTTAAAATAAATTGTGTAAGATCGGTTGACACTTAAATAAAAAATTATGTAATACTTAGTTACTTTAAAAAAATACAAAAATGTAAGGGTTTGATTATATTTACATTTATCAGCCTTATAATTATTAGAAAAAAATTAAGATAAAAAAATAAGTATAAAATAGTTACAGGTATATAGGCTACAGTAAAATTAAAGCATACATAAAAACATTATTTAAACAAGAGCTAACTCTTCAATCAAATTGCAAAAATTTACCACTTTCCTAAATAACATTATATTGTACTTAATTAATACAGTGATGTAATTGCAATGATGCTAGGTGGTTAAGACTTTTACTTCATTTACAGCGGAGGGTCAGGGGTTGCAACTCTAATTGCTTCAGTAATTAAATATCACATGTGATATTTAATGCATAATTGCCTACATGCCTCAGAGTTCTTCATTATAGTTGTATGAAGTCTGCCTAAGCCCATTTGACCAAAGTGGTAGGTAGACTAAATCATTTCTCATTCCAAGTAATTACAACTGAGTTGCGGTATGCGGTTGATATAGTGGTGAAGCTGTAACATGCATGTTTGTTAGTGATCGAGGAAGAGCGGGGACTCAAATATTTTTTACTTACTTCCTGACTGATTCACACTGAATTCCACCCTGAAGATAGCCTCAATGTGACTAATTTTGTTGTACATGTTTTTGAAACTAAACTAAATCTTGTGCTGTCCTTTTCCACAGGGATCATTACAAATGTGTAAATCTTTCAGTTTATTGACCGAGCAAAGCGAAGGTCTCTGAGTCTACTTGGGTGAATTGGCACTTGTCCATCCGTCCGTCTGTCAGAGCATTATAACTTCTGAATTACTGAACGCAATTACTTCAGCTTTAAATATAATATGTAAACCAATGGCCTCCCGCCGAATATGGCTTAAAAAATAATAAAAATCTTTATTTCAGGGGGGCTCTCATAGAAGCGAATGCGAAGTAAAATATTTTTTATAAAGTTACATAGGGTTGCGGTATATCATTTTAAAGATAATTAAGAATAGAGTCCAAAAATATTTTTTTTTAAATTTTTCCCCCAAAATTGACGAAATGGTGGGCTTTCAAAGTGGAGATTTTCTAACGTCCAAAGATGACCTCAGAACTCTAAATTTTCTGAAAGGATGAGCCTGAAACTTGATCAATTATTTCAATTATATCCTGTACTTGACCAACAAATACTAAAATAAGATAAATATTGTAAGGAAACGGAATTATTAAATTTTTAATGAGCTTCAGTATTTTTAACAGAACTTCACATTTATGTCAATAGATGGCGCCGCGAGGTCTCAGTTCGGGGCGAACCACTAGTATTATGAGATTGTGTAAAATAGCCAATTACCTTCAACACAATAATGTGGCCAATTCTGTGAAGCATTCTCTTAACATAAATGACAGCTCTAAATCTAGTCCTGTCCCTTTCTGCAGGAAGTATTGTGAAAGGGATAGCAATACATTTAATGCTGTCATTTTGATTTAGTTTAGAGATTGCGTACAACATTATACGCCTTAAAATATCATTAATTCATTTAAGAAAACATAATTTCAAACATAAGCTTCAACACGTCTTCCTCTTATTTTATCAAAAAATTGATGCCATGAAACAAGAGTTTTACCAGACCAAATCCAAAAGCTTGATGTGATGCCGACAATCATTGTCATGAGATATTTTATCATAAACACTTCAAATTTAGGCCTCTCCATTTCCTGGTGTGTGAATGGGCATGGAATAGAATAAAGAGGTGTTGAGCACATGTCACGGTGCCATGTCACCATCCAATTGTCAAAATGAGCTTGTTCATAAAATAAACATGAAATTACAATCAATGCTGGGACCGTGTATAACACACCAAATATCCCTATGCGTATCATTAATTTTTCCAATTTATCAGTTTTAGTACCATCATGTTTCATGACAGTTCTGATACGAAAAAGTGAAACAAAACCCGCAAACAAAAATATTGTACCTAAAACTAAATAAACACACAATGGTGCTAACACAAAACCTCGTAGAGCTTCTGCATCCCAAAGCCCAACATAGCATACACCGGACAATACATCACCTGTGGACAAAGACATCATTAGTCAATAGACACCTCATCACTACATAGTATAAAACAAAGTCGCTTCCCGCTGTCTGTCCCTATGTATGCTTAGATCTTTAAAACTATGCAAGTGATTTTGATGCGGTTTTTTTTAATAGATAGAGTGATTCAATAGGAAGGTTTATATGTATAATATTTGCATAATATAGTAGAGAAACACTGATAATTTTAGCCGTTCCTATGTGATATCATAAATGAATATTTTTTGCGCTTACATTGCAAACGCTGGCTGAACCCTACGAGATAGATCAAAATAATGTACTACAGTATTGTACATGTTAAAAAGGTCTAGAAAAAAGTCTGCGATAGTATATGTCTATCTCTTTGGGCTAACCCACAATAACCATTTTTTACCTCTAAAGAAAACATGTTTGTATTGTCTAATGTCAAAAAAGCTATGAATGTTGTATTTAAAGACATTCTGATATACATACTATATTTAGTATCAGCATTGCACCCGTGCGAAGCCGGGGAGGGTCGCTAGTAAATAGTAAAATAATGTGGATGATTCTGTTGTACACAAAGTCATAATTGAAATGACAGATTAAGGGCCGTAAGATCATTTGTAGTTTAAACCACGCGAAACAGTTTAATCTACTTTCATCGATTATTTCGTAAGATCAATTGCAGTTGATCGAGTAAGGGCAGTTTAAACTGTCGATTAGATTAAACCAACCCAAAGGGGCGTTTAAACTCTTCTCTATCGGTTAAACTGTTTTTGGTTTTGATTCACATTGGCATATTTTTTAACTAATGTGGTCAATAATTCTGTCTCAGAAGCTGCAAAGTTCGACACCCTTTTAGCACCAATTTCACTCATTTCTAATAATATACTTTATTGTAGGAAGCGGGCGAAATACACAAATGAATGTAATTTTAATCAAAGATGAAAGAACACACAACAAACAAATACCACCTAAATTACTAATAAAAATTCTTTCCAAAAACCGACTTCCAAAGCCACTGTAAAGTAGAAAATAATTTTGATTTCTACACACTATGTTGAATTCGGGCGAGCCTGATGCGTCAACTTATGTTACAGTGACTTTGGAAGTCGGTTTTTTGTTTTTAACTTTTTAGTGTACTCTAAATCCCCACAGCTTAAGAATGCAGTACCCTGCAGCATCAGATTTGAGGAGTTGGGACTTGAGTTTAAGTATGAAGTCGTTGCTTGACACCTATAATATGACTTCACCACAAAAAATCCTAAATCGCTATTTTTAAGGAGTTCTGTACCCTGCAGCATCATGGTTGAGGAGTTGGGACTCGGAGTTGAATCGTATATATGTGACATGATACCTACTATATAAGTTCACCATCAAAATTTCCTAACTCCCTAGTTTTGAGGATTTCATGTAGTACGGTACACCTACAGCATCAGGATTGAGGATTTGGAGTCAGATTTTTTTTATGGGACCACCTCGGGAGCTTCCTCTAACCACTGAAAAAAATATTTTCAAATCGGTTCAGAAACCACGGAGATATGAACCGACATACTCGTACATTAAAACAAAAAAAAACATACGCGCCGAATTGAGATCCTCCTCCTTTTTTGGAAGTCGGTTAAAAATGCTTCTTCGATCTTGTGCTGAAGTTCCCAAAATATGTCAGTGTGTCAATGTCAAATTCATCCAAAGACTATAAATTATCACTCCGTTTGCCATTTTTGCATGAAATAGTGAACGATCTTTGGTAATGTACGGAATAAACTGTAAAATGTTGCCATGTCAAAAAGACTAATCGAAGTTTAGCTAATCGATCTACATATTCGGTTAGATCTTAGGACAGTAGATTAATCCATCGATTATTTTTTACTATAGATTACGAAATCCTTAGTTTAAACTTCTTTTGATCTTACGGCCCTAAACAGGACAGCAGATTGAAATGTGTCAATTTATTTTATTTTAGAGATTGTGTACAACAGAATTAGCCAAATAAAAGATTCTTACCATCCACTTTTCCCATAGCCAATATTGATATAGTTTTAATTGCAGGAACTGCCCAAGCTGCCAGATGAAAATATTGCGAATTAGCTTCTATGGCTTCATGTCCCCACTTAAGACCAGCTGCTAAAAACCATGTGAGGGTCAAAATGACCCACCAAATGCTTGATGCCATACTGAAGAAATATACAATCATGAAAAGTATTGTGCATGGCTCATGTTTTGTTCCTTGAGTGATAACCGAGATGTTAGGCAGTCTTGTCCCACTAATTGTTGAGGGGAAGGGACCCTGACAACTGACACTGTCTCCTGCACCCCATCCCATTACATAAGCTGCAGCAACCATTAAATAACAAACTGACAGAAAAATTATAGGCCTCTCTGGATAACGAAATCTATCTGTGTCTATGAGGAAAGTCAATACAGTAAACAAACAGCTAAATGAACACAAAGTGGCCCAAATAACAATCCATAATCTTGAAAAATTCTTTTCTTCTTCACTGAAAAACATTCCATTGCATGGTGCCCCACAATCAAATTCAATTTTACCCCCAACTCTTAGGGAATACTCCAAGTCAAAATTTTTGGGTATTTTGAAATGAACTGGACACACAAATCCGAGGTCTTTAGCACCTTGTAATTTTGTAGGGTCTCTGTCACTGTTGAACTTATAATCAACCTTTGGAAGTTTGGTTTCCGTAGCTTTACGAGATTCGTGAGTCACATTATTATCACCAACACATATAGCGTTCTCATCTGTCACCAGTGGAAATCTTGAGCACTCTAATTCCTTAGGCCATTCAAATCCAAAATGTATCATTAATTCATCACAATTGTGTCTAGCAGATTCGCATAAGTGACGACAAGGCGGAATAGGGGCATTTAATATTGTACACACTGGAGCGAACACAGAACATAAGAAAAATTTCAAGTCCGGCGAACAGTTAATTTTTATAAGTGGTGTGAATTGATGAACATCTGAACCAGCATCTTCTTGTCTAGCGTGGTTCAGCAAGTTTGGAAATATCGTCTGATTATACTGTATCTGCTGGCAAAATTGTATTGTTATGGGTTCACATTTTTCATGGTGAGGTAGAGTATCCCCTTGATAAACGGTAACACGTGAACTCTTACATACTACAAACAATGCGTTTACAAACAAAATCCATATCCACTCCATTTTAATTTTACAAATAAACGATCAACTAAAAGCTAAGAGCACTGGATAATCCTGAGTCCCGCCGCACTAAGCGAAAACAATAAAACATTATTAATAAATACGTTGATTCAGTAATTAGATCGAAATATCAAAATAAAATATCTAAAAAGTATAAAAAAAGTTTGTGCGGCTTTTATTATACGCTGTGGCCCATAGAATCTGAGGAACAATATAACCCTAATGTTAATGTTACACCACAGAATACAGATCAGGTATTATGGGGTACACTGGTAGACCCTCGGTTATCGGTAGACCCCTTTTTAAATTTTTTGTTGTCGGCTTCTTTTTCTGGTCGGTGGTTGTCGGCAGAGACAAGTAGTTGTCGGTGTCGGTGGGCTCCATAGAGTATAGTAATCTTTTTTTAACTGGTTTTACGGCTCTGAGTTCCAGCCTTTCTAGCCTAGTATAGTCATAGAGTAAGTAATACGTATATAGTAAAAATAGACATTGTAAATTGTAATAATAATACCAAAACTGAGCGAAATGAGTACATCTATTAAAGTTAGCTATAAACCTATTCAAGATCTCATGATGGAGCCAAGAGATGGTTATGGGAACTCCTTTAGTTAGTTTAGTTGTTTGAACTGTTTTGATTTGTCTTGACTAGCACTTTATACCTAGATGCTGCCTAGGGTCTCGTAATGGAGCCAAGAGGTGGTCATAGGAACTACTTAAGTGATCAGTGATCAGTGACATAGGTCTCTTTTTAGTGTGCATCAGAATGACTGCCCAAAGTGATGGATCGGCTTAAAATTTCGCCAGCATTTAGTACCTATTTAGTACTATTTTGTACCTTTGTTTAAATATTTAGTACCTAATTATTTACGAAGAAATATAATTTTTTAAGTGGGCAGTCATTCTGACGTCAAGATGGCTGCCCACATTTTAATTTCCGCATAAAGGTTCCGTATTTTGCATTTGTCTCTGCACCATAATTTAGTACCTAATTAGTACCTACACATATATTTTTTCTAGATTTTTTAGGCGAAATATAAAGATTTTATAACAATCTGAATATTCAAGAAGTCGAGTCCCGAACACTCGCTTACAGACTAATCAACGCCCAGCCCAAACCCTTGGACCTAGAGAGCTGAAATTTTGCACAGAGGTTCCCTTTGTGATGTAGATAAAGAATAATCAAGGGTTATTTCCACGGGATCGGGAATATAGAGGATTTATCTGTTTGATTTAAAGGTTACAATTTCCAGAACTATTATCATGAGAGTCTTCAAATTTGGCATGCAAGTCGGTAATTCTAATCGCTAATTTTACTTTTTTCAGGATTTTTTGAAATTTCCACGGGATAAGGAATATAGAGAATTTCTTTTTGCTGAGAAAACGACTTATTTCCGTTTGTTTGCATGAATATAAAACCTGTAGAGCGATATATCAGGCTACTTCTTATCCCGGAAAATCGGAGTTCCCGCGGAAAACCCAAATACGCGGGCGGAGTCACGGGCATCATCTGATATACCATACGACGTTTTTACAATACATTTCTGAGTAAAATTCGTAAAGAAAACTGGAAATGTAACGTGAGTTTCCATTGATGTAAGAAACATGTTGAAAACTCTGTTTCTCTCTCGCTCTTCAATAACTACCTACAATGTTTTCACCTCTCATTGCCTCATGCTCTAAATAAAAAAGTAATTTAAAAAAAACAAAAAACCCGACTGCGCTTGGATACCAAAAAGTATAAAACAAGATGTGAATTTCATTATTATCAATTTACATAGTATAATACTTTTAATGAAAATAATAGTTATAGAAATTAGACCCTTAAAATCAAACAGATAAATCCTCTATACCTATTCCCGATCCCGTGGGAATAACCCTTGATTAATATTCTTTGTCTACATCACAAAGGGAACCTCTGTGCAAAATTTCAGCTCGCTAGGTCCAAGGGTTTGGGCTGGGCGTTGATTAGGCTGTGAGCGAGTGTTCGGGACTCGACTTCTTGAATGTTCAGATTGTTATAAAATCTTTATATTTCGCCTAAAAAATCTAGAAAAAATATATGTATAGGTACTAATTTGGTACTAAATTATTGTGCAGAGACAAATGCAAAATACGGACCCTATAAGCGGAAATTAAAATGTGGGCAGCCATCTTGACGTCAGAATGACTGCCCACTTAAAAAATTATATTTCTTCGTAAATAATTAGGTACTAAATATTTAAACAAAGGTACAAAATAGTACTAAATAGGTACTAAATGCTGGCGAAATTTTAAGCCGATCCATCACTTTGGGCAGTCATTCTGATGCACACTCTTTTTATCCCGGAAAATTCAAGTTCTCGCGGGAATCAAAAAACTTTAATCCACGCGGACAAAGTCGCGGGCATCATCGGGTATATTAATAGATAGAGTAATTCAAGAGGAAGGTTAATAAGTAGGTATAATATGTCTATTATATCTCTTAGGGATAGCCCACAATAGCCATTTATTATCCTTTACTTTTTACGAGAAATAATTGGAAATAAAAATGGCTTATTTACGAAGCAATTAAGTACCATAATTAATACATTGAATATTTATATTAGAATATTTTCGATGATATTTCTTTTTCCTAAAGTTTATTTTATGATTTTTCGATTAATTATGCACAAAAACAAAAAGAAAATAAAAACTTTCAACGTTGCAGGCTTAGATTTGAGCGTTGAGTGTTTTTCACATGGCCAATAGGCATGATGAATGATTTTGAAAAATGGTCAGATTATGTTCGGAAGTATCTACTATTTCGAAAAAATATCTTATTTCAGCAGAAAAATAAGGTTTGGTAGATAATATTGGCATTTGAAATTTAAATTTTAAAATTCACGCCAAAACGCTCCCCGGTGTCATGGCGTCCTTTGTGACGTCACTATTATTTTTACCAATGTACTCTGTGCAGTGTGCAGTAAGCTGAAGCAATAGTGTGAGTGGCCACCCACCTACATCGCTTGGGAATGAAAGAAAATGCAGATTGTGAATATTGTGGCGAAACGAATGGCGACTTAAATCATCTTGTTTTTCAATGCCGTCAATTTGGTCTAAATAGATTACTACTCATTAGCTCCATTCAAGATATTAACGATGGCAAAGTTCCTGATACTCTTCAAAGTTTATTAGCTGATAAAAAGTTCTTCCGGCCATTATATTCCTTTATTTCTGGTGCTCAAGATATATAAAAACAATGAAAACAACAAACAGTGAACCCATGTAAACTTTTCAAACTTATTTGTAATTTTTTGACTTTTTGTGACCAAAGCTAAAAGATAGACTATAGAGTGATAGTGAGACTTGTTAATTTGTTATTGTAACTTCAGCCCGCCTAGGGTAATATTTTCCCGAAGTTATGCACATCGCAGTACCGGGAAGGGCGGCCAGAGAAGGCAGGAGGTTTTAGTCCGTAGGGTAATATTTTATGTTTATATTGTTCTGTGAACTTTAGGCTCAGAAGGACTGGAATCCAGAGCCGTTAAACCAGTTGAATAAAAAAAAAAAAAAAAGCAATAGTGTGATTGTCAAAGCTCGAAAACAAACCATTGTGACATCTTGGTGACATCATTCGCTTCTTGGTGTTTTAACCAATATGGCGGATTGCTGTATTTTATTTATTTATTTATTTATTTATTTCACCCAACTTAATTCTATCCTTACAGGTTATACCTAATGCGATAAAATAAGCGTTACATTATTTACAATTAAAATAAACGAATAATAAAAAAAGTATACTTAATTCACTACAATATCATACCTTACTTATAACCTAACTATTAACTTAATACGAATGAAGCGGCTTTTGTGAACTCGCTCAGTGAGCAGCTGAACAGGTCCTTACGTTCAGCCACTGCGTTGAGCGTGCGAGTCGCGCGTACCAGTGGCGCTCTCTGCAACAAGCATGAGCGAGCGCACGGTTGCGCCAGTAGCGGTGGCCTACGCCTGCGCGACACGCTATCGTTCGGCACGCAAAATCGTAACTCCTGCAAGATAGCCGGGTTGTGAACCTTCCCCCTTAGTACCTTAAATAAATAAGTAGCCAGGGACACTTCTCTTCTCAGTTCAAGTTTGCTATATCCCACCATGCCCATAACAAACAAAGTGGGATATAGCAAAGGATAGCCCGGATACACCCCATACAACTTTAGGTACAAAAACCTTAAAAATTTATTTTGAATCCGTTCCAACATTACCTTATATTTATTTTGGCTCGGCGACCAAACGACCGCGTTGCATTCCAATTGACTTTTCACCAAAGCTTCGTATAAAGCTCGCAATGCCTTGGTGTTTGTGAAAGTGTTGGCTTGCCGTAACAAAAAACCTAAATTCCGGTATGCTTTCTTGCATGCCTGCATTATGTGTTGCCGGAAATTCAGGTCTGCGTTGAAGTGGACACCAAGATCCCTAACTTCAGTGACGCGCCGTAGCGCCTGTCCCTCAAGCTGGTACTGATGGTGGCTCGGGGCTCGCGCACGGCTGAACGTCAGCACGGAACATTTGGCGACATTAAAATAAAGCTTATTCTGCTGACTCCAATTGCTGACCGCGTCAATGTCTCTCTGAAGTTATTATTTTATTTTATCAAAATAAATAGCAATCTCACCCGAAATAGAAAAATAAATACGTTTTTTATAGTCCATGAATCCTATTTCATTAGATAAATTCCTTCATAATTTCATTGATTCTTGGTTACTGTCATCATGCCTATTATATGTCGCTCTTTTAAGAGTAACCTCTAGAAAACATGTTTGTATTGTCTAATGACAAAAAAGCTGTGAACGTTACGGTATATTATAAAGACATCTGTATTCTGTATTTAGTATCAGCAGAGTATCAGCATTGCACCCGTGCGAAGCAGGGCCGGGCCGCTAGTTTTATAATAAAACTATGTTGGTCGACTATTAGTTACTCGTAAACTTGTAAAACCTACTTAGCTGTGATAGTTTTCTTATTAATCGTTAAGTATATTAAAATATACTAGGTACTGCCATGAATATTTTCACTTACATATCCAAACACAATCGTTTAGCTAGCCGGGGACACTTGGTTCTAAAAAAATAGCAATTTAAAGCTAAATATTTCTGATTCGGATCCCTGAATCAAAATATGGTGTTCCCACACCCACAATATTTTTGAACGACCTATCCAATGACACCCCACACTACGGGATAGACGAGAAGACCAAATCTTCTCCACTTTATGCGTAGGGGTGGTAACTACTAACTAACTGGTAACATAATTTTTTTTTTCCAAAATAGTACATTACATCGCGAAACCGGGAAGTACGCGTTTTCTGGTCGAGTGTTAGTTAGACGGCCGAGCTACGCGATACACATACGAGACCCAGAAATGCTCTCCCGGTCGAGGTGTGTTTAGTGCTTTTCTAAATAATGAAACAAGTGAATTTTTTTAAATATATTATATTATGATTACATAATATATTTAAAAAAATTCTTTTAATTATAAAAGAAAGTAGGTAAATAAAAAAGCAACCTAGAAATATTAAAAGTTAAATTAGTTATATTTATACTTTTAATTATTTTTTGCGCTGTGAGTGCTGAACGCGTAATACGGTAGAGTTCCAAATTTAAACTATTTAGGCCAGTGTTGCCATGTCCAAAATCTGTTCGACGGTGATACCACTCAAAAAATACGGTAGGTTCTAAGAAATTACGGTGATTGGGCCCTGGAGAAAAACGGTAGAAATAACGGGGTATTATTTTTAATAAAACACTAGCTGACGCCCGCGACTTTGTACGCGTGGATCGAGGTTTTGTGGTTCCCGCGGGAACTCTTTAATTTTCCGGGATAAAAAGTAGCCTATGTTTTATTCCAGACTATAATCTATATCTGTGCCAAATTTCATCCAGATCCGTTCAGCTGTTGGGGCGTGATTGAGTAACAAACATCCATACCGACATCCATACATCCAAACTTTCGCATTTATAATATTAGTAAGAAGTAAAATTACTCACAAAATGGCTTTGTATTTAATAAAACAAAAAACAGAGAAAACAAACTTCGAGAAGCGTAAAAAGCTCACGACTCGACTACTTGAAGGAAACAAGTTAAGGTGGAAGACAAGGGTCTGCCCTCGACATTCAAATTTAATTTGGTTTTTTGACTAATTTCTTAAACTGGACACTTTCAAGTAAAGATTTTTATATAAACCTGTGAAGATGATATTCCTAGGGGCGCAATTTGAATGTCTTATGCCTACTTTGTCGTATTAGTTTACAAATTGCGAAAATCCAAATTAAATTTGAATTTCGCGGGCAGACCCTTGTCTTCTACCTTAATACAGTAAAATTTTAAATGTATCAACTAAACCGACTAAATGTAATTGTTTTCGTATTACCTGAAACAATACGTTTTTCAAGTACACTTAAATTGTTAGCATTATATCCACGTGATTATCCGAGGAATCCCGAACCACAAACTAAGATGGCGATACTTTGAACTTTATTTGTAGGGATGCGTTCATAAATGTGCGGTATCGGTAATTTCTTGGTAGCGCTAATCGCATAATGTTTTATATTTCAATCCCTGAATATTACGGTAGATATCGTCACCGTTGTCGTGCTTCAACGGTAGGTGGTAAATTTGTGCTGAGTACGGTACATTTACCGTAATTACGGTGCACATGGCAACACTGATTTAGGCCAAAGAACATTATAACAAGTTACAAGATATTCAGGAAGAAAGGTTCCAAATTCAAACTTATGATTTGTAATGAAAATACATACATTCTTTACTGGCCTAGGCTAGGCCGGGAAGTTTAACTTTCGAACTCTTTTACAGGGTATGAAATGTGCACATTTCATATAATTTTTTAGAAATATTATTTTACCACTTGGTCGGCAGTGATTAATATGCATAATTATGCCAAACTAGCAGATGCCCGCGACTTCGTTCGCGTGAAATAACTTTTTTAAATTCCCACGGGAACTTTCTAATTTTTCGAATTAGGTAATATAATGACACTCACAAATAATGTGGCTTTCTATTGGTACTTACCAGAATTTTCAAAATCGGTTCAGTAGATCCAGAGATTACCCCCTACAACCTCACAAACTTTACCTCTTTATATTAATATTAACATAGATTACAGCTTTCTAGTAATAACAGCTTCTTAGCTAAGCCGCGGACGGACAGACGGCTGACGAAAGTACGGACGCGACGTATAATAAAAAGGTTATTTTTTGACTTTGACTATGAAACTCAAAAAAAGTAAATCAGTTCAGACCAAGGTCCTTGGTTCAGACGTTGTACAAGTCGGACTTATATTATCTAAAACTCAAAACTAAAACTTAAATAATTTTGTCAAAGAATATCGAGTCTCAGGCATTTGCTTTTTTTCGTGTATTGAGGGTATTGGCGAATTCGTTGTTCTGTAGTATGCAACTCTTCTGTGCACTAGTGTAATAATGTGCAAAATGTCCCAAACTTTATGATACTCTTCTATGACGGCACAGAGATCTTGAACTAAGAAGGAGCCATCTTCATTTCGATAAGACACGAAATCTGTAAAATAACATACGAATTACGAAGGTAGATTACCTCAATACATATAATCATATCGAAAATACTTTCAAAGATCTTTTAAATATAAACTAAATAGGCATTTCAGTCAACACGGAAGCAACGGAACTGTAATTCTGTATTTTTTAATGTGACGACTGACAACAGCTGAACTTAACCGCTTTTCGTTTCTTCTGAGATAACTAGTTACTAGGAAGTAGGAACCATGGCTAGGAACTTTCCCTGGATAATGTAGCATAGTCTATGGTCATAGATGTCAAGGTCTATGGAAAGGTAAAATAAAGTTTGTCTTTGATCGGGACTGAGAGCTGTGTCTTTTACTAAACCTGGTTTCCCTTTAGAATAAAATAATAAAATATAAAAGCCAACAAATACTCTCCACTAGAAGGCCAATAATACATGGTGTCAGAAGATAAAACGAAGAAATAAGAAGAATCAAAATGGTAACGCCTGAAAAGTCACAAAACGTAATTCTCGCGAACGGTCTCAAGCCGCTGAAGCTAAGCGTACAAAATGGCGGAGGTACGGAATGCGCTAACTCGGAAAAATGGAGGAGATGGAAACAAAAATACGAAATTTACTGTGAAGCAAACGACTTGGAGAAGCTGCCAGAAAAGAAACAAATCGCAATATTGCTCAATGCGATAGGCGACGAAGGACTGGAAATATATGATTCATTTAATGTTCAAAGGTCAGAAGAAACCGTTAGGTCAATTCTAAAAAGATTTGACGAAAAATTTAATGCGTGCAAAAACACAACAGTAGAAAGATATAACTTTTTCACCAGATACCAAAAGGATGAATCAATAGATGAGTATGTGACGTGTTTAAACAATTTAGCTTCCACGTGCAAATTTGAAAATCTAAAAGAATCCCTAGTGAAAGATATGTTTATAATTGGTCTAAAAAATGAAAACATCAAAGAAAAATTACTACAAAACAACGAAATAAAAGATGTCAATGAAGCAGTCGCAATAGCAAAAACCATAGAATTGTCCGGCACAAGATCGAAAAGAATAAAACAACATCAAGAATTCCACAGTCAAGTTCAAACAATTTCAAAACAATTTCGTCAGCCAAGACCAGCCTCAAGACCGTCAAGACCAAAAACAAGACCAAGACAACCAAGCCAGGATCGCAGCAGATCAGCATCAAATAGCCGCCAAGCCAGCAGTGGGACGTGCAGAAGGTGTGGGCAGGTACACCGCTACAAATGTCCAGCGCAGGGCAAGACCTGTGCAAGTTGTCACAAGCCGAACCATTTTGCTAAGTATTGTCTTAGCAGAAAAGTAAGTGAAATATACAAGAGTTCAGAAATAGACCCTAATTTTAGTCAAAATAGTCATAGTCCTAGTCAAAAGAATCATAGTCAAGAAAATTTTATCATTGAAACAGTCATAAATAAAGTAGAATGTAATAAAAATAATTGGAAAATTAATCTTAAATGTCAAAATCAGTTGTTAACTTGCCGAATTGACACTGGTGCTGAAGTAAATGTTATTTCAATTTATACTATCAAAAAATTAGAAAAAGATAACAACATTAAAATTCCAGTCAGAGAATCATTTGATAACATATTTTCATTTTCAGGACAACAAATAAAAAATTTAGGTAGTGTAATACTGACTTGTACACTTGAAAAGGGGACTCAAGCTAACATTAAGTTCATTGTTGTGGATTGTGAATGTTCAACCATACTGGGTGCGAAAACATCTGAAGACTTGGGCATTGTCAAAAGACTGTTCGAAGTGACAAATCAAAGGTCAGTAACATCATTGTTGGAAACTTATTCTGATACATTTGAAGGTTTAGGCTGTCTGCCTCACAAGGCACATTTACATGTTGACACAAGTGTTGAGCCTAAAATTTGTCCCGTCCGTAGAATTCCTTATGCTTTACATCCAAAACTTAAAAATGAGCTAGATAGGATGGAAGAGTTACAAGTCATAGAAAAAGTCACAACTCCTACAGACTGGGTAAATGCAATAGTTCCGATAGAGAAACCTAATGGTCAATTACGCATATGTTTAGATCCAAGACCGCTGAACAAAGCGATTATGCGACCACATTTTCCATATCCTACTTTAGACGATTTAAGATCTAAAGTAGCTGGTGCCTCAGTATTCTCAAAATTGGATGCAAATTCAGGTTACTGGATGATACAATTAGATGAAGAAAGTAGTCGACTATGTACATTCAACACACAGTTCGGTAGATATCGATTCCTTAGACTACCATATGGCATTAAGTCTAGTGGAGAAATATTTCATAAAGTAATGTCAGATTTATTTGGAAACTTACCAGGAGTACTCATTTTTGTCGATGATATTTTAGTATTTGGATCAAGTCAAAAAGAACACGATGAAAGGTTAGAAAATGTTTTCAAAAAAGCTCGTGAAGTAAATCTAAAGTTCAATAAAGCCAAGTGTATGTTTGACAAGACGGAAATAAGTTATGTAGGTCATATTTTCAATAAAAATGGCATTTCAGCAGATAAATCTAAAATCGAAGCAATAGTCGAGATGCAAAGACCAGAAAATGTTAAAGAATTACAACGATTTTTGGGAATGGTGAATTATTTAGGTTCATACATACCAAATTTAGCTAATGAAACAAATTTGCTCAGAAGTCTACTTAAAAAACAAAATATCTGGCAATGGACAGATAATCATGAAAAAGAGTTCATTAAATTGAAAAATCTCATTAGTCAGTCACCGGTCTTAGTTCATTATGATGTCAATAAACCGATTAGAATGTCAGTAGATTCGTCTAAAAGTGCGGTGGGTGCAGTTATTTTTCATGGAAAAAATCCTATTGCGTATTCATCAAAGTCACTCACAAGCACACAGCAAAATTATGCTCAGATTGAAAAGGAATTATATGCTATTTTGTATGGGTGTAAAAAATTCCACCAATACATATATGGTAAAACCATACAGGTGGAGACAGACCACCAACCATTAGTCACATTGTTTAAAAAACCCTTGGCAGATGTGCCAGCTCGTCTGCAAAGAATGATGATTGCACTGCAGTCATACGACCTGATTGTTTCATATACAAAAGGTACTGAAATGTATGTGTCTGATACGCTTTCAAGGGCTCCAATATCATCAAACACAGCTATAGAAAAATTTGATGTAAACGAATTGGAAAGTAACATTGTTTGTCAAGTAAACTTACTAACCTCCAATTTAGCCATATCTCAAAACAAATTACAAAAAATTAAAGATTGTACTAAGTCAGATGTAACTTTGCTAAAATTACAAGAATATTTTTTGAATGGATGGCCAAACAATAAAAATCAATGTGATCCTATAACTTTACCTTACTGGAATGTTAGAGATGAAATTCATGCCATTGATGATATTTTATTCAAAGGTCAGTCTGTAATTATTCCAAAGTCAATGCGTACAGAAATATTAAATATCTTACATGAAGGTCACATGGGTGTAGAAAAAACAAAAAACCTAGCACGAGGTTTAGTTTTTTGGCCCAACATATATCATGACATTGAGATGAAAGTTAGACAATGTGAAACTTGTATGAAATATAGTCCAAATAAAACAAAAGAAACTTTATTGACTCATGACCAGCCTAGCCTGCCATGGCAAAGGTTGGCAACAGATTTATTTGAGTACAATAGCAAGAGATACCTATTAGTAGTAGATTACTATTCAAATTACATAGAAATTGCTCAATTGAATACAGATCATAGAAGTCAAACTGTCATCCAGCATTTGAAGTCAATTTTTTCACGTCATGGAATCCCAATGCAACTGGTCAGCGATGGGGGTCCACCGTATAATAGTCAAGAGCTCCAAAAATTCCTTAGTGATTGGGATATTGAACACATAGTGTCTAGTCCTCACTTTCCAAGGTCAAACGGTTTAGCCGAAGTGTCTGTAAAAATAATAAAGAATATATTAAGAAAATGTCAAGACTCAGGTACAGATTTTCACTTAGGTTTGCTACAATATAGGACAACACCTAGAGGAAATTTAAAGTCACCGTCAGAATTACTCATGTCTAGAAAGCTCAGAACTAGGTTGCCATACCAGTATGAAAGTCTAAAGCCTAAAGTGATTACATTTTCAGAACACTCTAAAAATAAGTCGGAAATAATTTCCAAAAGAGAGACATACTATAATAAAAGTGCTAGTTCTCCAGAGGAGTTTCAGTCAAATGACTCAGTATTTTTCAAAAAAAACCCAAATGATGTGTCATGGACAAGAGGTACAATTGTGTCTAAAACTAATTTTCCAAGATCATATTTAGTCAAAAACTCAGATGGAACAATTTATAGGCGAAATACTCAACATATTAAACTGTTCAAATCATGTTTGTCAAATTCAGAGTCTAGATCTAGTAGTAATGTTAAGTCTAGGTCCAACAGTCTCAGTCAGTCCAACAGTGCCAGCCAGTCAAACAGTCCAAGTCAAAGTATGTCAAACTCCCAGTCAGAACAGTCGAATCAAGTATTCACAAATAAAAACTGTCAGTCTCATAGTCACGGGTCGAGTCAGTATAATAAATTTAATTTAAATCAAGGTCAAGATGGAGAAAGGGAAGATAATCGTATATTTTACTACATACCTGAATATTTACTTCAGAGTCAAATGTCAAGTTGTCAGTCTAGTCGAGATGGTTCAGATAATGAAAGCTTTGTATCGAGCCAATCAAATGAAAATGTATCAAGTTCTAATTCTAGCCAAAATAATGAGTCTAGTTCAAGTAAGTCAGAACCTAAGGGTCATAGTAAAAAGAATGTAAACAATGATAACTTACCTTGCATGTCAACATCTATTGTTCAGAAAGAGGAACCTCGGTACAGTTCGAGAGGTAGATTGTTAAAAAGAAAAAACAAATTAGATCTATAAGTTTATTTAAAGAATATGACATTGTATTGAAAATAATAATATTTGACGAGGTTTCCACTGATGTAATTCAATTTGCATAAGTATTTAATTTCACTGGTTTAATGTAATTGTAAACATAATGACGAAAATATTGTTGTTGTTTAGAAATATGTAAATTTAATAATAATGTTTAAAGTATTTAAATGTAATTTCAAATTGTGTATATTTATGCTCTTGTTTGCCTAAGGTAAATATAGGTTAGCTGTCAAATTGTCGCATGCCATGTCAATGTCATCTGTAATTTCATTTTGTTTTTTTTAAAAAGGGGCATGTAGCATAGTCTATGGTCATAGATGTCAAGGTCTATGGAAAGGTAAAATAAAGTTTGTCTTTGATCGGGACTGAGAGCTGTGTCTTTTACTAAACCTGGTTTCCCTTTAGAATAAAATAATAAAATATAAAAGCCAACAAATACTCTCCACTAGAAGGCCAATAATACAGATAACACGAACGGGTTAACGTTTTTAAAAAAATCTGACGGTCTGTCTGTCTGTTACGACTTACGACATTTAAACGCTGAAAGTACTGGATGTATTTGAATGCAACTTGTCACAATAGCTTAAAATAATAGTGTCCTCCTGACCGAATTTCGGCCACGGCGGCCAATCTGTAGAGAGATCAGCCATCTGCGCGGGAGACATTATTGTGCACAAGTGTGTGAGCAAACACAGCTGCACTCTCTCCTCCATAACTCTCATAGCCCGATGGGACGGAAAATCCGACAAGACCGGAGAGAGATCAGGTACAGGATCGACGGCTTTACGTGCGCTCCGTGGCTTATGATTAAATTAGGTAAGTATTATTTATTTTTCATCCCGAAAAATAACAGGTTAACTGATGGGAGATGAAAGTTTTGGTCGATTTTACCCCATAATTCATTCAAATCGTAACCGATTTCAACAACTCTTTTTTCTTTTCAAAGTTTATAGTAGGATACGCTCACGTTAGTTTCATGAAGAGCTCATGTTCGGAGACGGCGTGCGGAAGTGCTCAATGGGTAACAGGCTAACAGCAAATCATTTGCGAATTGCGATCAGTACATTGCGATCACCTATACATAATACTCGCTACTGCCAGGCTGAGTCGAACGTCATCGAAACGCGCAAGTGCACGAGACCTTAACATTTAAAAGTTAACTTACTCTCCACAGTTGAGTATAAAACAAGAAAATCCGCGTGCGTAGGAATATTAATCGACACATCCGGTCCATCAATTGCCATCCTTCGTCCACTGTCTATCTGGTCACCTCTACAAGCCTGTTGCAAAATATTTTTACTATTTAATGCTGTCCTGTTTTATTGTTGAACATCAATTAAATATACAATATGATTCTGCAGGTATCTATTGTAGTTGTTATTAAAAATTGTTCAAGAAAATCCTTAAAAATAGAGAATTTACTATTTTTCAATAATTTTCTGGAAACGTTGATCTGAACTTGAACTTATAAAAACTCGGGTTCCATCCCCTCAATAAATTCATATTGTAGGTGTTCCTACCTACAATTTACCATTGAACTATGTACGTCAATCTCTTCAAAATTTGGTGCATGCAGGTAACTATGCAGTCTGACTGTACTGCCCAGTATCCAGCCTTACTTTATTGGTTAGGTAGTGTTCTGATTAGTGAGCAATTAAAGTAAAAGTTTAGTGGCGGTAAGTCCACAAAATAGATGGTGAAGGGAAGAATTAGAATAGAAAGCTTTGAATAAAATAATAATTGTCGTTGCAAATACCTACCTGAACAAAAAATATCTTCGGTTTACCGACGAGACTTGAATGGCCATTTTCAAGCAAAGTTGTCACATCTCTGAACTGATAAGGTCGATCGGCCGCAAAGAGATCTCCTCCTTTCAGACCATGTGTTAAAAACACAAAGCACAGACATGATGTTGCTTTATGGTCCTGCTTGCTAACTGAAACCAAATTTACTTAGATCGTTTCCATTATGTACTTACTTTTATTTTATTTTTAACCGACTTCATAAAAAAAGGAGGAGGTTCTCAATTCGACTGTATGTTTTTTTTGTATGTTTGTTACGCGATTTCTCCGCCAATTATGAACCGATTTTGATAATTCTTTTTTGTTTGGTAGGTCATACTTCAGAGGTGGTCCCATTTTAATTTGGTGAAGATCTGATGAATATCTCCGGATATGGAGAACGGAACTCCTCAATGGATAAGAGTAAATTGCTCGCGATCAGTGTGATAGTTTTGTAAACACTATGTTTTAACCATGCATAGCATATCTTTTTAGGGTTCCGTACCAAAATGGTAAAATGGAACCCTTATGGTGCGATTTTCTCCGTCTGTCTGTCTGTCCGTCCGTCACACTCGATTATTTCAGTAACTACCGAAGCTATCGACATGAAATTTGGAATAGTTGTGTATATTAGTGGCCCAAAAACACTGAAATTAAAAAAAATTGGAAATTATTTTTGTTCTTATTTAAAAAGGGGGGAAAATCAGAGGGTTGAAATTTAAAAGTGAGATAACTGTACTGTGTGGGGTATGATATGAAAGGGTTTACTTTGTACATTCTAAAACAGATTTTTAATTATTTTTAGTCATGATAGTTTTTGATTTATCGGGGAAAAAGTCTAAAAAAATACCGTTCCCCCCCCCTTATCTCCGGAGTTTACCAATCTAAAAATCTGAAATAATTATGGTCAATAGGAATTTATGTATATTTTACAGGAAAACTATAGCCAATGCTCTAACTAGCATAGTTTTTTTGATATTAACAGTAAACCTCTACAAACAAAGTTAGTTTTGCGGTTCATTAACAAAGGTAATTATTACCGTTTTACATCTTTGGTCGTTACAGTTTTCAGTACAGAACCCTCGGTGCGCGAGTCCGACTCGCACTTGGCCGGTTTTTTTTAGGGTTCCGTACCAAAATGGTAAAAATGGAACCCTTATGGTGCGACTTTCTCCGTCCGTCTGTCACAGTCGATTATTTCAGTAACTATTAAAGCATACATGAAATTTGGAATAGTTGTATATAATAGTGGCCCAATATCATGGAAATCAAAAAAATTGAAAATTATTTTTAGTTTAATTAAAAAGTGGGGAAAATCAGGGGTTTGAAATTTCAAAGTAGGATAACTATACCAAGTGGGGTATCATATGAAAGGACTTTGTACTTGACTTGTCTAAGTTAGACAAGTCGACGAGTAACGATTAAACGACGTTATTCTTAATAACGCTAAGTTTTTACTAGCGTTCTGGTTACACCCTGTATTTTAAAACAGTGGGGCCACTAAAAATTGTGAAATAAAAAATTTTCAAAAAAAAAGATAAAAACCGACTTCAAAAACCACAAACACTAAAAAGTAAAAAATAATTTAATTTATTATGTATACAAGAGTTAATGTAGTTCTATAATAACATTTTTTGGAGTCGGTGCCAATGTGGAGTCACGTCAACAATAATGAAGAGTAGGTAGACGGTTCATGCGGCTAATTGGTACCGACTCCAAAAAATGTTATTATAGAACTACATTAACTCTTGTATACATAATAAATTAAATTATTTTTTACTTTTTAGTGTTTGTGGTTTTTGAAGTCGGTTATTTTTTTTTTTTTGAATTTTTTTTATATTAATTAGTTAGGTATTAATTCTTATGTAACATACTTACAATAAAACAAGGATTTTTATTGTAATTAATTATCTAGGTAAGTAGATACATAACAAACTAAAAATACAATTTAAATTAAAACTAACCAAAGCTAACTAAGCCAAAGCCCAATAAGCCCTGTTTACCAAAACTGGCCCACTTGGCACCATAATACAAGAAAATTTAACAATATTATACGAACGTAAACTGCTAAAATTAAAGTGATTGGAACACAGCAGAGCCGTTATACCAGTTTTATAAAAAAATAAATAAAAATGGAATACACAGATCAATGGCAAATCGTGGGAAATGGCAAAATGGTGGACGTGTTTGTAGGTTTGTGAGTAGGTAAACTATGGAATAAATAATAAGTGGATAACCAGTGTTTCCTTATAATAGTAGGTACACATGTCTTTATTGAGAAATGAAGCGTATGGAATACATAACTTACTTTCTATGATTTTGTCTATAATCTCGCCGTGATCCATGTTTTCATGACAGGTAACTTTATAATCCATGTCTTTAAATAACTTTGTTAATCTTTTTACATCTTCGTTTGTGCCCTTTCGTGATGGTGGTTTTTTGTAACTGCAATCAAAAAGCATCCCTTCGAGCAAGCATCCATTTTGATCAAAATACTATGAGAATGTGGCCAATTCTGTAGTGCACAATCTATAAAAACTAAATTGACAGCATTAAAAATATTGCTAATCCTTTCACAATACTCCCTGCGGAAAGGGACAGAACTAGATTTAAAGCTGTCATTTTAGTTTACTTTAAAGATTGTATTAATCTTGTTTAAATTCATGGTCTTCCTTAATTTCAGGACACAATGTTTGTTTGAGAGATTTAATCCTCATTGTAGACCCTATCGATTGGTAAAATAATTAAAATAATGACTTGATTCTTTTTTGCATTTTTAGTTGGTTTGATTCCTGGATAAGGTAAGCTTTTTAAAAAATGTTTGAATGCAGATATTTTTATTTGTTGTTGCAGAGTTGTTTTTTGAGAATGGAAATTCACAAAAAACAACTCTGCAAGTCTGCCGGCCACTTTATTAGTCTGTGCAGCCATGCAACAGTGCGTGGAAGAAATCTTGGGCATGAGCTGGCTTAAAATGTTAAAATACTTAACTATACCTAGATAAGTACCTCACAAAAAACTTACTGAAAATATTTGGTATTTTTATAACAATAGTGATTAAATATCCATACTAATATTATAAATGCGAAAGTGTTTCTGTCTGTCTGTCTGTCTGTCTGTCTGTCTGTCTGCTACGCTTTCCCGGCCCATCTTTTCAACCGATTTTGCTGAAATTTGGTACAGGGATAGATGGTATCCCGGGGAAGGACATAGGCTACTTTTTATCCCGGAAAATTAAAGAGTTCCCGCGGGAATAAAAAAAAACTGTCTCTTCATCCGATTTTGATGAAATTTGGTACAGGGGTAGATGGTATCCCGGGGAAGGACATAGGCTACTTTTTATCCCGGAAAATTAAAGAGTTCCCGCGGGAATCAAAAATCTTAATCCACGCGGACGAAGTCGCGGGAATCATCTAGTTGTTAAATATTTTTCACCAGACATATCATAGTATGAAATTTCATTGATGACACTCGGTACGGATGCAGAATTAGCAGAATCAGTTCTAGAAATAAAAAACATAGGTAAGTATAACTATGTTGAACGACCGGAGGACGGGCCACAGGCCGCCCTCCGTATTCTGGGTTGGGCACTCAGTCGCCTGGTGCTATGCACCCCCGACAACCTTTGGCAAACACAATTCGGACACCGACGGACATCCCCACTCACGTAAAACCCCAGGCAAGCGAAAAACGGACTGACGGACCAAACACGAACATAGCAGACAAGACCCGAACAACGGACTCCGACATACCTCCACTCCCCCCCCAGACCACCGAGACCCCCCCCTTACCCACACCTGTGGATCTAAATCCCTGGACGCAGGTGGTCGCAGGGACCAAAAAGAAGAAACGAAGGACAAACAGACGGACAAACCCCCCCACGGGTAGGAGCGGAGGTCAGCCGCTACCAGCGCCCGAACGGTCAGCGACCGCCGATGCCGAACCCCAGGCAACAGGCTCGCATGGTCAAAGCGGAGGCGGGCGGCCGCCCCAACAGGGCCGCTGCCCGCTCGCCGAGACTGTCGCCCCGAGCCAGGGTGTAGGGCTAGTGGACGCAGACCAGCTAGGTGCAGGACGCGGTTCACCGACCGTCACCCAGAACGCATCAAAAACCAACCAATCCGAAAGTGACAACACCCAGACCCAACGTCGGCCACACCCTGTCGCCCGCCGGTCGAATGCGTACTGGCGAGTGCGGAGCAGCGGTGGAGCCGGTGGAAGGTCGGAAGGTCCCGCCCCGTCGCCGAGCCAGTCAAGCCAAAAGCGAGATAGGCTTGACGACACAATCTCCCCGCGGGGAGAACACAAACGGCGGAGGACAGAACACACGGGCTCATACGCCCGCGCAACCCAGCCACACCTCAGTGTAGCTGTAACACTTACGCCACGCGCTAACATGAACCAACAAGAGGCAAGACAGGTCCAGGAACAGATAGAAGAAGAGATCTTCGACGCTTGCCTCAAACCAACATTACCAGGCACCGTACCTTATGCGCCCGCTTTCGAAGGAAAAGCTTTCCTTAGCGAGGGGGTGCTAAAGCTATGGTGCTACAATGACGAAGCCCTATCGTGGTTACAGGAGGTCGTACCACGGCTCAAGTCACCACGAGAGGGAACGGGGCTCGCGTTGATGAAACAGTCCGAAATACCAGTACGGATCAGATCGGCACTCTTCGTACCAGAGTACAAGAAAGAGATCGGAAAACTCCACAGGATCATGGCCGGTCAAAATCCCTGGTACAAGGTATCGACGTGGACCCTGTATACCTACCGAAGAGTTGACAGCAACACTCCTGGTGTATTCCTAGTACTAGGAATACCCAAGGAGCAAATTGCAGACATCCTGGCACGAGGGAGAAAAGTAGCTTACTCCACGGGGTCGATATACATCAGATTCTTCACAAAAGAAGGAGTAAGTGATGTACCCCCGCTGGAACCTCTCGAGCCAGGAATGCAGACACAAACAGAAACGGACACGGACATGACAACTGAGGACACAAATACACAGACAGACAGACAAACGGACGACACTCCGGAACCATCTGTCAGCACCGTGCTTGATAACATAAACGCGGTGCTGACAGAGTCCCCGCCAACCCCCCTGCCAAACGAGTGGGCCGAGGAGGCGGGGACCGACACAACTGACATGACAGACACGACACTCCAAGAGATGTTGAACACGTGGGCCCCTATGGCCGATAACGACGACTAACGACCAACACCTTAAACAACAACAAACAACAACATTCAAGCACATTAAAATAGTGCAGACCAACCTCCAGCATAAACATCTTGCGACGGCTACTCTAAGAAGACAGCTGGAGGTTGAGGCCGAGACCATAGCCCTAATCCAAGAGCCGTGGGTTCGGGCAAACAGCGTATGCGGCCTTGGCAACTGCGAAGGTAAAGTCTTCTATCATAGTTTACAAGAGCCGCCCCGAACATGCATTTACATACCACGCTGCATTGCAGCAACATTACTTACACATTACTGTTACAGAGACCTAACAGCAGTCAAAATACCCAACGGAATAAAACAAAACAATGGGTCAACGCCCAGACCCCTAGTCCTGGCATCCCTGTATCTACCCATTGAAGGCCACATTCCAACAAAAGAAGTCATGGACTTAATTAACCATTGTGAAGAACAAAAGACGGACCTGATCATTTCAGCAGACACCAACGCACACCACATCCTGTGGGGTAGCACGAAAACCAACCGACGAGGTGAGCTTTTAGCCTCATACTTACTAACAACTAACCTCGACATAGCAAACATAGGCACTAAACCGCCATTCGTATCTAGCAGATATCAGACGATAATCGATCTAACCATGGTATCAAACAACATAGTAAATCAGGTAAAAAACTGGCACGTAAGTAACGAACCATCACTGTCAGATCACTGCAGAATATGCTTCGAAATTGATCTGACCAAGACACCAGAAACACCTCGGAGAAATCCAAGGAAAACAAACAGGAAACAATACAAAACACTAATAACAAGACACATAGGACAAAGGAACACAACCAGAATCCATAATGTGTCAGATATCGACAAAAACGTTACAGAGATAACAGAAAACTTGAGGACATGCTACGAGTCAGCCTGCCCTTTGAAAACCAGAAAGACAAAGCAAGAACCGAAAAACAGTTGGTGGGACCTAGACCTAGAAAAGGAAAGACAAAGGTTAAGGCACCTATTCAACAGAGCAAAAAACACCAGACAACCCACAGACTGGGACAACTTCCAAGAAGCACAATCAAAATACAGTAAGCTGGTACGGAACAAAGAGAACAAGTCGTGGCAAAGATTTTGCACGAACATAGAATCATACGATACAGCGACTAGAATCCGAAAAATTCTAGCAAACGATAACAACAGAACACTCGGTACTCTAAAGAAAACCGATGGCACCTACACGAAAGACGACAAAGAAGTAAGCGAAACACTCATACAAACACACTTTCCAGGCTGTAAAATAATAGATACACCCGACTGGTCAGACGACCTACAGGTGATACCTTCAGAAGCGGACTGGGAAATAGCAAACAAAATAGTTACACAAGAGAAGGTTCAGTGGGCAATAGACACCTTCCACCCCTTCAAATCAGCAGGAACAGATAACATCTTCCCGGCCCTCCTGCAATGGGGGGCCTCAGAAATAACACCATGGCTAGTACAGATCTTCCAAGCCTGCCTAGCCTTTAGATACATACCACTCCAATGGAGGGAGGTCAAAGTAGTGTTCTTGCCAAAACCTGGCAAGAACGACTACACTCAACCAAAAGCATTTAGGCCAATCAGCCTAACATCCTTCTTACTTAAAACGCTGGAAAGACTCGGAGATCGATTTCTCAGAGACGGAGCGCTAAGAAACCTACCAATACACAAAAACCAACACGCATACAGCACTGGCAAATCAACAGAGACAGCTCTACACCATGTGATAGGTAAGATAGAGCATGACCTAAACAACAAATTGTCAACACTAGGAGCCTTCATAGACATTGAAGGCGCTTTCGACAAAACCACGTTCAGAAGCATAGATGATGCTCTGAAAAGATACAAAGTGTCGAGTACTTTACGTAAGTGGATAAGCGCCCTACTAGAGAAAAGGGTTATACAGCTCGACATAAACGGTACAACTAAAGGGATCGTAGCCAAAGGTTGCCCCCAAGGTGGAGTATTATCTCCCATACTCTGGAACCTGGTCGTAGATGACTTAATAACAAAAATGAACAAAAGCGGATTCTTAACTATAGGATACGCTGACGACATAACAATCCTAATAAGTGGAAAACATGAAAACACACTCAGTGCAATAATGCAAGATGCACTAAAACTTATAGAGAAATGGTGCAACGACAACGAACTAACAGTAAATCCGAAAAAGACTGAATTAGTTCTGTTCACAAACAAAAGGAAATCTGACATCCCAAAAATGCCAACACTTTTTGGCATTAGCCTATCACTATCACCAGAAGTGAAATATCTAGGGGTAACTCTAGATAGCAAACTCAACTGGAAGAAACACATAGAAACGAAAATTGAAAAGTCAACAACAATCCTAAATCAATGCAAACGCATGATTGGGAAAACATGGGGCCTGAAACCAAAGATAATGCTGTGGCTTTACTTAATGGTAGTCAGGAGTTCACTAACATATGCGTCACTAGTATGGTGGCCCAGGACAAATCAGACAACAACACAACAGGAGCTACGAAGCTTTCAAAGACAAGCCTGCCTAGCGATCACCAGCTGCATGAGCACAACTCCGTCAAGCGCCCTGGAGGTGATGCTAGGAATACCACCTCTACATCTTCACATAAAAGAAAAGGCTACCATAGCAGCACTAAGGATAAAAACCTATGGGCTCTGGAAAGACATGAACGCAACGCACACCCAGATATTGTCGAGTGAAAACACAAAATGTCCACACTTAGAGTGGATATGTGATAAAACACAGAAAGAACACATAATCGAGAAAAGGTACAAGATTAACACCGCAGAGACCACAACTCAAGCACCTACCATAGACACAATAGATGTGTATACAGACGGATCAAAAACAAACAAGGGAACCGGCGCAGGAGTATACTGTCCCGAACTAAACATAAACATAGCCTACGCCCTCGGTAAGAATAACTCTGTTTTTCAAGCGGAGTGCGTCGGAATCACGGTAGCGGCCATAGCTCTGACCAACAGACAGGTAACAAATTTTCAAATTAACATTAACAGTGACAGTCAAGCAGTACTGAGAGCCCTGGCAAAAAACACAACTACCTCTAGGCTCATACTTGACTGCCACAATGCACTACAGACTTTAACTAACTCGAACCAAGTATCACTGGGCTGGGTAAAAGGTCACAGTGAGAACATAGGAAACGACGCAGCCGACGAGCTAGCACGACGAGCCTCAAACCTGAAGGTAGTGGGACCCGACCCGATCGTCCCGATACCCTTCAGTGAATACAAAACATGGGTAAGAAAACAAACCGTAAGTACACATGCCGAACTATGGGCAAACACTACAGACTGCAGACAAACAAAAGAGGCGATACCCAGCCCTAATAAACCACTAACCAAAAAACTTCTGCAACTAAACAGAGTCAAACTCAGGACAGTTGTAGGTATGATAACAGGACATTGCTCTCTAAACAAACACCTATTTACTCTAGGTATCACTGACAGCCCTCTATGCAGAGCCTGCATGGAGAGCGACGAGACACCAAAACACGTGCTGCTCGAGTGCAGCGGTGTTTCCACCCAACGAGAAGCCTACATTGGCTCCCCAGCAACACTACCGGAAGTCCTCGCCGACCTGGGCGGCCTGCTTGGATTCTGGAGTGAGCTTGGCTGGATGGAGTGATCCGGCAGGGAGTCGCACCAGTGGATTTCACGCACAGCGGACGACTACGCTTCAAGTGCGGAAAATAACCCAGGACACGAAGAAGAAGAAGAACTATGTTGACCCACCACGGCTTAAGCACTGGCGGGGTTGGGCTATAGTATAATACCCGCGAGGGAGGGGGAAGGGGGAGGGGGGGAGGCTGTCTACCCTCCCTGTAAGCCAAAATCGTCGAATCTATAGTTTTCGAGATATTAATTTTTTTTAAATTTCAAAATTTTGAGGTTAGTTTTACCGAATTCGGGCTTAAATACAAACTTTAGAGGGGGAGGAAGTGGAGGACGCTAGGAAAACTCCTTAGACTTCACCCTCTCCCTCTCACCCCTCCAAGACCGGTCGACGGAGCCCCGCTTCGCGGGGCTCCTTATTTCTGGGTGGTATAAAAAGGAAATAACCACGAAGAGGATGGCGGAGTCTTTCGTCCATCCTCTTCGTCACCTAAACTATCCAAGTCGGAGTGCCCCCAGTCCCGAGCTCGCTTCGCTCGCTCTTGCATGGCTCATTAGTCTAACACTTGCACTGGCAAAGCACTAACACGCGAAGAGGTGAGCGCAAGTGGCTCATTAGAGTCTAACACTTGCACTTCTCTCGACGAAACGCTAGAAGATGGTGACGACGACGAGGCCTGAGGCTTCGAAGACGCCATAGTAGTCAAACGTAATCAGCACAGTCAAGAGTACAAAAAATAAAAATGTTCTCAACTGAAAAGCGCGAGAAACGATGACTCATAGATTTGAATTCAATATTATGATCATTTGGACATTTTGGCGCCAACGCTCGGGTTCCGTTTTTCCAATAATCGGTACACATAAAACTCGATGTTTTATTCGAATGATTATAAAAAACGTCCATGTACAGAAAATAAATACTAAATGATAGACATTTTGTATGGTTTGAATAATATTATTACTCGATTATTATCATTTTGTAATACTTTTTATGTTTGGAACGGATTTTAATACGTAAAACGAAACTTTAGTACGCCAACAAAACGTCAATGAGTCTGTAATCTATGGCAAATGTCGTTAGTGAAAAGTGGTGCAAACAATGATAGTCATTGGGTGCAAACAAGGTGCAAAGGACAACCGCAGCTTTCTAGAGAGGGTTGGGTACCTAAAATAAATTAGAGCGTTATGCAACGAAATATGGCCTATTGGAACATATATTTTTTCTTTAATTTTTAGTATATTTTTTGTTTCCCAAAAATATGGGGTTCTCGAGATATTAATTTTTTAAAAAACCAAGAAGATCGATTATTTTTGACGTTCAATGACCATATTTAGTCTGTTCAAGTTGAATTGTCTTCTTCTTCTTCTTCATTTTTAGTGGCTCCGCGCGTCGAGCGTTTGAGCCATAGTCAAATTTTTTTTTTTTTTTTTTAAAACGGAGAAACTTATTTTATAATAGTAAAATCAATTTTTTTTTTTTTTTTAAATACGGAATTTTGGGAAGGATCAGAAAAGGGTAGAAAATAATATAAAATGGAATATTCATACTAACTAACTACATATTTACAGTTTAATATCATTAAGTAAAATAAATGAGGAAAAAAGTTTATATACACAAGGTTTATTAGAGGATAGGAGGATGTCAACAGAAGTCGGAAGTGGCATATGACATTGAATAAGACCCTGGTAAAATGCATCCCTGTTATATACTGGGCATGTTAAAAATATATGGTTCAAGTCACCCACCTCACCACATTCACACAAATCACTATCCACAATTCCAAATTTTGCCAGTTGAACAGGTGAACAAACGTGGCCCAAACGCATACGCGTCAAGATACACGTCACCCTCCTGCCCAACCTCAAACGTGAGAACCATGGCTTTGACGGAATAAAGTTTTGAATCCTAGCATATGTTCTACCTTTTGACTGGCTTGAGGTCGCCCAAGCCACTCTCCAAGATTCTTGAAGGGATTGTTTTGGTAATGTACACAAATCATAGGCAGAGTTACAATAGTCTGCAACTGCCATATCTCCGCATGAAATAGCCTCGTTAGCAAGCTGGTCAGCACGTTCGTTTCCCGAAATGCCAGAGTGACCTGGTACCCAGGAAAACACCACTGTATAGCCTCTTTCATTACACGTAACTAGGAGGTTTCTTATTTTTATAACAACATGGTTAATCTGAGCAGATTTAAATGGAAACCTAGATAAAGCTTGCAGAGCACTCATAGAGTCCGTAAATATAATAGATTTCTTAAGTTTGGCAAGAAGTATATATTCAACAGATTTAAACAGACCAAGACATTCTCCAGTAAATACAGATGATTCAGGAGGTAGTTTTATTTTTTGGACAATATTATACTGAAAATGGAACACTCCTACTCCGACCATGCCATCTGGTGCATGCTTAGAAGCATCACAATATATGTAATGAAAATCCGTAAATTCATTTTCTTTCAATATGTTCACATATTGAGGAGCTTCCAATTGGTTTCTTGGAATATCTGGATTGATCCTAACATTCGGAGAGATTATTAATGCTTTAAATTTACAATCAAAAATGGGATAACAATATGTATTATACATCGGCGCTTGTATGGAGCAAAATATTCGATAGCTTTTAATAAGGCAGGGAGCAGATTTACGGGACCAGTATGAACAAGTATCTATGAAATTCAAAAGGAGTTGAAGTTTATCACGTAAAGGATGATGAGAAAATTGCATGGCTTTAAATAAATACCTATCAGATAGAAATTGACGTCTTAAACTTAGAGGTGGTTCAACACACTCTATTTGCATAGCGTTAATAGGACTAGATTTCATGGCTCCAAGGATGATCCTTAAAGCTTTAGCCTGCACACAATCTAATTTGCTAAGAGCAGCAGCATTACAGGGTTCTAGAATAAAAGTGGCATAATCTAGTAAGCTACGAATGAGGGCGTTATAAATAAGACGCAAGGTCAAAGGATGGGCACCCCACCATACACCGGTTAGACACCTGATCATGTTTAAGTTTCTTTCACATTTAGTTACAATATAGTCACAGTGAGGTACTCCAGTAAGTTTGGAATCTAAAATAACTCCCAGGAATTTTGTTTCAGACTTTACAGGAATAGGATTATCCCTATAAAGTACGCTGAAATCAGGTATAATTCTCCGCCTAGAAAATAGAACCACGGTGCTTTTACCAACAGACAATTCCAGTCCATTGACATCTAACCAATCATTTAGCTTATTAAGATTAGTGGTTAAGCAGCTACTAGCTTTTTCTATAGAAATGTCCGAATTGTATAAAAGAAGGTCATCAGCATATTGCAAGACATTTACATCTGAGTTCAAGGAGGTCTCTAAATCATAGGTATATACATTGTACAATAATGGACTAAGGACCGACCCCTGGGGCAGGCCTCTCCATACAAGCCTTGATAGTTGGGTACCATTGTTTAGGTCTAATTTAATACACCTTTCAGAAAGCATATTAATGATAAATGTAATTAATAATTGAGGTACATGAAGGTCATGCAATTTTTTATGCATTACTGAGAACAACACATTATCATACGCAGAGCTGATATCAAGAAAGGCCGCAAGAACTGACTTATTATTCGAGAAAGCTATCCGAATATCCGAAACAAAAATACTAATATTGTCTATGGTGCTACGGCCTTTTCTGAATCCCAGCTGATTGCCTGTCAAAATGTTACTATTTTCAATGAAAAATTCTAACCTGTTTTTAACAAGATGCTCAGCTATTTTGGCAAGAACTGAGGATAGGGCTATTGGACGAAAAGAAGAAACATCGGAGGCTGGCTTGTTTGGTTTTAGTATAGGGATTATGGCTTGGGTTTTCCAAGAAAAAGGAATATTACCAGACAACATAATGGCATTAATAATACTCAAATAGTAGTTCAAAGAAGCGTCACTGCAGTTTATCAAGAAAGAGTATGTAATGCCATCTTCGCCTGGAGATGAATCTTTTACATAAGACAACACGCCTTTTAGTTCAGAAAAAGAAAAGGGAGCATTAAGGTCTGTATAACTACAAGCTACCGAGTAAGGTATACAACACTGGGTATTATTAAAGTCGGGAGCAGATGCAGGAGCCAACTTGTCCATAAATTGGTCGGCTAGTTCAATAGATAATGTACCTGATGAAGACGAATAGAAACCTGATTTAAATCTTCTTATATTTTTCCAAACTACCGATGGGCAAATATCTGGATTTAAAGACTCACAAAATCGTCTCCAACCCTCAAATTTCTTTTTCTTGAGGAGCTTGCGAGTGGAACGGGCTATTTGGGTATAAATTTCGAAATTCTCTGAAGTCATCATAAAACAATATTTTTTCTCAGCCTCCTTCCGTTGCTTGATGGCTATAGTGCACTCGTGATCCCACCAAGGAGGAAATGGAATTTTACCCTGTTTATTACTTCTTAATGGAAATAAAGCATTCGCAGCTTCAATTAAAATTTTAGTAAACTCCTCTGCACATATTGTTTCATTACCACCATTAACAATAGGAAGGCTAGATAGTTTTTGTTCAACATAATGTTTAAATGTACTCCAGTCATCTGGTAGTTTATGCTTTAATTTAGAACTGTGTTGTAGGTTAGAAGGAGGGCAAGATATAGGTAAAGTAAGAACAATTGGTATATGATCACTGCCATAAGAATGTTCAAGTACACTCCAAGATATCAAAGACGCCAAACTCGGAGAGCAAAGAGACAAGTCAGGAGCACTCAGGCCTTCACCAGGACCAGTATGTCGAGTTGGAGTGCCATTGTTCAATATACATATGTTTTGAGAGTCTAAAATATCTGTCATTAATTCACCATAATAATTAGTGCTAGAACTGCCCCATGATTGATTATGACAGTTGAAATCCCCGAGTACTAAAAAGGGGCTAGGTAGGGTAGTAAGTAATTGACTAAACTCATTGTATAAGGAAGAAGAAGGATGAGGTATATACACAGAAATAATACAAATTTTATTTACAATTACAGCAATGGCATTAATACCATCACTGAGTGAAGGGAGTGAAAAAATTTTATAGGAGAAAGCTTTGTTAATGAGTATGGCCACTCCACCATACCCATCCAGTCTATCATTTCTCACAGTAACGAAACCAGAGATCCTGAAAAGAAACTCTGGTTTCAGCCATGTCTCAGAGAGACACATAACCATAGGTTTATATTTGTTTAGTAAGTAAATAATATCAGTTTTTTTACTTATGGCACTCCTGCAGTTCCACTGTAGGATTTTGTGGTCCATAGTTAAAGATTTGGTTTAAAGCTGTCAATAATGAGTTGGCGGCGTTGGGCGGTAAAGAGTTATCACTAGAAAATGAATTACTAGAATTAGAAAGTAATTTAATAAGTTCTAAAATTAATTCTGCTATAGATTTTTGAGGAATTGTATTTGATCTGTGTTTCAATACATAACCATCAGGTATTTGGGAGTTATGATTATTATATTCATTGTTAATCGATTCATGCATAGTGTGATCATACCCTCCGGTTTGTTTAGGAGGAACACGACGTTGGACAAACACAGTTTTTTTATGAGAACTGTTTGGTGTAGGAGGTACATATGAACTTGAGTTTGAGGTAGGATGATTTTTATTTCCAGATTGGGACGGAGAGGAAGCTGTTACATCAGCATAAGGTTTTGAGGATGGGGGGTGAATTTTAGCTGCCTCTGCATATGATATGCAGCTCTGGGCCATTGAAATTTTAATTTTTTGCTGTCTATTGAATTCTGGACATAATTTACTAATGGCAAAGTGGCGACCACTGCAGTGAAAACAATGAGCATTTTCAGAAACAACGCTACAAGTGTCTGAGGGGTGTTCATCCCCACATTTAAAGCAACGTGGCTTTGATCTGCATTGTATCTTAGTGTGTCCAAATTTGCAGCAATTATAGCACTGTATGGTAGGAAAAATGTATAATTCAACCGAAAGAGCTGTATAGCACATGTACACCCTTTTTGGTAATATTTGACCATCAAACGTCAATACAACCATGTTAGTGTTAGAAAATATAGCTGTACCATCAGTTACATTTTTTCTTTTAATTCGCCTCACCTTAATGATTTGACCACATCCCATAGGAACAGTGATGTTTTCCTGAATTTCTTCCTCAGACCAGTCCTGGGGCACACCTTTTACTATACCTACTCGTGTAACAGTGAAACTGGGAATAAAAACTTTGTAGGAAAGACTAACTATTTGTGAGTTCTCTGAAAACAAATTGGCATCCTGATAATTGTTAAAATCCATCGAAACTCTATTTCTGCCTATACGTTTGAGGCTGCCATTTACAATATTATTAATATTAAATTTTTTCAAATCTCTGCCAAACTGTACAGGATGCAAAGTAACCGGATCATTAGGTGATGCGGTTACTCTTTGGATGTGGACAGTGAAAGGTCCTGAATCAGTGCTAACATATTTTCTTGCTATTTGCGGTTGTGAGGGACCTGTCGAATTAATGGGTTGTGTAGAGGGGGCACCAGTATTAACAGGTGAGACATATTTCTCATTTTGAACATTATCTGCAACAATAGGGGTCTTTTTTTCATCAGAGTCATCACACTGACATATTTGAGAATTTAATTTTCCTTCTTTATTCCGACTTCTCTTAGACTTGCAATGGCGGCATCTTTTTTGGGGTTTAGAGCGTTTTCTGTCAGAGAGATTAATAAGACCATCCTCCGTGTCCATAGAAGACTCATCGATAACAACATTATATGCTACAGGGGGACCAGGGTATGGCCCTGGACCTCCTGTAGGTCCAGGGTCATCCGGGGGATCAACCCCCATACTAATAAGAAACTTACCAAATCAAAATTATGTATGTACACTATTTACTAACTAAAATAAAAATATAAATATCTAGTAACTATTATTTAACTACTTTTATACACTAAAAACCTCCACTGATCCACTTTTTCAAGTATTAATCTAAGAAACCAAAATTAACACGTCCGCCAAATTAGAAGTTTCCCGCGCTTTTCGAATTGTCTTCTTCTTATTTTGTTCTATGGCCTTTATTAGTGCCACACCAGTACAATGCACTTTGCCAATGACAGGTGAAGTTGAATTGTCACTGTTCAGTCTTCATGTGACAACTGTCTAGAGTGTCAGTTGTCAATGTCAATGATTAGTGATTACTTTACTCTATGGTCGTTGGTCAATGTTAACAAGCAAATACATAGTTCGGTAATTTATTGTTTATAAAGAAAACAAAACTGCGAGAGATTCGTATGAACGATTTATCGAAATAACGAGAAAAGTAATTAATTAGCGTACGCAAGCGAATGACTAGTGAAGATTGACAACGGCATTCTGACATTTGTCAAAACATCGCCACATAGTACAGACCACCGACCAGAAAAAAAGTACAGACCTGCGTAGTTTTACCTATTGTACGGACTGCCCCTGCCTTTACTTGTCATGTTGGTACTATTGCGTAGTCTGTTGGCTGTACTGTATGTGTTGTATGGCTGTTTATTTGGTAAATATTAAAATAATTTGCCCATATTTTAAAATTAAATTATTTATATTTTAAAAACCCTTGAAAATGTCTAATAAAATTACATTTAATTTAATGTGCAACAAAGCAAGTATTGTTTGGTACCATTTTTGCGGTTGTCCTTTGCAATTTTCAAAAAATTATTTCTCGTAAAGTATTAGAATTCGACGTAAAATATTTTAGTGCAAGGCTTAGCACATCAAGGTCTTTCTGTAAAAAAAATATGAACGTCCAACTCCGCGCGGAGTATACTATAGCTGAGCCAATATTGAAGATATATCACACTCAAAATTTAATTCTACCTACTTAACTACTTCTCCTCCATGTCCCGTTCGTTTTTCCCACCCTGTATTTAACTGTGACTATATATACCATGCAATTTAAGTAAAAAGTCGAGATTTCATTAAGCTGCTATTTGACCCCACCCGGCTTCGCACGGGTGTTTATGTAAACCAATCTACTTTTATTAATATAGGTTTGAAAGTATTTTTAACAATTTTTAAACGTTTAACATGGAGGATTTTTAACCAACTGTATAATTTCACCTACTTACATGTTGTAACTAGTACCTATGTAAGCTCACCAGTCCTATATATTATATCCTACTCTATGAACTCACCTGTGTGAAGCTGAGGCGAATCAGGTAATGCAAACAAAGTAATAATTAATTAAAGGTGTTGAATAAAACTACACGCGTAATTTAAACTTATAAAAAGGTATTGTAACTTTGAAAGTAGGTACTCTACCCAGATGTATCCGGAGTTCTGCCGTATTCACCAGCATCAGTAAAAGTTTCACTCATCTTCAGTTTAGTTACAATATACTAAAAACATAGTACCACACCTGTTTAACTTAAGCACGTAGCCATACTTAGATAAACGTACGATGAGCTATTTCGTGAGTTGTGATAAATACCATATCAAATAGATAAACTCTTTAGTACGTGATAAAAGATACTACAGTTTAAAGACAAACGTTTTTTTCCAACCAGTCGTTCGACGGAGGCGTCTAGACCAAAGAATATACTACTCTCTACCGAGAGGTCTAGACAGAGCAACGCTGCGGGGTGAAAACTGAAAAGTGTCTTTTCAGTGTATTACTTTACTCTATAAAAGTGTCTGAGCATCATTGAAATAGAGTATGTATGTATGTATGTATATACTTTATTGTACACCACGAATATACAAAAACAACATATTACAAACAAGAAAACAACAATAAGTAGGTACAATAAGGCGGTCTTATCGCTAAGCAGCGATCTCTTCCAGACAACCTTAACGTTAGGGAGAAAATGAAAAAGATGAAGGGAGGTGGTGCAAAAATAATAATAAACTTAAATAGGTACTAATAGCTAAATAAACTAACCAATACCATATATTATAACATATTATGATAAACTAATATATACCAAATAATAATAATAAACATATATAAACTAAATAGACATACCAATAAATACATAAATAAGTATAAGAAAGAAAACAATAAACATGTCGTAACTAATGATAACAAAGAGTTAAGTAATAATTTTAACGTCATTATTTTAAACTTATCAAGGGTTTTAGCACAATGAATATGTGAGGGAAGTTCATTCCATAGACTAGTGGCCTTGAGTGCGAATGAACTTTGGAAACATTTAGTCCGACGCGAAGGCACCTCTAGAATAAGCTTACCAGCCGACCGGAGGACCCTATCTGGTATATCAGCCTGAGATATTTAAACTTACCCTTTAAATAACCAGGAGTCATGGGATTGAACAATACACAGTACAGAAGAGAAACAATATGCAGATTCCGGCGAAATCTAATGGGTAACCACTTGAGCTTTGAACGAAATTCGGAGACATGGTCATATTTGCGCAAACCAAGTATGAACCTAATAGCTAAATTTTGAATTCGCTCAAGTTTATTTAGTTGGTCCTCAGTTAAATCAAGATAGCTTGCGTCCGCATAATCGAGAATGGAGAGCATTAGCGATTGTGCTAACATAATCTTAGTAGGAATAGGAAGAAAAGAACGCTGAACCCATTGCTGCAAAAGTTTTCCTACTGACTTCTTTTAAATGATGAGACCAAGAGAAAGTAGTATCAAAATGTACACCAAGATTTTTGACTGTAGTACTATAAGGAACAATAATACTATTTAATGAAACTGGCGGAAGGTTATCCCAATCAACTCTGGAAATCATGCCAGAACCACCAATAATAATAGCCTGGGACTTAGAAGGATTTACCTTTAGACCATAGCACTTACTCCATTCATTGATAGCCGCCAGGTCACCATTAATAGTAGAAATGGCATTAGGCAGATCTTCAAGAGTTGACTGTGAATAAACTTCTACATCAATGCTGAACAATGCATCAATGTTGAGAGTACTAAAATTCTACATCAATGCTGAACATGCTATTTACCCGTATATAGTATATTATCTAAGATGCTATTAATGCCGTCTTCGAACTTTCGAAGTTCGATCAAAAATCCTTGGACCATAAAAACTAACGCCATCTAGTCGATATGATTGAAATGACTTAGTAAAATTTCACAGTGTTGCAATAACTATAAAACTGCATCTAGTTCAAATACTATTTAGAGTGGCCACATCCGTCAGAAAAAAAAATATAGCCGTCGTCATATACACTTATACCGATGCACGAGGCAAAATTCTTTTTGCTCTGATTATTCGCGTTAATTTTAACTCTCCTCCGCATACATTTTAGTGATCTTGGACTCCTTTTTATATAACTACTAGCTACCAGACTATAATCTATCTCTGTGCCAAATTTCATGCAGATCCGTTCAGTCGTTCTTCTATAGTTGAATGTCAAACATCCATCCAAACTTAATATTAGAATAGATTAGGTAAGGCTAATTAGCTTTAAGTTCTATACTATTTAGAGTGGCCACATCCGTCAGAAAAAAAAATATAGCCGTCGTCATATACACTTATACCGATGCACGAGGCAAAATTCTTTTTGCTCTGATTATTCGCGTTAATTTTAACTCTCCTCCGCATACATTTTAGTGATCTTGGACTCCTTTTTATATAACTACTAGCTACCAGACTATAATCTATCTCTGTGCCAAATTTCATGCAGATCCGTTCAGTCGTTCTTCTATAGTTGAATGTCAAACATCCATCCAAACTTAATATTAGAATAGATTAGGTAAGGCTAATTAGCTCTAAGTTCTATTGTATTGTTTTCTATAAAAACATTTCTCTGTGTTGTTGTCACTTTAATGTTAAAAACATATGCATTTTCCATTTATTATATTTTACTCGTTTTCCAATAGCTATTTAGTAGCTTAGGGTCTGTAATCGGGTACATACCTACCATGTGACTCGATGAGAGCTCGCTTTTCGTGAGTTTTGACCTTTCCAAGGTTTTGACTAATGAGCGTCAACCCACTGTATGAATAATGTATACTTACGCTGTGATAATATCATTGTAGTAAATTACTGTTGGTCTATCCAGCCTATGTTTTCAGTAGGTATAAACATAAGAAAAATAACTAAAAAAATTGCAGTCATAGGGACTGCCGAGAGAAGTGAATACGAATATTAAAAATTATTTTTTCTAATATAAAACAAATAAATATAAATAACTAGTGGTTCGCCCCGAACTGAGACCTCGCGGCGCCATCTATTGACATAAATGTGAAGTTCTGTTAAAAATACTGAAGCTCATTAAAAATTAAATTATTCCGTTTCCTTACAACATTTATCGAATTTTAGTATTTGTTGTTCAAGTACAGGATATAATTGAAATAATTGATCAAGTTTCAGGCTCATCCTTTCAGAAAATTTAGAGTTCTGAGGTCATCTTTGGACGTTAGAAAATCTCCACTTTGAAAGCCCCTCATTTCGTCAAATTTTGGGGAAAAATTAAAAAAAAAATATTTTTGGACTCTATTCTTAATTGTCTATAAAATGATATACCGCAACCCTATGTAGGTAACTTTATAAAAAAAATTTTATTTCGCATTCGCTTCTATGAGAGCCCCCCTGAAATAAAGATTTTTATTATTTTTTAAGCCATATTCGGCGGGAGGCCAATGGTTTACATATTATATTTAAAGCTGAAGTAATTACGTTCAGTAATTCAGAAGTTATAATGCTCTGACAGACGGACGGATGGACGGACGGACAAGTGCCAATTCACCCAAGTAGACTCAGAGACCTTCGCTTCGCTCGGTCAATAAAAATATTTCCAATATAAACCTAAAAACTAAGCGTTTAAAGTTTAATTACGAATGTACTATATTTATATTTAAGACCTTTTGTCTACGTAACAACGCGAGGTGTCGCACACGTTTACATAGCACTTTATTAATATAAACCTTAAAATTAAAGCATTAAAGTTTAATTACGAATGTACTATATTATACTTAAGACTCTTTATCTTAAAGAAGAACGAAGAACGAACGAAAATAAAGAAGAAGAAAACAAACATTATTAGCTACATTACACCTTTTTTTCTGGTCGGTGCATTACACAAGGTGCATGACAAGGGTCTGCCCGCGAAATTCAAATTTAATTTGGTTTTTCACAATTTGTAAACTAATACGACAAAGTAGGCTTATGGCATTCAAATTGCGAGCGTAGGAATATCATCTTCACAGGTTTATATAAAAATCTTTACTTGAAAGTGCCCAGTTTAAGAAATTAGTCAAATTAATGACTAATTTGTGAGTAACTCACGTCAAACTCATTATTTTGACTAATTTCTTAAACTGGACACTTTCAAGTAAAGATTTTTATATAAACCTGTGAAGATGATATTCCTACGCTCGCAATTTGAATGCCATAAGCCTACTTTGTCGTATTAGTTTACAAATTGTGAAAAACCAAATTAAATTTGAATTTCGCGGGCAGACCCTTGTCATCGACCTTTGTTTTGCATTACAAAGAGATTTTTAATAAAAACCCATAATATGGTCATAGAACAATAATAAACCCTGTGTGTAACCCACAGTTAAGATTTGATGTCCATTTATTTATTTTTTTATTTAACTGGTTTAACGGCTCTGGATTCCAGTCCTTCTGAGATTTGATGTCCCTGTGGATGTCCCCACAGCCTATAAATAAAATCAAAGGTATAGTATCCATCTGTGGTCAATACCTTTCTAATCTGTGGTATTTGCTGTGTGGCTGTGATCAGCTGCCTGTCTATGATTTTTGTTATATTTTTATAAATATAAATTCTACAAAGTATAGAAATAACAAAAAAAATACATAATTATTTAGCATTTAAGAAAATATCGCATTAAGACTATCGCTATCGCATACTGTATACGCTGACGCCATGTCTATATTTTGACGATATTTTGTTATTATCGGCGTCATAGAGCAGTATATTTAGCGTCGCACAGCACAGGCAGGCGTCAGGCGTCGCATACCTGCTGAGCACCGATGCTGAGCGACAGTGGGCGCTGCAGAGGATATGTGTTCTGTGCATAGAGCCAAAGAGTATATAATCACTACGTTCTACATAGAGCAATAGAGTAAGGCCGGAGTAGGGCACAAATATTTTGTGCTGTTTTAAAATGTGATTTGAATTTTGAAAAGGCTCAGAAGATGTACGTATAGTCTACTAGCTGATGCCCGCGACTTCGTCCGCGTGGAATAAGTTTTTAAATTCCCACGGGAACTCCTCAATTTTCCGGGATAAAAAGTAGCCTATGTCACTCTCCAGGTCCTCAACTATACCCATGCAAAAAATCACGTCGATCCGTTGCTCCGTTGCAGCGTGATTGAGGACAAACCAAAAAACAAACTGACTTTCGCAATTTTATAATATTAGTATGATGATGAGAAAGACTAGAATCCAGAGCCGTTAATAAATAATGAATTTTGAAACCTGGTTAACTTGTCTCTGTTTGATTTTGAAATGAAAAACCGAGATGAAAAGTAAATATTAATTATAATTAAAGTTAAAAGTTGAACTTGACTAATGATATTGTTTAAAATTGAATAACAAGTAACAACCAACATACTAACTAAGCTGGCTCCATCAACCAAGGAATATACTACTCTACCGAGAGCTATCAACCATCAAATAAGAATTTTAAACAAGTTAAAAATTTTTTTGACTCAATAAATCTCGGTTCATATTCACAAAAAGCAATAAACATGGATTTGGGAAACGAAAATATTGACTTGATCAAATTAATAAACATAAAGGGAAATGTTGATAATATTACGCCGCACAAAATAGCAGTGGTGGCTTTTATTAGAGAGTATGGATTGCTGAAAATAGAAGGTACCTAAAATATGTTACTTGATCAATACTTGAACTAAAATATCTCTATCTTGTCTAATAAGAACTTCTATAATTTTAGCAAAAGATATGATTGATTGCACCATGGCACCTAAGTACAGGAAAGATTTTTGTATTTTGGCTTTGAAATTAATACAGGTACAGTTACTTTTAATTATTATTTTCATAATAGCAATTGCAATTTCAAAGTAAGTTAACCAATTCGCAGTTATCTACCTACTTCAAACATTAATATTAGGTGTTGTTTATTTTCAAACATCAATCCTAGCACCCAAGTCAGCTAAAATAGGGATGGTATGGGCTAAACATGACTGAAGTGGCATGAAAAAAATGAATAAAAAATCAATTCCTGAAAAATATAAGTACCTCTGTAAAAATTGTAGGTACATTCAATATATAAATTAGCAGTAGTTATCATAAAAACTGCAGCTCAAGGATGGTCATATTTTAATCAGAAAACTTGTATTTTTCAGTGCCCTGATATGGAATTTAAAGAATTAGAAGCACTTCTTACAGATGGACGTTATAATTTACTAAGTGTCCATCTACAGAATTTCTGTGTCCGCCTGCAAAACATTTATGTCAATGGAGTGAACGCTCTTACGGATTGTGTTACTTCGACCATTGATAAGTTAATGATAGAACAAAGTGAGACAAATCCTTGTGTTATAACCAGGTGCAGTGTTTTAGGTAATAATGCTTTAAGTTGATCATCCAGCTTTGTGAGAGTATTTTGTAAAATTCTGATCGGATCCTAAACAACTTAAATTCATCTAATTAATTAAAGTTGCAGGTAGATAGGTTGTTACTTTTATTCATGTTTATAAAGTATGTGTCCAAACATAAGAGCGGAAAGTGCGAGGCAGCAACACGCGGCGTTTACAGTGTACACTGCTTCGCTCTATTATGGGCTCCAAGACTGCAAACATGAATATAAAATGTGCGGCAGCCGCATACGATGTTTGGGCACACCTTAAAAAAATTCAGCATATATTGTGGGTTTAAATTTTTCTTACAGGTTTTTATTTAAGAAGAATAATGTTGTATTTGGATAAACTAACTTTTGTGCAAGTTGCCTCACTGTACAAAGCTTTTTGTATATACTATCAAAAAGGAAGACCTGGATTGATGATGAGGTCCTTAAGTAAAGAGGTTAGTCTGTAGCTGTAACTTGGTTACTTAGTCTCTTTAAAAATTAGTTCTACACTAATAGGAACTTAACAATATGTGAGTTAGGAAATTTTACAGAAGAACTGTCTCTTTGTGTGCTTGTTATTTGGTTCTGATCAGCTGTTAACAAAAAACTACAGTTATGAGCACTCTTTTTGTTACTCTCCATGTCCTTAGCTTTCCACAAAAGGGTGATGTATATATTAAGATTGACTTGAAAATTTTTATTTGTTTTTATACCTACAGAAATTGAACAATGTAGAAGCACAAACAGGTGGAACATCTCCTTTATTACCTGAAGAATCTAAGCAGCAAGACCTATTCATAAAGATTAATATTTTCGATAGAGATAAGTAAGTATCACCATAGCAATTATTGTAGCCATGTTGCATCATAACAGCACATTCATAATTAAACAGCATATTCATAATTACAAAAAAATATGCGATCTGCCCAATAGGCAAACTAGAGAACGCAAAAGGTTTGTGACTTCATTGCTCTGCCTCAAAAACGTCCAAAGGAATTAACATTATATTCTATAACAAAATTCCATGACCTATTTTGAACTTGCCTTTTCCATCCAAGTATGCTTCTGAAAACAGGTTATTATATTGTTGAAGATAAGATAAAAGAGCATGGATTTGACTCTCTCCAGCGATGCTACACATCTACACATTGATGTAATTGTAAATTAACTTTTTCAAAAGAGCAACCACTGAGTTTCTTGCTGGTTCTTCTTGGTAGGAATGGCATTCGGAACCAGTGGCAGATTTACATGACGTTTCAAAAGCTCTTGTTAAAGTCTACTTGAATAAAAAAGACCAATGTACTTGCTTCAATCTGTATTCTTAAACTATAAAATTGACATATTAACAGTTTGTTCACATTCACCTTGAATGGAATTTCAAGAGCGATGCTGAGAGAAAAATGTAATCATATTGTTATTTTATTTTTATTTTAGCAGTTTTGAAGAGTGTCAGTGGTCCAGGAAGCAAGCAGAATTGTTCACAGCTCAGCAAGCTAATTTATTGCAAATCAATGAAAAGAAGGCAATGCCAGCTATACAGCTACAGAAAACAATTATGCAAATTATAAATGACATACCTGAATATCCAGATATTGTGAGTACCTATTTAAAATGATTTGTTATTTTGATTTAAAAGCATATATATAGCAATCACTGTCTAAAGTTGGTTGCAGGTCACAGAAAAATGGCTTTGAAGTTTGAACGCATCAAAGTGCAAAATTAGAATGATTTCAGTAGCAGCAGCCAGATTTATTTGTTTAACATTGTTCTATTTTTGGGCTTGATTAGAACTACTGAATTTTGTAATAAAAATTCTGTAAAGATATCTCCATTCGATGACTGGTAGACAATAACATATCTTAGAATGTTCTTTCAGCACTGAAGTAAGCATTGCATTTGTCTCTAATGTGCATTCAGCTAATGTCATGTAACATGTTTAACAAATCACAAGACAAGTCCAAGACTTTTCAACCTTAAATATTTCTTTCAGCACTTCCTTAGTTTTTTGAATTGTATCAGGATGAAAGAGTTCAGCGGCGCCCAAGATTCTCTCTACAATTGTTTTGACCGAGCTGTCTTTAATATGTGTGGCAATGGAAGTGGATCGAATGATAGAAATAAACATTTTCGCTATGCTGCACTAAATCGAGCTGCAATGCATACTCATTTTGGTCACAAGTAAGTTAAACATTCAACTCAATTGGTTCCTTAATAAGGCATTTCAATTGCGATTCTTGATTTAGTAACGAAAGACCTATATTCTTCTTAAATTTTTGAAAATTTAGGTAAAAATTGGCTTAGCTATCATTTTTCTTTAGCTGAACCTATCGGCTGAACCTAATAGAAAATAAAGAAAATTAGACTGCAGGTTGTGTCTACCTATAATATAGGTACCTACTTACATTCCAATAAGTACATAATTATTATACTAATAGAGAAACATATGTACTATATTATATGTATAATCAAAATATAAATGAAATGAAATGAAAATACACTTTACTGTACAGCATACTAGATACAAAACAGAAGAACACATACATAAAGGGAAGAACCTGTACAATAGGCGGCCTTATCGCTAAGACGCGATCTCTTCCCGGCAACCTAAATAGAAAAATATAATAATAGAAATACTGGATGAGGGTATACACTAAAAAGAATGAAGGATGAAATAATTAATAGGTACAGTCAATGGAGAAGTTTCATGATGTTGTGAATATCATATCACACACACACAACGGAACACACGGTTCACAACGGAAGTAAAATATAGATTAAAACTAATAAATCGGTGGTTTTTATTTACAATCCATCAATAAATGACTGAGAAATGACGATTTAAAAGTTTAATTATTTAATGTACACCGATTGCTGTATCTTACTCGAGTGAGAAATTTTGTGAGTGAGTTTTAATACCTGGCCGAGATTTAATACTTGAAAATTATCTTCACACACAAAATATGTGCTTTTAATTCAATTAACTCACGATAGGTCCCATTTATTTCTTTTATTCGGCTTTCTAAAGTCGATAGGGAATTATGACGTCACGTCTCCCGTCTTGCAAGCGCAACTTTAAAGTTCCATATATAACTTTTTCATTTGTTGTGATATTTAATGATTCTTTCTTATTTTTTTTTATTTTGTCTTAATTTTCATATTAAATTAAAAAAAATGGTTATCTTCTCCATTCTTTAAAACTAAAAAAAAAACTATACATCTAACTAAATACACAAATTAGGTACTTAAAATTAAAATATTATAATATACTAGATGATTCCCGCGACTCCGTCCGCGTGGATTAAGGTTTTTGGTTCCCGCAGGAACTCCTTAATTTTCCGGGATAAAAAGTAGCCTATGTCCTTCCCCGGGATACCATCTACCCCTGTACCAAATTTCAGCAAAATCGGTTGAAAAGATGGGCCGGGAAAGCGTAGCAGACAGACAGACAGACAGACAGACAGACAGACACACTTTCGCATTTATAATATTAGTATGGATTTAAACAGATAGCATACCTAATAAATAAATAATAAATGAAACATAAATACATACAATATATGCTTAAATATTATAATACATATTTATATGGATATACAATAATCATATGCCTAAAAAATACTAATAACTAAGGAATTGAGAAGGTATACAAAATTTTTATACCTATAAAAAATGGCATCAAATGTTTTTTAAAGAGTCGCTTAAGGCGAGTCACCTCAGCTCAGCGGTGAAAACTGGTTTGTTAGATCAAATTTTTTCGGTATTTACTATTAAATAACGGTCTTACAAAAAATATCCGATACACTTAAAGATATTGTCTAAAGAATGTGCTAATTTGTTACACGATAGGATGTACTTTACTCGATCAAAAAAAATCTTGAAACAGGCTAAATTAAAAGTTTAAAACGAATTTTTTATTAATAAAATTTTCGACTTTGCTCATCATTTTTATATGGATAAATTCCTCTTGAAGTATTAATGAGAACCTGCTAAAATTTATTTCAAACTGAAGTCCTATATCTATTTAATTCAAATTAATCCCAGAACTTGAACGTTGCCAAGCGGTTTCAGAATATACCGCGCTGCCCGCTTCCCCGCCAGTCTCTACGAGAAATGTACCGCGAGACGCGCGGGCGGCACCCCACACCTCACCTCCTAAAATCTTGCAGGTAACTCGCCTTAAAAATAGGCAGGGACTGCGCCCGCCTTATATTAAGAGGGAGAGAGTTCCAAAGACTGTAACAGAAAAGGATTTAAGAAGGAAGTGCTATGCGAAGGAACTCTGAGAATTAAGTTATTCTGAGAGTGGAGAGATCTACCCGAATGAGAATCACCGAGAAACTCAAACCGCTCTTTCAAATAAGGAGGAGCAGTCGGATTGAAAAGAACACTGTACACAAGAGATAAAATTCGAGTATTCCTGCGAAGGTGAATTGGTAGTCACTCGACTTTATTGCGAAATTCGGAAACCTGGTCATATTTACGTAGCCCAAATATGAACCGTATACAGAGTTTTTGGATGTGCTCGATCTTATTAAGTTGCTCCACACTTAAGTCTAAGTAACAAGAATCAGCATAATCAAGAAGTAGTAAAAGCAGAGATTGTGCAAGCGCAATTTTAGTGGGTATGGGTAGAAAGTTACTAAACCTCCGGAGAGAACCAACAGCTGCAAACATTTTCCTACTCACTTCATCAACCTGCAGTGCGACCGCGTATCTTTTGCATCAATCATTGATAAATCGCAATCACCTCTGATTGGTTAACACTCTTCCACTATTGGATGAAATCCATTGACGCAGCAAGAATACCATAAATTCAGCCAATCAGAGGTGATTGCGATGTATCAATGATTGATGAAAAAGATACGTGGTCGCACTGCTGAGGAATCCAAGAAAACTTGTCAAATACGACGCCCAAGTTTTTGACAGTATCGCTATACTGCAATAATTGGACTCCATCAAAAACAATACAAGGACGAGTAGCCCAATCAATGTGTGATACTAGATTTTGACTACCTATTATAATGACTTGGGTCTTTGTTGGATTTACTTTTGGCCCGTAGGATTTGCTCCAGTGAACAATGCAATCTAAATCATTTTATTAATCAAGCCAATGGTCTTGGACAGATCTTGTAGTTTAGACTGAGCATACACTTGGATATCATCAGCATACAGGTGGTAGAGAGAATGAGATATGTGCTGAGTAACTGAACTAATGAAAATTGAAAAATACAAGAGGAGGCAACACGCCACCTTGCGGTACGCCGGCACTTATCGAACATCAGTCAGAAATAGTTTCTTCGACACATATCCGCTGCCTGCGCCCATGCAAGTAACTATGAAACCAGTCAATGACTCCAGGAGATATATTAAGAGAAGTTACAGTTGCCAATATTAGTTCAAAATCGACACTGTTAAAAGGATAACTAAAATCTAGAAGAGTCAACACTGTTACACGCTGATTATCCATACCAAAACGGATGTCATCAGTAATTTTGATTAATGCAGTAGTCGTACTATGCCCGGGTCGAAAACCGGATTGAAATGGATTTAAAAGGTTACATCTAGAGAGAAAAAGTATCATTTGCATAAGAACTGCTCAAAAACTTTTGAAAGGAATGGTAAAATAGAAATAGGGCGATAATCTGAAAAACTAGCTGGATTAGATTTTTTTGGAATAGGAGTAACCTGTGCATCCTTCCAAGATATACATTTTTGCATTTTGTATATTTAATTAATTCTAGATATTTATAAAATAATATATTATCTAGTATGATAAAAATATATACTTAATATAATAAATATAAAAAGTATAACTAGCTGATGCCCACGACGTCGTCCGCGTGGAATAAGTTTTTTCAATTCCCACGTGAACTCCTTAATTTTCCGGGATGAAAAGTAGCATTTGTCACTCAGCAAAAAAATCACATCGATCCGTTGCTCCGTTACGGCGTGAATGAAGGACAAACCAACTCACTTTCGCATTTATAATATTAGTATTAATTAAAAATAAGAATTAGAAATTAAATAAGTAAGTAAAGTAGATTCTTAGTTCCTTTGCAGCAGTTTGGTAAATGTCTTGTAGAGTGGATTGGCGTATGATCAGTGGAAGTGCAGTCCAGTTTCCAAAGCTCAGTGGGCAGTACCATAATAGTATTGAAGCTATTTTGTTGATAATAAATTTATTAGTTCGACTTCATCACACACACTTTCGCGTTTACAATATGAGTATGGGCATGCAGCGTGTCGCGTGTGTTGTGCCGGCAGGTCGGTGGCGATGGAGGGCGTGCGCGAGGCGCTGGGCGCGGCGCAGGAGGCGGCGGACGGCGCGTGCCTGGCGCACGCGGCGGCGTGGGGCGCGCTGGCGGGCGGGCGCGCGCGCCGCGCCGCGCTGCTGGCCCGCGTGCCGCGCCCGCCGCGCGCCGCCGCCTCCGCCGTGCAGCTCATGGCGCAGCACGCGGCCGTCAACGCCGCGCGCCCCGCTGAAGTCTTCCAGGTATCAGTAGAGATCGTTCGACCCACGAACACGCGCCCCGTTCTGTTTATTATATTACTAGATGATGCCCGCGACGATGTCCTTCCCCGCGATATAACCTATCCCTGTACCAAATTTCATCAAAATCAGTTGAACAACAACAAATAACGTGATTACTGATTAGTTAGTCAGTAAGTGAATGAATGGTACCTTTTATATAGGTATATGTCACCGTAAGATTGTAATCTAACGAGCGAAATTGTAAACTGTCGACAGATTGTGAACCGTGCAATTTTATAAGTAATTTTTTTAAATATTCATTGTATTTACGTTTTCTTGTAGGTTAGGTTAGGGTTCGACATAAATAATCAGGTAGGGCACTTAGGTTTTATCGGGTATATTATAACTAACAGATTACAATCTACCGAAAAGTAATGCGTTAAATTGTAATCTGTCGACAGTTTACAATTTCGCTAGTCAGATTACAATCTAACGGTTTTTGCAATCTTACGGTGACATATACATAGATAGATGATGATGGCGCCATTTAGCATGCTGTACAGTACGGAACCCCTTTGTACGCGAATCTGACTCACACTTGTCCGGTGTTTTTACAGATAATTACTAAAGGAGACTCAATTAATTACCTTCACTCAATGACTGATTTGACGATGGCGGGCTTGGCAAACACGGCCGCGCTGTGGGGTCTTTATGGAAAAACTGAAATGGCTTCTGTTAACTGTCAATTACTGCTAAACTTAAACACAAGTAAGCGCGATTTTTTCTGCTTATCCTTACCCATTCAGATATCGAATCATCACGTTTCTTTGAATGAGAAAGCATCAAAATAATAATTGTTTTTAAATAGCTGACCCTGGATGAACGCTTTCACAAACGTCTTTATATAGGGTGCTATAAACATCAATTAACTTTTTAATTATATTACCCTTATACCCTTCATCTCTAAATTAGTCATCAGGTCTTCATTTTACATCAATCAAATAAATATTATAAGTGCGAAAGTTTGGATGGTTATATGGATGTTTGTTATTCAATCACGCCCCAACGGCTGAACGGATCTGGATGAAATTTGGCACAGAGATAGATTATAGTCTGGAATAGCACATAGGCTACTTTACATTACTTATCTCGGAAAATTAAGGAGTTCTAAAGGAGGATTTTTGAACTATTTAAAATTTCAACCCGCTAACAGGTTAGCCCGCTACCATCTTAGACTGCATCTTGTAAAATAACTGTTTGTAGAGTGCAACGTGGGCGTGGGCAGCGTGTGGCAGTGGTCGGAGGGCGCGGGAGCGGCGGGGCCGGCGGGCGCGGCGGGCGCGGGCGCGCTGGTGGCGGCGGCGTGGCGCGGCCGCGCGCCGCTCGCCAGCGCGCTCGCTGCGCTCTTCGTGGCGCCGCAGGTGCGCGCCGCCAACGCCAAGCACCAAGCCTCCAACGCCCTCAGAGCCGGTGAGTACGTCACCTTTGTACACGAACTTGCACTAGTTTTGTCCCTCAGTCGCATACAATATTTAGGACCTTGAGACGTCTTATTCTTGACGTGGATAGCGCCGGCGTTTTAGTGGTTTTTCTGGAGTGGTATCTGAACTAGTGATAAAAAATATTATAATAAGAATGTTATTTTTATTAACATAACGAGTAAATTACAAATTTAAAACAACTCCCGACATAATATGGAAGTATAGGATTAAGAAAAAAGCTGATGACCTTCAGGCGGATTCAGAACAGATTTTCATGAAACGTGTCTAAGAACACTCGGTATAAAATTATCTATAACACAAAAAAAAACTAACGAAAATCGGTTCATCCGTTTGGGCGCTACGATACCACAGACAGATACACAAATAAATCTATACTAATATTATAAATGCGAAAGTTTTACTCAATCACGCCTCAACGGCTGAACAGATCTGAGTAAAATTTGGCAAAGAGATAGATTTTAGTCTGGTTTAGATAAGACAAAGACTACTTTTATGTATGTATGTATGTATGTATATACTTTATTGTACACCACAAAAACACAAAAGAAACAGATTATTAAAATGAAAACTTATAACGTAGGTACAATACTTTTATCCCGGAAAATTAAAGTTTCCGCGGGAACCAAAAAACCTCAATCCACGCGGACGAAGTCGCGGGCATCAGCTAGTTTTATAATAAAACTTCTGTGTACCTAATTATTTATTTTAGCTAAATGGGAGGAAGCAGATCAATACATACGTCAATTGTCATCATACGATAGATGGGAGAGTCAACTGCTACGAGCGGAGATGTACTTCCTAAAAGGGGACGCGACAGACGCTCTAGAAACACTGCACGATATCTTAGACTATTGCAAGACGGAGGACGATAGTCTGCATTATATATCGCTGCGACTGAAAGCCATGATAATGATGTCAGAAGTACAACACACTTTCAGCAGTATCCGTTCTACCAACATAATGTTGTTGAATGAAGCTTTGTCCTTAGCGAGAAAGTATCATCTACACTACCTCGCTGCTACGGCGGAAATGCATATAGCAAATGTGCAACTCCATATGGGATGTACAAAAAATGCTCTGGCCTTAGTGAGGAAAGTGCTGCCTTTGATTATGGAGCACGGAAGCGCTTACGATTTAGCAAGAGGTAATTAAACTAGTTACTTTCCATAGCATAGAAGCGGTATTTTCTAGTACCAGTAGTAGTAGTAGAAGTCCAAGAACCTACCTTTAACTTTGTATGAAAAGTAAACCCAATAAGTCCTGGGAGTTCAATAAAATTGAATGATTGTCCGCCTCAAAATATTTTATACTAACCCTGCCTATACTTATCAATTTGACGATGACGTGTCATATAATATACGATCTAATAATTGCTAATAATTATTTATAGTTGTAAAGTTTATCACGTCTTTGAGAGGTGATATCTAGTGAACGGCCCGACGAATAGCGTCAGTTTTTATACTGTTTACATAGGTACTGCGCATACTTTAATACTGTACAAGAATCAGCCTTCCTAGTTATGGTTCATTTTTGGTAACCATACACGTCTTTGAGCGGCCATTTCTGGTGAAAGGATCATACGCATGCGGGCAGACCTTCACTATCGTCATCAGTGGAGAGCCCTAAACCCACCATAATACTAAATCAGCCTTCCTGGTGATAGCAAAAGTGCAGCTATCTCTAAGTCTATTTGCATGGCGCCACCAGATTTAACACGATATTTCTTTTTTGTTTTAAAAGGCGAATTTAATCGAATTATTAGTGAGTCAGAATTTTTCTTTTTATTGTATGAGATCAATATTTTTTGCAAGGTACACTCCTGTATACAAAATGCCGGATTGCAACCGCGCCGCCAGCCGGCGAGGCGCGCTCTCAAGTGTTGCAGTCATGCTGTGAAGCTCTCGACACTGTGAAGGAAAACTTTTCCAAAGTAAAAGCCCAATCGCGACTGTTGCATACATGGTATCTACAGGTTAGTAAAAATAATGTATAGTCCGACAAACTTATCTGACCCGGTGACAGCGTCGCTATTATCTATGAGAAATAAAATAAAAACTAAAACTAAACAGGCATAAAAATCAATTCCAATTTTGGCCACCAGAGGTGCGATTATGTAAGAATTGTCAATCAAATCGTCAAAGTTCGGCGTCAAAGTAAACTAAACCATAACAGCATTGAATTAGAGCTCAATTCCGTGTATCCATTCTTATACGTTTAGGTTATCGTACATACCTAAACGTATGAGAATGGATACACGAAATTGAGCTCTAATTCAATGCCGTTATGGTTTATTTTACTTTGACGATTTGATCTTAAATTCTTACATAATCGCACCTCAGGTCAGATAAATTTGTGAGACTATACTCATCTATAATTACTGGCTTTAAGCTAGACGATTAGCGCTATTACCTATGACACCTGTGTGTGCCACAGGTAACAGCAAAAAGTACAAAACTGCATGTGGTCACTCAGACCTCACACACACAAGTTTCATGTCTGTCCTGTAATTAGTAAAAAAAAAATTGTACTGACTGTGATCTCACGATGTAAGAGCAATCTAATTCTTCATGTTTTTTCATTTCAGGCACAACTTTACAATGATATCGGCAACACTGTAGCTAGGAATCACTGCGCGTGGATGTACAGACAACTAGAGACTCAGAAGCCTGTTGAACCTTTGAATATGTTGCACATTATGTATTAAGCTTATATTAAATTACTTTTATATAGAATGAAGAATTTTCATTTTTATCTCATCCACTTTAAATTTTTAAGGATACAAAATTATTTAAAAATGTTATACATAAGTTGTTGATATTTTAATTAATATAACTTATCGTTTAAAAGGGCCTTTTGAACTATTTCAGACATTGTTATTTTAATATCTCTGCACAATACTTCTGCAACTAATACTTTACTGTCACTCTGAACATCTGACTGAACATATGCCCCTTCCCCTAGAATATTGGTATCATTCCAACAGTGCCCGAGGGACACTTGAGATTCACATATCCGTCCTAGTTGCAATAGCAATGACGTAATGTCTTCAAGGAGGGAAGGAAACGCTATACATATTCGTACAAGCGATTTTAGCACCGGCTGAAAGAGTTCGAGACGTAAGTCGCTGGGAAGGACTGATAGCAGCGTGGATAGAGTGTTGACACATAGCCTTGCGATCGACATCGCTTTCGGTAACGCATACTGAATTGACAGGTGGGACACAAGGTCCACAGCGAAAATCTGTTTCTCTAGTGAAGCTTGACTTAAAAGTTCTGGAATGAAATCTAAACAGATGTGCATAGATGGTATTCCTTGTACAGTAACTTGCAGAAGCTCCCTCGGATACCCTTGAAAGTGTACCAACTTAGCTAGTGATGGTTCCGATATAAAGATTTGATGTAGAAATGAACAAATAATACTTCTAACTTCTCTTAGCGACCACATAAGTTCAGGTTTAGATTGGTCTTCTTCAGTTTCTAAACATGCTTCAAGTAAAATTTGTAGGGCGGCGCTTTCTTGAGCGGCAACCAATGCGTTTTTTAACTCTTCTCTTTCTACATCCGAGGTCAACTGGCCACTCTTCTCGAGCAGGGGCTTATCCAACAAATGACGGCTCAATTGGCTTCTAGATGCTGCTAAGCTGGCTTCTAAAATTCTTAGGATTATTTTTAAAATCGGACCACATCTGAACACTCTAATGTCACACCTTAAAACTTGAAGTGGATCGACTAAAACGTTTTCTTGTGTGATTGTAACATTTCTACTATTACCATTGTTAATATCGAGAAGAGCATTAATAGTCATTATCCACAAACACCGCGGTAGGACTGTGTTGAGGCGCAACCAAACTTCGCGATAAAGCTCTTGTATATGTCTCGGGACCTGGTCGCCGAGCACACTTTTAAAGTATCGCACAAATATTTCAGCAAAAGGCCATATGTCTGTTGGATTTTTATTCAGCATAGCCTTTAAAATTTTCCCAGTTTTATATGGATTTTCCTCAATGCATTGGAATGCTTCATTTATTGATGAATCAGATATATTAACATCCACTTGGTGACGACAGGTATCTCCAAACACTTGATCGTCCATCCAGTCGTCTACAAGAGATAGTTGTGGAAAATGAGTAGCTAATAAACGTAACAGTGGGCTGAAAAGTCCCCCATAACTCATTTGATCTTTCTGAGCTTGGTGCAATAAATATTTTATAGGCAATTCGGACAAAAATGCTGAAGAATAACTTTTTATTTTTCTCCCATTAGCTATTAGAGTGGAAGAGTTCGCCAATCTAACATCTTCATAAAGAAGTAGGTAGTAAATCAGAAGTAATTGCGATGCCAGTGTCGGTTTATCTATGTCTATTTCCATAGTTGGTTCCCCATCTGTTTCCATGGGCATAAAAGGTTTATTTTGTGAATCAAAATTAACACCAAATATAGAATTTCTAAATACTTTTCTAATTTCCTCCTCTGTTATGGGTTTGTTAAAATATTCATTGCTGCCTTTATTGTTTATTACAAGAATGGAATTCACATAAACCTCTACAAGCGCAGGCATCACAGGATGCAATGGAGCTGTGCAGTTACAAATCTGACTGTATATCCAATTTTTTATTGGCACCTTGTGTTTAGAAAATGCTCGAGATTTAAGTAGTTGGTGAATACAATGGACGGGTAAATAACCAGTTATATTACTGTTAAGATTTACTGTAACTGGAACTTTTACTGCATGTGCAGTCACAACCTGGAAACAACATTTAGTGTCAGATTGAAAGTAGAAGTGAAAGGATTCTTCAATTCATTATAGGACACCATAACTTGTGACAAGGACATGCAAGTTTTTTATAAGTTAGTAGTTTTTTATAAGTTAGTTATAGCTTTATAAGTTACCTGTTCAGTAAATATTTCTTGCGTAAATGCTTGTTTAATTCTCGCCAAACCATTAGGACGTACGGGTACACGCATCCCGAGAGTAGCGCAAACTAATTCGCCCACAGCCGCTAGTTGTCCCGAGTGAAAATGAATTGCAATGAGAAGCAACATTTCCCCAAAAGACGCCGTAACTCCAGAGTTGCTAAATAATACAAAAGAGAAATTATAGGAATAAGATGCAATAATAAATTGGTATACTTATTTCACTTTTGTTTTGTTATACTTATTTCACTTTTGTTGAGTTGACCAAGAGAAAGGGAGAGACCAAGAGATTGTTCAAGAAAGATAGTAAAATATCACTATGTATGTTACGTACGAGTATGTCATGTGTACAGCTTATTCATATTAGAATGTCACATCAGTTCCCCAATTTTAACAAACAAACTTTAGTGAGCAGTGGAATATTTATAATTAAAATTGTGTGTACTAGCAGTGTAAAATTCTAAGGTTTATCAGTTAAGTATATTGTACATGCACAAACTACGGTATCTCTTCAAATACTTTTAAATATTTTAAAAAATTACCTTTCGAAATATGCCTCCTCTTTTACAAGCCACTGTACCCATTCTATTGCCTTCTTTTCATGATCTGCAGCAGCTGTAAAGAAATATTATTTTGTTATCTTTTTATTTTTCATCAAGTTATAATAATTATAATAGCTTTTGACATCTGATACAGACCCATTAATGATGGACAAGCAAGTATCATACACAGACTTAATGAAACAAATCGTACTCCTGCAGGAGTTGGTGGAGGTTTTTGTGTGACAAGTCGTAATAATCCAGAAACTTCATCATCTTGGAATTTTATTCCAGCAATTCCTCTTAGTGCACAGTATAGTCTTAACAATGCTGATGCCTCCACTCCAGCAGTGGCTTCTTTTAGTCTATTTAATAGTTCTTGGCGTAATTTTACCAATGCTGCATGCCCATCCCCCTTACCCCTTTTGTGCGAATTTCGTAAAAATGTTGCAAACCAGGCTCTGGATGTCTGATCAGACCCTAATAGAAGTCCAGACACAAAGGAGACCTAAAACAAAAAAAATATATTTACATTCAAGACCTCTTAATGACATCAAACTAATATTATAAATGCAAAAGTGTGTTTGTTTGTTGGTTTGTCCTTCAACGGAGCAATAGATCGACATGATTTTTGGCATATCAATGTTGGTTGGCAGTTACTTCCTATCTTAATGGTTTGCTGTAAAATTATGTATTTGGAAATCCAATTAACATTGTATTCTCAGATAATGTTTTTTTATAACATAATATGTTAATGGCAGTGATAACTGAAAGCGATTTGGCTAAAAAATTATTGATGTACAGTGTTTGTAAAACAAGTAGTCAAATCAAGTTCAGACACGGCCGGTCGTCATTACATGTTTCTGTGCCGAAGCACACGCCTACTCAGTACGCATGTCACATATTTAATAATATAATATAAATTATAAAGCATACCAAGTCATCCTGATGATGTGTTAAAGTTAGGCTGATAACTAGACATGGTAACCGAGAGGAAGTAACAGCCTTAGCCCTTACTGCTGCGGCTATGTAAGGACAGGCATCACACAAAGTGGATAGAGTTTTGGCTCTGATGCCACCTTCTTCACTCCTTTCTGCATTCATTACAAGTGATTCTGCAACTGTGAAACAAAATATCATAACTATAGAGCACTAATAAGATTAAAATAGAGCATCAAGAATAGTTAAATAAAATAACTGTGAATGGAATATAGGTCGCATTAACACCTTAGGTGAAGTAAACAAGCTACTTTTTCTTCTGAGAAAATCAAACTGATGATATAACTTTACTTCCATGCTCACCTTCTAGTAGTGTGTCAGGCATATTCGCAACAACCCAAGAAATGATAACAGGACCCTTGTTCACATAAAGAAGAACTTCTACTATTTCACAAATATTCAGCAAATTTGGTAGTTCTGCAAGACTTATGCAAATTACATCTGTAATTTCTTCAAGATACACTTCATTATCAAAAAGTTCAGATGCCTTAAATGAAGATTCTGCATTCGAATTTTTGTTTTGATTGTATTCTGTCAGTTGTGCCTGCATTTGTAATAGCTCTGAAAGGACCAAACGTACTCTTCTAGCAGAATCGGACTGCTCAAAGTCATTTGCAATACCATTGACTACATTTTGAATTAAAAATGATTCTGTGCTTTGTGAACCACTTTTTTGTCTGAAAGAAAGTTTGATAAGCAGAGATTAAAGTGAATAAAGAAAGATTAATAATTATTATAGATTTGATAATTGTGTAAATAAATAAAGTATTCATACCGCATTTGCTGTTCTTTCTTAAGATCAACTTCAAGCGCGTGAAATTCAATAGATAGAAGCGATACTATAAAATTGACCAAATCTATTCCAGATAAAAGAGTCAATATGTCCTTTTTGGCCTCGGCACAGTATCTTGTAACGTCCAATGGGGCTATAAGGGCCATACGTACGAGACAGGGTATTATAGGTCTTATTTCGTCAGATGAACAGCTAATAAGAGCTGGAATATCGACATCTTTTAGGGCTTTAAATACGTGCGGTTGTACTGGTTTCATAAACATTGAATCCATGATTAGGTTAGGTTATTGTAATCCAAGAAGATTGTTCGATTCTTAACGATTGTAAATTTCTATTCCATTTACATGTTTTAATTTTTAACAACGATCGATTCCCGACATCTAATTTATTATAAAAAACAAAATAGATTCACTATTTAATCCAAAATCTCAAACACAGACAACGCACAGCAAATATTATTATACTCTTTGACAGCAACTGAGCAACAAAGAGTTTAATAATATATTTATATAGTCAACGACCTCAATCAAGGAACATATTTACTACGGAGAGCCTCAATTTACATAGACAGGCCGGTCGAACAAATCAGAACAAATCTTGAAAACGTATGACTCGGTCATAGATAATATAGGTCATAGTCATAGAAACCGTAAGGCTTAGTAAAAAAAAATATCATAGTTTGCCGCGGAAATTAAATGATTGCGTAATGGATAAAAATATTAAATAGGAAGAATAAATAACGTTTTTTTGGAAATGTATAATTGTGAATTGAAACACTTACCTTAAAATAAAAATTATACAGTGCTAAAGTAATTAAACTTTAGATGTTAACATAATAATAACAAATTATCTGCACGACGAGCGATCGTGACAGCGCTACGACGGGAACAAAGACAGCCTTATGACAGGTGCGGAACGTGTTCAACAACTCGGACGCCCGGCGTTTTTCTATGAAAGGGCCCATCTAGTACCTACATACATATCGATGTATATAGTGCTGAGCACAGAGCAACTACTATACTAATACTACTCTCGGTAGAGGTACGTTGTGGTAGAGGACTAGAGGTAGAGAGTAGTTTAGTCGTATATTCTTTGACGCACAGCAAGCGAACAACAATTAACCAAAGAGTACATTGATTTTATTTAAAGTAGGTTATGTACTCTGTCTGGTAACTGCTTTGGGTTACTGGTTAACTTGTCTCTGGTACTCTGTGCCCCGGAAGTAAAACATATTATTACTTATGTCATAGATTGTTGTTGTTGTTGTCAGGTTGTTGTTTGGTGTATGGCTTTTGTTTGTGCCAGTACAGCACAATAATATATAGGCATGGCGATCTGAAATCGATTTTTTAAATCGATATGTCGACTGAATCGATATTTCACCCTTGAATCGACATTCGATTTTTTCTGTTTTGGTAAAAACCGTAAAATTATTTGCAATTAGCTGAATGTACTCGTAATATTACGGTGTTGCCGATTAAAGGGTTAATTACTCCATGTTCACTCTTTAGCCGTGATGTATATCGTGGTGTATATGATGTGTATCGTGAGTATCGTGGAATCATCATTCTGTTCCTTGTGAGCGAGTGTTTTCAATTGCCGGCAACATCGCAAGTGATGAGCGGAACCGCTTGGATCCCAGTAGACTTGACAGACTGTTGTTATTAAACAGCTTAGATATTAATCATTGGGAACTATAAGCTATATTAGGTTTCTATTTTCTTAACTTTTTGATATAACAATTAATACGTTTAGAAAATAAATGTCTTCTTTTATACCCTGATACTTTGATATGGTAATAAAAATAATTGTTATTATTGAATTCCCTGAACTAAAAAATCCATGATTTTACTGATAAGAGATCCCAGAGATTGTTTATTATGGTATCTTTCTTGTTTTTCATAAAATAGATTTATTATATTTATACTGTAAATACAAACTTGAAAAAAAACGATTTTTGAGAAATCGATCTTTTTATGAATCGATTCATCAGGTTACGATTCGAATCGATTTAAAAATTTATCTTTTTTGGAAAGAATCGCAATCCCTACAATATTTATTTCGCCAATGACTTCTTATTTTGTTTTATGGCCTTCCTCTCCCGTGCCCAGGTGATACACAGCGCGCGCGGGCTTGAATGTCCGAATGTACCTACAGCTCAGTTGGCGCACTGAATTGCGCCAACCTAGCGCGAGATTTTCAACTATATCTTCGTATTTTATTATTACAACTTGTATTGTGTTATATATTTTTAAAAACTAGACGAAAGTTCCCATCTGGCTATGTTTATTGAATGTCTAAAAATAATAGTAAATAAAAACAATCCTGGATGACGTCACGGGATTCTCGTTTTTTTTCGGTCTCCCACTTTAAAACCCTTATAAATAAAATATAATACCATTAATTCTATACCATTTTTTACATTATATGCAAAGTTTTATACCAGGTCTACATGTATTAGTTAGAGTACATGAATTAGAGTTGCTGCCGGCGACATGCCGGCACCGACATTTCGGTGTCGGGCCGGGTCAATGAGGCAACGTGCCATTACAATTTCATAGAATTATGCGTCCACTTCTCAACATCATTGTCGGTGTCTGGCCGGAGCCGGGCCGTGCAAAGAAGAAACGCCCATATCGTATCGCATCGCCGTATCGTGATACAATGGGGCCAATTCTGTTTAGCACATTCTCTAAACTAAACTAAATTAAATACTCGGTACCTAATATCTCTAATACCTAGGTATCGGTTTATAGAAAAGCCCGGGCGCGACCAAAACCTCCAGATTCCATTGCAACGGTATCTTATCGACAAATTAATCCTCAATCCCGGGAATTTGAAAAGAGGTAAAAATATATTAAAATACTGATATTATGATTTATGAACTTAATGCTGGAATTCTTCGTAGACAAGCTCTACGAAATTGCTACGAAAAAACATGAATAAGAAGGAAAGGTCTACAACAAAAACAACGGTAATCCCAAACCACTACGCTCACACGGCTCACACCCTATGATTATGATGACACTATGATTTTTTACCTAAAAACTCAGTAAATCGTCTCTAAATTTTTTTGCAACATTCTATGAATTTTCCGTTTTATTAGTTCCGTTTCCTAAAGGACAAAAGTGTGAAAATTTTTAAGTAGAGCAAAACCACTCGGTTAGTTGGAATCTGAGTTCATTTGAGTCCAAAAGCCTAATTAAGCAGATATATCTACGCGACAGGTAGGAGGGGAAGGGGGCTGAAGTTTGGAACTCCATGCGCTCGGAAAAAAACTCTAGCGGCTGCGTTAGTTTGGTGTCGTCTTCTAATAAATCGATAATTGCCAAATCATTGGTAAAATCAGTTTCATAGAGTTCCATAGTAAAATACGATGTTATACCTAAAATAATGAACTTTCAGCAGTATAAATACCCTTATATTTTTACATTAAATATGTATGAAACTTGATATAATAAAAAACTCCCTGAAAGTCCATTTAACGTTTATAATAAAAATATAAACATTTGATATCCAATTAAAAATGTTAAAAGTGAATAATATACTAAACGTGCCGCGGCGTTTTACCGGCGACGATCCAGAAGTAGGTCTTAATAAAACACTTTTAATATATTTGTACTCTCATTAGGAACTTGAGAGTACACGAGTAAATGGTTAAACGTGTAGAGGTTCCATGAGAGATGTAATGTAATTAAATAAAAGAAGGCTTAAGACGATATTCATTTGATCCGGCCACGATTGCTTTCGTTAAGCTCTAAATCAAATTGCGATCTAAACACAAAAGGTATTCGGTAATCGCTGAGTCCACCGGCTGGAGACTGAACTACCATTGTCAAAACACTCGTATATTTTATACCAACCATTTTCAACATGGCGTCTGTAATGACATGAAACGAGTCAAATTGACAGTAATTATACCTATACCATGAGATATACATAATGACAAATTGTAATAATAATCTAACATTTAAAAAAGATTAAAAAGATTATCCAAAAGTATGATATCTACTCATAGTTTTTCCATCTATGAATGTACTTGCCTTAAATATATTTAATGTTGTGTTATACAAGTATATATTTACGAACTACCAAATCGACTCAACCCATATGCACGCATGTAATATGGATATGGACGTATTGTATACTGCTGGGCATTTTGGAGAGCACGCTACTACATACTGTCTTCTACCATCTACTCACTTCCCGCCACCTTTTGGAGGTCGTCGGTCCAGCGGGCTGGAGGTCGTCCCACACTGCGGTTACCGAGAACTACCTCACTTTTATTAATTCAGCCTTCTTGAAAATCAAGACATGTACGGTGGTCCGCGAGTTGAGTACCCAATTTAGGTAGAGTGGCTAGTTGCTACCCTACCGGCAAAGATGTACCGCCAAGCGATTTAGCGTTCCGATACGATGCCGTTTAGCAAAAGATTAGGGGTATGGGTTTAAATAACTGCCGTACTCCTAACAGCTTCGCCCTCTACCATAATATTATATAGCATCATCACTCACCATCAGGTGAAATAGCGGTCATAGGCTAACTTGCAGTGGAATAAAAGAAATGAGATTTGAGCTAGGTAATACTAGCGAGTTCAGTACTCGAAAGCGACAATAAGTTAGTTACAATAAGGTAAGGTAAGGTAAGTTTTCATGAAAAAAAAAAACAAGTTTTATATAGTAGACAAGAATAGTAGTTTATACACCAAGGGGATAAAGCACTGTTTTATGTCACGGGCGCTACATTGAATCCTGAACGTAACGAAGGACTCCAAATTTAACTCCCGAGCGCAGCGAGGGTGTTATAAGTTAATTCCCGACCAAAGGGAGGGAATTAAGATTGAGTCCTGAGTGCAGTGAGGGATTCAAGCGCCCAAGAAAAAAACTGCTTTATCCCGGTGGTGTATACTCTACTTTATACTTCTACCATAACAGTAAAACAAACTGTAACGGTTAGATCAGTTCGGCGTGAGACGGCAAGTCAAGCGCGCGCTTTGCGTATCAGCGTACTGTTCGACGCCGCATCGCGCAATAATTTTCGACGCGTACCCACATTCATATTATATGAAGTAAAATGTGTGAAAATAATATTAATAAAACTATTTTTGATTCGAGTGGGAGTGATATAGTCGAGGAGGACTGTAGGATGGTGGGCGAGCCGCCGGATTGGTCACATCAAGAGGTAGTTGTACGGGAGAAACGATTAAGATCTAGTTCGGACGATATTGTAGATGAAGATGGTTTTACGACGGTACGTAGCAAACGATCGGCGAAAATTTCTAAGAAGGCGCTTGTGGTTTTGAGTACTGCTAGAAATGAAAGTGAGAACTTACCGACACAAGAAGAAAAGATAATTGTTACCGTCACAGGTAAGGAGGTGTTGCCTAAACAATTTAAGATGGCTAGATTACTTCGTACGGAAAATATTTTAAATATCACTAATATTCAGTATAAAAGTCCATATAAGATAATTGTTGAATTTGACAATAACGAAAGTGCACAGAAACCATTGATGTAGAATTTTTTTAGTACCTATTTCTATTTCAATGACAGAAACTGATAGAATGCAAAAAAAATTTTAGATATGGGATTTAGATGTCAGTTGTTGAACGAGATGAGTTTATCGTACGGCATAATAAGGAATGTAGACATAGATATAGAAGATGAAGAGATTAAAGATAATTTAGAAAGTGAGCTCGAAGTAGTATCTGTTATGAGATTAAAACGTACGACAAGTACAGGAAAATGGGTTGAAAGTGAGACAATTCGCATAGGCTTCAGAGGATCAGTCTTACCAACTTATGTGCGCGGATATGGATGCAGGTTTAAAGTGGAGCCTTACATGTATCCTGTTACTCAGTGTACCGGATGCTGGAAGTTTGGACATAGTATCCGGTTTTGCCCGAGTAGGAAAATAGTCTGTCCAAAATGTACGGAGTACCATCCAAATTGTGAACAAACCAGATATAAGTGCGTCAATTGCAAAGGTAATCATATGGCAATAGATAAGTCATGTCCTGTTTTTTTGAAAGAAAAAAATATAAGAATAATAATGCGGGACCTGAATTATCCATATAAAAAAGCTTTGGCAATTTATCTTAGTGAGAATGAGGTGAAGAAGACTGACAATGCGCAAACAAAAGAAAATTCTACTGAGACTAAAAATGTATCTGATAATCAAAAGCTCGGAAGATCGTACAAAGAAGTATTAATCACGCAGCCCTTAATTCATGCGGAAGACCAAGAATCCATGATTGAAGAGAGTCAACCAGAGGAAAATAGTACGACCATGAAGCAGCGTGTTAAGCGAAGTAAAAAGAGTAAGAAAAGAAATAAAATGAATACAAAAGCAGCAAGAAATTATGATATAACTGGAGAAGAGAGTGATATAGCTACATCTATGGATGAACGTGATCGTGAAAATAAAAGAAGAGAGAGAAAGAAAGGTAGTAGCATAAATTTTACGAAGTTTATTCAAAAGATGAAAGAAATATATTTGTCTGACAGTACTTTAGAGGTTAAGCTTAAAGAAGTTTTAAGTTTTATTATTGAAGAGATTATGAATTATGTTTCGGTTTTGATTAGAGATAATGATATTTGTACTTGGCTTCTTTCCAAATTTAATTATGGATAGGCAACAAAGTAAAGTCCGTACTTTGAACTTATTGCAATGGAATGCACAAAGTTTAAGACCAAAATTAAAAGAGTTTGAGTTATTATTGCTGCAAGAAAAAATTCACATAGCGTTCATTTCTGAAACATGGCTTGAATTCGAGTCTGCTCTACATGTAAATAGTTACAATATATTTCGAAATGATAGAACTGATTCATATGGAGGTGTGGCTATTGTAGTTCATAAGTCGATAATTGTTCAGGAATGTCAGGCAAACATACATAAGAATGGTATAGAGTTGGTATGCTTAAAAGTTGTAAATTGTAGTGAAATCCAAAATTTAGTGTCTGTTTATTGTCCGTCATCGGTTCGTACAGTAATTGGTGACTGGGAAAATATTTTTTCCGCATTTACTGGTAATTCTATAATAGCAGGTGATTTCAACGCTCACCACTCGAGTTGGTCTGACAGATCTGATAGTCGAGGTACTCAGATTTATGATGCAGCTTTAGACGCAGGCTTTACGCCTCTTAACAATGGTGAGCATACTAGAATAAAATTAGTTAATAATTATTTACAGGAAAGTGCGCCTGATATAACTTTCGTCTCATCAAATATGCTTCCTAAAATTCTCGAAGATCTCCCATAGTTTCTACAATATAATAGCAAAGAAAAAAAACATATTTATATAAGAAAGTGTAAAAGATATTTATTAGGTAAATAATGATAATACTTACTAACTAATTCAATAACCTAATATAGAACATAATATGTATTATTTGTCTGTGTAACTGGTAAGTACCTACATCCAAATATTCTTATTATTATGTATTAGTTTTTTAAGGCGAACTCGCCATCCTCACCATAAACGTCAAGTTTTTTAGAGGATGGCTCCGATATTAAGATTTGTATATTGTAAAGTTTGTTTTGATCAATAAATTAAAAAAAAAAAAAAAAAAAACATTGCAGTAAAATTTGATTGGCGAGTCATGAATGAGAATTTAGCAAGTGATCATTTGTGTATTAAGATCCGTTTTAATTACCGCGGTGAGTTGAAGTTTTCTGAAAAACGTAATATTAAACGGGCAAATTGGACAATCTATAAAGCCTATATTGAATCACACTTACAAACTTTACAAAACGGAGAAGATATCCAATTACTCTACGATAGCTTGATAGACTTAATAAACAGGGCGGTTAATACCAGTATTCCAACTATTAAATTACCACAGAATCCAACAGAAAAATTTATTCCAAAATCCTATTGGAGTCCTTTACTGTCTCATAAGGTAGCTCAGCGTAGGTTAGCACTTCGTGAATTTAGGAAAAATCCTATACCTAATAACTTAAATGTGTTAGAGAAAAAACATTCAGAGGCAAGGTCATCAATCTTAAAAGCTAGTTCACAAGACTGGCATGGTTTCTGTGATAGTATTGATGAAGCAACTACTTCGTCGACGATGTGGAGCCGAATGAGATGGATGAAAGGATTTAAAACAGCAAGATTGTCTGTATCTGAAGAACGAAAATTTGAGGTGTTGTGTGAGCTTGCTCCTGATTATGTGATTCCATCCATGCCGGTTTTAGAATTTTCAAACACCAAATTAGATAGTCTGTTTAGTTTAGCTGAAATGAACAATTGTTTGAAGGAAAAAGATACAGCTCCGGGCAATGATGGAATTACATATTCAATGATATGGAACTTGCCAAATTGTGCGAAAGTATTTCTTTTGAAAATTTATAATTTAATCTATACGACAGGGACGATACCCAAACAATGGCGTGATATAAAAGTTGTAGTTATTCCAAAGTCTACTCAACCAGGTTTGCCATCAAAGTTACGTCCGATTTCATTAATGTCTTGCCTCAATAAAATATTTCACGTTATGATAGCAAAACGTTTAGAATGGTTTATTGAAAAAAATAACATTTTATCTTCGTATACTTCAGGGTTTAGAAGAGGTCAGTCGACTATCGATTGCCTAGCACGATTAGTAACAAATATACAAATTGGTTTATCTAAGAATACACCGACTTTGGCATGTTACTTAGATATTGAAAGTGCATATAATAACATATTAGTAGATAAACTAGTTACCATTCTGGATAATTTAAGTGTGGGTAAAAGTATTTGCTTATATATATGGAATTTTTTAACAGAGCGACATTTGCAGATTAAAAATGAACTTGAAGATAGCCACATGTTGATTAGATATGCATCTAAAGGCTTAGCACAGGGTGATCCTCTATCACCATTATTATTTAATATTGCTACATATGAATTATGTCAAAGAGTTATTAATATTTCAATTTGTCAATACGCTGATGATTTCGTTTTGTATTCTACCCATAAAAATATATTAGAAAGTGCAGAGAAGATTCAGCAAGCTTTGGATACTTTTATCATACTCCTCGATAGTCTCGGTCTTAAACTTTCTGAAACAAAATGTAAGTATTGTGTATATAGTAGAGGAAATCGTAATTTAGATATAATTTTAAAAATTAATGAAAATCAGGTTAGTTATGTTAGTTCATATAAGTACCTTGGTATATGGCTAGATAAATCGCTTCGTTGGAATAAACACATAAAAGAGACTATCAGCAAAGTCCAACGATTACAAAATTTGTTAAGAATTCTGGCGGGTTCATCTTGGGGTCTGCATCCGACACATCTAAGAAGGATTTATATAGCTATGATCAGAAGTAGGTTAGATTATGGAAGTTTTCTTTTTGATAGTAGTGCTAAAACGAATGTATATAAGTTAGATAAGATTCAAAATCAATCCATGCGAATTATTGGAGGCTTTATCAAAAGTACTCCAATACATGTAATGGAAAGTGAGCTTAGCTTACCACCTTTACATTTAAGAAGGAGATATTTGGCATATAAATATAATTTGAAAGCTGCTTCTGTTTCGAACAACGTCACAAATCTATTAGTTGACGAATTAAAAGAATTGTGTAATAATCAATACTGGACTAATAAAAGGATACCGTTATTGGTGACAACTAGGATTGAGATAAGTGCAGATGAAATTGCTTCATCTTTTCCATTGGAAATGTTTAGTTTAAGTTCTTGGGTCAGTGGTATTGACCTATGTGATATTATATGTGTTAATTTAACTAGTTTGAAAGATACCAAAAAGTCATATGATCCCACTTACCTTAAATTCAGTGTAATTAAAGAGATTTCAGAGAAATATGATGGATGGTACACCTTGTTTACTGACGGATCCAAAAATGTTAGAGATGGTAATGGGGCAGCATTTTATGACCCTTGTGTGCCTAATTATACCAACAATTGTTTTAAAATAAATTGTAATGTCTCGGTTATGTCGTTAGAACTTATCGCAATCGCTGAAGCACTAAATTATTCACAAATGTTGCAGTGTGAAAAGATATTAATCTGCACTGATAGTAAGAGTGCATTACAACATATAGCTCGATGCGCCTCTGGTCGCAGAGGTGTTTCGATAGCTTATGTTATACTCTCAAAGATTTTGGACTGTTTAAAAAATAAAATAGAACTCAGATTGCAATGGGTTCCATCGCACATTGGTTTAAGGGGTAATGAGGAGGCTGATAGATTGGCTAAAGAAGCAACATTGAATGGAAAGCTTACGTATATCAAACCCGATTTTACTGAATTCTTACCTAAATATAAAAGAAAATGTCAGGATTTATGGGGGGAACACTTTAGTTTTAAATCTATTGATAAAGGAATTTGGTATAGAACTATACAATCTCAGCCTCTTCATACACCGTGGTTTCTTAATGTAAAGATTAGAAGGAAGTTGATTATTATTGCCCACAGACTGAGGTCTGGACACATGCCTTTGAATAAATTCAAATTTTTGATGAAAATAACGGAGTCCCCTCTTTGTGATTCATGTGGAATAATTGATGATGTTCATCACTTGTTAAATGAATGTGTCAGATTTCAGTCTGATAGAGATAAAATTATGAGACATATGCATTTAAACAGATTTGATACGGGCATGTTTGTGAATATTCTTGCCCGTCCCGCATCTAAGGATGCGATTGGTCTGTTTGAATGCATAAGTCTCATTTCTTGAAGTGTTTTCTGTTTTTTAATTTGATTGTTTTTTTTTATCTTTCTACTCTTTGTTTTTTGGTTGTAAGTTACCGTGATTTTGTTTTCTGTATAAATTTAGATTATAATGGGGCTGACATGTACATAAGTATAAAAGTCCCTAAACAAATAAAGAAAAAAAAAAAAAAAAAAACGGTTAGATATTTATTGCAAATCATAGTAAGTAGGATACATAGGTCTAGTAAATAATAAAAAGAAAAGACAAATTAAAAGTGAATGTTCACGTTCGATAGAGTCACATTTGTCCATTTGTCATTTTGCTTTTCATGCTGCCAGTCTTTATGCAGGTACACATACTCCTTGGTTTAAAAACTTTTATGTCAAATGGTACGATCGTTTGGTCCAGTCTGGAGCCTAGACTCTGTTGTGCATATTTACAGTATGGAGTTGGTCAACTAGTTGGGCGATCGATCGACTAGATTACGGCCCTAGGGCATGAAGACTGACTTTAGACCCGCAAAAGTATGATTAATAGTAGATTGTTACACAAGGGACGTAAGTAAGCTATTACAGAACAAGATCCAATTTGGCGCCAGTGCGAGCGCAGCTCGCATAGGGCGCTAATGGATCGCGTGCACCCGAGAAATTTAGTCACACGAGCGAGCGCAGCGAGCGAGGGTGAATATAGTTCGAGGGTGTAATAGCTACTTGCAACCGAGGTAAGCATTCTACTTTATATCATTCTTGCGAGGTAAATAAAACATTGGTAATGCAAAATGAAATTTTAATTAGAATAATTAGCAAATTAGCAAATTAGCAAATTAGTCACACGAGCGAGCGCAGCGAGCGAGGGTGAATATAGTTCGAGGGTGTAATAGCTACTTGCAACCGAGGTAAGCATTCTACTTTATATCATTCTTGCGAGGTAAATAAAACATTGGTAATGCAAAATGAAATTTTAATTAGAATAATTAGCAAATTTAGAGAAAAAATAGAAAAAAATGGTTACTTATTATAATTAATTATTATTTACTAGCTAATGCCCGCGACTTCGTACGCGTGGATCGAGGTTTTGTGGTTCCCGCGGGAACTCTTTAATTTTCCGGGATAAAAAGTAGCCTATGTGTTATTCCAGACTATAATCTATCTCTATGCCAAATTTCATCCGAATCTGTTCAGCCGCTGGGGCGTGATTGAGTAACAAACATCCATCCATACATCCATACATCCATACCGACATCCATACATCCAAACTTTCGCATTTATAATATTATAGTATATAGTATAGTATATAGTAAGATAAGATAGTAAGATAGTAAGATTACTGTGTATTTATTCTATATATTTTTACATTGTTTTTATGTATAATATAATATTTATTTATTAGTATTATGTCTCAGTACACCCCTCCCGCTTTCTTAAAAGTTTCCTCTGCCCTAAGGTTGCCTGGAAGAGATCGCTGTTTAAGCGATAAGGCCGCCTGTTGTGCCCTATCTATTATTATGATTGTTTTTTTTTATCATTTCATTTCTTTGTGTACATTAAAGTATATTTTACTTTACTTTACTTTTTTAATTATAGTAATATTGAATATATAAAAGTATACAGTAAACTACTATTTTTTTTACGGCTCTGAGTTCCAAGGAGTTTTGCATAGTTTGAAATGTATGGAAATTAAATGCCGCCATGTTCAGTGTTTTTTTTCAGTAAAAAGTTTTCTTACCATTTTATAAGAAAAGAGATTGTTTACCAAGGAGTTTTGCATAGCTTGAACTGTAATGTGAACATTACAATTCAAGCATAGTGCGACGTAATGTTGCCTTGAATTGCAAACACCAACTTACAAGGAGACTTTCCACCATAGTAATCCCTAGTTACTGAGCAAGTATGATATAAAACAGTATTAAAGGTATGGTAGAAGTATAAAAACCTTTCCATTAATACTAATAAGTAGTTGTTGATAGAGAGAAGCTTTGTAGCTATTACGTTTTTCAAAACGTTAGTGGAATATCAATTGAAAATTGAATCGATGTAATGAATCGGGCTCCGGTCCGGGCCGGGGCGGAAACGGCGGGGCGGGCGGCAGGGCGGGCGGCATGGCGGGCGGCAGGGCAGGCGGGGCGGCAGCGCGCGGCGGGCGAAGTGCGCGGCTGCTGCGGAGGGCGGCGGCTGGCGCGGCAGTCGCGCGCGAACACGTGCGCATACCGTCTTGCGCTGCCGCGATCCCCGCTGCCCGCGTCCTCGCTACCCATACCGCTCAATATTCCCAGATATTACATTATATTTAATAATTATACCAACTTTCAAATTACCCTTTCTGAAGTTACAAAAATCCCTCTAGTTTGCAGCTTGCTTTGTGAAGTGATCTTAAAATTAATAGGTCAATAGCATAGACAAGAGTCTTTTACCGAGATTACCTACGAGTACTTACATCATTGGCAGGATAATTTCGGCGGGAAATATTTTACATCTACTTACCTTACTTACTTAACCTTGTAAGATTAGGAAAGGTAAATAAGTGGCCTCAACATACAGCGGAAAAGGATACGATCATAGATTGAAAAAAGTACCTATATAGTCTGAGAGTATTGATAGTTACCATGTACCTACCTAAATTCGAAAAAAAATATTTGATACATTTGGGTCTGTAGGCCAAAGTACTGCTTTTTTTTTCAATTTTTGGATATTTTTGCCTCCCTTTTCTCCGCATATACAGTATGTTCCGAATAATCTGCCGTACGCAGGCAGCCTCCAAATACCAACTCAAATAACACGATTGAACTTTCTGAACTCTAGTAAATTAATTATTTAAAAAATTAAATCTGATAGGTATTGCAAATGATTGTAATAATAATAAATTATGTTTTAACAATTTTGGTAATTATTGCATAATTAGGTACCTAGGTATTATACTTGTACCTGTTCAATAAAACAAACAAAAATATCTGCAGTACTATAATTCATTTTTACTGTAGGCACTTGCACCAAAAAGTCATAATTACACAAACGAATAAATAATGTGAACTGGTGTGAATCTTTTTAACTACCCGATAATGTCCTCAACTTCAATTGCTTGGATTCAGGTTTAAGAATCCCAGCGAAAATTATTTTCCGGGACAAAGAAGTAGCCTCCAGGTTCGCCATTAAGCTTATTCAAAAATCACGTTGAAGTCAGCGTACCTAATTGAAGGTCAAAACAACAGATAGGTACACTTAAGCATTTATAATATTATTAGGTATGGATTTTCTCCAAGTTCCTCTCGTATGTAGGTATGTATGACTGAAATATAAAATCATACCTTAATTTTGTATTAAGAATAGCAAAGATAGGCTGCAACGATGAATTTTAGTAAATATCATTATTATTTTAGTAGGTATCCACTGCAAACTACCTTTCTAGTTTCATTATTAAAATTATGTATAAGACTCAAAACTTGATGCTACAGGTGCAGTTCTAACGTTAGATGTACAGCGAGCAAGATATTGGAGTGCACTTTTTAAGTCCGAAAATATAACAAAGTTGTGTCGCCCTGAATCATAGGAATATAGGATAATTTCTCCAAAATTGCTGAAAGTTCCACATAGTTAGTACATAATAATGCGCACATATATATCAACTATGAATTTTAAAACATGTAAGTCCTGGTTGTCCAGGAAGGCAGCTCCAGTAGGACTTAAGGTGGATGACAAGGGTCTGCCCGCGAAATTCAAATTTAATTTGGTTTTTCACAATTTGTAAACTAATACGACAAAGTAGGCTTATGGCATTCAAATTGCGAGCCTAGGAATATCATCTTCACAGGTTTATATAAAAATCTTTACTTGAAAGTGTCCAGTTTAAGAAATTAGTCAAAATAATGAGTTTGACGTGAGTTACTCACAAATTAGTCATTATTTTGACTAATTTCTTAAACTGGGCACTTTCAAGTAAAGATTTCGCGGGCAGACCCTTGTCATCCACCTTAAATTTATCTGATAAAAAAATATCAATTGATATAAATAAAGTTTTTATATTTTAAGATTAAGAATCAGAATGAGAAGATTTTTCAAAATTGTTTTCGTTAAAAGTTTATTTGCAAATATTTTAAATACTCGTACCTGTAGTAAAATTTATTTTCAAAAATAAATTAACTTTTAGAAATAGGAATTATTGGAGCGATGCCCTTAGGTAGATACAAGATAGAAAAATAATTGGCCAAAATAGAAAATAATGAGATGTGCGTGGTACAAAACGTCCTTGTGTCTAATTTAAATAACAAACTAAATACACTGAAACTATTCAGTCAAAGAATAGGCACCGAGTTTAAGATATGAAAAGTAATGCATTAAACAACATTTTACATTACAGCTACGTTGATGAAGCTATAAAAGGGGATTAGTCATAAAATCATAACTTTTACCCAGGGTATAAAGAGGAAAAAGCATTATGATCACAGGATGAACTGCTCTACAGAGATGAAAGCGCTATGTTTAAAAATAAAAATAAAAAAGTCTTATTAAATACAAAATATGTCTTTAAATGATATAAGGCATATCGATGGGTTGAATGGGTTCAGTCGATTAAGAATTAAGAGCTCCCTCTTATCTTGACGCCACCGAATCAATTTTATAGAATTAAATAGGTACTTATTCTTGCTTGGTCACAAGCCAAATAGGCAAGAAATGCGCTCACCAAATAAAAGTTAGGGATAGGTACTATTTTTATGTAAGGTCGGTCTGCTACGGTCTTATATAATATGACTAAATTCAAGCTCTTCTTCGGATGGAAGGATTTTAAAATAAGAATAGTTACAATTAGCTTTTTATTTAAAATTAGATTTTGGTTTTGTGCAACCGTAACACATAAAATAATAAATTATTGTTGGTTGTAAATTTATATTTAAAAAGCGTTAAAAACGCTCTACAGTATTTTAAACGTTATGATTTTAATAAAAACCGGTCAAGTGCAAGTCAGACTCGAGCACAGGGGTACACAATATAAAGTATTTTAGTAAATAACAAGAAAGATGTCATAACAACACGTAATCAGCTGTGAAATAACAGGCTTACATAATGTAGCGCTAAACTGGTAGCGCCTGACAACCAATTCGACATCCTATGAACACGGAACCCTAATTAACGATTTTCGGATGTTTTCCTATACTTGTGCTGTGAGACCTTGCTTCTTATCAAATTTTATGATTATAGGTCAAAGGGAAGTACACTATAGGTTTTGATTTAGTCAAAACCTATAGTGTCAAAATATGAAAAATATGCACCATAAAAGGCCGTATTTTTTGATTGCGTTGACTTAGAAGCTTGATTTTTTTACAGTTCCAAGGGACCGTAGACCCAATTATTTGATATTAATTTCAACTTGATACCACTTGATACACGTTCCCGAGAAAAAGATGGTTGACAAACTGACAGACAGACGGACAACGAAGTGATCCTATAAGGGTTCCTTTTTCCTCTTGAGGAACGGAACCCTAAAAATATAATAAATACATGAATATATATTATTATTTTAAACTGAGAAACTCGTTACAATTTTTTTTTAATTCAACTCAAGCTAGCCCTTGACTGCGATCTCACCTGATGGTAAGTGATGATGCAGTCTAAGATGGTAGCGGGCTAAGCTGTTAGGGGCATGGCAGTTATATTAAACCCATACCTCTTCGGTTTCTACACGGCATCGTACCGGAACGCTAAATCGCTTGGCGGCACGTCTTTGCCGGTAGGGTGGTAACTAGCCACGGCCGAAGCATCCCACCAGACCAGACCAGGGAAAATTCAGAAATTATAAATTCCCAAATTGACCCTGCCGGGGATCGAACCCAGGATCTTCGCACGTTAATTCAACAGCGCTACACACTGCGCCACGGAGGTCGTCAAAATAATTAATAAGTATTGTCATGAGGCATTTTTCACAGTCACTCTCATCTTTGCTCCCATATTAGGTATTCTTATCCTATGCTGAAAGTCGAAGCTATTGTCAATATTGAAATTATAATTTACTTACGTACCTACATTATACTTATTATGTATGTCTCACAAAACCTCGAGTTGGTTATGTATGTCTAGTAGACGTTGAGTTAATGAACGGATATCGGAACAATGTTTCAGCGTGTAATTTATTCATTACACAGGCGTCCTCGATCAGGCCGCTGCTAACGGAAAGTCTCCGTACATTACGTACTCAAGTTCATTTGTATCTAACAATGTTACAATATTTTCAGCAGTGTTTGAAAGCAAAGCTTTACCAGTGTCAAATTTTTTCCTGTGAAATATTAGGTAGGTACAGTAATAAAAAAATTACGTGTTTTAACGTGTATAATCTTTTATAAACTGGAAAATGTGTTAGTAAAACAAAATTAATAATTTAAAGTTTAAACAAAACAAAATTTATAATATTAAACATTTAATCAAATGTGTAGTTCCTGTGTGTTTCCAGCGTAGGTATTAAACCTGTACAGTCAACAATTGAAATGGCTAAAAGCAAAATATATGAGTTTTTCGCTATAAACATGAGCAAGCGATAGAGCAATGGAGAAATACGTGCAAGTGCGATCTTCAAGCAAGTGTTCATGTTGGATTTGTTTTGTGTCGCCATGGAGATTTTCAGACTTATCAGAAGAGAAATTGTACTTGGCATATACTCAATGTCAACGCCAATGTGCCGTACTGCGGCTACTTGCCACCGGAATGTTGTTCCAGATCTTCGCTGCCCTTGTGCCGGGAGAACGCGACCTTCACTTTGCTTACGCTTCAGTAGTAATTTCCCTAATAGTGAATTTGTCCCTGGCAACGGTTTACGCTCTGGTTCCTCGCTTACGATCAACATTGAACCATGTAGCCTGGTTTATCTTATGGACTCAACTCTTAGTGAGTTCCTCGCGACGCCTTGGAGACTCTTACAACGAATTACTAGGCTGGGCAGTCGTGCTGCAATATTTCACACTAGCAACGCTACCATTCCATTATATGCTTCTGATATTCTATAGCACTTTGTCTTTCGCCGCATATTTGTTGGTTCAGTACTACAATGCTGCTACAGCTGAAAGTAGGCTTACCGATGATTTTTACATGCAGGTACTAAAATTTCGATACTGACATAATGATATTAACTGATCGTTAATGATACTGTAATAAATTGCATTTTTTTCGCCAGCAAGTAGCAAACGGCTGTCTCTTATTAGGAGCGACGTTTCTGGGGGGAACTGCTTATGCACTCAATGAAAAGCAACAACGTAACTCTTTTCAAGAGACGAAACGAAGTTTACGCGATAAATTGACAATAGAACAACAAAGTAAAGAACAGGTGAGTTGATTAAATTTGTATCAAATTGGAAGAAGGGAAGATTTTGTTTTGTTTCGAAGGCTGTAGGTACCATTATTATATCATGCGGTCTTATAACATCCCGACATTTTTTTTTGTGATACATATTTAAACTTGTTGATTCCTTTTTGACTTTTATGTCGTGAATCATGTCTTGAAAGTCTGATGTTGTTTAAATAGGTCTTTTCTCATTGAGTTATTTTTCTGATGCCATAATACTTCATACTTGAAAAAAAAAATGTGTTTTTAGGAAAGGCTATTGTTATCAGTACTTCCTGAACACGTCGCTGTACAAATGCGTCAGGATTTGGGCCTAATAGATACTCAGTTTAAAAAAATATATATGTCACGACATGAAAATGTGAGGTAAGCTGTTATTCTGTAGTAACCATTCCCCTGTTTTTATTTAGCACAGGATTACCGGCTTCTATATGAGTTTTATTATTTACATGTTCCAGTATTCTATATGCAGACATTGTGGGATTTACTGCTATTTCTTCGACCTACTCGGCACAAGATTTGGTTGCGATATTGAACGAGCTCTTCGCTAGATTCGATCGGCTTGCAGAGGTATGGATGCTTAAGACTTTCTTTAAATTACTTTAAAATTATACCGCATGAAAGCGTGTATCTGATAATGTCGAATATTCTTCACATAGTAGTAGTAGGTAATATGAATCCATATTATTATTGTTTATATTAAAATATTTTAACACTAAGTAGATACATACAACTATCTCTAACAAGCTTTCTTTTTTGTTAGAAATATCAACAATTACGAATAAAAATTCTTGGCGATTGTTACTACTGCATCAGTGGTGCGCCAGTAGAGCGGCCGGATCATGCCGTCCTATGCGTCCATATGGGGCTCTCCATGGTTAAGGCTATTAAGTATGTATTCTTAAAAAACTTATAATAATGATCTCCTGTCCGAATTGGCTGCAACTGCAGCTAATCTCGGCAGACATTTGCCAACTACATAGGTGTTACATATATTATCTGCACAAGTGTGTGCGCAAACACATTGTCTGATGGGATGGCAATCCGGCACATCTGAAAAGAGATTAGTTGCAGACGCAGTGTGTAGCGCTGTTGCCTTAACGTGCGGAGGTCCTGGGTTCGATCCCCGGCAGGGTCAATTTGAGAATTTATAATTTCTGAATTTTCCCTTGTCTGGCCTGGTGGGAGGCTTCGGCCGTGGCTAGTTACCACCCTACCGGCAAAGACGTGCCGCCAAGCGATTTAGCGTTCCGGTACGATGCCGTGTAGAAACCGAAGGGGTATGGGTTTAATATAACTGCCATGCCCCTAACAGGTTAGCCCGCTACCATCTTAGACTGCATCATCACTTACCATCAGGTGATAGCGCAGTCAAGGGCTAGCTTGTAGTGGATAAAAAAAAAAACAGGTCTAGGACCCACTTATGTTAACAACTACGAGTACCTACTTAGTAGGTATCGCTACGAACTTACTACTCACGATTGATCGAAATCGATTGTTGAAAATACAAGATAAAGAATTAATGTAACCAGAAGAAACGAGGCTATAATAAATAAATAAATAATTAATTATTAAGTTATTACTTATATTCGTTATTTTTTAATTGCCTACGTTCTGTATATATACCTACACCTGTATTTTTTACATATGAGATATGTTTTCACAGATATGTCCAACAAACAACCAATTCACCGGTGGACATGCGCGTGGGCATACACACAGGCGCAGTACTGGCTGGGGTCCTGGGTCAAAGGCAATGGCAGTTTGATGTCTACTCGCGGGATGTAGAGTTGGCAAATAAAATGGAAAGCAGTGGAATGGCTGGGTTAGTTCACCATATTACATATTAGGTATTACAAAATTACAATAAGATCAGGCAGTCTCACGCCTAGGCACTTCGTCACTAACCGGATTCATCGCCACTAACGCATTCGGATGCGTAAGGAATTCGGTCCAGCAACCAAGTGTGTCAAGTACCTACGCCCAATTTCGTATAAGTTCGTCAGGCCTTCTTTGACGTTGTTCTTTAACCTACCCAAAATAAATGTAATACGATTACTTGAGTAAATATCCCATTGGATGCTCAAATCAGAAAATCATTCGGGAAAACGAACATGGGCTAAAAATAACACCATAGTTTTTGCTATAAAAGGGCTCTTTTAATTCTTAATTATGTTACGTCTTATTACTGACATGTTTTTACACATTTTAATGTAGAGAATATTCCAAGACAAAATTGCCACTCACCCCGTAGGTACCGTAGGTACACATATGTATATGGTAGATACTGAAGTGAGATAACATTGAGAATCTTCTCGCATGAAACGTTTTAGCTCAACGTTTCTGATATGAACCGCAAAGTTGTAGAACACCCTCCCAGCACACGTGTTTACTACCAGTCTTTACCTTCAAAGCAAGACTGAATGGGCAAGCGCGTTTCAACTTAGATTTCATCATTGCTTTGCACTAAGCATGATTGTCGTCAAGCGTGAGCCTATTTTGCAGTAAAAAGTTAGTAGGTACTACTAGTGATAAAAAATATTTATGGTGACTCGCTGAATGGGGAGACCCTCCCCCGTTAAGTTAGATTTTGGATCAATAAACATCATAAAACAGGCGTCAAAAATACGCAGACATAATTCTTAAGAATGTACGTTTACACTCCTCAAGCTGCATGCAGCCCGCTTGCATAATGAAACCGCGGCTTATATTATGAAAAACAGCACGACCGGTGAACTTACAAACCAATTAGGCTGAATTTTTAAATTTTATTGAAACTGTTCCAATATATTTTCAGCCTTTGATAGGTAGATTAGTTGTCTGCATTTTTACCCAGTATGTGTATCAATTTTGCAGAATATTGTTATTCTAGTGTTATGACAACTCTCTGCCATAGCCCACATCTTACTATACAGATGATACGTAACTGCGACCTTGACCTGTTACGAGTATCTCTCTGCACAGTCATCTATATGAGGCAGGAGCGGGACTATTTGACGAGCTTTCGCGACACAATTCACATCATATCTTATAGACCTAAGTCGATATTACATATCTTAATACATATCAAGGCGCATGGCAATGCGGCAGGCCACGTTACGCCCTAACGCACGCACACAAAACAATTTTCAAAGTTGATTAGGAAAGTGACTATATTGATCTCAATTGCTAGTTAAATAAAAAATAAAATATTGCATTAGAGGTGACGGAGTTTCGGTCACTTGTTTTAAGTAGCAAAGGCGCACTTAGTGTTAGTAAAAGTTAATTATTTTCATATAGTTTTAAGGTTGTTGGATAATAATTAATACCAACAGGAATATGCCGAATACAATTGAAAAAAAGTAGTAGTAGTAGTTTGTAGTTTGTTGCTGGAAAATGGCAACTGGCACCCAACACGAACAAATAAACAATCACAAACTCACTTCCGTGTCCATTCCTTTGTGACCAAATGACAAATGTAGAGCTAAGTATATACTTATTACTCATGTGAAAGAGACTATGGAAAGCTTTTTTGCAATATGGATTTAGTACTAGATAATGCCCGCAACTTCATCTACGTGGGTTGAGCGTTATGTTGGAACTCTTTGCTTATCTGGGACGAAAAATGACCTATACCCATTCCCGATCGAGATGCAATATATCTGTAAGCCTAATCAAAATTAGTTGAACAATTACTTTCACAGCTGGCCCATTACTTTTGTCAGCAGACAACAAGATACTCTTGCACTTATGATAATATTGTATGGAAGTATGGTTTACTAAGTTCGATATTTTCAGTCGCGTGCACGTATCGGAAGTAACGCTTAGTTTCCTGAACAACGAGTTTGAAGTAGAACCGGCACACGGGGAGCGGCGGGAGGAGATGTTGCGGCAGGCGGGCATCAAGACCTACTTTATTGTTCGAGTTCTTAAACCCGTAAGCATAAATTGTCTTATCACGATTTAACGATAGGGTGGTGAAGATGCCAAACGAACATTTTTGTAACTTTTTGGAGGAATCCAAGCGTTCAAAATAATAAGATAATATGAGAGAGGATAAGTAAAGTTTTGTGTTGTACCGCTTACTAATAAATTACCTACGGGATGTTTCGATTTGATAAGAAGTATTCTTAAATACCTACGTAGGCAGATTCATATAAAATTGCGGAATACGAAAGTAGCTATAGGTAAGTATAGCATTATAGCTACTTTAGTTAATATGTGCGGTTAATATTAACTCCTAGGTATTTCCGTATAAGTAAAAGTCTCTTAATATTTGTCAGGCATGTCCTAATTCAACATTCAGGTCATAGTTGATTATAACTTTGTAGTACCAGGGTGGCGAAGAAAAAAATGCATCGGAGGGCGAGGCGGCGGAGGGAGATGAGACCGACGCGCTTTCCGACCTCAAAGACGACGACGAGGACTCTGTGAGTGCACTCGTACTACCACCCGGCCCACCCGGCCCCTTCCGGCCCGCGCGCCCAATATAGGACACTAGGGCACTAGCTCCGCGGTCGACACTAGTTTACATTAGTATCTACCAAACAGGCAATGCTTTTCAACTAAAATTTTCATTCATCGAAATAATGATGCTTTTTTAGAATTCGAGCACCTAATTATGCTACCGACATCATGAGCGTTCATATCGATTTGTTGCTTGTCGACTACATAGATACGCTTCGTACATTATCCGTAGGTTCTATCACCGCAAGATGAGAGCAAGGACAATGAGGATGTGAAAATACTCGCTATGTTAGAAGAAGAGCTCGTCAATAGAGACGACGACAAGTAAGTCTACTTTTTAATGCCAAAACTACTGTGTATATTTCGAATGCAAATTAAAATTGTTACTATATTTTTAGCATGTTCTATTAAAAGTAGGTAGTGTAATTTGCTTACTTCACCTGCTTTTCAAAGTGTATTAATACAGGCTACAAGTACAGCTAATTATTAAATTACTTTTAAACGAATTTATATTTATATAAGTTAACTATTTTTTTTCAAAAACACTTTCACTAATTAATAAAACAGTTACTATCACATGCTACGAGTTATAAAATGAATTGATATTAAGTATACCTATTGCTATCATTCATGAAGACAAGTAGTGCAACGATCAAAGAAATGAAATATTGCTGAGCAGTATTAATACACTGTACCATAATCACAATGTGATGTAACTAATTATATTATACGGTATACCCAAGGTATACCCGGATACCTAATCCTTAAAACTTTTTAACCTATTAATTTTATTTTATGTAGACTGACTTTTTTATTACATTATTTTGGGAGGGGTTGAGGGTGATAATTTTCGTACAGGGAACTAGCAGATGCGACGACGCTCTGCCTGACGTTCAAGGCAAGCGGCGCGGAGGCAGTGTACGCGCGGCGGAGCGACCCGTGCCCGCTGTCGGTGGCCGCACCGCCACTGATGCTGCTGCCGGCCGTGGTGGCGCTGGCCAGCTTCGCCGTGCCGCCCAGCTGGTCCCTCCACGCGGTGTATCTCGCGCTGGTGCTCGAGACAGGCCTAATCAACGTTGTGTACTACGCGTGCTACCGATATGCGCAGTATAAGGTCCGTTTCAGATTTTAGTTAATAATACAAACTTGCTGATCCGATTTAGCATTTAGCTGACTGATTAAAATGCAAATCAATTTTGACGACCTCCGTGGCGCAGTGTGTAGCGCTGTTGCCTTAACGTGCGGAGGTCCCGGCTTCGATCCCCGGCAGGGTCAATTTGGGAATTTATAATTTCTGAATTTTCCCTGGTCTGGCCTGGTGGGAGGCTTCGGCCGTTGCTAGTTACCACCCTACCGGCAAAGACGTGCCGCCAAGCGATTTAGCGTTCCGGTACGATGCCGTGTAGAAACCGAAGGGGTATGGGTTTAATATAACTTCAATGGGGCACTCATATATCAACTCTGGCTGGCAAACTCAGCTCTGCTGCTTACGCTGTCAGAAAGATTCGACAGTTTACTGACGTTGAAACTGCAAAAATTGTATATTTTGCTTACTTTCATAGTATTATGTCTTACGGAATTTTACTATGGGGTAAAGCAGCAGATATTCAAAAAATTTTTGTATTACAAAAAAGGGCAATACGTGCAATTTATAATTTAAAACCGCGCGAATCCCTTAGAGAGAAATTTAAGGAAATATGTATTCTTACAGTAGCCTCGCATTATATTTATAGTAATTTAATCTTCGTAAAACAGCACATTCATAATTACAAAAAAATATGCGATCTGCATGAAAGGCATTTATTTATTTATAATATTAATATTAGTATGGATTAATTTGACGACACGCATGGTTGCTTTTAATTTCCGCATCCACTGACTACTCCCAAAATAACATCTGTATATGTATAATATATTATATTACATACATATATTCTCTTTCCTTCTGACTAAGTATTTCAAGGTGACGACTACGCCTGGCAGTGATTTCGAACAGACCTGACTAGTCGTAGTGAATCAGTGCTGCACCATGCAAATAGATAGGCTCAGCCACTGAGTAAGGAAGGGCGCAGCGGTGATTCATCTTGTTACGAGTTTCATGAGCATTAGGGAACTAATAATTTACATAATGTAGGTAATGGTAATACTGCCTAATATGTCACACGGACGACCTCCGTGGCGCAGTGTGTAGCGCTGTTGTCTTAACGTGCGGAGGTCCCGGGTTCGATCCCCGGCAGGGTCAATTTGGGAATTTATAATTTCTGAATTTTCCCTGGTCTGGCCTGGTGGAAGGCTTGAGCCGTGGATGCCGCCAAGCGATTTAGCGTTCCGGTACGATGCCGTGTAGAAACCGAATAGGGGTATGGGTTAATATAACTTCCATGCCCCTAACAGGTTAGCCCGCTACCATCTTAGACTGTATCATCACTTACCATCAGGTGAGATCGCAGTCAAGGGCTAACTTGTATTGAATAAAAAAATATGACAATTCCCTAACTTTTTAATAAATAAATCATTATTATTTGAATTTTTTAATTGCAATAGACTCAATCCTCTGTACTTAGATAGTTAATATTATCTAAACTTATGTTTGCTTTGCATATCAAAGTGTTTTATTAAGATAAATATTACCCATTATTAGTACCTAAGGTATCAACATGCATCATCTAACGGTAATTTCTGACTTAATTCTCAAACTATGAATATTAGAACTTTCTAATGTATATTTTTATGCACGAAGAAACAAAAAGCAGTACCAAGTTGATTACTACATAACACTCTTCTGAAAAATTCTTGCTTTTTAGTTTACTTCTATGTTACGCACCATCAACAACTGCAATATACTTAACCGCCGTGTACATAGAACTTCCGTTCCCAAAGAATTTTACAGACTTTTAAGCATCTTTGTACAATTTTTGTAGACCATGATACCTTTGAGTAAGTTGAAATAATGCCTTTTTTTTCAGAAAAAAACCATGTCTCCTTATTGGAAATTGACTTGTGGGACCTTCAACATAGCAATGTTTGTCGCCGCAAATATTGCTCCTCTGGTGCGTTCATATTTGAAACTTTTTATTAAGTTGATTTGCCAGAGCTTTTCACGCGGAGGTCTGAATGTGTGTGTACCTAATACGATATGATTTTGCATGCAGAAATATTTGAGAGACTGACGTATCTAGCTAGTACATATTCATGGTTATTTCAGGAGAGTACTTTTTGTTCAACGCGAACTGTTTTTACACGACTGCCCAAAAAAGGAGGGACATTTTCCCGGTTCATTTTCTTCATTCCGCCATAATTAATCTAAATGCCCGAAGAGATTTGGATGTATGGGGTATGGTTAGTATCCTTGCATCATCCCGAATGATAAAGGCAATCAATTTTTTGAAAAAAATTAATATGGCAGGGCAGTCGTGTTTTTTATTAATAATTTAAATTTAAATTATTGAATTTGTTACATGAACACATGTATCATATAGTTTATAAAGGCTATATTTATTGTAAACAGATTATTTGTGGCAACTTCGAGACGGTACTAGCCGAAGACGGGTTAAAAGACGATGCGCCGGCACAAGGTGGAGCAAGACGATGCATTCATCCCTCGTATTATTATCATGTAAGTTTATCGATGGTTTTAAAGTTGTTAAGAAAATCTTCTTCACACATTTCAATCGGCTCAGTTTTATCTATAAACAAATTATGGCAGGCATACAAGTCGATGAGGTGAAGCCGAATGAAGGTGACGAAGCGTGTCTGATTTAAAAACTTTAAAGTATAATAGGAATGGGTGGCCAAGGGAATCTCGGCAGTCATTTTCCTGGCACTATTTAAAAGAAAATAAAAAACAGTCTGTATAATGTTATGTTATGTTTTTTTTAAGCATCCTTTACATTAAAAACCGGTCAAGTACGAGTCAGACTCGCGCACAACGGGTTCCTTAATATCACACAATATAAATTATTTTAGCAAATAACAAAAAAGAGTTGCTTGCGATGTATCAATGATTGATGCAAAAGATACGCGGTCGCCCTGCTGGTAGCGCCGGTATTTTCGGAATTTTTCATATACTTGTGCTATAAGACTTTCTTCTTGTCAAATTTCATGATTCTAGGTCAACGGGCAGTACCCTATAAATTGGTTTTTGGCGAGTGTCAAAATATGCTGTGCAAAATATGCTGCTTAAACGGTCGTATCTTTTGATTGCGTTGACTTAGAATAGAAGCTTGATCTTTTTACAGCTCCAAGGGACTGTAGACCTAAGTATTTGATATTTATTTCATTTTAATACCTCCTCGCGTTCCCGAGAAAAATGTGGTTGACAGACAAACAGACAGTCGGACAACGAACTGATCCTATAAGGGTTCCTTTCTTCCTCTTGAGGTATGGAACCCTAAAAATAAAGAAGATCATAATATTATGATTATTAGATAGGTGCGGCGGCGGCGTGCGGCGCGCTGTGGGTGTCCCCGCTGGGCGGGTGCGCGCGCGCCGCGCTGCTGGCCGCGCTGGCGGCCGCGCATGCCGTGCCCGCCGCGTTGCACCCCGCGCTGCTCACCTCGCGCCCCACGCTCGACCGCGACCCCTTCCGACTGCCCTACAACGCTACGACGGACTACGACGAAGCTCTCTACAACATTCTGTACGTTTCACCGCTTTATTATTCAGTTTCAATGAAAAAAAATCATGGTTGTAAGCTACAGTTGTGTTTTCTTGCTATACTTACGAGTACATGAATACTGATACTATTTGGAAACAAATATCATTCATCTCCGAATTCAATTCTTTATTATAATATACTTAGTCAATATTTTTTCACACTTCATTAAATTATTCTGGTTTCGGCCGCTGCTACGTGGCACGATGCTGTGACAAAATTGATATATGGGTATACCAGTGTAATATAACTGCCATACCCCTACCAGGTTACTCTTTACCATCCAGGTGAAATCATGGTAAAGGGCTTAATTTTATGTAGTAGAATTTTTAAAACTATGTACCTAGGTACTAGGTACCTATAAGTATACCTATATATGAAGTTAGATGTAGAGTTTATAAAATGATTCGCCTATCACGTAACGTAGTTAATCAAGAAAACTTGCGCATACCTACCCTTAAATAAAACTTAAATAATTTAATAGGTACCTTGTTTCCAGGGCTCAGATCCATACCGGTCGCCACATTCTGATGCTATTCATGATAGCGATTGTGGTGCTTGTTTACAACAGATACGTGAGTAAGAATTTTGTACTACTGACCAAATTTATTTAACCCGCCAACCCGCGTTGGAACAGCGTGGTCGATCTAAGCTTTAATTCCCTATCTCCTATGAGAGTGGAGGCCTGTGCCCAGCAGTGGGACGTTAATGGGCTGTTGTGGTGGTGGTGGACAAAGTTTAGGCACGATAGCCAATCTCAATGGAAATTAGCCAACTAAGTGTGTAGGAAAACTTATGCACAAGTGTGGGTGCAAGCACGGGTGCACTATCTGTTTCATCACCTCCATGCAAAGTCCGATGGTCCGGTAATCCGATACGTCCCGGGAGAGATCAGGCGTGGGGCTTACGGCTATTATGTATACTACTTCGTACTACCTACTGCTAATTTGAGAATTTCTTGACAAAATACGCTAAATACCCAATTGCTTTTTTGTCCCCATTGGTGATAGTAGCAGTTTAAGAATAGCTACTGGACCAACAATAAATACTTAAATATAAATAATGAATCAAAAAAAATGCGCCTTTAGGCGCATTTCAAGTAAAAGTTCTGTACGCGCGCCGGATTCTATTTTAGAAAATAGGTCGGAAAAGGTTTTTGTGATTGGCCATGGTATTCTGGCTACTACAGTGGATTGGCAGTGGAAATTCGCTGTAGTAGTGGCGTCCACTCTTTCACTGGCCCATTTGTGCCAGTAGAAAAGGAGTAGACGCCGTACATTATAAGTAGTTATCCTCTATACAGATAGTAACACTCTAGCAAAAATTTTTGCGTATTAGATCTCCAGAGTTACTCTCAAGTCGCACCTAAAGAAGTTTTACTTCAGTGATATAGGTATATTAGGCGAACGTGAGAATAGACATGGGATTATCAGCAGGCATGTGCATCGGGGTTCCTATTTATAGTGGCGCGATGTTTGCTCAGATCGAGGCGCTGGAGCGCGCGCGGCACTCGCGCGGGGAGCGCATGCGCGCGCAGGCGGAGCAGGCGGGCGACCTGCGGCGCCGCAACCAGGCGCTCGTGCACAACGTGCTGCCGCCGCACGTGGCGCGCCACTTCATGGGCGCGAGGCACCACCACCGCGACCTCTACAGCCAGAGCTACGCTGAAGTGGGCGTTCTTTTCGCCTCTATGCCTAACTTTACAGGTAGGTTCTTAACATGGCGTTATTACCTGGGGCAATTAAAGTATTTGGTCTTTTTAGGGTTCAGTACCTCAAGAGGAAAAAAGGAACTCTTATAGGATCACTTCGTTGTCCGTCTCTCTGTCTGTCTGTCAAAAAAATCAAGCTTCTAAGCTATCAAACTCAAACTCAAAAGCAACTTTATTCAAAATAGGAACCTACAAAGTACACCTTCTGAACGTCATATTTATAATAATAATAAGGAATAAGACTTGATGGTGATAATGGGTAACGGTATCTTAAAACTACGAGGGTTCCAAACGCGCCCTGGTCTGAGAAGAGCCCACAACAAACTCAGCCGGGTAAAATCGCACTCAAAAGATATGGCTGTTTATTTTGCACATATTTTGACACTCATCAATAAATCAAAACCTATAGGGTTACTTCCCGTTGACCTAAAATCATGAAATTTGTCAAGAAGCAAGGTTTTTCACAGCATAAGTATACCTTCAAGTATGGTATAGGAAAAAAATCGAAAATCGTTAAGTGTTACTCATAGTTGTCGAAAGTTTTCTCACCATTTCCTCTAATGAGAGTACGAGCTTATTTTATTACGTCCATGGTTCGAGTATATAAGAGTTCCTTAATTGATTAACAACAGACAGCATTAGCCGAGCCGGAAAGTAATAAAGTTGTTCACACCATCTGTAATCGATAAACGATCAACCGGTCTTTTCTAATTCCGGTGTATTTTAACTTGTTACAGAGTTTTACTCGGAAGAGACGGTTAATAATCAAGGCCTAGAATGTTTACGATTTCTCAACGAAGTTATATCGGACTTCGATCTCGTAAGTGCCCATTTTTATTTTGTAGATGTAAAGGAAATTACTTTGGGTATATTGGAATTATGAACTGATTCATATCACTGGTAAATTGTTTTAAGTAGGTGTCAGCGTTTTGTATGATTCATTTCATTAAAAATTTTAACAAGGTTGAAATTATCACGACGCGACGACGACGTACTGCATGACAAATGGAGTATTATCTATTAAAATTGGCAATCAATTAAAAACTAGAAAATTCGTAATATCAGTATCTACTTAAGTCTTTTTATAAGTCAATAAATAAGACTGGTATATTTTCAGTTATTAGAAGACTCCAAATTCAGTAAGGACATCATAAAAATAAAAACTATAAGCTCTACGTACATGGCTGCGTCAGGCCTAAATCCCACACGACAAATGCAGGTACGTTATAAACGAAATACATTTTTGGAACTTATTATATAACCATATTTTATTGCTCATTTCGTAAGACCCGCGTAGGTTATTCTTTGGAATATGGAACATTTACATACAAATGTCTGAACAGGTGTAACTTTGAAACTACATATATTTTTAAGAATTAGAAGTTCTAGTAAGAACTAGTAAGTTTGGGTTAGAGAGAGTTAGGTTAATTTTCGAATGAGAATCAAATTACTATAGGTAACCCTTCTCAATAACTCGAGGTAGACTGATAGACTGATAAACGTTACCATGGGTATAGGTCACACGAGCTTTAAAATAATATACTACGCTACACCCTCGCTACGCTGTGCAATAATGAACTTAAAGAAGTAAGTCAGTCTATGTAAAATACGAATTGATGGACCTACTGTACGGATTGATTTTTTAGCCTTCAGATGGTGTTCTGGTCCGCTGGGCGCACTTGGCTTGCCTTGTAGAATTCGCGTTGGAGTTACAACGAGTGCTCGCGGCTATCAACGAGCAATCGTTCAACCATTTCGTGCTGCGAATGGGTGTTAACCACGGCCCCATCACTGCTGGCGTGATCGGAGCAAGGAAACCGCACTATGATATATGGGGGAATACTGTCAATGTTGCATCGCGTATGGAGAGCACTGGCAAAGCTGGTTGTATACAGGTAACTACTGATAAATCGGATCGAATGCCTAGATGTTTCTCCTTTATAAAGCTGGCATTATGAGTGGATATATGGCAGTGTGGCTCTATGTTAACAAGCCGTATGGTGTTGTTGGACTTCCCGTAAGAACATAGTTAATAAATTCACTAATTTTCTGAAAGGTGAACCTGCGATATCTTACTGGAACTCCTGATCTTCAAGGTTTAAAATGTTCAACAATATATAAAATATCTTAAGGTATTCTGTCGCTCTTCATCTATATATAGATGGAGAGACTGCATAGAGCGAGCGGAGTTTAACAGATTTTTTATCACATAAGATTATACCAGCCTCTCCTCCCGTGTTTTATCATGCCAAAAAGAATATAGGTAGAAAACACAGCATCACTTAACAACAGGATAGATAATACGATCTTCGCCACTGCGTGTCGCACCTATCAAACCATATTTTCAATATCATACTAATATTATAAATGCGAAAGTGTGTTTGTTTGTTGATTTGTTGGTTGGTCCTTTAATCACGCCGCAACGGAGCAAGGTATTTATTTTTGGCATGAGTATATTTGAGGACCTGGAGAGTGACAAAGGCTACTTTTTATCACGGAAAATTAAGGAGTTCTCGGGGGGATTAAACCTTGAAAAGCTTAAACCACGCGGACATCAACTAGTAATATAATAAGTTTTAAGAATAGTATAGGTGGCGTGCGTGTGACTAGCTCGTTTATGAGCTAGTAATACTCAGGAAAATAGTGAATATCTCTGAATGTCTGTCTTCTTTAAATCTGAAATACACTATACTTTATGCTTTTATCGTCATTATCATCTTTGCAGCCTATTGCCGGCTCACTACTGAGCACAATTGTCTCTTTGTGGCATGAAAATGGTTTGGCCGTAGTCCGCCACTCTGGCTAAGTGCGGATTGGCAGACTTCATACACCTTCGAGAACATTATGAAGAACTCTCGGGCGTGCAGATTTCTTCATGATGTTTTCTTCACGTTATTGATACATAATTTCTTGAAACGTACACAACTCCGAGACCCCGTATAAGGAGAGGTCTAGTGTCTAAAGCACTAGCCTATCACCGCTTTATGGTTTGGTTTCAGGTAACAGAAGAGACATGTCACATTCTGCAGAGTTTCGGATACTGGTTCGAGCAGAGGGGTCTTGTAGCTGTCAAGGGAAAAGGGCAGTTGATGACATACTACTTGCAGGGTAAACGCGAAGGAGCTGTAGGGATGAACAATACGTCAGCTGTAAGTAAACATGAATGTGCTATTAGTAATATCTTTTAAAAAAATTATGTCTTATGTTTTGGGATCTCCGTACCTGCTTACTTTAATTAAATCGCGTTTGTTAAGTTAAGCAATGTAGACAAACAAACGAGGCTATTAAATGCAATTGCAGGAATGATACAGGTTGTTTGTTATAATTTATTGCAGGCCTTCGGTTTAAAATAAAAAGAAAAAAATGTATTACACTCAATATTATTAACTGGGTGGCAGGATAAGCTTAGCTTACTAGCTCGGTTACTACCTTTGAAATACGGAATATTTGGTTATATATCTATTACTTGAATCTAATCTTGGTTATCTAAGATTGTAGTTAAAAGTACACAAAAATCTTTGCTAGTATATTTAAAAAATAAAAAAAGTCCACGTCCAAACTTGGTCCGCCATCCTCAGAAGTCCGCCATATTGGATTTAGAGTGACTAGGGCTTCCAATACCGGGATCCCGGACTTTTTTCGTCAGTTTTCAATACTGGTACCTATTGGAATGTCTAATACCGGGATACCGGTATTGGTGATACTATAAACGTTTGTCTAAGTTTAAAACTTGTATCTTAAGCACGTTAGCTCAATAAGAGCACCTTTACTGGTTAAAACATTGATGTAGAGTTTTTTATATTTCTACCAGTGAAGAAAAGTCATTTTTGATTACTCAGAGGGAAAAATTTGTGTTTGAACCCTGTGGCTTGGCATTTCTAACATTGAGTCACGAAACGTTCAGAAATCTGTTTTTTATCCAATGCAATATTTTATTATGATTTATTTTCTTTTATGAAATAACTAATTAATTTGTGTTTTGACTAAACTATGTATTTTTACGCTTAAAAAAATGGCATTTCTTCATTGAATTTAAGCAGAAAAATGCTCTTTTGGAGTTAATGTGGTGAAAAAATATTTTTTATGGAAAAACTATTTTTTATGGTGCAGTTTCCTTCAGAAAAGACTAGTTTTAAGTTAAAAACAATCCATCTAATTTTAAGTTTTTCCCAATACCGGGATCCCAGGATCCCTGTATTGAAAAAAACCGGTATTCGAAAGCCCTAAGAGTGACGTCATTTTATTTTTTGAGTTATTCTTAGCAAGCCCTTTCATTTGATACCCATAATGTAGGAGTGCTTTAAAAAATAATTAGTCCGCCATCTTGGACGTTCCACCATGTTGGATTTAGAACTACGCATGGAACTAATAAGTACTAAGACTAACGTAGTACTTATTAGTTCCATGGAACTACGTCACATAACTAACCATATATTGACATCCAAACTAAACGTGTATACAAAATTCCAGCTCAATCGGTTGCAGATATCTGCTTCAAAATTGAGTTGAAAGATTTCACCCGCACAAACAATTATATTGCAAGTTAATTAGCTAAAAGCTTTTAAAAAAGTAGCTTCGCGCTGAAACGCGACCAACCTTACTCGAGAACGTCTAAAGCGTAAAGCGAAAGCGCGTCATTTACGTGTTTCGCTAAGAAGATTTCTGCGATGTGTTTACCTCTTCTATACTCGAAAACTAGACTTATGCACTTTATATAAGCCTAACCTTAGGGCGAAAACCCACTACGGACAAAATCTGGCGGGGCAAAAGTTCACACGCGCTCTGTTATATTATGCAGGTATATTTTTGAGCTGCACGGTCTATTGCGACAGGATCAGTTCCCACACACGGTTTTCCTATCCTGTCCATAGTTTGTTTCCGCCCTTACCAATAACACGATTTAAAACCATAACATGCCCTTAACATAGTAAATAAGTAATCCAAATATTATTTAATTACGTTTAACCCCGACCCAATTGTGGTTTGGATTGTATGAATTTAATACCTTGAATTAGACGCTTCTGTTTAGATTACCTTATGTATGTATTTTAATAACGAATCCGTACTAATCTATACTTTTATTAAATCTGTAACAAGTCCAATTTTGTACATTGAAGATGTTTAGAATTTTTTTTGGAGGGCACTCTTTAATCGATACTGAAGCCAAAACTGTAACTTATTCCACGCGGACAAAGTCACAGGCATCCAGCTAGTAATATTATAAATGCGAAAGTGTGTCTGTCTGTCTGTCCGATGTCCGAACTGATTTTGATAATATTTGGTATAGGGGTGGGTTGTATCTCGGCGAACAGTGGCGGCCTTAGGGGGTGGCAAGCAGGGCAACCGCCGGGGGCCTCGCTCTTGCAGGGGCCTCGCGCACTCGCGCTTAAAGCCGTTAGGTACTTAGGTGTATTTGAATCTCATATAATGAACTAGCGAATGCCCGCGACTTCGTCTGCGTGGTTTGAGGTTTTTTGGTTCCCGCGGGAAGTCTTTAATTTTCCGAGATAAAAAGTAGCCTATGTGCTATTCCAGACTATCTATCTCTGTGCCAAATTTCAGCCAGATCCGTTCAGCCGTTGGCGCGTGATTGAGTAACAAACATCCATACATCCATCCATACGTCCATCCAAACTTTCACATTTATAATATTAGTAAGACTTGTGGTTCGCCCCAAACTCAGACCTTGCGGTATCCATAAGATAGTTTATTATTTGTAAGCACAAACGAATAAACTTTTACAGAGCGCCATCTATTGACATCATTGTGAAGTTCTGTTAAAAATACTGAAGCTCATTAAAAATTCGTTTCCTTATAATATTTATCTAATTTTAGTTTTTGTTGTTCAACTACAGGATATAATTATATTAATTCAAATAATTGATCAAGTTTTAGGCTCAGCCTAAGTAAACTCAGAAACCTTCTCTTCGCTCGGTCAATAATATGCCGTCTTCTTAACTTTCGTTAATTTCCAATATACAATATTAAAACTCTAATTTTTATTTTGTTAGAAAGGAAATTCACATAAATTCCACAAAGCATAAGATTTACCCTCGCAAATATTTACCGCCCAGAGCCTCGCAATGGCTAAGGCCGCCCCTGTCGGCGAAGGACATAGGCTACTTTAGTAAGGTTCCGTAAGATATAATTGGGCATACTAAACACCTGACAACATTACAACGACAAACTTGCAAAACAAAGTTGCAAAGCTGCAAAGTTTTAAAGCTCTTTAGCAACTTACCAAGCAACATAGCGATATCGTTTTTTCCTTTTCTATACATTAATGTGTGTTTATTACTTCAGCTCGATTCTCAGGATCTACTATGAATAACCAGATATGAAGAACGGGCTGTTACGATCCGGACAGTCTACCCGGACAGGCCGACTTGCCTCGGTCGCCCTATCCGGGTAGGCAGTCCGGATTGTTATTGCAATTCTACGTAAAGAAGAAACTACACCTGTAGCGGCAAAGCAATTTTTAGTTTGACTTCTATGATATATTTGTGCAAGCATTTACGTTTTAAATTAAATAAAATAAAAATTACAAACTTACTCTGACTCTAGTTAATAGTGCGCTGGTGTTCTGTTGGTAACAGAAAAGTATTTAAAGTTCAACTAAATATAATAACTTTAACAATATCAGCATATATTAGTATGACAAATTTTTAAAAGCATAATTTTTTGTTATGAATTTGTATCTACGCTAAATGCCTCAGTACTAATATTTAAATGCTAAAGTGTTCGCCCTATCTGTTTGTCTTTGTCAACCTGTTACGCCTTTACGGTCCGTCTGTTCAACCGAACTTTACAAAATTTGGTACAGAAATAGGTTGCATCCTTGGGAAGGATCCTATCTCGGAAATATTTTCCGAATTCCGAATGAAGATGTTATTTTACTCTAGCTTACTGTTGTGTTTCAGATTGAAGAAAACTGCGATGTGAATGCCAGGGATACTTTACTAGCGAACGGCGATGGTCCTGTTGCTTCGCGCTCCTCTCAACAACACACTGATGAAGACGTAGCCCATCCATTACTCTCCTAAAATAAGAATTTAAAAAACAAAGTAGTGTCTAATAGTAGATCATACACCAAGGGGATAAAAGATTGAGTCCTGAGTGCAGTGAGGGATTCAAGCGCCCAAGAAAAAAACTGCTTTATCCCGGTGGTGTATACTCTACTTTATACTTCTACCATAACAGTAAAACAAACTGTAACGGTTAGATATTTATTGCAAATCATAGTAAGTAGGATACATAGGTCTAGTAAATAATAAAAAGAAAAAAAAAAAAAATTGGCGCCGCTGCTTTGATATTCAAACTTTTTGCTTTTCATGCTGCCAGTGTTTATGCAGGTACACATACTCCTTGGTTTAAAAACTTTTATGTCAAATGGTACGATCGTTTGGTCGACCAGTCTGGAACCTAGACTCTGTTGTGCATATTTACAGTATGGGGTTGGTCAACTAGTTGGGCGATCGATCGACTAGATTACGGCCCTAGGGCATGAAGACTGACTTTAGACCCGCAAAAGTATGATTAAAACAGTAGTAAAGGTATGGTAGAAGTATAAAATGTATTGTTACGTTTAGTGCTAAAGTTGCTGCTTTTATAATATATTATTTTATAATTATTACATAAAATAGATTACCAAGTATAAACTTAGTAATCTTTTTTATGTTTTAATACTTGTAAATGCAGCCAGAATAAAATGAATGAATGAATGAATGAATATGCTTTTATTGTACACCACAAAGGAAAATATACAGTAGTAAACTTAGCTTAAAACAAAGTAAGTATACAATTTACGTAATAAATTATTACGTATGATAAAAAAAATTACCTACGATCTATTTGGCCGTTGTTTTGGCTGCGGTTGTGATGCCCGCTCACATGTCTTCAAAGTCAGAGTTGTCCGTGCAGAGGGCTCTATAATTTAACTTTTTTTTTGCCAAAAGGCTACAATTCCTATACATATAATACCAGTTTGGTTTTGGATCCATCAGTGTCCATTTCCATTGTAACGTGGGCTAGTTATGGATCTATAATTAATTTTATTTTCTTCTATCAGTGTTGTGTCCGGGTGGCGGGTACTGTCGCATTTCTAGCGTAGTTATTTGTTGAACACTTGTAGGTACTCGTACATGCAATAAATGATAATATGTATTAATTTGATCATGATATTACTATTTCATAAAATTTTGTTGTAAAAGAATTTGTATCAAGTTAATTCGATAATATGTTGGTATTTATTTATTTACTATTGTACCTACAATGTTTCTACCTATGTATAGAAGAATTAGTATCTAAACTAAAACATAGAACCCAAATTAAAGGCACTTTGTTAAAATCACTTATTAGCTAGGTACCTAGGTTTAGGTTATCTTCGTACTAGTTACCCAATCATTATTTGAATGGTTGGTACACTGATAATGTAATTATTGCCTAATGCACTTTTTTGCAAGAAAGTACCATAATCGTACCTAATGAGTAGTACCTAACTTTAATATTTACCAGGTATCTGTTTTAATTTTTCTGTTTAATCTAAATTATCTAATCACGGTAGGCACACCTACTTACTGTGAATTACCAACTCATACCTATTTCCTAATTTTACAATTAAAAACAATAATGACTAGAAGACGAGTACCTAACATAATATTATACCTATTACTTAAATACCCATATATAATTATACGCATTTGTGTAAAGTCATATCTGGATATATATACCTATCGTAGATTTCAGAAAAATATGCCCGTGTATAACTATTTATGCCATTTTGTATTGCGAGATTGACTTTATAAATCTCAGCCAAATATTATGTTATAGACATATTATAAGCGTGTGCGAGGATACGCGAATTACAGTTACGTAACATACCCAAGTCCCAAAGCTACCTACAGTTTGCGGGTGAATCTGTAGTTGACGTTGCTGTTGCTTCATAATAATTGTGTACTGAGTAGCGATATTGTGATATTTGTGTCTAGTTGTATAGCTTTATTCGTATCGATGTCGCTTAATTATTATGTTTAGCATACAATACATATTAATTATTTAGAGTGAAACATAACACGATGATTAATTAGGGAATCAATACAACAGTAGAAACTTCACTTGTACTAGACTTGCTTAGTACCTAAGTAAATAAATTAGGCCAAGATTATAATACATAATAATTAGTTACAAATTTAGTAATAATAATCGAAGATTCGTATATATATCGTAGACTATATTATGAGGTAAATATGTAGGAAAAATGACATGCTTGGAGTTTATATAAGTAGATTTATTTTCAATATTAAAATAATTACTCGTGATATTATATAGTTGTGTACTCTAGTATGTAGTAAGTCTTCTTAGACTGTTGTGTTTGTTTTCTTCTAAAAACGATACACCTTCCTGTGATTGTGACTATTTAAGATATAATTTTATACATGTTTTAGCTCAAGTGTGTAAAGGTTTAACCTTTTGCGACTATGATACTAATAAACAAAGCAATATCTATTTCAGGGTATTCTTATTTGTCATACTTACCTACCTCACGACTCCCCTAGGTATTTTCATATAGCTACTGTAAGTATATTTATAAAAAAATATAATCTTCTATGAGTGTTTTCCTGCAATTCACGAGCGCGGGTGAACTTCAACTTGTTATAGTTATGCACATTAGGTAAGTCGTACGCGCAATCACGTACACGTACACATTTACACATGTACAAATGTATACAGATAGGACACCCATGTGCCGTGAATCGCAAGAACTATATCACTTTAAAAACGTGTGTAGATATTTTTACGGGACAAAGCCCGGGCCTGGGACGTAAGTCCGACGCGTAGAGGCACAGTGCACACAAGTTTTTAATTTGAACTAGCGGTGATAGGTTTCAAAGTTCGGCCTCCTTTACAGGTGGTCGGGGTTTCGGGCACTTCTAATTACTGTTCTGAATTATTTGTAACTAGATGATGTCCGCGACTTCGTCCGCGTGGATTAAGGTTTAGTTGGTTCCCGCGGGAACTCTTTCATTTTCCGGGAAAAAAAGTAGCCTATGTCCTTCCCCGGGATACAAACTATCCCTATACCAAATTTAATCAAAATCGGTTGAACAGATGGGCCGTGAAACCTTAGCAGACAGACAGATAGACAGACAAACACTTTCGCATTTATAATATTAGTATGGATTATAGAAACTATAATATAAAATAAATAGGTAATGATCGTAGCAAAGAAAACATCGCAAGGAAACCTGCATGGCCGAAAGTCATCCGAGAGGCCGAAAGTTAGTTCTTCTTAATGTTTTGAAAGGTGAGGCAATCCAGGAAATCCACTGAACAATAAAGACCACATTGTTTACAAACAAATATAAAGCGGACCAAATGAAATGTCATTCAACTAAATTTAAAAAAATGAACACTTGAGACAATATTATGCCAAGTACACTAGACTAAAAGAGGTGTCAATACATTGTTAATCGCACGTTCTCTCATCCATATTTAGTCGGTTATGCCAGAGAACTTATTGCCAGTATGAAATATAGAGCTGTCAGGTTATCATAAGGTTAGCTATAAGTTAATTTTTGATAGTGCAAGACAATAATTGAGTTACATGAATACCATTTAAACCCTGAGTTTACTAACTCTGCTTTTAAAAATTTTACCCGGAATCCTCCGCAAGCGGGCTTGAGAGTTTTAGCTCGATGTATTTCCGAGGGAAGTTCATTCTTCAAGCAAATGTCCTTGAATGTAAAATATTTTTTGAAAAATGTAGGCACTGAGTTTGTAAGTAAGTTTTACTATGTAAATGATGCCCGCCAATTCCTCTGTGGTTTTGATTCCCGCGAGAACTCTTCAACTTTCCGGGCTAAAAAGTAGCCTAAATTCTTCCCCAGGATGCAAGCTGTCTCTGAACTTATCAACGAGATCTCCGCATCTCTACCTTTAATCTCTATACGTAATAATCAGTTTTTATGAAACAACAGATCGTGAAAAGTCATTAAGATATTTGATAGCTGCATTGGTTGTATGCTAAATTCGGTGCGTTTATTGAATGGCTTTTAGCCCCTACCACAAGTCTTCAGAAGTTAATGAATAGCAGGTAGGTATGGTCGGAAATATATACTAATACGTAAACGACGATACGTGGGGTTTCGCCATTTAGGTGCTAAATGTGGATTTACTCGAACGTTGTGGAGACCCAATGGATTTTGAAAATTAGTAGAAAGAAAAAAGGTTATGTGATATATCCTTTCATCGGTGGAGGGAGCGTCTACAGGTTTCTTTACAAACCATCAGATTAAGATAATTCCTCTAGATCATCGTCAGATTATGGATCAGGACGTTTGGGACATGAAGCTGAACCGGCTGTATGATAATCTGACGCGCTTGGGTATTTACAAATGGCAATTTATTTTTGCATTTTCAAAAAACCGCAGTGACTTTGCGTTACGTCAGAATCGTCAGTCTTTTGAATAGGAGCTTCCTTTGTGTTCATTTAACATCTCTGACTCGCTATATTTTTTTACTAATGTTCTACCCTTCCGTACGGCCAACCCCACCATGCAAACTGGCAGATTAACATACATCCGATAACAGAGACCTGTGGGACGTACCTATACGCTATCAATATTTGACGCGCTGGAGTAATTATCCAAAAATCCCCTCTTGGGCTCCCCCACCTATTAGTAACGGGGTGTTTTGATACTAAGAGGGTGAAATTCTTATACCATCTTGCCACTTGCGGTATTTAGTCTCTGGTCCAACAAAATTAAAAAATAATAAACTCCCACTTGAATTAGGTATATTAAACCACCGAAATAACCGAAACCCCACCACGTAAATATTATTCGTACAAATTTTTCCATGAATATAATTCGAAAATTATGGATTTTCATACAAACTTCTCGATTTTCCTCATACCTTCCCACTCCTCTTAAAATTTCAAATTTCTACGTTCAGCTGTTTGGGCTGTTGGTTGTCTGTTAGTCAGTCACTGAGAACAAAGCCTTTTATAGTAGGTACACTAGATGATGCCCGCGACTTCATCCGCGTGGGTTAGATATTGTTTTTCACTCCAGGGAAACTCCTTTTTTTCAGGACGGAATTTTACGGGATGAAAAGTAGCCTTCTCCGAGATTTTATTATTTTTTCTTAAATTTCATTAAAATCTGTTCAAAAGATCTGTTGAAGCGTAGCAGACAGACAACAGACACTTTCGCAATTATGATATTATGCTGATTATCTTATCCTGATTTTGATGAAATTTGGTACAGAGATAGGTTGTATCACATATAGACTATTATCCCGGAAAAATAAGTCGTTCCCGTAGGAATATAAAAAACTTGATCGAGGCGGATAAAGTCGCGGGCATCTTCTAGAACCTATAAATTCTTGTACGCTGCAGCTACAAGTTCTAGCTCTAAAACTATTATTATTATTGAATTCTTTATTGCACACAACTAAGTACATAAGAAACATACATACAGAAAGAACATAAAGAAGCTTAATCTAATAGAAGCGTGCAAAGGCGGTCTTATCGCTAGTCTACTAACTCGTTTTCGAGGTAATTTTTGTAAGGAAGATAAAAAACCTAGAAATCACAATTTCATCATAAACGCAAAATTGACGAATTATATTAGAAGGTAAAGAAATACTTAACATCTTGATTGAGGAAGTAAATTACATGATAAATTCTTTATTTTAAAGGTGAATAGAGTTCACAATTTATAGGGACTATCCGTTGTCGCCTATAAATTGTGAACTCCAATTGTTGCCTCCCGGCAAAGAGTAGGTCGGCTTGACAATAACCTATCATCAACGTACTTGTCAACAGGTCCTTTAAACAAAAATTTAGAAATAATGAAGAGAAATTGAAATGCATCCGGCCTTAGCTCATTTTTCTACTTCTTTTCTTCTCATTGGCTCATCCTAAAACTGCGTTTTTTTTATTTGCAATAATGCCGCCAACATCAACTTCGTGAAAAATCATAATGATTGTTCAGTTAGTATTAGGTACACATATAAACTTAAAGTTCTAATTTCACTTTTGGATGTTTCTACCTCACCGATAGTGAATAGATAAAGTTAAGTGAGGGTGCAAAGACGTTTCACTCTATGTTTGATCTCTCATTCTCTTCATGTCAGAGATCCGTTAGATATATCGATATATTCTATCTCACTTAACTCCTTGCTAGTTCTACAGAATAAGTAGGTACATTGGCTCCCCGTGCTTCATACGCAACGTGGATACAAGGATCTCAGCCTCTCTACATTATCCCAATTTTTCTAACAGCTTTGAAACCTTCACGTTTGCTTCCCCCTAAAATGCTGTAGCTAATGGGGCCTACGCAGCCACAGATGTAATACTAACAGATACCGCGCTCGGAACACGACAGTGCGGCCAAAATTTATTCTAGTGTGCGTGACAGCACTGTCTGGACACATGCATCAGTGTGCGTGAAATGTTGCCACATTAATGAAAAAATGCCAAATTAATGTAAGAAATTTTAATTGTTTGTTCTATCTTTAGACCTTAACTACTTAACCGATTTCAACGACATATGGTAGGAGAATAGCTTGTATCCTGGAAAAGGAGATTCGCATATTACTGTGGTGGTACGCTGGCTACTTTGGAGCTACGCTGAGTAATTTAGCGGTACGTCGAATACTTTCAAGATATGCCAGTTAAATTGGAGGTACGGAGACTACTTTGGAGGTAGGCCGACTACTTTAGAGATACGCCGACTACTTTGGTGGTACGTAGGTACGCCAGCTGCTTTTGAGGTACGTCAGCTACTTTGATGGTACGTAGGCTACTTTTAAGGTTCGCCAGCTTCTTTAGAGGTACGCCAGCTACTTTAGAGGTACGCAGGCTACTTAGGAGGTACGTAGGCTATTTTGGTGGTACGCCAGCTACTTTAGAGGTACGCCGGCTACTTTAGAGGTACGCAGGCTACTTTGGTGGTACGTAGGCTACTTTTAAGGTACGTCAGCTACTTTAGAGGTACGCCGGCTACTTTAGAGGTACGCAGGCTACTTTGGAGGTACGTAGGCTACTTTTAAGGTACGTCAGCTACTTAAGAGGTACGCCGGCTACTTTAGAGGTACGCAGGCTACTTTGGAGGTACGTAGGCTACTTTTAAGGTACGTCAGCTACTTAAGAGGTACGCCGGCTACTTTAGAGGTACGTACGTACCACCAAAGTAGCCTACGTACCTCCAAAGTAGCCTGCGTACCTCTAAAGTAGCCTGCGTACCTCTAAAGTAGCTGGCGTACCTTAAAAGTAGCCTGCGTACCAGCAAAGTAGCCTGCGTACCACCAAAGTAGCCTGCGTACCTCCAAAGTAGCTGGCGTACCTTAAAAGTAGCCTGCGTACCAGCAAAGTAGCCTGCGTACCACCAAAGTAGCCTGCGTACCTCTAAAGTAGCCTGCGTACCTCTAAAGTAGCTGGCGTACCTTAAAAGTAGCCTGCGTACCAGCAAAGTAGCCTGCGTACCACCAAAGTAGCCTACGTACCTCCAAAGTAGCCTGCGTACCTCTAAAGTAGCTGGCGTACCTTAAAAGTAGCCTGCGTACCAGCAAAGTAGCCTGCGTACCTCTAAAGTAGCTGGCGTACCTTAAAAGTAGCCTGCGTACCAGCAAAGTAGCCTGCGTACCACCAAAGTAGCCTACGTACCTCTAAAGTAGCTGGCGTACCTCTAAAGAAGCTGGCGTACCTTAAAAGTAGCCTACGTACCATCAAAGTAGCTGACGTACCTCAAAAGCAGCTGGCGTACCTATAAGCTAATCGGCGTACCTCGAAATACGCCGGCAGCGTAGCTGTTTCACAAAAAAAAAAACTATCTACTAACAGCTCATTTACACCTTCTTTAATTTAAGGGAAAATATTACAACGTAAATTAGCAACACTGATAGATATCGTTGAGGTTTTGTGTTTCAAGTCATCAGCAATTAAATAAAAAGGGAAAAAAAACTTACAGAATGAAAATATAAATTCTTACTTATGAAAAGAAACACCATTATCCTTTTTTAATTTTTGGGAACAATTTTTACAGTGTTTCAAGACACAAGAAGGCATTATTTTGAGAAACTTGTTTAAACACACGTTACGTCGAAACTTCTCGACGCGTCGCATCCAACTAAATGAGATTTGTATTTGCTTTTCGTTTTGTATTTGCTTTGTTGGCGCGCCTGCCGTGTTCCTAGCGCGGTATCTGTTTAGTACTACATCTGTGTACGCAGCGTTTATGTATCTACACATAACATAATTCAAAGAAAAGAAAGGGGTTGATAAAGAATGGTTCATTTAATACGTTTTATAC